>CM032455.1:64285409-64474977 GCA_019049505.1 Pachyrhynchus sulphureomaculatus | reverse complement strand
AGTTGTTAAAATGTTTCTACACCCGTTCAACTGAGACGCCCACAGTCTCAGCAATTTCACGCGCTTTCACTCTCCGATCGTTTATCACTATATCGTGGATTTTTTCATTCATTTCTGGTGTGATGACCTCATTTGGACGACCTGGCCGTTCTTCATCAAAAATGCTGGTATGGGCGTTTTCACATCTACCGGCAACGACACCGACATGCCACCGACACGACGCCAGCCCCGACACGACACCGGGGGAACCTTTTTACACTTGCACGACATCGCACCGACACGACCCGATAAAGTAATATAAAACCGTGGAAAAACATTTTTTACTAGGTCCGTTGAGTGCCATGGCAGCTGTTAATAAGGTATATTTGAGTTATTTGGTACATCTTAGGGCGTTTTCATATCTACCGGCAATGACACCGACACGACGCCGGCCCCGACACGACGCCTGGGGAACATTTTCACACTTGCCCGACATCTCCCGACGCACAGTGGGGAAAAAAAAACGAAAAATCGTGTTTCAAAATTGTCTAGAGCCTTCAATTTTGGTTCGATTTGGACGATTTTTTTTTTTAAATTAAAGCTTATTAAATTCCGAACAAAGTTGTCGGAGCCGATTTTGCAATTAAACTTTTGTTTCAAAATGGCGGACGTCTTCAAAATGGCGGTTTCTGATTATATAGCGACTGAGACACAGAAAAACGCTTACAGTTTCAAACCAAGTTGTGCTAAAATGCGTGTATGTATGTTTTTTTATGTCGCAGATAATATATCTAATATCACAGTTGCAAGATTAATAATAATGAACCCAAAATGGCTGCCATGAACAATAAAAGTATTATAAATATGAATAAACGTACCATTATTATTTTATATCCATAACATTTGCATAAATAATTTCTTTAAGGTTGTTAATTATAAATATGTTTCAACAATTGACTTAAAATGACAAATCAAGTATGGCGGATGCCAAAATTGAATCGAGCAAGAAAGTTTCTCTGTGGCATTTAGACTGTGGCAGTCAGATCATTCAAGTTATTCAAGTTTAGTTGCGGGATTTAAATTCTCATGCGGTTATTGCTAGAATATTGCTGCTGTAAATTTTAAGTATCGTAGACAATTTGCTAGCAGATACAAAAAACAGCGGTACACGCAGAAAAGGACAGCTCACACAGCTAGAAAATGGCTACAACAGCTAAAACGTTTTGTTAAAATAGGGACAGCTAAATATTTTGCTGCACTAGCCACATTGTTTGCTGTTGTAGCAAAAAAGTGGCTGCTATTGCTAAACAGTGGCACAACTTGGTTTGAAACTGTAAGCATTTTCTGTGTCTCAGTCGCTATATAATCAGAAACCAACGTCCGCCATTTTGAAACAAAAGTTTAATTGAAAAATCGGCCCCGACAACTTTGTTCGGAATTTAATAAGCTTCAATTTTAAAAAAAAAATCGTCCAAATCGAACCAAAATTGAAGGCTCTAGACAATTTTGAAACACGATTTCTCGTTTTTCCCCCACTGTGCGACGCGACACAAAACCGATAAAGTGATATATAAAACCGAGGAAAAACATTTTTTATTGGTCCGTTGAGTGCCATGGCAGCTGTTAATAAGTTATATTTGAGTTATTTGTTACATCTTAGACGTAAAAGGCTAAAATGTAGTCAAAGCCTGCCAACTTTTTTCTCGTAGAATTTTATTTTTATTATTTTCGTTGGTTTTATCCCAAACATTAACAACGTGAATCGCTTTTTCAGCACACATGCCGCCCCTGGAGCGCTCTAGGGACTTCTCTGTAGCACGTGTGCTAAACCATTAAAAAATAAAAAAAAAGAAATAACGTGACAATATGAAACTTGAAGGCCATGGTATCAGCTTCGAGAGGACTTAGCACATCACTTAAATTTATAAAAATCGGGACGACACGAGTGGAGAGACTGTTCCTGGACGACAGCCGGCGACTGCAACAATACGGCACCGACATGTTGTTAAGTGTGAAACCGCTCCCATTTATTTAAATATTATTTCTAGTCCACCGGCATCGTCGTCTATGCTGTGTCGGTAGATGTGAAAACGCTTTTCAGCCGATTTTAAATTCAACTGTCCAATATTTTATGGTCGATAACGAAAGTGCAGAATCCCCATAAACTTCACTGAGTTCCGCTTTTATCTCATCATTCGTTTTCTTCTTCAAAAACAAATGTTTTATCACTGCTCGATATTCAATTTTTTCTAAAGTTGTAAAATCACAAAAGTTCTATTTAAATGGCCACTTAGGAACTAACCCATGCAGCGACTTGAAAATTTTACAGGATTCTTGTGAAAGGTTATGTTGACAAAAAATATAATTTTTAGTGTTCTGTACGGAATACTTATAAGATCACTTCGTTGCTTGTCCGTCTGTCTGCCACACCCCTATTTTCTCCGAAACTATTTTTTTTATGGGTCTAGCACACGTGCTACAGGAAAGCCCTACAGGAGCGACACGCGTGTGGAAAAAGCGATTCACGTTGTTCTTGAATCGCTGTAAATTGTACTCGGTGGGAAACACAGTCCTGGGCAAATTATTCCAAAGGGATGATGTTCTCTATATAAAAGACTGCTTAAAAAGCGTTGTACGAGGAGTAACAAGCTGCACCTCATACGGATGTGAAGCATTAGCGCGATGTGTACTTGTAACATGCACCGCTCTGGGAGGAATTAAGCGGGCCCCATCCTTCGAACACTTTCCATGAAAATACTTGTGAAATAGGCTCAAGTCGCCAACCGTTCTTCGATGTTCCAGCGAATCAAGGCCGCCGGTCAGTTCCGGGTCTCCAATCAGACGAACAGGTCTTCTCTGTATAAAATCCAACAAATGCAGTGTATGTTTGGGAGCCGAGCTCCAAACATGGGAGCAGTAATCCATAGTTGGTCGAATTTGAGCTTTGTAAAGAGTTAACAGTTCTTGTGGAGTGTAAAGCTTTCTGGTTCGAAATAATATTCCCAACTTTTGAGAAGCTCTCCTTGCTATGCCTGCAACATGTTCATGCCAAGACATATTTGCTCCCAAATTAACGCCCAACAAATTAATTGACGATATTAGAGGAATGGAGTGCCCCGACATAACTATGTCGGGTTCAGCAACGTTAACTTTCTTAGAAAAAACTGCCGCCTGGGTTTTTGTAGCGTTAAATTCCACTTGGTTACTGTCACTCCAAGATAGAATTTCTTCCAGGTCTTTGTTAAGTTGAATGACTTCCTGCTGTCTGCAGATATTCGTCTGAGTAGCCGATGTCCGAGCGTTCAAAGTGAATGAAGAGATAAGTGTACTGTCATCTGCAAAACTGTAGATTAGATTCTCGGTCTTTTTTTCAGCAGATCGTTAATATAAATGAGAAAGACAGTAGGAGACAGTATGGAGCCTTGGGATACACCGGCGTTGTAGTAAAGGTGTTAGAAAGAAATCCGTCAACTGCCACTCGTAAAGAACGCTCTCTGAGAAAACATGAGAGCCACAAACAGAACTTTTCAGACATAGCATAAGAACGTAGCTTAGCCAACAGCCCATCGTGCCAAACACTGTTGAATGCCTTGGATATGTTAAGAGCAACCGCTCGAGATTCTCCAAAGTGTTCAATTGCGTTGTTCCAAACATGTGTTACATGAGTCAGCAGATCTCCTGTTGATCTATTTTTACGAAAGCCATATTGGTGATCGCTAATAATGTTGAATCCTTCAAGATATTTTAGAAGATGCTGATTGATAGCCTTTTCCATGACTTTCGATATTATTGAAAGCAGTGCGATTGGTCGGTAGTTATTTGGCAAGGTCTTCTCTCCTTTTTTAGGTATCGGCTGAACTGTGGCACATTTCCAGCGGGAAGGAAATATTCCCTTTCTGTAGGATAGGTTGAAAAGTCTACAGAAAACTTGTGTTAGTTCCCTCGCACATTTTTTTGAGAACTACAGGTATTCCGTCAGCGCCAGAAGCCTTTTTGGTGATTAGCTTCATAAAAATACGTTTTATGATACGCTGTCTGAAGACAATATCGGGCATTCTTGACTGCACTATGGGAATAGTAGGTGGTATTTTTCCTTGGAAATCGACAGTAGAATGTGAAGCAAAGAGCTCAGCCAACAAGTTCGCTTTCTCAACAGGTGTCGTTGCAATAGAATTGTCTGGCCGTGTGAGTGGTGGTATGGTGGATTTGGTGAAAATTTGACTATCTGCCTTAGCGACTGACCAAAAGGACCTGGAATTGTTGAGACAAGCGAGAAGTTTGTCTCTAATCCGTTGATTGTGCGCCTCCTTGATTTCGTCGATAATTTCTTTGCATCTGTTCCTGGCACGAACAAAGGTGTTACGATTTATGGCGTTAGGATTTTCACGCCATTGTCGGTATGCAAATGTTTAGAAGCAAGAGCTTCTTTACATTTTCTGTCAAACCAAGGCTTGTCGTTGGAAGGGCATTTCTTCGGAAAAGGGACGTAAGCCTCCATACCGGCCAAAATAAACATCGGAAACCTCCCTGGTGCAGTCAAATGGGTCGTCGGATCGAAAACAAACGTCTAACCAAGGGATAGTTCGAAAATATTCCATGAGATCTTCCCATTTAGCAGATCTATAGTGCCAAATCTTGCGTGGTCTAGGCGCCTCTCTATCACTGATTGGTAGGATACTCGATGTCGAAAATAGTTTATGGTTGGAAGAACCGGATTTACGCTGACCGTGACGTGACCGTTTGACATAGAAAGTTGAAATTTGGCACTAATATAGGAATTGATGGCCCCATCAGAGCCGTGCAGTTTTGAAAATTAAGTTTTGACTTAAAGGGTTAGTTTTGGAGGGTGAAATCAAAAGCAAAAAAAAATACCAGTCATCGAGTGGGGTGCCAAATGAAAGTTTGTGAAAACACATTTCTGTCTATTAGTTTTAAAAAATTGAGAAATATCACTGTCCCCCCTAATATTGAAAAGTACTGATCAAAAAATTTTGGAATATTCTCTACAGGGTGTAGATTGAACGAAAATTATCACGAGTGAGAGATTAATAATTTATCTGATATATAAAAAAACAAAAATTTCAAGGTCATCAGTTTTCATCAAAGATCGGAAACAAACTTTGTTGAAAACTCATTTGGGGTGTGTTTGGTGAAGTCATTGATCATTTTATACCTCCGTAACAAAAATTTGTATTTCAAAAGCAATCAACATACGAAACACTAATTGCGCAAGTCCGACTTGCACTTGGCCGGCTATTTAAATAGTAGTAGCGATATCTCTGGCCGAGGCCAAGTACTTATCATATAACCTTCGTCGACGAAAAACAAATATTATTTGTGCTTGACAGAAAATAAAACAAAATCTTCATTTTCCTTTTATTCAGTTAATTTTTGTAGGTTGGAATAGGAATTAGAAATACGTGTGATCGAAAAATTCTCGGATTGACGCTATAAAATTTAAAGTAGTTACTTTTAGGCTTCGGGACCCTTTAACTTCATCTTCATATGGGGAAACAGCCCGAAGTCATACAGACCAAATCAGGCGAATAAGGGCGAACTATGCATTGTGTTGCCGGAAGAAACTCTCCTCATTTCAGAACTTTGGCTGTTTTCTTACGAATAGAAAGTTCGTGAGAGACGCTTAGAATTGTCTGACGACAGTTTTCTCGAATGATTTGTTGAACTTTCATGATCATTTCAGGCATTATGGGAGTTGAAGGTATTCCCGGGTATAGACCCAAAAATAGGGGGTATCCCTCATAAAATCTTCAGTGAATATGAAAACAGGTGAATAAATGAAGGGCGAAATTTTCTTTTGATTAATGTATATTTGGGGCATCTTCAGGGTACTCATAAAGTGGGTGATGGAACCCCCCCTTCAATTGTTATTATTATTATCATTTCAGGCATGGTTGCAGTCGAAGATCTTGTAACTTGTGAACTTGCCCGCACTTTGTGGCGTCATTTTTTGTACCCTGTGAAAAGTTGTTTGTCCCACGCTTGAGCGCAATTTTCTTGCAGCCCCTTTTTTAATTTCTGAGAATGAATTGAGTGAATAAAGATTTTAAAAGAACTAAAGAAATTAAACAAACACTAGCTCAGTTTTCCTTGGTAGAGAAATATGGGTAAGAGATAATTGTTGTACGTCTTTTTGGAATTATTTTTTTATGGTTAAAAACTTTAGTTGTACTATTTTTTTTTTTTGGGCACCATTCATTTTAAAATAGAAAGGATCTAACTTCAGCTAAAAAAATGAAAAAACACTGAAGTGTTATACAGTTGTTACTAAAAAGAATTAGTCTAGTACAACCCTTCTTATCCTGAAAAGAAAGATAGGTGTACAGTGAAACACTAGCTTTAATCAACAAAAATAAAATTTATTCATGATTTTAAAATAAAAGTTCCAACCCTTGCAGTTTTAAGAATTACAAAAATTCTAGCCTAAACAGTAGTTATTAAAATTAGAGTTCCTAAATCAGGCGTTTTATTTCTAAAACTTTACTACACCCGAAATCGAAGAGTCGTGATATTCTCTTCACAATTTATCAGTTCAAATTGCTGTTAAAACACTTATTTGCGGGAAATAGATCTACTGATGTATGTTCTGGTGACTTACGGTTTTCCTACGGGCTTCTAGGCCTTCAATGGAACACAAAACCGATTTCACACATTCCATCACTTATTTTCAGTATGACTTCACTATGAGAAGAGCCTACTTCGGCTGCTCCATGTAAAAAAAACACACAAAGCCCACTACGGCTTTACGTTAAAAACTCGTACTTAATTTGGCTCTCGTAAATATTGTCAGAAGCCTCTACTGCGGCTTGATGGGCAAAGCCTGGCTGCGGCTTGATGAGAATAAGCCTTCTCGGCGGCTAGTTGGAAATAAGCCTCTCGGCGGCTAGTTGGAAATAAGCCTTCACGGCGGCTTGGTGGAAATAAGCCTAGATCCGCGCTCTCCGGACCCTTAAATAAGCCGTGAGAACTCTGTCTCTAAAATGGCCGACTTCCGGGAAACAAACATTCCACCAATCCCGGCGTACTACGAATTCGATAGATTCGGTCGGAAACCCGCACTGCACCTGTACCATGAGCGGCTAGACGTTCCAGTGTAATACACTGCTCGATACAAAGATGAAAAGAAGTACAATATAAAGCGAAAAAATCAGTAACATTACATACTCTTAAAATCTAGGAAAAAATGAATGTTACATTTACCCCCTTCCAAAAAGAAATAGACTACACTAGTCTATTAAACTAAGCCTATTCATCAAAAAAAAGGTACAAAGTGCTACATTGTCACTTAATACTAAGGTCAAAACTTAAAACAAAATTACAATCTTCGGACCTTACTACTAGACTTAATTTAATTAAGCACTAATATTAAGTACAATGAAAACCAAATGAAAGTCTTTGCATGTACACAAGAATCTTATAACTAGACTTAATTAAACACTAAGGTTAAGTACATCAAAAAGTAAATAAAAATCCTTGCATGAACATAAGAAATACCTGTCCAGAGTAACAATAGCGGTCTTCTTATATAAAAGAATCAGCTCTATTATTGTTACCAAAACAAAAAAAAATATAACTTTGTCTAGACTCTTGTCTAAATCAAAAAAAGTGAACTGAAACAAAATATGAACACCCCCCTTAAAATAGTTTAAGGATTGTCAGAAAATTTTCTATTTCAGCAAAAGAAATTTAGAAAAATTCTTAAATAAAGAAAAATAAAGAAATAAATGATTCTAGTGCAAACACTAACACTAAAAGGAGAAAGTCTTGTAAGACCATTTAGCACAAGGCTAAGAAAAAACATCTGGATGAAACTCCAGACAAACGCTCGGGAAAAATCTCCATCAATGCTCTAGCTCACCGCTAAGAGAACATTCTAAATCTAGTATCACTACTAGTCGCACTCCGAAAATAATCGCACTCTACAGCGCAATGTCGACGTCCTAAGACATCCAGACATGCTAAAATCGCCAGGGAAAACGCTACATCGCGCAATGTCGACGTCCTGAGACATCCAGACATGCAAAAATCACCAGGGAAAACGCTCTGGTTGATCGCCAGAAAACACGTCAGCTCATCGCCAACAAAACACTCTGGTATATCGCCAGAAAAAACCTCGGCTCCTCGCCAAGAAAACACTCTGGTATATCGCCAGAAAAAACATCGGCTCCTCGCCAAGAAAACACTCTGGTATATCGCCAGAAAAAACCTCGGCTCCTCGCCAAGAAAACACTCTGGTATATCGCCAGAAAAAACCTCGGCTCCTCGCCAAGAAACACTCTGTAAATAGTCCTCGACTACACAAAGTCTGCGTTCTAAAAGAACAATCTCGCCATTAATATAGTGAGCAGCTATAAAAGCTAACAATATCACTATAGGCACAGTGAATAGCTATAAAAGCTAAAATTCACTCTAAACACAGTGAATAGCTATAAAAGCTAAAATTCACTAAATTGAATGATCCTGCTTCAAAAAGCAGTGTTCACTAAGAACAGAATGATTAGTCCGCGCGCAACTAACATTCAAGGAAACATTCCCAAAATAACTATATGAGACAGCAAGTCTCGAAATAGGACCTCCCTAAAATTATAATTTTATATATAGGAGTCCATAAACAAAACGACTCAAAATCACACATTTTGAGCACATGCCCTCAGGCAACCAATACACAGAAATATATACAGAAATATATACAGGAGTTCAAACCCCAAACTCTTGGTTATGATAACTCCATATCGAGCTTGGTGAAAGCTCTTAGCAAAAGCTAATCAAATCTTCGGCACATCGCACCAAAGTGGCAAATCTGCCTAGAAACATGAGCCAGAAAAAACGCCCTCCATCATTCTTCAGGGTGGCTACACAGAGATATAAAACTTAACCAGCATTGCGCTTCTTCAAGTTGCATGAAGAACCGTCGTGTACTGGTCTCGCCCTAGAACAACAACGGAAAACATCTAATTCATCCCACATAACAGGAGACAAACACCTCACCACGATATACTGAAAGGTGGAGACAATAAAATACGGAAATGGTGACCCTGGTGTCCACCAACAAAAGGGAGTAGATTATAGCATCCACTAAACTAAAACGGTGTCTACCACACCACCATAAGTCAAAAAAATTAATCAATAGGGTGTTCCGAAACACACTACTGCCAACAGCCTGTCACCACTAATAGGCTAATTGGAGCTGAGGTCGACTACAGTAGCTAGGCTCTCCTTTGTCTCAAATAGAAATAACCATTGAGTAACAAAACCTCTAAAGGTCCCAAAGGTCAAACGTTCGCCCTCCATAGACTACCCTTCCAATCAGTCTGTTCCTCAGGAAGACTAACTCCCTGCCAAACGTCGTAACGGCATCTGTTAGCACCCGGTGCATCACAGCCTGTAAAAACAGATAACTCATGGGATACAACCTAAAGGTTTACAAGGTTAACTCAACCAAGCTTCTAATGGAAATTTCCAAAAAAACGAAAATGAGCTTAAAAAGCTACATGGAGCAAAAATTTCTCTATTTTTCGGTGGCAATGCAACAAAACTTTTGAAGACGACAAGAGCTTTTCCAGCTTAATCAGAAACAAGAAGAAAACATCGTTGACAGCTAAAATATTCGATCATGGTGTTAATCGTCTTCCTAGACAATAGCCTCTAGAAGAAACTGCTACAGGTATCAGGCATAACCGTTTTCTGTCAGCCCAAACTTCTAGATTACCTCTTGGAAATCTAAAAATTCGGTTAGGAATCTTCCTTCACTGCGCTTAGCCACTCTTGACAAGGTTCTCATCTCGGTATCAGATTTTGATCATTTCTTTGTGAAACGACTGTCTTACTCTGCTCTCATCTCCTGTAAATGATCAGCCTTTAGTTCTCCTGCAGGACTTCAATTTCCTATCAATCTGATAGTAGACCGAAAAAAAAACTCATCATACGCCTATGAGTCTATGCAAAAAAATTTTTAAAAAATTTGTGACTCAAAGGTAACGTTTATACGGCCCTGAGAAGAATAGAAGATACCCTCAGTTTGTCAATTCAGAAGAAGATCTAAATCAAAATAATCCAAGTCTTAGACTTACTGGATAAACCAAAGTCAATTTACTCTTAATTGCACCCAACATATACCACTGAGGTAATAAAAATACACCCACTCGGGTAACAAACTTTGAAATTGCTCATAAAATCTTTTGACTCAACATCTCACTACACGAGCTACATCTTGCGCTTGTCCTAACTCAAGATCACCTTGGATTGCCTCTTATCAAGATTTCGCTCCCAAGTGTCAAGAACTGGATATTATTTGGGGTCATAAGCAAATCAAATCCCGCGACCACCGACATACCAGTCTTATGATATATCCTGAGTGAGACTCCTTCGCAAGCTCGCAACAGCTGAGTCGATGCTAAACATCAACTACAATCAACCTAAGTTTGGATATGATCAGTACCCAAAACCTTAGCAAAAAAAATTATATAAGTGAGCTCTACTCTGCTCAACTTTTATAACAGTCAAAAAAACGAGGTCGTCACCTGTACAGAGCAACATCAAAAAAAATAAAGTAAAGCAATTAAGATAATGTAAATATAAATTATTCTTCTTCTGACAAACTTTCACTAGGGTTAGGTCCATTGAATGGTTTTAAAGTCTTTAATATGCCATTGTCCTACTTTAGTCCCATCTAAATTAACCAAACCATAAAACTAAATCTGAAATCTTTTCTCTTATCACGCAATGCACATACTTAGGTACCAACTTAGATGTGAATTTATCAGCTGCACTGGAAAGAATTTTATTTTTTCGCCAAACGTGATCACCTATCTTAAAGGAAAAATCCCTTTTTCTAAGGTTGTAAGACTTACTGTTCCGTTCATAAGCCTTATGTATCCTACTACGCACGTCGGTGAAAATATCTTTTAAACCCTTTAAATTTTCGGCATACGCACCCCTGTTACCCGGAATTATTTCGCTGTCAACATTGACATCCAAATCTAAATTTTTATAATACGATCCAGATAGAGGTATATGTCTGCCGTAAACTAAGAAAGACGGTGTGAACCCTGTTACTTCGTGTCTTGCGGTGTACACGGGATTAAAACGGATGTTAAAACCATAAGTTTCACTTAAGTTCTTAAAACTCTTAGAGGTAAACTGAGTACCGTTATCGCATATCAAGAGCGATGGAACACCGTGGATTAGAAAGACATCATTTTCCAAAATTCTCTCTATATATTCAGCTTTAGAGCTTTTCAAAGGAAATAGCATGGTATACTTTGTAAACCAGCAAGAAACCACGAGAAGCCATTTATTTCCCTTTTTTGAACGTGGGAATGGGCCTACTAGATCAGCTGCTATGACTTGAAAAGGGTAATTAACCGTTTTCTCTTTTCCCATCAGTCCCATAGGTAGTGTATTTGGAGATTTCTGCGCTCCACATACTTCACAAGTCCTCACAAACTTTAAACTATCAAAACGCATTTTTGGCCAATAATACTGTTCCTGAACCCTGTGAAGAGTTTTATAAAAACCAAACTGACCAGAAGTAGGAGGAGTGTGACACATGTCTATAATTTCCTCTCTCTGTGGTTTAGGAACTAGAATTTTCCATTCGGGTACATTAACTTTTAAAGGCAACTGGTTTGGGATAAACTTGTACACGAAATCATTTTCCACTTTCCACTGCGGAAAATTTTGAGGAAATTCTTTAATTTGCTGCCGTAAATTATCGTACCATGGATCTATACGATCTATGTCTACTGTATCAATTCTTACGCCAATCTGTGCATTAAGACTGTTTTCGTCCACCGTATGATCTGGGATTCTTGACAAAGCGTCAGGAATAACATTGTGGACTCCTTTTCTATGAATTAAATTAAACGTATGTTGTCTCAACCTAATCGCCCAACGCGCTAGTTTGCCACTAGGGTTTTTAATAGAATTAAGCCACAATAAACTATAATGATCTGTTATGACCGTGAAAGGAACACCTTCTATGTAAGGTCGAAACTTTTCGATGTTAAAGAGTACTGCTAAACATTCTTTTTCAACAACCGAATAGTTACGTTCAGCCTTTGATAAAGTTCTACTGGCATACGCTATCACTCTTTCCTCACCATTGATTTTCTGTGCTAGGACGCCCCCTAAACCGGTATTAGAAGCATCACTAGAAATATAAAACTGTTGGGAAAAATTTGGTTGGGATAAAATGGGAGCTGAAACCAATAGCTCTTTAATCTTTATAAAAGATTCTTCGGCTGCCCTTTGTCCAATCTATCGATTGTCCTTTTTTTCGTCCTTTCAAAAGATCATTAATAGGCGACAACAGGGTAGAAAAATTCTCAATAAAACGTCTATACCATGAACACATTCCTACGAAGCGCTTAACTTCCGTAGTATTAGTAGGTCTTGCATAATTAACCATGCTTGCTACTTTATCCGGATCGGTACGCAAGGAATTTGAGCCTACAATATAGCCTAAGAACTTTAGAGAAGTTTTGAAACAATCACATTTGCTCAAATTTATCGTCAGTCCGGCCTCTTTCAATTTATCTTTTACTTCTTTAACTAAGCGAATATGCGATTCGAAGTCCTCCGATGTTACTAAAATATCATCGAGATAGGTAAAAATATGTGGCTCATATTTCGGACCAAATATAGCGTCCACTAAACGTTGCTGAGTTTGAGCAGCGTTCTTTAGACTAAACGGCATAGTGACGAACTGAAATAGACCTCGGCCTACTACTGCAAAAGCGGTCTTTTCCTTAGAGGATTTGTCCAAAGGAATTTGCCAGAAAGCCTTTCTAAGGTCTATCGAGGATACATACTTAGCATTCCTGAGTGATGTCAAAATTCCGTCGATGTTCGGTAATGGATAGTTATCAAATTTGCTGACCTCGTTGAGCTTTCTTCCGTCAAAGCATAGACAATATCACTCCGAGTTTCAACATTTCGTCTAACTCCTTATTTAATACTTTTGACATGTACGGAGACATGGCGAAGGGCCTTGTCTTTACAGGACTGGCATCAGCCGTATCTATAGACATGGTGATTTTTTTTGTTCGGCCTAACCTATCTTTACTACTTATTTCCTTGAAAGAGCTTATTACTTTTTCTGCCTTTAAGCGTTCCGTCCGCGAGAGATCATCTAGGGTACATAGACGCGAGAAAAGGTTTTCTAAAGAACTTTCTGAATAACAATCTTTAAAACTTGTATGAGAATTGACTTCTAGGGACTGTGGATACCACGAATTATCTTTAAAATTTACTAAAATTCCGAATTTTGGTGCAAAATCACATCCTAAAACCAAAGTATGTGATAGAGAAGGTACTACTAGAGCAGAGATTACTAAACAATGACCATTGCAGACTAGCGGCAACTCAACCGTACCTAAAACTTTTAGACGGCTGCCATCTGCAGTGCTAACACTTCTATTTTTGACATGGCATATTTTTATACTTAAACGACTTAAAATTTTAATACCATTCTGACCTACAACGGAGGTATTTGCACCAGAGTCAAATAAAGCCGAGAAATGGACACCTAATAGATTTATCTTTATATGCGGTCTATTATCTAAATATTTATGCACGAATAAAGGAGACATGTGACCATTTGGAGAAGCAGGAGTTTTAACTTGAGAAGGAGAACTTTTATTAGACTTAAAAAAAAAATCTGAAACTTTTTGTAACTATTTAGTCCAATCTGATCTATTGGAATATTTCTTTACTTAAGATCCTCGTTAGAATCTTTCTTTTATCCGCGACCGGACGTTCTGAGAAAGTACGACGGATTTTCAGTTCATAGTCCAATTCATATTCCAGTAGGTGATTGACTTTAAGATTGAAGGCTTCCATGATAAATGTATTTAGATTTAAAAGAATTGTTTGAAAAGTCGTAAAAATATTTTTCCTGTGCTCCCAATAGTCAAAATAAAAAATATGTAAAGACAACTAAAATATGTAAACTTCTTTACCAAACATTTAAAAAATCTTCAACAATTTCAAAAAAATTTCTAAGTATCGCCTTGTATTAAAATTCCTTTACTAAATATCTTAAGAATTTCCTATAAAAAAATCTCTAAATACCGTTTCGTATAAACAAAGTATTTTTAATATTCATGCAAAACATCGGTGAGAAAAAAGTACAGTTTTTTCTTCGGTTAACCGCAAAATAAATCTAACTGTGCAAAAATTAAAGTAGACCAGCACGTCCGCCAATCTGAACTATAAAGCTAGCTTTTAAGAAAAAAGTAGGAATCACTTATCTTAGAGTCAATTAACAAAATTCAAATATCTATACCACCATCAGATAAATTGAAATAAATAATTCTACAAATTTCCTGCTTTTGTCTTATTGCTATAGTGTAGTTTCGTTTAATAAGCCTTATGAAATAAAAAATATCTGAAAAGTTAGAGCTTTTACTTTGTTCGAAAGCTAGTACACTGAACCCCTTAAAAAATAAAATTCCAAAAGCCCCGCGTTGACAGCGTCATTTTGTACCGTTTTTACTTGCCCGCACTTTGTGGCGTCATTTTTTGTACCCTGTGAAAAGTTGTTTGTCCCACGCTTGAGCGCAATTTTCTTGCAGCCCCTTTTTTAATTTCTGAGAATGAATTGAGTGAATAAAAGATTTTAAAAGAACTAAAGAAATTAAACAAACACTAGCTCAGTTTTCCTTGGTAGAGAAATATGGGTAAGAGATAATTGTTGTACGTCTTTTTGGAATTATTTTTTTATGGTTAAAAACTTTAGTTGTACTATTTTTTTTTTTTGGGCACCATTCATTTTAAAATAGAAAGGATCTAACTTCAGCTAAAAAAATGAAAAAACACTGAAGTGTTATACAGTTGTTACTAAAAAGAATTAGTCTAGTACAACCCTTCTTATCCTGAAAAGAAAGATAGGTGTACAGTGAAACACTAGCTTTAATCAACAAAAAGAAAATTTATTCATTATTTTAAAATAAAAGTTCCAACCCTTGCAGTTTTAAGAATTACAAAAATTCTAGCCTAAACAGTAGTTATTAAAATTAGAGTTCCTAAATCAGGCGTTTTATTTCTAAAACTTTACTACACCCGAAATCGAAGAGTCGTGATATTCTCTTCACGATTTATCAGTTCAAATTGCTGTTAAAACACTTATTTGCGGGAAATAGATCTACTGATGTATGTTCTGGTGACTTACGGTTTTCCTACGGGCTTCTAGGCCTTCAATGGAACACAAAACCGATTTCACACATTCCATCACTTATTTTTCAGTATGACTTCACTATGAGAAGAGCCTACTTCGGCTGCTCCATGTAAAAAAAACACACAAAGCCCACTACGGCTTTACGTTAAAAAAACTCGTACTTAATTTGGCTCTCGTAAATATTGTCAGAAGCCTCTACTGCGGCTTGATGGGCAAAGCCTGGCTGCGGCTTGATGAGAATAAGCCTTCTCGGCGGCTAGTTGGAAATAAGCCTCTCGGCGGCTAGTTGGAAATAAGCCTTCACGGCGGCTTGGTGGAAATAACCCTAGATCCGCGCTCTCCGGACCCTTAAATAAGCCGTGAGAACTCTGTCTCTAAAATGGCCGACTTCCGGGAAACAAACATTCCACCAATCCCGGCGTACTACGAATTCGATAGATTCGGTCGGAAACCCGCACTGCACCTGTACCATGAGCGGCTAGACGTTCCAGTGTAATACACTGCTCGATACAAAGATGAAAAGAAGTACAATATAAAGCGAAAAATCAGTAACATTACATACTCTTAAAATCTAGGAAAAAATGAATGTTACAATCTTTCGGATCATTTGTCCCCTTCCACTGAAATTCGGCCGACCCGACGTACGGTTCAGAACTTCTCCATCAAATGCTTTTCTAATAATTGCATACGTTTCAGTAACACTTTTGCTGAATTTAATACAAAATTTTACACACACGCAATATTTTCTTTATCCATTATAAAAATCGCACCGGTGCACAATTGGACCTTTACGTAAATGTGCATACAAAAACAAACTGAACGAGCTAGCAAGTTTAAATTTGTCACACAGTAATGTTAGGGATGTATCTACTGCCACCTATCGGCGCTAGCCGATACTGTCAAACGGGGTGAAGTCAATCAAAAAAAAAAACGTTTTTTTGAGATAACTGAATAACAAATAATTATATTTTAATGCAATTAAAAATATAACTTCCTTGATACTTAGGTTGTCGATTGGTAACTGGAGGAAGGTCATTTTTTTTTTTTATTATTTTGAATTAAAAGGTGATCGACTTCACCCCAGGGTTCGGGGTGAAGTCGATCACCCATTTTAAAATGCATATTTCCCACTTTAGGATTGTTCGGGATGAAGTCGATCAGTAAAAAATTATATGTAGGTACCAAGGTACCACCTACATTTGTAGAATTTTGCAATAAAACACAAATTAAGGAAATATAAACGTTTATTCTTTGGACAAGCTTTACACAGCCATTGATTTCTTAATGACATAAACCTTAAATAAACAAACTATACTTAAAAATAAAAATACAGGCAAAAATAAAACTAAAAAACAGAATTCAAAAAATTACGAAATTAATGAACACACAAAAATTTCTCACTGGAGTGTTTCCATTTCGTTTTTTCTAAGCGAGAAGAAATGTTTGCCCCGCTTTAGTGATTTTAAACTAACTTGTCGGACAATCTGTTCCCTGTTTATGACAGACTCATCCGGAATATTTGGATAAATGAAAAACAAAGATTTCATGGATGGATGTTTACGCAGTGTAGTTACAACTATCTCAGTCCCTGATATTTCAATAATTTTAGCGATATAAAATCGATCTCTCTTATTTGTTTCATATTTTGTGATGATAAATTGTCCTATATCCCAGTTCCTGGATGAATTAAGAATAATGTTGGCTGGCTCAGCAGAACTTTCTCCAATTTCATAATCATTTGTGTTGATATGCTATTCCTCCGCCTCCAATGTCTGTAAGTCATCTTCCTCGTCGCTTATTTGCATCTTACGTGTTTTGGGTTGCTTGCAACTGCTCTGGTTCTCTTTTTCCAAATCTTCTGTACCTATGCTTTTGCCAGCGGCTATGTTTAGTCTTTTCCTCGCTTTGGAGCATCATTAGGCCCAGTCTTGAGCTCGTGTAGATAATCTACAAGCACTGCAGTCATTGAAGTTTCTGCCACGTTTCCTTCCTCCGGTGTATTTTTGCAAGAACAGCATCGGGATTGAAGGGGACTAGGCCGCAGGCTCTAAATCCAGCTAAAATATTGTTCATTTCACGATCCCCAAGTCCTTCAACCGTGGTTTTCAACATCCTACGAAATATAGTTTTTTGGTAAAACCCCCCTATTCTTTAGTTTCCATTCCTCCAGTGCTCTTTTCCATGATGCTTTGAGAGGACGAAAATATGCCACGTCCAGTGGCTGAAGCATGTGGGTCGAATTGGGGGGGAGTAAGACAAACTTAATGTTGTTATTTTCGCACTCTTGAATGACACTGACAGTAATATGACTTTGCAAGTTATCTCCAATAAGCAACTTGTTTCCTTCTAATTTTCGGAAAAATGGAAGTGCTACGGTCCTGAACCAATGGAGACCTGTTGTAAATTGCTCCTGGTAATCCGCCCTCCTTCCAACCTTCATAAATATGTTTGGCTTTGTACACTGTATAAGTAGGGAGACGAGTTCCATCAGCAGCTATTGCGAACATAACTGTTGTGCTGCTTTTGGTGGTGTCAAGTGTCCTGTAGGCGTGTTTGCTTCCTTTCTTCATTACCACTTTAACTGCTCCGGGATCGTCAACGAAGTTTGTTTCGTCATAGTTTACAACGTTTTGTGGTGGGATATCTCTGATTATATCCGCCACATTTCGGAAATATTCCTCAACAATCTCGTATGTTACAGCGGCTCTCACTCGCTTTGTATTCTCCGCAAGCTTGACTGTAAGCTGAGGATGCCTTTTCATCAGACCATTAAACCATCCTTCTCCTGGCATATTATTTTTAAATCGCTTTTCAGTGATGCCGCGACTATTTAAATATTGCTGCGTGTTTCGCCTAATATCAATGGGCTTTAATGGGAAACCCCACTCAGCACAGGTTTGCAAAGCATTCACTAACAAAGTTTCAGAATGCTCGTCAAGAGCAGGTTGACCACCATATGTCAAGAGAGCTGCCGCATGATAGTAATTGTTAAGTGTCGTATATGGCACTGCAAACCTTTCTGACGCTTTTCGCATGCTCAGTCTTTTTTTGCGCACTGCATCCAGCGCTCTCTCTAAATACACGGGATCGTAGTTTTTTTTGCCATAAGCACCCAGCTTCTTTATGTATTTTCGTGGCATCTATAAAAAAAGAAAATAATAAAATACGATTCGCCCCCACCCTGCCCGACACCCCTCATATGCTAGCACACAAAATTAATATATAAGAAAATCATACAAAAAACAAATTGCTTTAAACATAATCTCAAAACCTAACAAAATACAGCGAAAACCAAGTGATCCATTTCATCCCGTTGTTTTGTTTCTACACACAAAAATTGCAATTGAAACCACACAAAAAATAAATTAGCATGTCTGATTGTGAATACCTTTTCTTGAATATATTCCTTATCACCTAGAGGAGCTCGAACGGGCTTAGTTTTCACTGATTTGGCTGTGCAACTATTTGATTTCACATATTTTAGAGATTGAGAAATTTTGCTCTTTTACTATTTAATTATTTTTGGAAAACTCACTTTACACGATTAACCAACAACACCGGTATAATAGATGTTCATCTGTTCGCCACACGAATGTAAATAAGAATCAGCTGATTTCTAATGCAGTGTTGCCATTATGCTTAAACACAAATGAAAATACTGGTTTGATCGACTTCACCCCTGCCGATCGACTTCACCCCGTTTGACGGTACTATTTCGCATTCTTATTATACATATAGCATTAGTCTGGGAACTTTTAGATCGCACCACATACATTTCTTTTTCATCGTTAAGTCCTGGTGGTCCGACTGGCATTCGACATACTGCAACAAAAGATTATATTCTCCTTTAGATAAATTATGTTCCAGGATTGTTCGAAAATAGGAAAATTGAATTGTAGTATTTTAAGGGAATTTCATTAAAGGAAAATATTATCATAGAAATTTATACCACGATTCGAAGAATCGGGGTTCAACTCAGATACATTTTGTAGATTTTCATGGTAGAAATGAGTAATAATCAACAAGGAATCAACTGGTAACATATGAAATTTTTCTTACTAAAAAAATTACATGGTCAGGTTAACATGGCGGATACAAACAGTATAGTCTTCTAGTACCTTTTCAAATTATTACAATTTAGAAACAAAAATTAGGGCAACAAATCATTCAAGAATATATACATTTGCATTTTTACTATAAGCTGCAAGTATAAAGTTGCTACACTTCTCATATTCTTAACTGTCTTATTACCAGGTGTACAAGTATGAAATGCGGATTTTTTTTCTAGAAAAACATGTTAAATTCGGAAAAATGATAAAAAGTATGCTCCTTCGCTTGTTATACATTTTTCCGATCTTTCGGGCAATTTGTGAATACCACGCCAGTGAAAATCTTCCACTTTTGCTGCGAACCATTCATCGAGCCATTTTTTCACATCTTCGTACGAACTAAAGTGCTGCTCAGCAAGTGCGTGACCCATCGATGCAAACAAGTGGTAATCGGAAGGAGTCAAGTCTGGTGAGTAAGCCGCATGGGGTAGAACTTCCCAGCTGAGTGCTTCCAACGTGTCGCGAACTGGTTTTGCCGTATGTGATGGAGCATTGTCATGAAGAAAAATGACTTTGTGTTGCCTCTTTCGGTATTCTGGACTTTTTTCAAGCAGCGAACGGTTTAAATCAGTCATTTGTTGTTGGTAACGTTTAGTATTAACCGTTTTCCCAGGTTTTAACAGCTCATAATAGACCACGCTCCTCTGGTCCCACCAAACACAGATCATCGTCTTTCTGCCAAAGCGATTCGGTCTTGCGGTCGAGGTGGATGATGTGCCACGGTCTACCCATGATTTTTTGCGCTTGGAATTCTCAAAATAAATCAACTTTTCAGCCCCTGTAACTTTACGATGCAAAAACGATTTCCGTTTGTACCGAGCGAGCAAAATGTAACACGTGTTTTTGCGCTTTTCCATTTGCCTGTCGTTCAATTCATGTGGTACCCATCTATCGCTCTTGTGAATCTTTCCCATCTCTCGTAGCCGATTGGAAACAGCTTGTTGACTAAAGCTCAATTGCTCGGCGAGTTGTTTTTGTGTTTACGAATCATCTTCGTCCAACAATGCTTGCAATTCCACATCTTCGTATTTTTTTGGCGCTTTTCCATGTTCCTTGTCTGCAACATCGAAGTCACCACTTTTTAAACGCCAAAACCATCGTTCACACGTATCTTGCGTTGGAGCATGTTCCCCATAAGCTTCTCGAAGTAATCGGTATGATTCAAATGAAAACAAAAAATTAATGCTGTCCGCGAATGCTCTTTGTTCGGTATAAATTGATATTGAACACAACAATACAACACTATGCACACGCTTTTCCAAATTATCACTCGTGCGCGTCTGACACTTGTTGATGACACACCAAAATGGCGCAGTGTCAAATCTTTATAGCACAAACTGCATTGGTGCACAATCTGTTGTCTGAAATCCGCATTTCATACTTGTACACACACTAAGAAAAAAATGCTTTATTTCAGAATTCGATTAGTGACTTTAGAATGTACTTTAGAGCTGCTACTACAGCTTGTACTGTGTGATGGAAAAAACATTTTATTAGAACATCATAAACACGAATTTGAAACTATCAACACATTAAGCATGGATTTACTAACAAAATTTTATTATAGTGACATACCATTTTTGGACCTGTTTGAATATGAGTAAGTATTACCGTTATGCATGGTCTTCGCAGGCACGGATTTAAAAATAAACAAGTTTAAAAAATGCTAGAAATACTGAATACTCAAAATAACAAGAGGGAAGGTGGGGAAGTAGGTCGTGCACATTTTACTGTCACAGCAGTTTTACTACTCTGCCACCGTTTCTTAAAGGGTAGTTTTTTTTTGATTTTTACATTTTATGACTTATGTATCGATGTATTATTCAGGGTGGTATCCATTTTCCGATGACGTAATTAGTGAGCAGGTATAGCAGAGATGATGACGATTCAAGTTCCGAGAAAGGAATGTTAGGAAAATGCAGTTCCATGTGTTTTTATAGGGATGAATAACACGCAACGAGTAAGTTGCTAAGCGAGCAAAAGCGGTTCTATTTACTAAAACCGTTTTAATCAGTAAAAATTTTTGGAAATTCAAATGTTTTTGGTATTATTGGAAAGAGTAGAAAATCATCATTCTAATGATACCAGAAATAATACCATCGTTTGAAAATTAAATTCAAGGATCGATGTTAAATGAAGCAAAATCATTTGACCCGATTTTTAGCTCACCGGGTATATTCATAGGAAAATATAAAAAATCCATGTTTGTGCTTTAAACTAAAAGTTTTTTTAACAAAAGGAATTGACTTGTTTTCGGTGTTAAATGAAGCAAAATCATTTAAGTCGATTTTTTGCTCACCAGTGTATATTCATAGGAAAATATAAAATATCCACGTTTGTGCTTTAAACTAAAAGTTTTTTTAACAAAAGGAATTGACTTGTTTTCGGTGTTAAATGAAGCAAAATCATTTAAGTCGATTTTTTGCTCACCAGTGTATATTCATAGGAAAATATAAAATATCCACGTTTTTCTGCTTTAAACTAAAAGTTTTTTTAACAAAAGGAATTGACTTGTTTTCGGTGTTAAATGAAGCAAAATCATTTAAGTCGATTTTTTGCTCACCAGTGTATATTCATAGGAAAATATAAAATATCCACGTTTGTGCTTTAAACTAAAAGTTTTTTTAACAAAAGGAATTGACTTGTTTTCGGTGTTAAATGAAGCAAAATCATTTAAGTCGATTTTTTGCTCTCCAGTGTATATTCATAGGAAAATATAAAATATCCGTTTGTGTTTTAAACTAAAAGTTTTTTTAACAAAAGAAATTGCCTTGTTTTTATGCGATGGAACTAAAATCTACAGATTAGTCGCATATACTTTAGTTGTTTTTTGCCCTCGAAAGTGATTTTTTTTTTATAGTTTTTATTTGCGTTTAATTACTATAAAGGCATCTCATAAAAGATTATAGATTTCCCGCAGAAATTCGCACCTTATTAGAGAACTCTATAAGTCGTGCGTGATGACGTATTTTTTTAATTTTCTTTTATAAATCGTGTGTCTTTGGTATGTGTAAAGAGCGGGAATCCTTTTTTTTTTATTTATAAGAAGGAATTTAACACTCTAGTTCACTAATTCAAATTAGCCAACAACTTTCATGCATTTCAATTTATAATTTACATCTAACTATTCTGAACAGAGAATTGTTGAATTTTTCATGGAAAAATAAAATCGACACCATTTATTACTTATTTTGTCTACGGGAAAATATATGCCCTAAAAATTCATAATTTTGTTTTTTTAGATTCGAGAATATGTTAACTATTCCAGTAAAGTTTTTTGAAAAGCTGTGTAAGAAGAGTGCACTTCTTATGCCACCAATTTGTATTCCAGCAAATAAAAAAGAAGACGAGTTCAGTTTTATTATAAGGTTGCCTCATGGAAAGGTAAGGTGTAAATAATAACATTAGAGCAGCAGATCTATGAAAACCTTATATCTTTCCGTTAACAGATATAGGACGGTAATAAGGGTAGCTAATTTTTTGTTTTATTTAGAAGATTTTTTGATAGTTGACATCTTCAAAATTAAATGGTAAAGAACGGCCTATAGCTTCAGGAAATAAAATTTGAAAAATTGTATTACCTCACAATAAAATGGACGTTCGTTATTGGGGTTTTGAACAAAAAAATTTTTGTTGTAAATGGAAAGATCATATATAAGTTTTATAACAAAACTTTTTTTATAATTTTTTTTCGTTATAATTAAAAAGTTATATCAAATTGAAAATAAATTTTTAAACTTATTACCGATGACGTGCCGAAAAAAACCGAGCGCGTGCGACGTCACAATGTTTGTTTTTCCCCAACATCATACACAGCTGATACGAGTATTTTAGTTTTTAATCAATTTGTTCTTGTTATTATCATCAGTGTATTGCTAAATATACTGAAAATGCCTAATCTAAAAAGTTATCGTGCCTGTTTCGTACCATTTTGTACGAATACTACAAAAACATCTCCCGAAAAAATATTTTTAAATGTGCCACAAGATGTTAAACGTCGAAATCAGTGGTCCTAAGCAGCACGACGTATTAATCCTAAAACAACATCAAATTTTTCTGTTGTGAAGGTCACTTCGATGTAAGTATTTTAATATAATAATAATCTCTAAATTAAATGAAACGAATTACTTTGTTATTTGTCACTTATTTTTTATTTATCTGCTACTGCAGTTTCCTAGGTTTACTACATTATCAAGCGTAATACTACAAATTTAGGTGGTTTTTATGATTTATAACAAATTTCCAGGTACAATTTGGAATTACCCATCATTAAATTACAATGAACTTAAATTAAATTATTTTATTACAGAGGGTTAAATGGCATTATTGTTTAAAATTTGAAGAAATACTTTTCAATATTTCCTTAAAACTTTTTACAAAAATTCTTTTCTTCAAAGATATATCTAAAAAATTTCTAAAATACGCCAAACAGGGTTGAATTCTGAACATCTGTTTGATTATTTAATAGGATTATATCTTTATTTTTATTGTCCTTGTATATCTCTATGGGTTCTAAAATATTTAATTTTCTTCTTTTTTGTGCTTTATGTAATATTTGTAGATTATTTATGTCTGGAAAAATATGATTTGTTTGATTGAAATGGCTAACCCAGAATGTCCCAATGTTGCATGTTAAAAATCAATATTATATATTATACCAAATTAAAACAATTTTTTACCGAAGAAAGTAACATATACTAAATATCTAAAGCTGAAATTTTTCATATACACCAATAATCACTAGATTTTTAAACATTGCGTACTTAACTACAATATAAAATGGCCACTTCAATAAAAAAAAGTTCTGGTACCGCCTTTACCTGTTCCTTGCGATTCACGAGCGTGAACTGATTCACATTCCACTACGCGACTCTATAATATCCTTCACGTTGCCGGTTATTTGCCGCACACATTTTCTTAACGTATTGGTGAACACAATTTTAAATAAGGTGGTGGCCAAATTTATTAAGTCGTTTTTTTTTTTAATTTGACCAGTTGGAAGTTTTGAAATGTATTCTGCTTTCGGTATTTTGTCGAATGACTTCTTGTTCTATTTTTCACCCGAACCTTGAGAGGCGATCCGGAATTGTCTTAGTCGTACAAAATGTTGATATGAGCATTGTTTTTCTGGACGATTGCCCTTTTCATTCGCCTTACCTGTCCAACATTGGTTAAAGTTATCTCTCTCCTTCCAGTTCCAAAAAGTTCTAGACAGAAAGTACATAAGGCCTGGGATTATGTCGGCTAATGGTTGGCTAGTCGCTGGGTGCCCAAATAATTTCCTTTCGGTAATTTGATTATGTTACTGAATGCGTTGAATCAGAGAGCAAGTAAGTATGGCCCGGTAGCAAGTAAGTTATCTCAACTTCTTTCAGGGTTTTTGATTGTTGGACAAAAAAATATCATCGTAAGTATTTCTCTATTTTTGTTCTGCAAAGGACAGCTGTCACAAAAGAGCGAAACGATCTTCATTCGCAGGTTTCTATTCTCTAGGTCGGTTAAGTATGAAAATACATTGGAGCAAATTTATTTTGCACCTCGTTTTCCGTCAAACTCGCCCCAAAGATAGTAATATCCATTTCTTGTGCCGCTTTCGTACAAAGTAAAATTATACAGGCATACTTTCGAGTATAGATAACGGCATGTTGTCTCCGAGGGGAGTGTTAAGTAGCTTTTGTAGATCAAATAAAACACACAAAAAAATGTTGGATCGATTCGATCTTATCTGGTAAACCTTGAACATAGAAAGAGACAATTTTTTCTCATGCATGTAAAGAGCGTAACTTTCAGTTTTCTTGTCTACTTCCCTCACAAATTACGCACTTGTCTTTTTCTGGTGCGTGAATTCCAATATTACCTTATTGGTTCCTAAGTATATAAATAAACACTTTTTCCGACACCAGCTTGGTATTTTCGTTATTTTCATGTAAACAAAACTCATTTTTATAAATTCTGTAAATATTTGCCTTGCTTCCGAACTCAGTCGGTAGGTATGTCTTATTTGAAGTACTTCTACAATAATGAAAAGGAACAGTCGGCAAGGATTCGATAAATTTCCTTACTGATGAAATGCACGCCCCCGGAGTTTTATTGAGAGGAATCTTACTCTCTCATTCGTCGGGTCTGGCGATTTTCAAATCATTCTTATCTTCGTAAGTATTCGAGAAAAACCTATGAGAGACGTCTAACGTTTTCAAAAGAAATTGCAGGCAAAACTCTGATCTTCCCTCCATTAAAAGGCAAGGTATATTTACATATTCTTTCACGGGGACTCTTTCCAAACTTTTTTTATTCTTGTAAGTTCTACTTTTGTTAATCATCTCCATGTAGGATAACATAAAATTTCGTTTTCCTGGTTCATCAGGAGCCCAATAGTAATTGAAGATTTTTAGCCTGTTTGATTCATCAAAATTTTTCCTACAGCCATTCTGACATTTACTTTATGCTACTCTAAAAATTGACTTACGTTACCCTCATAAAAAAAACATTTTTTTGTATTTTTACACCATATAAAAATTATCCCTAAAAGTCACCCCTAGGAAAAACATCCCTTTTGCAATACTAAGAACTTTTTGCCCCTCATCGTCATAATAAGAACTTTTTGCCCATCACCATAATAAGAACTTTTTGCCAAGCCATCATCATAATAATAAGTACTTTTCGGCCACTAAAGAAAAATACCTTTCATAACCTACCCCCAAATAACTTCTTTTGCCTACCCCTGATCAAAGCCAATTTGACGGGCCAAAAAATACCAATTTACCCAAAAAGCATAAATAAAGCTCTTTTGGCAACAATCACCCACCCCACCATAATTTTTACACCAAAAAATACCCTGCATAAAGACCTTTTGACCATTTCTTTTACCAAAAAATACCCACATCTTACAGATAATGCGTTTTTGGCCAACAACCACCGACCACCAACAGCGTATAGTCCGTCACGTCATTGTTGATCACCTCTTGCACACTTCTTGTACTTCTCTTTAGCTAATAATTCTAAGAAATTTCACACAATTAATGACCTTTTGGCTCCATTAATATCCTTTTCCCCAACAGACATCCAAACTATTACCTTCTTCACCTAAACAAACATTTTTACATTCCAACCCCATTACTCCATTTTTTAGATAAACTTCACTTCTTGCACCTATTACGTTACTTCTTCGCCAAACACATGCCATGCTTAGTCAGAGTACCAGCTCTAGATAATTATTCCTATCTTCTAATAATCACGTTTGTTAATGTCCCAATTTATTTGTCATTTCGTCATCCTCTTCAGTAATAATCCCATTCGGTAAATCAATACCTTCGACGACTTTACTTTTTATGATGTTCAATGCATTATGTTTGTCTATTCCAAACTCCATATGAATATCTTTGGAAAATCTGTAAGTTATATTTATTAGGTCATTTAGTTGTTTTTGTGTTCCGGCGTACAGTTTAATGTCGTCTATATACATGGGATAATGTATTTGACCTATTTCTGTCGGCTTAAATCCGTATTTCATATCGTTTACCATGGTAGATGAAGGATTCATTGCAAGACAACACCCTAGAGAACTTAAAGAATCACCCTGGAAGATTCATTTCTGATATGTATCTCGTCGGTGCTTATGGAGCCGTTTGTATTATGCGACTGTAGCTTCTTGCCACTGTTGCATGATGATATCAAGGAAGTTCGCTGTATTATGGTTGACCATTGTATAGCTTAAGGACTTCTAAGAGCTAAGAGTGCAGTACAATATTGAACGCCTTTTGATAATTTATGAGGGCCATGTGGATATTTCGTTGGGATTTTTGGGCTTGTTGAAGTACAACCGAGTCTCTGTTCTTTACAACTCTAATGATTCTTTCTACAACTTTTCTGTTCTGCTAAAATGTTAGTGCTGACATGTTTGTATATTTTTGTTTGCAGTACATGATGTTAGTATTTTATATAGAGTCGGTAAGCACGATATCGCCCTATTTTGTGATGGATCTTTTGTTCTTGAACTTTTTGGCATTGTAAAGGCTTCACTGAACACTAAAAATGCTGGTACCTCCTCTGGAAAGCTAAGAACATGAGTCTACTGTTGAGCAAAAGCTTCGTCGAATGAGTCAAATTTCTAGTACCAAGGTTTTGGATCTTATTTATTCCAGGATATTTCCAGTTATTAGTGGAATTGACTGCTTCTATGATATATTCTTTATTAATGGTGTAAAATTGCATATTTGGAATATCAACATTTTCTCTTTCACCCCTGGGGGCTTTTATCCAGCTCTCTGTAGAATTGCATTTAATTGGAGTTAAAAAGCTTATTTTGTTTTTTTTTTCTTTTGGAGCATTTCATATACCTCCTAAGACGCTTAGAGTTTGCTTTTAAGTATTGTCTCAAGAGTGTCAATGTGATTAGTGACTTGGATACGCACTGTGAGTTCCTACTTTCTTGAAAATTTTTTGTACTTTTGACATTAGTCTTTTATCTAGATATTCATTTTTTTCGAAATTCAGTTGATCTTCCAAGTTCTTGCCGTTTATTTTGGACTATTATCATTTCTGTAGTATGTTCTTCTTTCCCACATTTGGTCCATGGGTTTCCATGTTTGGCTGACGGGCTTAAGTCAAGTCAGCACAAACGCTATTACCATTGTGACAATGTTACATGTTTTCAAAATCACTGACATCTGAATGTTTTTGTGTATGTTTGCGTCGAGTCCTAATTGTACGAAGTGTGGTGTGAATATTGTTGGTGTGAGGCCTGTGGCTGATATGACGAGGGGGACAATGATGACCTTTTCTTGTTTCCATAGTCTTTTTATTTCTGTTGTAAGGTTGGTGTATTTGGATGTTTGTGTCGTTGGGGACAGCTATATCAATTAGATAGGTGACTTTTCCTTTTTTATATTGAAAAGTAATATCAGGTCTATTGGCAGGGACTGTTTTATCTGTATGGATACTGATGTCCCAGTAGAGCTTGCTTGGTGTGTTTTTTTTTATGGATCTAGCACACGTGCTACAGGGAAGTCCCTAAAGCGCTCCAGGAGCGGCATGTGTGCGGAAAAAGCGATTCACGTTGTTCTTAAATCGCTGTAAATTGTACTCGGTGGGAAACGCAACGAAAACATGTATTTGTAGTAGGGATCTGTGTTTTCTATGAATTTGTATGTTGTGGCTAATGCTTGATGAACTACTTTTTCCGCTGTCTGGCTGTGTATTCCGTTCCGGCTAATATTTTTATGTATTCGTGTAATAGTTGGGTCTTTGATGATATGCTTTTGGTTGGTAGTTTCTGGTTAATACGGCAAATAAGAAGCCTTCTGTTTCTGGGAAAAGCTGCCCATCCTGTAACCAGATATATGATTGTTTTTATTTACATGATCTTGTTCTACGTGGTATCTGTGTTTTGCGTGGAGTGTTTTTTTCTGACCACGTTTTCGTCTTTTCCTGTTGTAATTGGGTGTGACTGTGTGTATCTGCTGGGTGGTCTGCCCGGGATAAGTCCAGAGGTGTGTAGTTTTTGTCTGTTTTCACTGTTGCTGTGTGGAGGCTGGTTTGCTAGGTGTGAAAGAATTTCCTAAGTGTATCTTATGTCTATGATGCCTTTTCCTCCTGCCTTCCTCTCGATGGTAAGTCTTTCTTTGCATGCGTTGGGGTCTAATTTCCTGTATTTGGTGAATTGAGAACGTATGTGAATGTTGTCTATGTCTGTGTGTCACCAGTTGATGATATCAAATGAATATGTGAGTATAGGTACAGCGAACGTGTTGATGGCTTTAGTGAGATTCTTGGAGTTGAGTTTTGTTTGTAAAAGTTTCGTGAGTCTGTTTTTGAATTCGGTTTTGAGCTCTATTTTGATGTGATTGTGGTTAAGTTTGGTGCTGTGTTGGAAACCTAGCTATTTGTTCGTTTCCTTGTCGAGCATGTTATCGAGTGTTTCATTGTTGATGATTTCTGTCTCATGGTGGCATTTCCATTGGCATTTGTTGATGTGGAGAACTTTACATTTAGTTATATCAAATTCCATATTGATATCTAAGGTGAATGTTTCTGTGGTTTTGAGGAGTTCTTTCAGCTACGTTTCTGTGGCAGCGTAGAGTTTTATGTCATCCATATATAGGAGGTGGTTTATTTTATGTTGGTTCTCTTTTTGGTGTCTGATATTGAAGCCATGGTCTGTCCTGTTTAGTGTATTTGAGAGTGGATTGAGCCAGAGGCCAAACCATAGAGCGCTGAGCGAGTCTCCCTGAAATATACCCCGTCTGATGTACAGCTCCTCTGTTTGGACGCGTTCGGTTTGTGTTTTTAGGTGGATTTTGGTTTTCTATGTTTTCATAATTTGCGAAAAAAATTACCTGAGGTTTTGGTTCATTTTGTAGATTTCTAAGGCTTTGATTAACCAGCTGTGGGGTATGGAGTCGTAGGCTTTTTTATAGTCTATGTAACCGGTGCGAAAGTTTCTGTGTTCTTTTCTGGTTTGTCCCATGATCACGCTATCTATGGTCAACTGCTCTTTACATCCTCGGCTATTTTTCCTGCACCCCTTCTGCTTTTCTGTGAGAATATTGTTGTCTATTAGGTGTTGTTCTATTTTTTTGGAAATTGTGGTTGTGATGATCTTTTTTTTGGATTATTATTATTATTATTATTATTATTATTATTATCTTCTTATTTTCTTAGGTATATCTGGGATTTTTTCTATTCTTCGGGGCTAATGTCCAAATAAAGTAGAGGACTATTGATTATGGATATATTGGTGTATTCAAGAATTTACGCACAAGAATGCTTGTTTTCAATACAACATTTTTTTGGATGTTTATTTGTATGGCTTAGATCTGTTTAACTTTTGTATATTTTGTGTAAATGAGGTGGGGGTATGATCTTGACCTTTTCTTGTTTCCAAAGGTTTTTTATTTTGACAGCAGTCGATGTATATTTTTCTATTTGCCCTCTCCTTTTTATTTTAAGTTACTGTCACAGGATACAGAAAAGTCTATTAGGAATGTAATTCTTCCTTTTGTAAGTATATGTGTAATATCAGATCTATTATGTGCAATTGTTCTATCTGTATGTTATGTGATGTCCCAGTATAGCTTTATGATGTTGCTTTCTAAGATAAGTTTTGGCTGATAGTACAGATTTTTTTTGCGATATTAATGCTGCCATGTTTTTTTTTTTTGGCGCAGTATTCTTGCTGCTATATCATGTCTTTTTGTGTAGATTGTGTCGGCCTAGCACACGTGCTGCAAGACAGTCCCTAAAGCGCCACGAGAGCGACACATGTGCGAAAAAAGCGATTCACGTTGATCTTGAATCGCTGTAAGTTGTACTTGGTGGGAAACACAGTACTGGGCAAATTGTTCCAAGGGGATGAGGTTGTTCAGATAAAAGACTGCTTGAAACTTCTCGCACTTGCACTACTATAATTACATGGTGTATTGTTTCAGGAAAAATTTGGCATCTTCGATATTTATCAGTTTGTATGTTTGAATTCTCAGTGATATGTTTTCGATAATTTACTTTAGTTATCACTTGATTCTGTATGGCTAATGCAGATCTCTCAGTTTCTGGTCCGTGGATTAGCAATGTATATGACAGTTGTTTGCTAATGTATGGTTGCTGTATATTGTGGCGATATCGAAAGTGGAAAGCTTCTTGTGACCATTTTTTTCATTTCTGTTATGTGTGTTATCGTCAGTGTTCTGGAAGGGTGTTTCCCTGAGATTTAGTGGTGCATATGCTTTGTCGGCATTTACTATTGCTTTGTGAAGTTTACTCTCACGAATGCTGAGAAAGAAGTAAGTATTTTATTTGTTTTCGGGGCAGTTCAGCAATATCTTTTATCCATCTTCTCCAAGGTTGTAAGGTATATTGGTTCGTTCAATGCATGACTTAGGATGTTGTATTCTATATGTGGATAGCTTGATTTGATTTAGTCGATTAATTTATGCTGGTGTTGTTGCTGTCCATCGAATAATACCAAACGAGTATGTTAGTTTGTATCTCTCTAATATTTGTGTCCTTATCTGTATGTAGTCAAGCATGGTATTTTGTTGAATAACTAATTATTTATATATCCCGTTTGGCTCTATATTCTCAATGAACTCATCATTCATTGTTTCTATTCCCTCATTCTCAACTAATTTCCCTTTCTCTATTTTTAGTATTTTATACTTCTCAAACCCAAACTGTCAAAATATTGTGAGTATATTTTGTGGGTAATAATGCAAGGTATTTGCTGGATTTTCCGTTCCAATGTTCTTTGGTATCTTAAAAGTTTTGCCTTCAGTTAGACGAGTTGATATTTTATTTGGATATTTTATGACGTCGGTTGTAGCATCCGCCACTGGTTCATGCAAAGCGGTTAGTAGTTTATACCAGCAATTGTGAATATTGTCAGCTCTAGGTGCTTTTCATTATGTGTTTTTTCTAACGGCTTCCTCTACATCATTTTTCGTTATTTCGATATCTTATTCTGTATTTATGTAACCAATCTTCTTCTGTTTCTATACACTTAGCAGTTACGTTATGTTTGGTGGGAATACTCCATATATTACTCCAAAATAGCGTTAGTTTGCTTTTTGTTAGTGGTTTGGTTATTACCTTTTCTGCTAGTGTAATGCTGCTGTAAAAGTTATTTTTATTTGTACTATTCCAAAACAGATTATTCTAGTGTTGTCGTTGGTTTGCTTCCTTGTATCTTCTTAATCGTGTACTGTATATTGCAAGTTTCTGTTTTAACTCATCCGGAGTATCTATTAATACCTTTTAATTTATGTTACCTTTCATATACTGTGTGAATCTCTCTATGCCTTGTCTTAGTGTGTCTATCTTTTTTGTATTCTAATTTGCCAGTACGAAGTCCTTGTTTTTATGACTTTTTGTTGGAGCAGTAATTTGGTTGTTAAAGTACAATGTGGTGTATTTGTTCTACTGCAATACTTATAAGTAGTGCTATAATATTATTAATATGCATTATTATCTCGCTCATATATTTGTTGCTTCTCAATTTTGGGAGTCTGCGTATGCCATTTCCCAGCGTTCCAACTGGTTAATTAATTCACATTTGACTGTATTATCCATATTTTGATATGCGTTTTGTGTTGTAATATGTGTTGCTTCGGGAATAGTGTATGCATTCTTTGTGTTAGTCTGACTGGTAGTTGGTGTGGTGTCGGTGGTGTAGTCGGGAGGATTCTGGGCGTTTCTGGGTCCCGAAGTTGCATCATTTTCTCTTTGTTAGATTATAGTCCTTTGGAAATTTCCTCTTTGATTTTTTGCAGTTATTAAGTTGTCAGTTCATTTTTTTTATTATCACTCTCCTCTGATCTATAACCCTCTGTTCAGTTTACTATTTCTGTATGTTCTAGGTATATCTGTAGAAATTGTTTATCTAGGTTAAATATATAATCTGTTATGATCGTTTCTTGCCTAGTAGAGTTGTAATAACAACGCATGACGTCACAGTTCATATTTTCTGTCCAAGTCAAATGTCGTCTGGGGAGTCCCGCTTTAGTGGTTGCCGGTTATTCCGACAAAGCACGTTTGGCAGGGTTGGTATTTTTTGGTGTTTTAATAGTCCATCCTTGTAGAAAACAGTCTGATTAGCTTTGTTCGATCTTTGGTTTACGTGTACCCTCGAGTCATTACCTGTTTCAGTTTAAGGTGTTAGAAGGTCGAAATCTCCCAATTCCGAGTTCCGCGTAAAAGACATATTTTTATCATGCATTCTTTTATATATTAGCGTTGTTTTTTCACTTATTGTGATGGTCATCGGTCTGGTTCTGCCTCTCTTTGAGTATATCTGAACATTTCTATTTTTAATCTTAAGTAGGACTAGCATTTCCGGACTCATTCCATAGATAGTAATTTTACTCATGTATCTACAGTAGTTCCCAATATTGATCAAGTTATTATTTTCTACTAAGGCGTACGTTTTCAATTCGTCCCAATCTCGGCGTATATATTTTAAAGATTCTTGTAGTTCTTTATGTTTAAGCTGACTGCTTGTCCATAACATCGGCTCTAGCAAGTTTGTTGGTTTCTGTAAAATCGATTCAGCTGTAGTATTTTGATTGATCGAGACCCACCTGTTCAGCACTTGGTCACCACTGGATCGCATGCTGTCACCATCAGCAGTGGCTCCAAAGATACCCTGGTGATCTCTTGTATTGAATTTTGCCGACCTTGATAGGAGATCTTGCAAACTTCCACGTATTATTATTATTTCCTTTTCTTTCTGTCAGGGTTTACCTTTCTTTTAAAAAAAAAAGATCTGTACGAACTAATGCCAAGTACAGCTTTTATTCTGTAGAATATGTGTACTTCCGTGTGATTGAGCAAGTATCTAATACGACTGATTTTTGTAGATGGATGTTTAGCGCTGGGTCGAGTGCAGGAGTTTAAATCGCACGATGTAGGTTTTTGGTTATGATACCAGTACTTGAGATAATTATCGGTACTATTTCTACTTTATCTTGATGACACATTGGTTTAATTTCTTTTGCCCATATGTATTTTTCTATTTTTTCTCCTATTTTTATTTCTGTATGTTTACTGAATTTGGGACGAATATTTAAGGTGGTTTTAATGGGTTTATGTTCAAACATAATATCAGGTTTGTTATTTGGTATTATCCTGTCTGTGAAAATATTTCTATTTCAATATAGCTTCTTATCTTCGTTCTCTAATACCTTTCCGGAGTACTTACAGATCGGCGTATATAGGTTTATCAATTTAGGCTTTATAGCTAATTCTTGATGTATATGTTTGGCTATATTATCGAGTCTTCTGATATACAATGTATTTATGAGAGTATCACATTCTCCTGTTATGTGATCTGTTGTTTCCGTTTGTTGTCCGCATAAGCTGCATTTCTCTGTTAGTGGAGCAGAATCCTTGATAATGTGTTTACGGAAGTACCTTGTATTTGTTGATTAGTCTTGAATTGCTACTATGAATCCCTCAGTCTCACTGTATATATATATATATATATATATATATATATATATATATATATATATATATATATATATATATATATATATATATCCTTTCTTTAGCAACGTATTTGAGGTTTGTTTATCTATATATTGTGGAGACCGATAGTGTAGAAGTTTCCCATCCATTGTTTTTTTGTTTCCACTTTAGTGCTTTTTGTTCCGTGGTGTTGATATAATCTCGAGGTTATATCTGTAAGAATTGTGAATAAGTGCTTAAGTCTGTTTTAACAACTTGTCAGTATGAATTTTTAAAGTTTCAAACAACTGCCAAAATTCGAGATTTTGCTCAATTCTATTCATTTGTTTGTATTATTCTGGCTCAAATTAGTACTTTTGTACATGTAGGTAGTTTTTCGTATATATATAGTCATAATTGCTGCATAGGACTTAGCCAGTTGTTCACCAACGACTTAGTCACTTGTTCACGGCATTAATTGTATAATAAAATTTGCATACAGTGGTTTATCAAAGGATTAAAAAAAATAATAAAAAATGTCCTATTGAAAAAACATTTATTTGATTTTTACAAAATGAATAAACAGAAAAAGTTAGAAAAAAGGTAAAATAAATAGAGAAAAAATAGAATTTTATTCATCTGCATCGATTTCTTCTAAATCAAAATCGATAGGCTCTTCAATTTTTGTTTTTAAATTTTTATAAAATGGATGGAACGCCACGTCAATAAGAGGAAGTAGACAGAGCAGATCTTTTTTTTTCTGCGCTTATTGGTAAAGGGCTGGTGTTGATGTTCTTTAAATAAAATTGACCAGGTCTTCCTTTTTTTTCTATAATTGATAGTTCAGGTTAGTTCAGGTTAGTTTTTTCTCCGTCATTGTCTTTTGTCGCCACTTTGAACGGGCCTTCCTTTTCGGAGAGATTATGAAAATCAAAAAAGTTTTCTGCTTGCATTGTTATAACTTTAAAAGGTTTAGTCTTCTTACAATCCCGAATTAGTTGAACCCAATCATTTAAATGGTTAATTTTAATATTTGTTATTTTTTTAGCGCGCTCTGTTACAGAATGATCTACGTCACACTCCATGTGGGAATGCCCACTTACCAGAAATTTATGGTTAATTTCTTCAATACATTTTCTTTCGTAGTTTAAAAAGTATAAGAAACTAAGTGCCACTGGGTTGTCTTGTTTTGACCTCCGCATGTGTCGGAATAAAATATAACGGTTTTTACATTTTCAGGGAGTGCCTTTAAATGATGGAATAAACAAGAAGCTATGTCATTGGCCCCTCTGCCTGAAATAGTTTCATCCCACATGTAACATACTGCTTCATCCGTTGCTAAATCGTGGATTGTGAGGTTGAATGACCACAATTGGCGTTTATAAAATGCCACAGAAGTTTTTAGATAGCGGGTAGGAAGGCATTGCTGTAAATCAAATGGAAATACTCGAACAGATTTATCAATTTTTGCAAGTTCCTTATCATTACGTTTGGTTTGATAAGCTAAGTCAGCCATTTTGTGGTGCTTTTCACGCTCAGAAATACAATTATCAGAACCTGAAGCCACATTCAATTTTGCTTCTAGTAAATCACAAGTGTGACATGTATCCTGCTGAGGTTTTTTGAAAGAAAGATTTAGACCATGAAATATTTTAGTATAAAAAGACAAGGGTTAGGTTTTCCTTCTGTAAACATTTTATGCATTTTAGCTATAGTCAAGTCAGAGCACAAAAATCTCTTATTAGTCCTATTCCGACAATAATGACTTTCATAAGACGGGAAAGACAAAATGTGACCCTTTACATCGTTTGATTCTTGAGTCGACCTTTTTGATGATGACCCCGTTCCACGGGCGTCATCAGCTACTATTCCAGAATGTGATAAACTCTTTTTTTTAACAGCTAGTTTCACAAATCCCTTTGTTTCCCCTAATATACGGCAAAAACAGTCCTGGCAAACTTGAAAATTAAGTGATTTTATTATTAATGAATATGAGCAACTATACGATCGTTCGATTTTAGCATTTAATGATTGCATTTTTTTTCCTTAATAGTAATTAGTGACGCTACATAATTTGCCCGTTGCAAATTTTTCTGTCCTCTTCTTTAATTTTTTCTGAGCATTTCCTTCTACAAAGTTTTAGAGGGATCGTTTTTCTTGAAGGAACAGTTTTTCATTTTTCTGTGATATAAGCTTGACCTGAATTTCGCAGCTGTTTACAATTTTCTCTTTCACGTCGTGATCTCCCTTTTTTAGGTTTTAAAGAACTAAACTCACCACTGGTTCCTAGTTCTAGTAGCTGCTGCGATATTATGTTTGTTTGGTTTTGTTCGTGTGTTGTTGAGTCCTCGGCCGAATAAGTAGGGGTTTTCCATCCACCAGAATTATTGTGTTTTTTATTCTTATCTAAAACAGATTTTAAATATAAAAATAGTTTGTTTGTTAACAATTTTATAACAACAAGCGGCAAAGTTAACTGTTATAAATAACACTAATTAACAAAATTAATAAATTGAATAAATTACAAAATTTACCTTCGACCAATTCAATTTCATCGGATGACGATGCTTCAACCACTGGCACAAAATCAGGGTCCGCATTCGAGTCATTTGAACTCAAAAATAAATCTAAAAAACAATTAAGTAATCATTATAAAAAAGAAATGTACGAGTATGGAATGGATATGTGTATTTGTAATAAATTTTTTTTCTGAAGACTTACCTTCATTTAATACTACTTCATCTGGGTCAGGAGCTGGGGCTGATACTACAGAATTATCAGGTGATACAAAAAGAGAATTATCATCATAATTTTTTGAAAAACACTTTTGTTTTAGTTTATTTAAGAATTCTGTTCTCCGAGACATGGTTGGTAAGACAACTGCTAAATGAATGAACAAAAATAAGTAAAATATCGAAGAAAATGAAATACAAACAATTCTGTATAATCCCCCGCCAGAACCAGTTCATAGAATTTTTCAAATCGGTAGCTGATGATTTTCCGAGAACTATAATGGAGCAGTTGTGTGCGTAGTCCTAAACTGTTCATAACTGGCTAACTCGACTTGTCACATATATTTTATCACCTTGTTGTGTGAATTACTGACCAACTCGAGATGATCAGTTATTACCAACCATGGAATGGCGGTGTAAGATTGAACATGTCGACTTAGTTATCCTAACACTACCATTTTGAAGATGGTCAATAAAACACAACCTTCTCATTCCTTTCCTATTGGGCTCATGAGTTAGGCACTTATTCACACAGTGTATCAAGCCAAGACCAGTTTCATGGTGCATTTAGTTAATTTTGCACAAAATTCGACTTAGTCACTTATTCACAACTCTTACAGATATATCTGGTTTGTGAATTTCAGCGGAGTACCTGATGTGTCTGTGTGTATTAAAGCTTTACGTATTATGTTCATATGGACTCTTTCAGCGAAATATTTTCGTAGTTTACCGACCTGATTGTAATTTTTTTTTATATCAATAAAATCTTTTCCTCCATCTGCTCTATTGATTGTAAATTTTTCTAATGATAAGTGTACGTGATGAATTTTGTGCTTATAGCATTGTATGCACGTTAGGGTATTAAATGCTTCTAGGTCTGTCTCGCTCCATTTGACTATTCCAAATGAATATGTTAAGATCGTTATCGCATATATGTTGATGATTTTTGTTTTATTTCTTACTGATAGTTCCGTCTTTAATGTATGTGTTATTTTATTTGCATAGTATTGGAATCTTCCTTTATTGCCGCGTTCTCTCAAAACAATTTTAAAAAACTGTTCCATATTTTGCGCATCAATGATTATTTTGAGCTTATTATGAATATATTGATTTTCAATTCCAACATCTTTGATGGTCCCACGGCAGAAGTAAGACATGAAGTTAAATATAAAAAGTTTTTTATATAGGGTAGTTATCCTACATACGTGGTCTGACGGACAAGATAGCCTCGACCTTCAAAGACTATACCCACATAAAAATAGCAAGATATAATCAATTATGTAATAGGAATTTATATAGTAGTGTAAAACAAAAGGCGCCACCTATGTATAACAGCAATGTAATATATAAAATGTCTTGCTTGGACTGTCAGGGCAGTTATATTGGACAAACATCACAATGGCTTAAACAAAAATTAACTCACATAAAAGTGATAGTGCAACGGGAAAGAAATCTTCGCTACAGTGAACGATCGATATCGCTTGAGAACAGGACACAAATTTGACTTTGACAATGTTATGGTCCTAGAATATGCAAATAACTATAAAAAATGCTAGTTCCTTAAAATGTATCATATCATAAAAGAGAAAAGCTCCATCAATTTCAAAATGGACACTAATAATAATTACATTAATCGCTACACCTGACCACTGTACAGGGTGGTCCAAATTGGACACTTTTAAAGGTAAACTCCTTTATCTAAAGGAGATAGACGAAAACTGATGTCGGTATCTAAGGCTCAATTTTTATGATACACTCAATGGTGAAAACCGCATATCGATATCTAGTACCGTTTCAGATATACAGGGTGTTTTTCAAAAATCTGCATTTTGGAAAAATGTTTGTAATTCTTTTCCTATTGAAAATTTTTGATTTCTATAAAAACATTCTTAAAGCACTTTTTCACGTGGATTTCAACAATGTAAGTTACATTTTTTTACAACTAATATTTTAATAGTTATTAACGCAAACATATATTTTTCCTTATCCGAATAGAACTTTAAATTACCATTCTAAAAATATAGCACACTTTATATTTTGCTTAAATCTACTTCAAAATATAAAGGTTTTCAGTTTTTAGGCGAGTTTTAAATGCACATTTTGTGAAGTAGGCTTTGGACGGAGCGGCCATATGGTTTAATTCAATGGTTTACTGGTAGTTGTCAAATTTTACTTCAGGATCAGTTATTGAATTGTCAAGTAAATCGCAATGAAATTTGAAAATTACGAAAAATGAGATATAATAGTGTGTTTCATACAAACCGGAGAAAATTCGGAAGCGGCAAGTACCACGAACAGTATCCAGAGAGGCGTCAACCCTTCAAGGACATATTCGCTCGATTGCGACATAACCTAGTTAATAGTGGCCAGTTTGAAAAGAAACGACCCAAAAATTATGCATCAAACAGGGATAAGGAGTTAGAAGAAATAGTAGTTGTAGGAACTATCGGAAATAATCCCAATACTTCAACCTGACAGTTAAAAGAATCCACTGGACTATCAAGAACTAACGTAAGTCGTACTTTGAAGAAGCACAAATTCAGGGCATATAGGACAAGAAAAGTTCATCACCTTAGAGACGGAGATTTTCAACGGCGTATAGATTTTTGCCAATAGTTTTTGGAGAATTGTACTCATGTTCCGAATTTTTCATTAAATTGCGTTTGGACAGTCGAAGCTTATGTAAGCAAGTCAGGTATTTTTAACCGTTACAATTCTTATACTTGGGCACAAGAAAATCCTCATTTAGTTGTGGTGCAAAGAGATCAAGGCAGATTTGGATTTAACGTGTGGGCAGGAATTTTTAGAGCAGGGTTATAGGTCGATTTATTTACGAAGGAATACTCACCTCTCAGAGATATTTAGAAATCTTAAGGCAACAAATAGAACCTCTTATTGATGAACTGCCGTTAATGGACCTTAGAAATAAATTTTTTTAACACGACGGGGCACCCCCTCAGTTATCAGTAATTTTTTATCGGCCAATAACTGGATAGCCAACCAAGGTCCGAACCGTTGGTTAGCAAGGTTACCAGATTTAACACCCATGGACTTCTATCTTTGGGGAAGATTGAAAGACCTAATTTTTAAATTGCCGCCAAACACCAGGCAAGAATTAGGAGTCGCAGTGATACAAAGTTCTGCAGCTCTTACTCCTCTTGAACTAATCAACTCGGTAAAAAGTGTCCAGAAAAGGTGCCGTCTATGTGTAAATGAAACTGGTCGACATTTCGAACATCTCTTATAGAAAATTGTTTTGTTTAGTTTGCTCTACTCGGAATAAATTGTTTTATTGTTGTTTTGTTTTATTTTCTACATAGTTTAGTAAATTTCATTGTAGTTATGACTCTTAAAGTTACTTCTGGGAGTTTTTTTACGATTTGACTGCTATCGGTAAACAATTGATATTGCCGCTCCGTCCAAAGCCTACTTCACAAAATGTGCATTTAAAACTCGCGTAAAAACTGAAAACCTTTATATATTGAAGTAGATTTAAGCAAAATATAAAGTGTGCTATATTTTTAGAATGGTAATTTAAAGCTCTATTCGGATAAGGAAAAATATACAGGGTATCCCATTTAAAAAATATATTTTTGAGTTAATAACTATTAAAATATTAGTTAAAAAAAAATGTAACTTACACTGTTGAAATTCACGTGAAAAAGTGCTTTGAGAAGTTTTTACAGAAATCAAAAATTTTCGATAGGAAAAGAATTACAAACAATTTTCCAAAATGCAGATTTTTGAAAAACGCCCTGTATATCTGAAACGGTACTAGATATCGATATGCGGTTTTCACCATTGAGTTTATCATAAAAATTGAGCCTCAGACACCGACATCAGTTTTCGTCTATCTCCTTTAGATAAAAGAGTTTACCTTCAAAAGTGTCTAAAATAAACAAACACCTTAGATCTAAGTATGTATAGTTAGTTGTGTGATGTCTTATTTTCCTTTTGTATTCGTTTTATTCTAGTTGGTAAGTTCATGTTGTATGTTTTTAACGACCAGTCTGTGCATGACTGTTTTAATTTTAGTAATACTTCTGATGAAGCCGAGAAAGATCGGTGAAATATAGTAGAGTTCTAAACAACAAAATAATATAATTACTACATATACCGATACTTTTCACCTCATATTTATACATATATATATATATATATATATATATATATATATATATATATATATATATATATATATATATATATATATATATATATATATGTAGTATATGTAGTAGTGGTGTTTCGGATATCCCGTGTTAGCTTAAAGTCCTTCGATGGACGGTTTTGCTGCCGTTTCGATGGAATCTCATCCATCTTTTTCAAAGCGTTGATCACTAGATGATGTCTTGACGATGAATGTCGGGACTAGCTCCGGGGGCTCCGGTTTAATGTGCAGGGAGCGTGGCTCGAATGGTTCTGGCCAATGGGGCCTCAGCTTTGACTGCGCGTTTTCGGTCCTGTGGTTCTGTGTGAAATTTTTGTGTGAAAAAATCCACCACCTCTTCCCTAGCACAACATGCATTCAACACCGGCCACAAAATCGATTTTGAAAAAAAAAAAAAAACAGATCTTTACAAACACAAATTTCACCCAGAACCACAGGACCCTAAAAGCGCAGTCAAAGCCGAGCCTCCATTGGCCAGAACCATTCTACCAATAGAGCCACACCCCTCAGCTCATAAAACCGAGGCCCTCGGAGCTAGTCTCTACATTCATCGCCAAGACATCGTCTAGTGCTTAACGCTTTAAAAAAGATGGATAAGATTCCATCGAAACGTCAGCGAAACCGTCCATCAAGGGACTTTAAGCTAACACGGGATACCCGAAAAGCATCATTCCGGACATGTACGAACAACTAATACTCTACCTATAGACTACCTATGTAAAAGCTACTAGTTTAAGAGCAAAATAAAGTAAATACTCAGTACAGAATTGAACTTATCCTTTCAGATTGAAAAAGCGAGAAGAGCAATACGCGTATTTTTTTTAATACGCCGCACTTTGTTAACTTTAAACGGAGAGGAAGATACTCAACTACCTTTGACCAACTCGAGAAGCTGTGTGAAGATGGACCAAAAGCTGGATCTAAGTATACCGTGTGTGATTTAAACAAATGTCTCTAAAAAAAAAAGTAGAATACCTACTACTTGTAAAAAAGATATTTACGTACAAGTAGTGCTGCAAAATTGTTTTACTGGTAAAGAATTAACCCGCTACTAATTAAAACTGAGAACTAAGAAAAATATTTTTAATAACGTTGAAATTAAAGTAAAGTAAAATTATGCAATACTAAATACCCTCAAGGGTTTTGTAATTGTCGTTTGTTTTGAAATAAGACGAGTGTAGGACAGGCTTGTAAAGTTAGAAACTTAGTTTAAAATTACAGGAAAATAAAGATTCAGATTTAAAGCAAACTAGTGGGTTAGAATCTTTATTTTTACAGAAACTAATAGATTCTTTGTTTATGTAGTTGTGGTTTGCATTTTTTTAAAGTAATTGATAAATAACTAATTCATAGATCAGATCTATGTGTGGTAGAAATTATATTTGGTTTAATCAACATGGTTATTTAAAAAAATAATAATAAAAAGCACAAAAACACGAATATGCCGCAAATAATGTTAATTATTTTTTCGTAATTTTGAGGTAATTCCAAACTGCCGAGATTCGCATGCCCTATCTCATCTGTAAGTGCAGGTTAAATATTAACGAAACAGTTCAGAAGAAACAACTTTTTCTATACAAATAAACATGTTGTTCAACAAGTGCAGTGTCAAAGAGACCAAACGAATAAACCTGATATAAAATTTTACATTGATTAAAGTAACAACACTGTAAAAATTTAAGAATAATCCATGTCAATGTATAAGTGATCGAGTAGAAGAGTAAAAAATTTACTTTTTTCAAGAGACTATTGTTTAAACCACGTAAATTCAGCAATTACTAACTACATTATTACGGCAAAGTTCAAGCATACTTCCGTGTTTCCCGTATCTATAAGAGTGTTGGAAATATGATTAACCTCTTAGGGCAAACGTTAACTGGTATCTACTAAATTGTTGTTTATACAGACCAAAAAGCTAGAGCACCTATTGTAATTTTAAATGAACCATACTATTTTTTTTATGTTATACTAGCGACCTGCTGGTAACATATATTAGACATAGATCATCATCGACTTAGTTTGTTATGGTATAAATTTATTTTTCCGATGTTGCTACACACATTTTAATTAAATACCGTGAAAAACTTTGTGAGATGATGTATCTACATACGAAGGAAAACTGAAAAATGGACCAATGCTTCTCAAGTTTTCAACTGACATACTATAAATACATACAAACGTCCGTACCTATGCACTTTCAAATGCCAACTTGTATCATTTAATTATGTCGACTATAAGGATATCACCAAACTATCGTTTATAATACACCCTTGACGCCACTACGTTTCAAAAGCGCTTCTTCTAACTGCCGGCTACAGTTACGTCATAATACCAAATTAGGTTAGCCTGGTAGAAACATAATAAAAGGAAGGTTTATTTATTTATATATCTGACAATCAAAGAAGTGATAAATGCACTGAAAGTTTCTGTCATTCGCATTAATTGATAACATGACTAAACGTGATACAATTAAAAACTCTGTGACATATATGTAGATGGATATTCGACATTCGTTCGGAACCGGCATTAAACTGTAGGTCCCCTTTGTTTATGGAAACACTTACAAAAGGCACCAACCACAGGCAAAGGCGACAGGGTTGTCTACGTCCGTATGACACTTCAAGAAGAAGATATATATATATATATATATATATATATATATATATATATATATATATATATATATATATATATATATAGGGTGCCCCATATGTAAGAAATAATGATTTCACAGCATTTATTAATCAATTTATCAAAAAAAAAATGTTTAAATAAAAGTTATAGGGTGTTATACTGCGCACATGCTGATGTTAACAATAAATTGTTTTGAATTGTCATTTGTCCATCTTGATTTTTTTAAATGAAAAGCTCTGTATATTATTTTATTTTTGAGTCATATTAAAAATTCTAGATATTATTTGTCTAACGTACCATATGTCTAAATTGAACTGTTTTGGAATTATTGTCATTTGAATTTGATTTAAAATTTAAAAAAAAGACAAAAAACTGTTAATAAATACTATAGATTTATTGTTAAGGTAACAATTGCTCAAAATGTCTACCGTTAACATCGAGGCAATGACCCAATCTGTCATAAACAGCCTTTGCAGAGAATCCGAAGTGATCTGTACTACTTCATGTTGAATTCTTTATTGTAAATCTTCTACAGTTTCAGGTCGACTTCGGTAAACTCTGGTTTTAAATGACCCAGTAAATAAATCATTTTTTGAGGCGTTAAATCGTTATCTGACAGTAAATGTTTGACACAAGCCAGCTTAAAAAAAAATAATTTGATCTCCTTAATTTCAAATATCCAAAACAGTTCAATTTAGACATATGGTATGTTAGAGAAATAATAACTAGAATTTTTAGTAGGACTCAAAAATAAAATAATGTACAGGGCTTTCCATTAAAAAAAATTAAGATGGCGTAATTTCTTCGAACTGACAGTCCAAAACATTTTATTGTCAACGTCAGCACGTGCTCCGTATAACATCCTATAACTTTTATTTAAACATTTTTTTGATACATCGTATAATAAGTGCTGCGGCATCATTATTCCATACATATATATATATATATATATATATATATATATATATATATATATATATATATATATATATATATATATATATATATATATATACTTTTGCAGTACCCTGCATAGTCCGAGAAAGATGAGATTAGTGATTGCTTAATTTACTAATAATCTACTAAGTTAAAATATTATTAAGATTAAATTCTTTTTCAGCTACTTCAAGTATCATTCGTTGCACAGTGCTGAAAGATGGGAAGAAAAATTTACAGTTTTTATATATACTTAACATGCAGTTAATTTTTATAGAACCTTGTAAGAGTCGGTAAGCGTTTTAACATGAATGTAATGTAATGCAAAAAATCGAGTAAGAGTTGCGTTATCTACGGCAAACCCCCCATTTGTTTGTGCAGAGTTTATTTTTTTATATTCCAAGCGAAGGTCAGTGATTGTTAATGCAAACTAATTGTCTGTAAATAAAAAATTAGAATATCTATCTAACTTCATCTTCAAAACGAGAACGTAGGCAAAATACTATATTACTCACCTTTTTTAATCGTCTTGCTTAATGTTTTTTGTTTATTTTTACTCCTATTTTTCTATATCTGACTTTTTTGGACTAAATAATAATTTAAGCACTATAACTTGATATTTTTTTAATAATAGATTTAGATTCTAGATTTATGTTAAATGAACAACAAAAAAATTTAGTAGTGGAACGGTTTTAGAAGTCCGAATATTTACAACTGAAACATGACGTTTCCATCTACATAATATTTCTGCTAAAATTGCAAAATAAGAAAAAAATAACACAATTTTCAGATTTCTTCACTGCAATAACCCTAAAAAGCACCTACAACAAGTTATATACGAAGCAACCCCATTCCCCACGTAATTAATCCCTTACATGTTTACCATAAATTATAGAAAATAATAAAAAAGCAACACAGTTTTTAGATTCCTCGACTCCAAGAACTGCTATATATAAAGCAACAACCTCCCCCACCTCTTTAACCTCCTATATGTTTAATTATAAATAATTATGTTTAAAATTTGTTCATTGGCCCAACCTTCTTCCTCTTACGGGATATTACCCAAAAACTATAAGTTTTTTTTATTGATTTTCTACTACAAGTACACCGGTGAGTAAAAAATCGATCAAACGATTTTGCTTCATTTAACACCGCTCCTTGAATTTAATTTTCAAACAGTAGTATTATTTTTGGTATCATTAGAATGCTGATTTTCTACTCTTTCCAGTAATATCAAAAACATTTGGATTTCCAAAAAGTTTTACTGATTAAAACGGTTTTTGCTCGCTCAGCAACTCATCCGTTGTGCGCTATTCATCCCTATAAAAAAACATGCAACTCCATTTTCCTATCATTCCTTTATCGGAACTTGAACCGTCAACATCTCCTGCTCACTAATTACGTCATCGGAAAATGGATACCACCCTAAAAGAAACGGCTCAAGATTGCCTTATAGCAAGAAGGGCCTAGCCAACGTGTAGTCGCTGCGCAACTACACCTGAGCCAGTCAGATGTCTCCAGAGTGTACAGACGTTACCAAAAGACTGACTTCTTTACACGTAGACCAGCATCAGGAAGGTGTACCTCGGAGTGAGACGAACGCTTCATTGTCAACAAAACTCTAATAAATCGTCACTTAACCGACGTTGATGTCTAGCAGGAGCTCCGACAAGTTCGTGGTCGAGCTGTCAGTCATTAGACAGGCAGAAGCTAGCCTAACGCAGCTAACGTACCCAATTTGACAGCAGCCCATCGACAAGCGCGACTTAAATTTGTCCGAGAACATGTTAACTGGACCTTAGAGCACTGACTCTCCGTTTTATTCTCCGACGAGTCCCGAATGTGCCTACATAACAATGATTGAAGAAGGCGAGTCTATAGGAGGCCTGAGGAGCGCTATACTCAGTGCTGCATTGCTGAAACGGTCGACTAATGAGGAGGTTCTGACATGGTGTGGGGATGTATCTCACTGGATGCCAAAACCGATTTGGTTTTTGTGACTAATGATACTCGTAGCAGTGGATTACCTGCTCACATCGAGGGGATCCTGCAGGAACACGTCGTTCCTTACGCTGGGTTTGTTGGCGATAGCTTCGTGCTAATGCACGACAATGCGAAGTCACATGCTGTTGCAGAGGTGCGGCAATACCTGGCGTTAGTGGGAATACCCACATTAGACTGGCCTCCGTGGAGTCCTGGCCTCAATCCAATCAAGCATATATGGGATGAGCTCAAAAAAGGATTCGAGCCAGAAATCCAGCTCCCCCGCATCGTTAAGGGACTTAAAGGTTGCGATGGTTGAAGAGTCGGGAAGAATCCCACAGACAGTGGTGGAAAAGCTTACCCGCTTCATGAAAAACCGGCTGAAAGTAGTAATAAGGACTAGGGGTCAAGCAAAATATTGATTTTGGTTTTTATTTCCCCTTTCAATTATTTTAATCAGTAAAAAGCATGAGGTATGCTATGGAATTTGGTATCATTAGAAAGAGGAATGGACTTTCAAATAATACTAAAATCCGTAAAAATATATGACTTGAAGGATCCGTGTTAAATAAGGTTTGAGTCGATTTTTTTTGCTCACCAGTGGATTATATGTATATCAAATTCAACATCGATATCTCATTTCATCCGAAAGTTATCGTGCCAACATACGGAAAAATAGACGGACAACAAAGAAAAATAAAAAACTAAATAAAGCTATTTACCCTGTCCCTGTCTTGTTATTGATAATTACAAAGTAAATAGAGAATTTGACTTTCCTACTAAATATTCATCACTAACCGATATTTTCAAAAAGGAAATAATATCGTAAGATGAGACATGAATCACAAAATATTGGCAACTATGCAATTGCAAATAGTTTCGTATAAAATTAACATGTTTTCTAATAAAAAACAAGTCAAAAGTAAAATAATGCTGTTAATTTTTCTAGTTCACTCGTAATCACATCTTAGTTCCGTTAAGTTTGGAAATAATACAAAAAGTTGTCAGTTTTCAGTTTTCTTCAAGATATTCACTAATTTATCGTATTTTACCCGGTCGAAGGCTTTCTCAAAGTCTATATTCAAGCGTTAACCTTGCAGTTAACGTCCTTTGAACATTTAGACTCATTTATTAATGATGAATATTCTATCTCTCCCTCTCAATCCTTTCACCCCAATAGGCGTATCGGTGACACTATGCAGTTGCTGCCTCAACAGTCAATCTCCAAGCAACTCGATCCTGCGAGACCTGACTTGACTCGTGCATACCCATCCCAAGGAGAAATCTTACTTGGTCGGACCATCTTGTCGGAGACCATCCACTTGATCTTTTACCTTCTACCTTCCCCGTTACTACAAGCTTTTCCATGGCATCCACTTTCCTCATACTGTCTATTAATTCTATTTGAAAGTCGGTCATTTATACCAAGCTCTTCAAGAATAGATACATTAGTATATTGTTATAGGGAATATAAGGCTGGATAGCAATCTTAACTTTGTATTTTTTGTGACAGCTGGATCTTTGCAGACCTTGTGAGTTTGACGGTCAAGTTTCTAGCCATTGCAAAACGTCTTCTTATTCCCGTTTCACAACCACCATTGTTAGTTATGAGGGATCCCAAATAGTTGAAATGATCTACAACAGTGAAATGAATAATTTTATTTATGTCTGACAGATCTTCGTTACGACTAAGAATCATTACTTTGGTCTTCGCTCTATGAATTGTCAATCCATAGTTTTTGCTAGTTATTTCCAGGCAGTCCATAGTTGATTCCAGGTCTTTTATTGAAGTTGCAAGTATACCAGTATCATCCGCTTATCTAAGGTTACTTAGCTTTTTTCCACCGCATTCCCACTCCAGCCATCCAAAACAGAACTCATTATATGTTCACTATGTATGTTAAAAAGTAAAGGTGACAGAATACAACCCTGTCTGACGCCGGCTTCTACGATAAAGGGATCGGAAAAAGAATTAGACATAGACATAACAAGGATTCTTCCTTCTCTCAGCATTTGATTCCATTCGTTTCTATCTTCCCAATCTCTATCTGTTAGACCCCTGTCCTCCATAGCCTCGTCCACATCGTCTCTCCAGGATCGTTTGGGTCTTCCTCTTTTTCGTCTCCCTATAAAGCTCCACTCCGTTATTTTCTTTATCCACCTATTATCTTCGCTTCGTCTTATGTGTCCATACCATTTTAATCGTTTTTCTTCAATGGTGTTTATTGCGTTCTCGTTGATGTTCATTCTGCTTCTTATTTCTTCATTTGTTATTCTCTCCATACGTGTCACTCTACAACATCTTCTCCAATACTCCATCTCTACCGCGTTAATTTTAGATTTATTTCTTTTGTTGATCGTCCATGTTTCTGATCCGTATGTCATTATGCTTTGTATTATTGATTTGTATATGCGTGTTTTGTTTCTCTTTGTAATGTGCTTGTCCCACAGGATCGAATTTAATTGTCTTATGCATGTTCGCGTTTGTCCTAATCTAGCTTTAATCTCTTCTTCTGATGTTGCGTTTTTTGAAATGATGGTTCCTAGATATTTAAATCTATCGGTTCCTTTGATTATTGTTTCGTTATCTAATTCTAGATTCTCCACGTTTCCCTCCTTTGTTGTTAGATAGTCCGTTTCATCAAAGTTTATTGCTAATCCTGCTTTAGTGTATTCTTCTTTCAGTTTTCTTACCATATAACTGAGGTCTCCCTCATCTTGCGTTATGATTACTTGGTCGTCTGCGAAACTTAGAGTATATAAGTAATCTTCTCGTATTGGGACTCCCATTCCACTACATTTTTGCTTCCATTTTTTTAATGTTTGTTCGAGGTATATTTTGAATAGTGTTGGGGATGTAGAGCATCCTTGTAATAGGCCTTTTGATGTTTGGAGTCTCTTCCCTATTTTATGTCCTATTTTTATGTTCACTGTGTTGTTTTCGTAGAGAGCTTTTACTGCGTATATTAGTTCTTTGTCAATACCTATTTCTTTCATTGCGTTCCATAATCTTTGTCTTGGTACTGAGTCATAGGCCTTTCTTATGTCTGTGAAGGCTAGATGAACTTCTCTATTCTTTGCCAGTTTTTTTTTCCATTGTTTGTTTTATAGTATATATGTGGTCTATACATGATTTTCTGGCCGTAAAGCCTGCTTGGTCTTCTCCAATTTTTCCTTTTATATTTTCCTCCATAATATTTTTAATAATTTTTCCATACAAACGTCCCATACTCGATATTATGCTTAGGCCTCTATAGTTTGTGCATTTTCTGCGGTCTCCCTTTTTAAATATAGATACTATATAAGCTTTTGACCATTCCTCTGGTATTTTTTCTCCATTTATCGCTCTGTGGAACATATTTCTCAGCATTCGATGTAATTTATTAGACCCGTACTTAATCATTTCATTTACCACACCCCCAGGCCCTGCAGATTTATTATTTTTGAGTATGTTTATTGTCTTCTTTACTTCTTCATAGCTTAGTTCTGTCTCTTTTATTTTCTTATTCTGTTCTTCTTCAGGGTTCTCTTCTTGGAATTCTTGTCTGTCCTCTGTTAGCAGCTTCTTATAATATTCTTCCCACTCGCTTTCTGGGATGTACTCTATATACGTCTTCTCTCTATTGTTAGTCCTTAATGCTTTAATTATTCTCCATGACTCTGTACTTCTAGTTCCTCGTATATACTGTTTTACATGTTCGCACGATTTTTCTCATCTCTCGTTCTTTTCTTTGTTTATCATCCTCCTCATTTCTGAATTTTCCTCTTTATATTTCTGTAGATCTTCTTCTGATTTTGTATTCAGCCATTTTTCGTATAGTATTTTTTTCTCCTTTATAGATTCTTTGGTTTTTTCACATATTCTAATTTTATGTTTCTCATTCTCGTTGTCTTCTTTACCTAATGCTTCTAGGGACGCCTGTTTGATGCATTCTTTTATGTGGTCATACATCTGTTGGAGGTTGTCGTAGTTAAATTCATTTAATTTTTGATCTAATCGTCGTCTATATAGGTCTCTTATCGTTTCGTCTTGCAGTAAGTATATTTTGTATTTTATTTCTTTGTCTGCTTTTTCTGTTATCTCATTATTATTTCTGTTTTCTTTATCTATTGTTTCTTTTTGCTTTATTGTCTTGTACCACGGTACTTTTATATTTGCTATTAATAGCCTATGGTCTGTTCCACATTCTGCCCCTCTCTTTACTCTTACGTCTTTTATTTTGATAGTGGTATCGTTTTTAATTATAATGTAGTCTATTATTGATTTTAAGTTTCGTGTTTCTTGCATCCAAGTATATTTGTGGAGGTCTTTGTGTTTGTAGAATCCGTTTGTTATTTTGAGGCCATTTAGTTCACACAGCTCTATTAGTCTTTCTCCGTTGTCGTTAGTAATGTCTTCTCCGAATGGTCCTACGGTATTGTCCTTTGTTTTCCTTCCTGTTCTCCCATTCAGATCTCCCATTATTATTAATTCTTGGTTTTTCTTTACTTTTTGTAGTGTTTCCATGAAATTATCTTTTTCTCTTATAGTGCTGTATTCTGTTGGAAAGAATTATTTAGTTTAATTGTGCCATTTGTGTTCTCTTCTCATACAAGGATCGGATAAGGTTTACAAGATGTATAGGTGTTCCCATGCTGATTAGAATCGACCAGAGTTTGTTCCAATGTATGCAGTCGAAAGCCTTAGAGTAGTCTATAAAACAAATATAGGTTGTTATTTGGAATTTCCTGACTTTTAATATTATCTCGCGTATATTAAGAATTGGTTCTCTAGTCTGTTGGTTTGGTAGATATTTGTGGTAGCACAAAAGTGTTGAGTCTTTCATTTAGGATCCAGAGAAACACCTTAGCAGCGTGTAACACTAGAGCGATTGTTCTATAGTTTCTGCAATCCAAAGGGTATAAATGCAACTTCACACCAGTCTTTTGGTCATCTTCCAGTCTTCTATACCTCATTACACAGTTGATGTAACATAGTCAACGGCGATTTCTCCCATCATCTTTATTATTTCCGCAGTGATCTCGTCAGTACCTGCTGCTTTTCTATTCTTTAACCTTTGAATAGCCTTCCTGACTTCAGACTTAAGAATACACTGCTCTTGTTCTTCTGCGGCTTCTTTGTCGACACTACGGTCACCCACTAATCGAGCCACAAAAAGTTCTATACAGTAATCCTTCCTAACGTCAATGATTCCAGGCATGTCGGTAACTGTTTTACCTTCCTTATCTCTGGTTATTTGTGTTTTAGGTTTGAATTCTTTCGATAGGTATTTTACCTTTTACCACCTTACCAAGTTCTTGTGATCGATTGTTCGTAGCATGTTGTTCTAGCTCCTTATATATATTATTCAAGTATGCGTGTTTGTCCTTTTTACAAGCCACCTTGATTTATTTATTGATTAATCTGATTCTGTCTTGACTATCCGATGTGTTGTTTATTAAAATTATATTTCTTCTTGTTTCTGTAAGCTTTAGGGTATCGTCGGTCATCAAATGTTTTTGAGGGTGTTCTCATTTATGCCGAGCATTGTATAGCAGCATTTATTATCTACTTTTTAATATCTGTCCACATTTTTGTCTATATCTTCTGTGACTTCCGGAATGTTAAAGTTGATTATTTTTTGGAAAGAGTACTGACACTGTAATTCTCTTGTTTGTGGTTTTTTTTAGGGGTGGCTAATTTTAGTCTCATATGAGCCTTTAATAACTTGTGATTTGAACCACATATCGCGCCTGGGCAGGATACATTTAATATAGATGACCTCCATCTAGAGCTAATCAGGATATAATCAATCCGATTTTTGTAGTGCCCGTCCGGTGACACCCAGGTGGAAAGTCGTCTTGGAGGATGTTTGAAGGTGGTATTAGTGATAGTAAAGCTATTACTAATAACAAACTGAAATAGATGATCTCCGCGTTCGTTTCTAACACCAAGCCCTTATTTTCCAATGATATTCCGAATCTGCTCATTATCATTTGTACAGCCAATTTTAGCATTAAAGTCTCCAGTCACCATTTTGATCTCTTTTGATGGGATTTTTGTACAAATTTCTTCAATCTTATTGTAGACTTCTTCAATTGCTTCATCATCAGAGAGTGATGTTGGCATGTACACTTGTATGATATTGTATGATTTACTGGTTTTGCCGTAATGGTTATATTAATCAGGCGATCATCGACAGGTAGATACTCCTTGACATATTTAGCAACGTTGTTATTAACAACTATGGCTACGCCATTTCTGCCTGTAGTTCCACTCCTCATATAGATGGTATTTCTTTCCGTTTGAAAAGGTCCAGTGCCTTTCCAATGGGTCTCAAAAACTCCACATATTTGTATGTTTTCACGTTCAAGTTAGTTTCCAGAATATGAAGTTTGCCTGACTGCAGGAGTCCCGCTACGTTCCAGGCGCCCAACGTATCATCGCAACGCAATTATAACTGTGCTCTTCCAGTAACCCATTTCGCATGTGGTGCCCGGTCGCTCACATCTGCATGCCCGGTAGTCAACTTCACACTAGTCAGCCCAGAACCAGCACAGCGCCGATCGCTAGTCGGGTCCCATAGCACATTAGTAAACTGCTGATCCATTTTACGTAGTGCTTTCGCAGGAAAATAGTCAGGTGGTTTCCCCTTGCCTGCCTGATCCTATGCTGTTGACCAGTTACTTGGTTCTTCCGCCTCAAGGACAAAAGGGTGCCCTCTCTTCTATATTACCTCTCCACCTTCACCGCCGGTGTAGTCTTCGCCCGTATCCCTGGGCATGGGGATAGCGTTATACCCCGCTATACCACCACCAGAATTTAGCCACCTACTTATAAAGTAGGGCCCACCTCAGCGACGTGGACGCGTCCGCTGAAAATTACCCGAGTGGAATCAGATGAGATGTCTCTGTTTCTCACAGGCCGGGTTAATATTCATTTGTGTGTCCATGAACTAAGACATATTCTATCTCAGTGCTTTAAAAAGTAATAAATATTGCACTGACAATAATAAATGTTCGTTCCACTGTTTTAGAAACCTAGTTTTCAGACAAGATGACGCGTAGTAAGGATCCACAAGTAGATAGCGCGGTTTCATCTTACACACACGGTACTGCAGACAGAATAGCCAAATTATGTAAAAGGTCCAACATTCGCACAATCTTCAACATTTTTACGGAAACTGGATAATGCTTCAGAAAAAACAATTCGTTTACAAACAGAAGGTGATCATAAAAATCTCGAAGAGTAAAGATCCCTGAAGATGTCTCTTGCAATCGTAGGCGACATATCAAAAAGTTACTCCAAATTCACACAGTCTAATTCCAAGAACCACAATTTCTCATGTAACCAAGAACGTAAAGCTTCCATTCCGTATTAGTCATAGTCACATAACGTAGTCTATGGTTTCACTTTGTTTCGTATAAAAACATTTAAAGAGACCCATTGATAGTTTTGAAGATTACACGGTATTCCCCACGGTGAAGACCGAAAAGTCGTTAGATTTGAAAGAAGCCCAAATAATACAAAAACGCGCCTTTCAGTAAATTAAATTTTGTTTTTAATAAAATAATTTAAAAAAAAATTGCAGGCCAGGATGGGGAGAAGTCAAAGACGTAGGATTTCTCCAAGATGTCGATGTAAGAGAAGATAGGCATCATCCCATGCACTTATCTATAAAAATTTATGAACCCAATTCAGGAATTTCACAGGAGAGAAAATCCATATTTTGTGCTGATTTGTACTTTGATGACTGTTTGAAGTGCACGACAGCGGAAAACAGACTGACAAGGGTAATATATTTATATTACTATTACTTACTATTAATTTTACAAAATAAAATACTTGTTTGTGCAATGAGTTTGAAATTAGTCAGAGTCAATTAAACTGAAGAAAATTAGCTTTTTAATAAAAATCGTTGTTCTGAATGCTTTGAAATTGCTACGCGAAAACAAACATTCCTACAGCATCACATTTGTAGAAATAAGGTTCTCCTATTAGTATACGGTTCAGACCAAGAGGGCGACGGGCACGGGGGCCGCAAAATCAACGTTAAAGGCTTTTATTCGACTCGCCCGATAGAATGAACAACTAGGCAGACGAGAGAGTCGACAGGTCAACATTTCGGGTCCCCCTTTTGGTTTAGTCCTCTGAAACAATTTTGCTAAAACCTATTTAAAGATGACCTCTCCTATATTTTATTCCTGTTGTAAATTTTAATCAACCAGGGCTAAAGAACATAAATACCATCTTATTAGGCTTGGTAAGTCTTCCACTTTCATGAAATCCAACTTAGACTTACTAAGTAAAAAACGTGGTGAAATAATACTGTATTGGATTGATTTTGGATTTCGACTTGAAATAGAACTTGCCTCTGTTTCATATTTTAATTATCTTCATGTGTGGTGACGTCGCTCATTTTTCGCAATTATGGATAGTTAAGGGTTTCTCAAAACGTTCAACGAAGAGTTAAATTAAATTAAATTTTGGGAGACCTTTCATGTTTTCTTATTTTTTTTATCAAAGTATAAGCGAACATTCCAGAATTTTTTCAAAATTTTTTGATCAGCACTTTTCGAAATAGGGGGGGTGGACAGCGATTTTTCGCGATTTTTTAAAAATAATTCAAAGAAAAGTGTGCGCAAGTATTACATTATATATATATTTTTTACTCGTGTTTATACAAGCTTTCATTTGACACCCTACTTGATAACCTAGTAATTTTTTTTTTCACTTCCGATTTCACCCCCTAAAACTAACCCCTTAAGTCAAAATTTAAGTTTCAAAACTACACGGCTCTAATGAGGCCATCAATTCCTATATTAGTACCAAATTTCAACTTTCTATGTCAAATAGTTTCGGAGAAAATCGGGTGTGACAGACACCAAAGTGATCTTATAAGTGTTCGGTACGGAACACTAAAAAATCTTTCGGCCCTCATTTGACCTTCAAATGGTGTTAGTTTTTATGAGCGAAGGCACCGCGTTGAGCGTGGCGTGGCGCAACGTAGTGTTATTAGACTCACATATAATTCAAGATAATCGCATGTTTATATAAATATTAAGGGTTAACAAACAGTAACTCTTTAATTAGAAATCGTTTAATTTTCGTGGGAAAAGACATTTTTTTGCAGCTCTGTAAATTTATTTAACAAGAGGTTAGTCGCGTACATAAAAGAAAATCGCGGTTGTCAAAGTGTAAAAAAATTATTTTATTTATCGTGCCCAATACAAAAATAAATTCAATTTTTCTAATTTATTAAAGCATAAGTTAGATTTTAATGCAGAAGCGGGTGGCTTTTTTTGCTACTTCGAACGGTAAAGGTGCGTGTGACGGTATAAGTGGTACCGTAAAACGCCAAGCATATCTTGCAAGTTTACGTCAAATTAATGATGCGACAATTCTCAATGCCGAAGGTCTCTATATTTGGGTTTGGAAGTTTTTTAAAAATATAAAATTTAATTATTGTACAAAACTGCAATATGAAGCTCATGCTAGATTCCTGAAAACTTCTTTTAAGCGAGCAGAATCAATTCCAAACACACGTCAATTCCACAGTTACGTGCCAATTAATGAAAAGACATTGTGTCGTAAAATTTATTCGAAAGATGATAGATTTGTTAGTTATGATGTAATCCATTAATTTAACATTACGACAAGATTTCTCAATAACTATAGATTTGTTTGGTGAAGGTTTCCTAAAAAAGATATTTATATATATATATATATATATATATATATATATATATATATATATATATATATATATATATATATATATATATCCAATAACTTGAGCCAAAAAAGAGAGTCAACCTCGGAATGAGAGATAATAAGCTGTAAACTTGTATTAACCTTTATTTTGGCATTCTAAAAGTTGTCTCAAAAGTCTCATAAAATCTCGTGTCCACGTCTTAAGATATTCAAGGTCAAAGGTCACAAAAATCAGTTTTTGGCAAGTATCTCGCTTTCTATGGTTTCAATGATATTTACATCTATTATAAAAATTATAGAGCATATAATTCTCTACAAATTTTGTCCTAAACATTTTTTTATATGCTTAACCGTTTTTGAGATAGAGCGCGGAGAGCGCGTAGCGGTCAGCCATACATAGCATAATGCAAGGTCAACCGTGAGTCCCGGTAAATAATACGTCGTTAATTAATCTCTAAAAAAATCCATAATTATGAATAATTTGCATTAATTACCAATTAACACATTATATTTAATAATATTTTTCATTTATCAAATATATTCGTTTAATAATACTTACCTACTTCGTGTAATTAAAAAATTGTTAAGTGAAATATTTTAAGTATATTTTAATTATATTCTAATATATCTTAATTATATTTTAAGTAGAAAAAGATTTTTTCTTTAAAATGTGTAAACTCTTAAATTCTTATATTACTATTAAGATTATACCTACAGTATTACCATACGAAGCTGCAAATCCCAATTTAGATAAAACATCTAATAGTCTTTTAGATCCATATCTTCTATGACGAAATACAGAAAGGCCTAATAGTAGCTGTGATGAAGATGACCGTTCTCGTATCGAAGCCATTATTGCATGACTTATTGATGTGCATTTCGTTTTTAAATGATCTGTTTTTCCTTTTCTATTTTTTATTATGACTTCTTGCAAAAAATGCAATAAAGTTAATATCATCTAACATTTTACTCGGAGGTGGATAAGACTTGGTTTCGACTACAGATGATCGAATATCTTCCCTAACAATAGCTGCTGCACTTTCTATAATCCGTAACCGTTCTTCTTCGGGATCCTTTTTTTTATTGTCGTACCAAGCTTTTGATAATATATTAACTTGTGTATCACGAAAAGATATGATAGTGAATGATCCTACCTTTCTCATAATTATTATGTCAGTTAAATATTTTTGTTGAAGTCTTTTATTGATAGCCTTATCATCTGGTACATACTCCGTAAGGACATCTTTAAGCTCTTTCAATGTAAATTGTGAATCTTCATGATTTTCTATATAACGAAAAATCTCTTTCATTGCTTATGTGACTTGATTATCTTCACTAGGCTTCTTATCAGTAGATGGTACTCGACTTAAGAAATTAGTATAGCAAATGGCATGGTACTTTGCTTCAGCAGCGATCAAGTCATACTCATAAAGTATACGATATTTTACTAATTCTCCTAAGGAATCGCTTCGTTCTTCTGCTTTTTTGGTGACATTGTCTTTAAATTAAAAAGTACTTACTTTACTAATCGTGCGTCTGTACTTCTCTTTTTTTTTGTCTCTGCTGCTTCATCAGCTGCTTAGCCACAAAATAAGCATAGTTTTTTGAAATAAAACACCATTTTTTTTTACGAGGTTCACCTTTTTCTAGGCGTCGTTTCAATGCTGCAATAGAATTTTTACTGATGTACACTTTTCGACACTCGACATGCACATTCACAGAGGTTAAGGTATTTAAATAGTTTATGTGACCGCCATTTCTTTCAATATTTGCAGTTTTTAAAGTTTGTAAGCCGCGCACTACATTAACAGAATCACCTTCTGAAAGTGACTTATCACATATAAAACACAAATCCGCCATAACTCTTAAAATTTTAAGTCCGTCGTTGCCAAGATACAATTTAAAACGAATAAACTTGGTTAGTAGAAAGTGGTTCCTTGGAAAAGAAATCCGTCTTAACTACACAATGGAACATCTGTCCCAACTAACTATAAATAGAAAAGGTCGTATTATAGGGGTCTGTATTCCCAGGTATAATCTTAATAGTAATATAAGTATTTAAGAGTTTACACATTTTAAAGAAAAAGTATTCATTTCTCTTTCTACTTAAAATATAATTAAGATATATTATGTAGAATATAATCCATCGATCATTTACAAATTAACTATCCAAATGCCGAAATTGCCATCCCGGGCGACTTTAATGTCCACAACATCAACTGGCTTAAATATTCCAATACTACCGATGAACAAGGTCGTGAAGCCGAATCATTTTCGATCAGTTGTGGCTTAACTCAGCTTATTGATGAACCAACACGGATCCCTGATCGAGACGGGGAGTTCGCCAGTCTTCTTGATCTGTTTTTAACCACCAGTCCGGAAATTTACATGGTCAGCGTAAATCCGCCATTATGTTCTTCCGACCATAAACTACTATCGACATCGAGTATCCTACCAATCAGTGACAGAGACGCGCCTAAACCGCGCAAGATTTGGCACTACAAATCTGCTAAATGGGAAGATCTGATGGAATATTTTCGAACTTTCCCTTGGTTAGACGTTTGTTTTCGATCCGATGACCCATCTGACTGCGCCAAGGAGGTTTCCGATGTTATTTTGGCCGGTATGGACGCTTACATCCCTTTTTCGAAGAAATGCCCTTCCAACGGCAAGCCTTGGTTTGACCGAAAATGCAAAGAAGCTGTTGCTTCTAAACATCTTGCATACCGACATTGGCGAGAAAATCCTAACACCATAAATCGTAACACTTTTGTTCGTGCCAGGAGCAGATGCAAAGAAATTATCGACGAAACCAAGGAGGCACACAATCAGCGGATTAGAAACAAACTTCTCGCTTCTCCCCAACAATTCCAAGTCCTTTTGGTCAGTCGCTAAAGCAGTTAGTCAAAATTTCACCAAATCCACCATACCACCACTCACACGGCCAGATAATTCTATTGCAAGGACACCTGTTGAGAAAGCGAACTTGTTGGCTGAACTCTTTGCTTCACATTCTACTGTCGATTTCCATGGAAAAACACCACCTAATATTCCCATAGTGCAGTCAAGGATGCCCGATATTGTCTTCAGGCAGCGTATCATAAAACGTATTTTGATGAAGCTAGACACCAAAAAGGCTTCTGGCGCTGACGGAATACCTGCCATAGTTCTCAAAAACTGTGCGAGGGAACTAACACCAGTTTTCTGTAGACTTTTCAACCTATCTTACAGAAAGGGAATATTTCCTTCCTGCTGGAAATGTGCCACAGTTCAGCCAATACCTAAAAAAGGCAAGAAGACCTTGCCAAATAATTACCGACCAATCGCACTGCTTTCAATATTATCGAAAGTCATGGAAAAGGCTATCAATCAGCATCTTCTAAAATATCTTGAAGGATTCAACATTATTAGCGATCACCAATATGGCTTTCGTAAAAATAGATCAACAGGAGATCTCCTGACTTATGTAACACATGTTTGGAACAACGCAATTGAACACTTTGGAGAATCTCGAGCGGTTGCTCTTGACATATCCAAGGCATTCGACCGTGTTTGGCATGGGCTGTTGGCTAAGCTACGTTCTTATGGTATGTCTGAGAAGTTCTGTTTGTGGCTCTCATGTTTCCTTAGAGAGCGTTCTTTGCGAGTGGCAGTCGACGGATTTCTTTCTAACACCTTCACTATCAACGCCGGTGTACCCCAAGGCTCCATACTGTCTCCTACTCTCTTTCTCATTTATATTAACGATCTGCTGGAAAAGACCGAGAATCCAATCTACAACTTTGCAGATGACCGTACACTTATCTCTTCATTCACTTTGAACGCTCGGACATCGGCTACTCAGACGAATATCCGCAGACAGCAGGAAGTCATTCAACTTAACAAAGACCTGGAAGAAATTTTATCTTAGGGTGATAGTAACCAAGTGGAATTTAACGCTACAAAAACCCAGGCGGCAGTTTTTTCTAAAAAAGTTAACGTTGCTGAACCCGACATAGTTATGTCGGGGCACTCCATTCCCCTAACATCGTCACTCAAATTGTTGGGCGTAAATTTGGGAGCAAATATGTCCTTGCATGAACATGTTGCAGGCATAGCAAGGAGAGCTTCTCGGAAGTTGGGAATATTATTTCGAACCAGAAAGCTTTACACTTCACAACAACTGTTAATTCTTTACAAAGCTCAAATTCGACCAACTATGGAATACTGCTCCCATGTTTGGGGCTCCGCTCCCAAACATACACTGCATTTGTTGGATTCTATTCAGAGAAGAGCTGTTCGTCTGATTGGAGACCCGGGACTGATAGGTGGCCTTGATTCGCTGGAACATCGAAGAACGGTTGGCGACTTGAGCCTATTCTACAAGTATTTTCATGGAAAGTGTTCGAAGGATGTGGCCCGCTTAATTCCTCCCAGAGCGGTACATGTTAGAAGTACACGTCACGCTAATACTTCACATCCGTATGAGGTTCAGCTTGTTACTCCTCGTACAACGCTTTTCAAGCAGTCATTTATATGGAGAACATCATCCCTTTGGAATAATTTGCCCAGGACTGTGTTTCCCACCGAGTACAATTTACAGCGATTTAAGAACAACGTGAATCGCTTTCTCCGCACACGTGTCGCTCCTGTAGCGCTTTAGGGACTTCCCTGTAGCACGTGTGCTAGACCCATAAAAAAAAAAAAAAAAAAAAAAAAAAATTAGAATATAATTAAAATATACTTAAAGTATTTCACTTAACAATTTTTTAATTACACGAAGTAGGTAAGTATTATTAAACGAATATATTTGATAAAAGGAAAATATTATTAAATATAATGTATTAATTAATAAATAATGCAAATTATTCATAATTATGGATTTTTTAGTGATTAATTAACTTTATACGACGTATTATTTACCGGGACTCGCGGTTTACCTTGCATTATGCTATGGATGGCTGAGCGCTGCGCGCTCTCCGCGCTTTATCTCAAAAACGGTTAAGCGTATAAAAAAATGTTTAGAACAAAAATTATAGAGAATTTTATGCTCTACAATTTTCATAATCATTGAAACCATAGGAAGCGAGATATTTGCGAAAAACCGATTTTTCTGTCCTTTGACCTTGAATATCTTAAGACGCGGCCACAAAATTTTATGAGACTTTTGAGACAACTTTTAGAATGCCAAAATAGAGATTTATACAAGTTTACAGCTTGTTATCTCTCATTCCGAGGTGAAACCCCTAATGTGACTGGACAATAACTCTATTTGAAGGTCAAATGAGGGCCGAGAGATTTTTATTTTTTATTTTTTGCAGAAAACATTGGCGCATCTACGGAATCAAACCTATTGTCGATAAGTGCTTAAGAACCTTATTAAAGTCCAATTTGTTTATAATAAAGTGATTTTTTTGTCATTAAAAATTTTTTTTTCATGATTCAATATAAAATTCATAATGTTTCTGGCGATTTTGGTCACAACTAGAATTTTCATAAAAAAATCAGTTTCCGACATGAATTTTTGAAAAAAAAATGACCTAAAACTATATTGTTCTTAACAATTATAATTATCAATATCAACGGAAAATATTTCAGAGCCTGTTCATTACCTATATGTAATATGAAAATAAATCATTGTTTTTGGATTCCCGAAAAGTCGGGTCGGAGGTGTTCTGTTTCACGAATTTTTACCCTGGTCTATCGATGAACCTGGGACAAACTAAAATCATGACATCAGAAGTTAGAGAAGAGCGTATGGGCAATCAGGTTGTAAAAAACTAGAGAAATGTGTTTACATAGGACATACCATCGAACTAGGTAGAGAGAATTAAACCGCTGAGATCAACAGACGTATCCGACTAACATGGGCAGCAAAGGGAAAATTGAAACATATAATTAAAAATAGCGCAATTCCAATCAATTTAAAGAGGCAAGTGTTTAATACTTGCATACTTCCGGTGATGATGTATGGAATGGAAACCAGTCATTGAACGGATAATGTTAGGAATCACTCTTAGGGATCACATCGAAAACACAGAGATAAGATAAAGAACAAAAGTCGAAGACGTAATAATTGGTATACCCCCATTAAAATGGACCTGGGTAAGACATGTTGCTCGTCAAGACAGCGGTCGGTGTACAAAATACATAATACACTAGAGACCCCGGCAGTATAAACGGAAAGTTGGTAGACTCACAAGACGTTGGCTAGACGACATTAAACAGAAGACAGACAGAAAGTCAGAAAAAACCAGCACCAACTAGCCCAGAACAAGGAAGTATAGAAGAGGCCTATATCCAGGAGTGAGAAGAAGAAGAAGAATGGTTTGACTAGAACTCTGATAGTCTCTCAAAAAAAAAATGAGAATACCTTCCGGGCCGCTTGATATCTTAGGTTTCAACTGTTTTGCTATATTTACTAAATCCGCTTCTGTAAATACCGGTAAGTTGATTACATCATTATCAACATTTTTTTATATCTAAATGTTCAGTGCCGGATGAAACAGACTCAAAAGCACCAACAAAATATGCCCCAATCGATAAAACATCTAAAGAAGTATCAAACGACATACAGGCTGGAATAGTACAGATATTCTTTTTTTTGTTGCACATACCTCCAGAAAGACTTAGGATCATGCGCAATATCATTCTCGATATCAGAAATATAGCGAGAATAAGCATTACATCAACCTCCATTCTTAATTGCTTAAATCTATTTATATAAACGACATTGCCAGATATTTTCCATTTTTTGTGAACATTAAGCTTATTTAAATTTTTTTCTGAAATCTTTGTTGTATCACAAATTTTCTGTTTTTATTCTTATATCGTGGTACAGACTTGTCAATTATTGCCGACAGGGATGCATAAAAATTATCACAGATTTCATCAACATTCGTGTAGCTGTCTAATTCACTCCACTGTCCAGATGAGAGTAAAGGGCTTGAAAATTTGCTTTTACAGTTTCATTAACTGCAAACCCTCCACGTCAGACGTCAACAAACCTCCAACGTTGGATGATGGGCATCCTCCGGCATCATCGGGCAGATAGCTCTCCCCAAGACACAACTGAAATTCACAAAAATCAAGTCTAAAGATCTACGGTTCAAATTATGAGTACAGTTATACTTATTGAGAACTAACATATCCATAAACACACAAAACAAATAACAAGAATATTGTAATCGACACGACAGTCCTGAACACAATAAGTATTTGCCGTGACCATTGGATGCTCAGAGAAAAAATAAGAATAAATCTGAAACAGAAGAGACATAAATTGATAATGCATACAAAGATAAAGACACCAACAGAAGTAGTAAAGTAAAACACAGACAAATATCGACCAGAATTGGAAAATCATATAAAACACATAAACTACCAAATAGAGCTAAACGCAACAGCCTACTCATGACTACAAAACAAATGGCAACATCGAAAAAAGAGAAAACAAAAAAATTAGGTAAAGAGACACAAAATCTTATGAAACAGAGAAGACTATTAAGAAATAATTCTACACATAGCAGGTGATAATTGGCAGAAATAGACAAAAAATAAAGATCAAAAAAGACGTCAGACAGTACAGAAACTCGAAAATAGAAGAACTTTGAAAGAGGGAAAAGGGAAATATCTAAACAAACAAACGAATGAAGAGAGACATCAAATAATAGAACTTATAAGTAACGATAACCAAGAGATCGCACAAATCAAAAAGATAAAGGAAGCTACGAGAAATATTATCAAACACACACTCCCGGAAAAGAAGAAGGAAATAGAGTGCTAGTAAGAAATGTGGAATCTGAAGAAATTCTCGATGTAAGAACGAATGAAATAATGAACGCCCTACAACATATGCACAACAACAAGAACCAGGGGACGATGAAATAACTATAGAAATGATAAAGTATCGAGGGGCATCGATAATATAATCTTCTCAAGCTCTATTGTCTGTTGAGCGCCTTTGGGAATCGCCAGTGTGTTGATAATGTATATACTGACTTTTTGAAGGCGTTCGACAGGGTTAATCATACGCTCTTGTTAGGCAAGTTGCGGAGAATAGGACTAAGTAGTAAAGTCCTTGGGTAGATTGGCAGTTTTCTGGAGGGTCGTACACAGTATGTCCGTATTAATAATTGTCTTTCTAAAGAAATAAAAATTCTTTCAGGTGTGCCTCATTGGTCTCACTGTGGTTCTTTACTGTTTCTACTTTTCATTAATGACATCGGCAAGTTTATACAACATTCTAAATTCCTCATGTTTGCAGATGATCTAAAAATGTTTAAAACGCTTAACACGTTGCAAGATTCTCACTCTCTTCAGGAGTATGTTCATGGACTCTATAGATGGAGTACCCTGAATGAGTTGAATTTGAATATTAAGAAGTGTGTTAGCCTTAGTTTTGGTAGAGCTAGACAGAACTTTACTTTTGAGTATAACATTAATGGCAGCAAGCTGAGGCATGTAAGTAAATTTAATGATCTGGGACTTTTTCTTGACCAGAAACTTACTCTCTATAGACACATTTTGTCAAATATTCAGAAAGGTTATAAGAATCTGGGGTTCATCACGAGATACTGTAGGGATTTTTCCTGCTCTACATTTAAACTGTTGTATTGTTCAATTGTGAGATCGGGGATTGAGTATGCAGCTGTGGTATGGTCTCCTCATTACAATGTATATATAAAAGCGATTGAGGCGGTGCAGCGCCGGCTTCTGCGGACTTGTGCTTTTAAATTGGCCATACCCCCAGATGGTTACCCTATAGACCACCACAACCTTAGAGGCATTTTGGGTATTTCAACCCTGGAGACCAGAAGACTCCAGGGTGACCTGCTTTTGGCTGGTTGATTGTCCCTATCTCTTGGACAAGTTAACATTTAATGTTTCTCGTCACACTAGAGGCAGAGACCTGTTTGGTATTCCCTTTCATGCGACTAATTATGGCTATTATGGACCCATGTCCAGAATAATGAGGCATTTCAAACAGTTCGATCTCAGGATTTATAGCTCCATTAATAGTTTTAAATTGATTGTTAAAAAGTTGTGATATTGCTTGCTGTGAAATTAGTTTTAATGATCTTGTGATGTTGGTTTCTGTGTATGTTTATGATTTTTATTATGTTTATAATTGTGTAAATTGGCGCAACGCCGTTAATAAATAAATAAATATTTCACAGGTGCCTAATAGAAAGTAAAATACCAATAAACGCCTTGATCGTGCTTATTTTTAAAAAGGGGAACAAAATTAAATTGAAGAATTACAGACTCATCAGCCTGTTATCGGTACTATACAAAATCCTCACTAGAATCATAACATATAGATTAAGGAACAAATTAGACAGTTATCAACCACATGAACAAGCGGGATTTAGACGGGGATACAGCACTTTGGACTATCTTCAAACAATTAGATTACTAGTGGAAAAAGCAAATGAATATAAGGTCACCTTGTGGATAGCAATGATTGACTACGAAAAAGCGTTTGATTCCTTAACGCCTTAAGTAACAGCAGAGTCGATGAAAGATACACAACTCTTCTTGAATACATATATAAGTATGAAACATCACAAATAATGCTTGAAGCAAAAACAAATAAAATCAAAATTAAAAGAGGAATTAGACAAGGCGACTCAATATCCCCGAAGCTGTTCATGTTGACTCCAGAACACATGTTCAAATCGATAAAGTGGGAAAATAAAAGAATACTAATGCAGGCTGAAGATTTAATCACTTAAGGTTCGCAGATGATGTCACTCTGATCGCCAACACAAAAGAAGAATTGCAAGAAATGCTGATGGAGTTGAATAACAAGTCTCGAGAAATAGGTCTAAATATATACTTCGCCAAAACCAAATATTTGAACAATGAAAGTGAAGATAACAGCCAGGAACTGTTAATAGAAGGTGAAAGAATAGGAAAGGTACAAACATTCATTTATTTAGGACAAAAAATCGAAATATCAAAAAATAATTTAAAGGCTGACTTTGATAGAAGAGTATCATTAGCTTAGTCTGCGTTCGGAAGCTTACAATCTACATTTAAATTAGTAATCCCAAATACAATAAAAGGCAGAGTATTCGATTAATTTGTACTGCCAGTATTAACATATGGCACTGAAACGTGGGCTTTAAATAGAAGTATAATAAATAAACTCCAGGTAACCGAAAGAGCAATGGAGAGAAGAATGCTAAATATTAGACTCCAAGATCGTATTCCTAATATCGAGATACGAAGAAGATCAAAAGTGACAGATGTAATACCTGGAATATGTATATTAAGGTGGAATTGGGCGCGGCATGTCGCAAGGATGAATGATAACAGATGGACACGCCGTATAGTTGAATGGAGGCCTAGAGAACACAAAAGATGTAGAGGTAGACGATAGACAAGATGGACTCACGACATAAAAAGATTAGCAGGACACGATTGGATGCAACAAAGCTCACTGAAGACAACTTGGGGAAGCTTCCCGACTATGGATGGAATAAGCTAATGATGATGATGATGATATCCATAAAGTACTATGCCAATACACATTTTCAACTGTTTGAGCCTCCACGTTTTGTGAAATATGCTATCTTAAAATCGTCTAAAATTAATAATTATTTAGCATACAATGATCCACAGGATTCTATAAGTTCAACCACACACGGGCAATAACTGAGATTATAGGTTGGAGGAATATATACAAGTGTAATAAAAACGGAAATATTACTTAAGTAAACTTTACATCCAACTCTATTAAAGAATTTTTATAGAGTTTCGTATTGCAACAGCTACATCATCTCCTCTGTTGTTGTTTTTGGTCACTGCGGTTCACCGTGTAACTATTAAAAAATTTCCGAATCCCTAACTCCATCGAATAACCACGTTTCATTCAAACACACAATTTAAGATTCACATTTTGACAGCGCCAGGTGAAACTCTTTAACCTTTATATTCAGCCCTCTAACGTTTTGATAGTAGAAACTGGTGTTGACGTTTAAATTTGTTCTCTCAAAATTTTGTCGCTATTTAGGGAATGTATGTAAGGAATACCCTTGAAAGATCTGAGAACCAATCCATCTTATTATTTCTTCTGTCATTGAGTTCTTCGTAAAGTTGTTTCAGCTTTATCGTTGCATATACGTCAAATCTGCATGATTTTCATTTGCGTCTTTTGAAGCTTTTTCTTCTTTTTTAAGCATTAGTAAAAATTGCCTTCATAGGTCGCACCTTATTAATTTCTTACCACTTTGGATTACCTTGAACTCAATATCCGACTGACAGACTTGGGTCCCATCGAAATCGACTTTTTCGGTTATTTATTTTGGGATAGATTCACTAGCGTTGTGTATAATCAAGTTTTTACTTCTTTCCGATATTATAGGTGTATTTATCTGATTGATTTCTACCTGTTTGTTGTTGGTTTGATACAATGGTGTAATGAAATAAATAATTCTTTAAGTTTTAGACCTCTCCTTCTAAATCTGATATTTTTTATGATGAGGAATTAATTGTTCGTCGATTACCAGCTGTACTTGATTTTTCTGATCAAGAAGCAATTCAAATAGCTGGCTCAGCATAAGTAGACGTCTTGGCTGCTCACATTAGTTTTTGATCCCAATGCGGACATACGAGTCCTTAGCCTTTGCATTTCCGAAGCGATTGGCTTTCGAGCTGTTAGGACCAGCCTCGGAGTTAGTCGGGTTTCGGTCGCCCATCCTTGAGGAGGTTTTTGATTGGAATTTTGATTAAACGGTTTACCAAAGAAGCCCTTTTAACATCATTTTTGACATGATGTACATTCCAACAAATGGGACCGAATTCGTTCAAACAGACTATAATCCTTATTAAATTCGATTGTAAAGAGCCTTAAGCAGTCCTTATGAATCCAGCAGTAACACTTGCAGCACTCAACTAAATGTTGAGCAATCGCAAATTGGGCAATCGCTGTGATCATTCATTATTAAAAAATATAATGTTTTTTAATGTTTTATGGGATCACTTCGGTATCTGTCTGTCTTTCTCCGAAACTATTTGACATAGAAAGTTGAAATTTGGCCCAAATATAGGAATTGCAGGCCCAATTAGGGCCACGTAGTTTTGAAAGTTAAATTTTGACTTAAGCGGTTAGCTTGTTTGGGGAAATAGAAAAAAAAATCTAAAGTCATCGAATGGGGTGTCAAATGAAAGCTTGTGAAAATACAAGTTCAAAAATATATGTGATGTAATACTCGCGCAAACTTCTTCATATTACTTTTAGAGAAATGGAAAAGAATCGCTGTCTTCCCCCCTATCTCGAAAAGTACCGATCAAAAAATTTTGAAAAAATTCTGGAATATTCTTCATAAAGTGTAGATTGAGCTAAAAGTATCACGAGTGCATTACGTTTAATAATTTATCTGGTAAAAAACGAATTCTCTTGACAATATGGCGAAGGTCTTTTTGGTGGACTTGGGAATTTAACTAGGACTAAAAGCTACGAATTATCAATACGTATTCGGTGCAGTATTACTTTTCAGTAGATTACTGCTTTAAGCATTTGGCCAATCACAGATAAAATAAATTTCCATGGTGACTGGTGACCAAAGGGTAGATACCGAGACAAAATAATTTTATTTTATTTGTTTATAATTAAACAAATATTTAGGTAGTAAATATTTGTTTTAAACTTTTACTACAAAGATGTCTCGCTCCCTCTCTCGATATGTAAAAATATATTCTTGGTAATTTTTATATTGAAGATGAATGCGGGACTAGATTTCACGGAATACTTCAGCAATCACGGTACGGAACACTAATTGTGCAAGTCCGACTTGCACTTGGCCAGTTTTTTAAACTTCAACAAGCATGTTGAAATTTATCTCTAAAATAAAATTTATTATGACTAAACTGATAAAATAAAATATTATTTTAAGATCCTAAAAACTATTGACTTTTCTACCTGCACCAAGGCCTTAATCCCCGATTTTTATTTTACATTTTCGGTTAAAAACATTTTTCTGGTGATAATTACCATATAAGACATGACAGCATCGAAAACAAAAATTATCTGAACAACTCTACTAACATTTGAAAAATCGTTCATTGCAAGTTAGTAACCATCACTTTGTAGAATGAAATGAAATGAAAGTATATTTTAATTTTAGGGTCGTATAGAAGCCAGAAGAAAGAAGATGAACCAAATTGCACGCATTCTGAAAATACCAGAAGAATCCTCGTCCCCTCTGCCCAATTCAGTAAATACAGATCAAAATCTTGACAATGATATATCCCAAAGTAGTAATTGACAAGATGCTAGATCTCCCTGACCTCTTAGTTTCGTATTTAGACACATGAGTGAAAATAGAATAAAATACTTTTGAGCCCATTTCTCCTAAGATATTGGCAAAAATTGCTTTTAAACCATAGTGTGTAATATTGTTTGGTTTATTTTATTGATAAGTTACCCTAATTGTTAAAAATCTTGCTATACTAAGAGTAAATACTTATAGAGCTTACATAACGGTCGTAGTTTTTGACGTTTTATTTGTGCGACTCATCCTGACAGATAAAGGATCTAACCAGAAGTATGGTCTTGAAAAAGATTCTAGTAAAAATCTGGACCAATCATTAAACACACAACAAATAGTTTAAATCGATAGAAATACCAGCCGAATTAATCAAAGAGAAATTCCTAAAATTTCAATTTAGAGGAATTATTATACTCCACTGATTTAGAAGGATCGTTAACGACTTCAATAAATCGATTGGGAAGGATAACCTGTCTATGGATGTAATATCAGAAATAAAGCCTTTACTCAAAGTTTAGGCAAGATATTAGCGAACAAATCCTTATTGGAATAATTTGCATTGTTTTTTAGGGAACTATAAAGTGACCACCGAATTGGCTTTTTTTTTAGCGTCAGGCCCGCCGCTAGCTGCTTGAACGCCCGCATGCAAAATATGCTATACTCTACCCCCCAAAATTTTCTGTAGCCGCCCCCATCCTATTTTCCCTGTAATTTGTACAAAAGACTCTATATTTGCCGCCCCCTGGATGTGCCGCCCGTGCGCGGTGCACACCCTAATCGCCCGCTTACAGCGGGCCTGTTTAGCGTTGCTCTACAATTATATCAGTCTTTAAGCAACTTTTTAATCCTACACAAAGTGAGAGCAAAAGTTCTAATTCACTCTTTGTCATTATATAATTATTTATTGTACCTATCCTATTTTATTCTACCTTTTTAGATCTTATTATACCTTTTTAGTTTTAAAATGAAACATGAATGTATTAAAAATATTCTACATTGCAATTTTTTCGTTTTTTTTTTTTAATCGTCTCTTTCAGCGAACGTAGGGTAGAAAAGGGTTAAGCGAGAATTTAAATAACAGCTTATTTCAAAATCAAATCTTTATTGCAACCGCCTTATAACAAAATTTACTTATTTAACTATCATTTGAGATCAGTTTTAATCACTTTTGCAATCAACTTTGGAAATAAGAAGATATACAGTAATATCCCGCTTTACGCGAGGGATACGTTCCGAAAAAAAATCGCGTTAACTGAAATTCGCGTATATCGAGGTTTATGATTAAACATAGTCAAAATTTAATACAAAAAAATACAAATCATTTTAATCAATCACTTTAATTCTAAGAACACTTTATGCAAACATACTCTTATTTTTTACGGAAAAATACATCTATTGTCTTTTGGGTAACGTTTTGTTTACGTTCTTGTAAAATACGTTCATAACACCCAACACTGTTTTTAATTGTTTGACACACGGTCAAGACACGGTCATCATTATTGTCTATACTCTGCAATATGTCCAAACCTGAATAAATTTTTGAAAGTGCATTTTGTATTTCCCCTGAAGATAAAACTTTCTCTTCTACTTGTTCTTCCTCATCGTAGATAGGATTATTCTGTAACTCGATCAGATCTTCATTGCTAATAGGATCGTCGTGCGTTGCTACAAGTTCTACGAGATCTTCTACCGTGACATCTTCAAGTTCAGACCCCTCAATCATTGCAGCAATGTCTTCAAGCACTTGTCTCTGCATCTGGACAATTCTTCTAGGTGCTTCCACTACATCTGGCCAAAGATTACGCCACACCCCATTCATACAACTCATTTTAACTTCCTTCCAAGCCTCTTCTATGTTGTGAATAGACTTCATAATGTTGTATGACTTCCACCACTCTCGCATAGACTGTCTTCCTTCCCCGTCAGTTTCATGAATTAGTTGGCTAAAAGTGCGGCGATGGTAATAAGCTTTGAAGTTTGCTATTGCTCCCTGGTCCATAGGTTGTAATATTGACGTAGTGTTTGGTGGAAGGAACTTTACGTACACTTTTAAGTCTCTGGGCGTATCAAGTGAGGTTGGATGTCCTGGGGCATTGTCTAAGAGTAATATAACTTTAGGTTCAAGCCCATTTCTGTCACAGTATGATTTGACTGATGGGCAAAAACTATTAGAATACCATTCTTGAAAAATTTCCCGTGTAACCCACGCCTTTCTGTTTGATCGCCACACAACTGGTAGACTTGTCTTGTCTGTGCCTCGCATTGCACGGGGTGTTTCTGAATGGTACACTAGTAAAGGTTTCAGTTTGAAATCACCAGTGGCATTACCACCCAGCAGAAGTGTTAGTCGATCTTTCGCAGCTTTGAAACCACTGGCTTGACGTTCTTCCTTAGAAATGAATGTTCGAGATGGCATTTTTTTCCAGTAAAGTGCGGTCTCATCAACATTGAAGATGAGACAAGCAGGAATTTTCTCTCGTCTAACGAAGTCTTGAAACTTGTCTGGAAACTCAGCTGCAGCTTGAATGTCCGCGCTGGCCGCCTCGCCTGTTATGTGGATATTGTGAAGATTAGAACGCTGCTTGAACCGATGGAACCAGCCTCTGCTGGCAGCAAAAGTCGGAGTGGCACTCCCTTCTCCTTCTTTTGTTTTCAGCATCTCATACAAAGATTTTGCTTTTGTGCATATGAGATCTTGACTTAGTGGTGTGTTCTTCTTATTCAAATCTTCGATCCAGACTGACAGTAATTTCTCCATTCTTTCTAAGATAGATGATCTCGAACGAGAAAGTTTTGTTGCACTTATAGGTGTTGAACCTTCGCTGGAGATTTTAATTTTTTCCCGATTTTTATAAATCGTTCTCACAGTCGATTCTGAGAGTCCAAAATCTCTCCCAACAATTGTTGCTTTGCCTCCATTTTCCATTCTTCTTAACACTTTCATCTTCAATTCCAAAGTGACGCTTTTACGCTCTTTTTTCTTTACAGGCGGCATTTTTAACGTAGGGTTAAATTATGTATGTATGTATCTCCAATAAATATTAAAACAAAACTGCCAGCCGACCGAACTAACATTACGGAACAAATGAACACACGAAACGAACGAGGAAATCCCCATAGAACAAAGTCGAAGGACAGGGAATTCCCAATTCTTCAAAGAGAATATTCAGAGAAAGCGGGGATCCCCCCGCGACCATAGAGAAGTTAATGACTACATGAGCGCGAAATTTGAAATTCGCGTTATAGTGAAACCGCGCGTAACGGGGTCGCGCTAAGCGGGGTATTACTGTATATATATATATATATATATATATATATATATATATATATATATATATATATATATATATATATATATATATATATATATAATATAATATATATATATATATATATATATATATATATATATATATATATAATATAATATATATATATATATATATATATATATATATATATATATATATATATATATATATATATATATATATATATATATATATATAAGAAAGCTATCTAAAGTACAGGTCAATTAGGACAGATGAAGCCTACCAAGGATATAAAAGAGAAACACACGAATTAGTAAGTAGAACAACTTATAAGATCGAATAGAATTCCAGATGAATGGAGAACTGCGACAGTTATACTAATGCACAAGAAGGGAGGAAAAGAAGATCCAAATAACTATAGAGGCGTAAATCTACTAAACTATACACTGAAATTAACAACAAAGATTATTACAACAAAAATAAACGCGAAAATACAACTGGAGGAAGAACAAGCAAAGCGAATATTCAGAAGTGGACGCTCATGCACCAATGCCGTATTCATTGTGAGACGGGTAAAAGAAAAATCTATAGAATACAACATTCCAGCATACTTGTGTCGGATAGACTTAAAAAAGCTTTCGACAGTGTGCAAATAGAAGACGTTATTCATCTATTATATAACAGGAACATCCAATTAGGACTAATTAAAATTGTCGAGAATCTATATAAAGGCAATAAAATCGTGGCAAGATTAACAGAAGGAATGACAGAACCAATCAACTATGAATCCGCAATCAGGCGGAGAGACTCTTTAAGTCCTCTTCTATTTAATGTTGTTATGTTATATGTTATGGGGATGTTATACCAATTCTACAGAGTAGCAAAACAATATAATATGTCAATCTCAACTGAAAAATAGACAATAGAGCCGATCAGGTGCAAGCTGGTGGTGGAAGATAAACCAATAGAACAGGTGTTGGAGGTCGATTACCTGGGCATCAAAATATCTAATATCGGAAAAGTTGAGGAAGAAGTAAAACATCAAATCAATAAGGCTAATAGGATAGCGGGCTGCCTCAATGATGCCATATTTAAAAATAAATTCCCCTCCGTTGAAACCAAAACAAAAATATGCAAGAGCTTTATACGACCGGTAATGACTTACACATCTGAAACAAGACCCGGTACTAGTATAACAGAGAGGATGCTGGAATCAACTGAAATGAAAATACTTAGGAGATGTACAAACAAGACACTCAGGGATAAAGAAAAGAGTGACGTAAGACGTACATATATAGAAAGAGTTAAAAAAAAAATACATTTGACTCCGCACTGAGATCGGGGCAATGGTGGTCACCCTGTGGGTAATCAGAGTCAAACAAAATTTAATACATATCACAGACCTAACCTTCAGCAAAATCCCACCCAGTGCAGTCCGCGTGAGCCCACAACCCACATACGGTACACCTGTACCAAATCTCGTTGTTTCTTCCGAATTCTCAGCATATAAGACATAAGTTTCCTGCGTCTTCTGCATCATCCTCTGTCATCCTGGCACGTCTGATACCAAAGTACTATCGTTTCACTCCAGGAGAACTTGCCTTTTTACCCTTTTGAGGCCCTCCTTCTGCATCTTATTCTTCTTTCCTTGGCCTTTACCTTTCCATTTCTCCTTCTCTTTTTCTTTGTCTTGTTGAGATTTTCTTATCTTCTTATTTTCTTTTTCTATTAAATTTTCTTTGATTGGCGTCGAAGTTAAGACTGTGGCATGCTGCTTCTTTCGACCCTGTCTTGTAGTGAAGCTAGGTGTTTTCTCTGGCAATTTTATAAGGTCTTGGATAGTAGATACTTTATCAGACGATTCCTTGGATCGAGGTGTTGGCGAAGTGAGTTCTACTTGGTTTGATGTGCCAAGAACTGATACGTCTACTTGTTTCGACGTGCCAGGAACTGATGGGTCTGCTTACCCCGATGTGCTAGGAATCAACCTTGAATCTTGCACTACATCTATAAAATAAACATAAATAGATTTATCACAATCTTGAACTGCTATAGACTCAGATTGAAGAATCTCAGAAGCAATAAAATCTTCTTCTGAAAACACTTGAGGATTTATTGGGAAAATACCAGTTGCTGTAAATCCAGATTCTCCTTTGCTAATAGGTGCAACACTATTAAATGCTTTCCTAACCAAGGATGCAACGTCATAAGGGGTTATCTTTTCTGTGAGATGGCTTTTCATAAATAAGTCACCTTCTTTTTTGTTAGCTGCTTTTAGTAGTCCAAAGAAAGAAACATCTAGGGGCTGCATTTTATGCGATGTGTGTGATGGCAAAGATAGCATATGAATATGGTTGCTCTTGCAATAGTCGTAGATGGGAAGGGAAATATAACTAGCATGATTGTCTAGTATCAACAGAACAGGTTCATCCGCAGACGGTTTAGCGTGGTGTTTAAAGTGCGAAAGCCATTTAAGAAAGGGGTTTTCATTTATCCAACCGTTGTCTGAGCATTTGTAAAGCGCTCCTGTTGGTCGATTCTTCTCGAGTAGTGGAGTCGACCTCTTCCTAGGAAAAATAAACATTAGTGGAATGAGTCTTCCAGCAACGCTCATTGCACACATCAAAGTGATGTTTTTTTTTCCTCTCTCCCAACTTGTGATAGACCCCACTCTCTTCTGCCTCTTCGTAGCTAGTATTTTCCCCGGAGTTTATACAGTAGAAATCCCTGTTTCATCGCAATTATACATTTTTTCTGGAACACATTTATATTCTTCCATCATTTCTCCTAATAGCTTATAGAACAACTGCACCTCCTCTTTATTAAAAGCTGCAATTCTGTTTATGCTTGTTGCTTCTGGTTTCCTAATAGATATATTTTTTCTCAACATAAATGCGTTCAACCAATCACGTCCAACCATTCTTGAAGCGACGTTGAAGTTGTGCTTTAAATTCAACTTTTCAGTATATTCGAATGCCACTTTTCTTACCTGAATTGCTGTACATCCATAGACTACATTGCCCATTCTTTTTACCACATTTGGTAATTCTTCTTCTACTTCTGATGTAAAGACAGTGAGTCGTCGAAGACGTGGTCCCAAGTTAGATTTTTTTTTAAATCGGTTTTGTAGACTTGAAAACAGAATACCTAGAGTCTTAGCAGCTTTTCGTATGGAACAACCCTTTTGTTCAATAAGCTGCACAGCTTTTTCCAGAGAATCAGATGACCAGTTAGCCTTTTCGGTTGTTCTGACCCGTACTTTTGGCATCTGAAAAAAGAAATGATATAAATCTTTGCGGGTAATGGTAACACAGCCCCACAAAAAAAAAGTGGGGTATACTTTTGATGCGATATATCAGATCCGTAGTATTTTTGCCCGCTGATCACGAATCTGACGTCAGAATATCGCCATCACATCTCAATTTTTTTCTAACCTCAAAAAATAGGTAAAAATTAGTAAAAATTAAGAAAAATTTACTCCTAAAAAATTTATTCAAGCTTTTTCATGAATCCAAAGATGTATTAATATGTATTCGGACACGCTAAGCTAATATTCATCGGTTGGATTGAGCCATACAGTTCTGTTTTCTTTCTAACCTCAATAAATCAGACAGATATAGTGCTTCTCGAATGCAAAAACGAATTCAAATTAAAATTCAACCGATCCTTACCAAATTTGGTACACGGGGATTTTTTGGGTCGCTGATCACGAATCTGAGGTTGGATTTGCAAAATTCAAGATGGCAGATGTTTTCGCGCCATTTTGAACGCCGAGAAAATTCATCGGTCGATTTTTATTCTTCTACCTGCATCCAGGGCACCTCCACGTGGTGACGGTGGGCAACGGTGTTACTCCACTAGCCGGCAGAGTCCCTGGATAACGGCTTAGATGCCGTCATGGCAGGTAGAAGAAAGAGAATTACGATGCAGGGACTCGGAAAACCCAGTATCGGCGGTTGGTCAGGGTGGGAAAGCGGGCCCGCAGCCGTCGTCTCGTCATCCAGCGACCGTAGTTCTTCATGTGTGGGTGACTTGGCTCATGTAGAGTATAATGCTACAAGAAAACGGTCTCACGGTACAAGGACTTTTCATAAGTGCGATAAAAACAGTGATTCATTTTGTTATATTTGCTGTCAACACGTATTGAGTAAAATGGGGTCACCGATAACGGATAAGATTAAAACCTTATATAAGGATTGTTTTAACATTGAAATACAGCACCAGGATACAGATTGGGTTCCCCACATCATTTGCAGTTCTTGCAAAATAATGTTGTACATCAATAAGAAGGCGATTAAATATTCCAGACCAGCAATATGGAATAGACCATACAGTGAAAATGATTGCTACTTTTGTATGAATGTTGTATCTAGGCATAACCGAAAAAATAAAAGCACTATTACTTATAACGATGTTTCGACAGTAACAAGACCAACTAAACTAATTCCGCCTCCTGAACCACTTGATGCTGATGTTATGGAAACAAATGATTTCACCTTATCAGTTCGTGCCGAAAACATTGAGACTGTCGAAAAAGATTCAAACACTGTTACTAATGAATGTTCTAGTGACAACCTATCATATACTAGTGACAGAGATAAAGAATTTCTACCATACAACCGTAAACCAGAACCAATACTCGTATCACAGTCAGAACTTAGTGATCTAGTCAGAGATTTACTCTTATCCAAAGATGGTTCAGAGCATCTTGCTTCCTTTTTAAAGAAAAGACATTTACTTAAGCCAGAAGCTACGATTTCTTATTATAGAAATAGAGATGAAGAATTTCGAAAATATTTCACAATGGACGAGGATTTGTCACTTTCACATTGTACCGATGTAAAAGGTCTAATGGATGAATTTCAAAATAACTCATACGATCCTGAAGAATGGAGACTGTTCATTGATTCTTCTAAACGGAGCATTAAGGCAGTTTTGCTGCATAATACCAACGTTTACGCTCCCATTCCGATTGCTCATTCCACAGTTATGGAAGAGCAATATGAAAAAATGAAGCAGCTTTTGATAAAAATAAAATATGCTGATCATAACTGGAAAATTTGTGGAGATCTGAAAATTGTAACAATATTGCTTGGCCAACAGTCAGGGTTTACACTTTATCCCTGTTATAAATGTCTGTGGAATAGCAGAGACAGGGAACGTCATTATAAGAAAAAAATTTGGCCAACAAGAGAATCGTTCACTCCTGGTGAAAATAATGTATTGTTTCCACCATTGGTAGATCCAGGAAAAGTTCTTATTCCCCCGCTTCACATTAAGCTTGGACTTATGAAGCAATTCACGAGAGCATTAGATACAAACGGCCCATGTTTCAAATATTTGCATAAACAATTTCCGAAATTTTCTGAAGCTAAAATTAAGGCAGGCGTATTTGACGGGCCACAAATAAGAAAAATTGTTTCAAGATTCATTATTTGTTACTAAAATGAATAAAGTTGAAAAAACTGCTTGGCTTAGTTTTAAAGAAGTCGCAACAAACTTTTTGGGAAATAATAAAAGTCCTAAGTACAAAGAGTCGAGAAAATGGTAAAAAAATTTTCAAACATTAGGTTGCTTAATGAATCTAAAATTACATTTCCTAGACTCCCACATCGATGATTTCCCAGATAATCTTGGTGACTACAGTGAGGAGCAAGGGGAACGTTTTCACCAAGATCTGAAAATCATAGAAAATCGGTATCAAGGACGATGGGATGACCATATGCTAGCGGACTATTGCTGGTGGCTAAAAAGAGAAACAAGTCCTCAAAAGCGTTTGGGCAGAAAGCCTTTAAATAGGTCATTCGCGGAAAAAAGAACAAGATACAGCCAAAAAAAGGAAAGTTAGGCGCGGGTCTAACCTTCGCAATTCTAGGGCTTAAGGGTCTACTATTTGAGAGTATATGATTTAAAAAGTCCTGGTTTTGAGTTTATTGGGTCTCATTTTTAAAGTTACAGGGTTATTGAGGTCTATTTTTTGAGGTTACAGGGTGTGGGAGTCTAAGGTTTCAGGGTTTAGGGTTTAAGAGTATCAGGTTTGAGGATTCCCCAACTGTATACCAAATTTGGTAGGAATCGGTTGGTTTTCAAAAATTTTGTCCGCCATCTTGGATCCGCCATTTTGAATTTTGCAACTCCGACCTCAGATTCATGATCAGCAACCCAAAAAACCCCCGTGTACCAAACTTGGTAAGAATCGGTTGAATTTTAATTTGAATTCGTTTTTGCATTCGAGAAGCACTATATCCGTCTGATTTATTGAGGTTAGAAAGAAAACAGAACTGTATGGCTTAATCCAACCGATGAATATTAGCTTAGCGTGTCCGAATACATATTAATACATCTTTGGATTCATGAAAAAGCTTGAATCAATTTTTTAGGAGTATATTTTTCTTAATTTTTACTAATTTTTACCTATTTTTTGAGGTTAGAAAAAATTGAGATGTGATGGCGATATTCTGACGTCAGATTCGTAATCAGCGGGCAAAAAATACTACGGATCTGATATATCGCATCAAAAGTATATCCCACTTTTTTTTTTGTGGGGCTGTGGATAATCACTTGCGGACAATGGGGGTCACCTGACTCTCATTACCCACAACTTCACTAATGAGAAAACAGTCAAAAACTTTTTTTTTTGTTTTTTTTTATGGAACACGTGTGCGGAAAAAGCGATTCACGTTGTTCTTGAATCGCTATAAATTGTACTCGGTGGGAAACACAGTCCTGGACAAATTATTCCAAAGGGATGATGTTCTCCATGTAAAAGACTGCTTGAGAAGCGTTGTACGAGGAGTAACAACCTGAACCTTATACGGATGTGAAATATTAGCGCGATGTGTATTTCTAACATGCACCGCTCTGGGAAGAATTAAGCGGGCTACATCGTTCGAACACTTTCCATGAAAATACTTGTAGAATAGGCTCAAGTCGCCAACTGTTCTTCGATGTTCCAGCGAATCACAGCCGCCAGTCCGTTCCGGGTCTCCAATCAGACCTACAGCTCTTCTCTGAATAGAATCCGACAAATGCAATGTATGTTTGGGAGCGAAGCCCCAAACATGGGAGTAGTATTCCATAGTTGGTCGAATTTGAGCTTTGTAAAGAATTAACAATTGTTGTGGGGTGTGACAGACGGACACCTAAGTGATCACATAAATGTTCCGTACGGAACACTAAAAAAGGAGATTACCTAAATATACTGTTTCTCTTGTGTTTTAAGCGTGAAATTTTGGATTCTCTTTGGTCATTTTATCTATGAGCAAGCGAATGACTTATAATTATTTTTCCTTACGTTCCCCTAACCAGTTAGTCCCGATATGACACTACAGCAGACATTTCAAATATTATATTTAAACTGCGGAAGCAAATTCGCTATTTTTTCTTTTAGGGCTAAATTAATAATAAAAATTATACGAAGTGTTCCATTTAAAAAACAAAGCTTTACCTAAAATATCAAGCAATATGGACTCTGGACATAATCTGAATATGTCATTTAATGCTAGTCAAAAAACTTTATGGGAATAAACTTTACTTACAACTTGCAAGATAAGATGCGAAGGGCGGTCAAAAAATTGATGAATTTGTTGGTGGCAATTTTTGCTTCATCACTAATAACGGAAGTATCCAATAAATATATGTCTTCGAAAGATAGTTAGACGATATTCTGAATAATGTTTACATTGGAAAAAATATCAGTAGCATAAATATATGAAATGAGTTTTTGCTCATAAAATCGATTACGAAAGTCATCGAGCAGAACTAAAAAGTATGTTTTCTATATCGTCAATTTTTGTACTAAAAACTATAAAATTCGTCAGTATGTAATACCATGTAGTATCTCTTAAGACATTAAAATTGAACTTCTTTAAACAATCACCCCGTTCATTTATAAACTAAATATCCATTACGCGGGTTCAACTCGCACTTGATCCTTTATTTTAACATATTTTCCCTCAATTGGGTACCCGCGTAAAAAAGTCGATTTTTTTACCAGTGTACATTTAATGCCAATTAATTATCACGCTGTCATAATTTTAACATCATGTCAAATGACACACCTTATGTAAGCGTCGCCAAAATTCGAGAAAATCTAGAAAAATTAACAAAATCTGAACAATCCTCTATTAAACTGAAGAAATGTGGTGTGAGAAAATTGCAGTTTTATTCCAGAAAAATTTTAGTAGGTGGCGAAAATGAGTAAGTATGGAGTTTATATATTATTTTAATTTCTTTTTTCTGATTTTATTCGTTTAATATTTTAAATCTAGGCTGTTGTAAATTTTTAAGTGTAATTTTAATTTAAAATTTAAGATAATCATAATAGGAATAAATAAAATAAGCCATTGGTTAAAAAAAAACATTTTTAGCGTTATTTTAAATTATTTATAGTTCGAAAACATTCTAACCGGTTTTGAAAAGCTTGTTACATTCACAACACTAGTATTAAGTATCTTTCTATAGCGGAAATCCCTGTTATTCGAGCAAAAATTAAGAAGTGATTATTTTCTTGATAACTGCCCTATAAATACAAGTATCCTATGCTTTTTGAACATTTGTACATTTATTAATAACGTATTCTTATTTATTATGGTGTTCTATATTTACACGTAAATACATCTGGACTGAGATTCTGTAACAAAATAAGGAAAGCTACTTCAAAATACGAATTCTTTGCCTTTGTTGCTTCTGTTAAAATGTGTCACTCTGTTGAAAGAGATAAGGAAAAGGAATGCCAAAAAGGGTGTTTATAGAATCTTTTCCTGCTATCAGTTGTTATGTCACGTACCAAGGGGGATTTGCTCCCCTTCCAGCACCATGAATGAAAATGTGCCCTTTAGAAACGGAACTTTTTTTATGGAGATTTTTGGTGAAAATGTTTACCCCACGGTCATCGATTTTCTTGTAAATATATATATATATATATATATATATATATATATATATATATATATATATATATATATGGATATTGATGGAGGGGAGTCCATAGGTGGTGAAAAAACTCTACGATCTTTTCAACTTGTGTTTTATTGGAGGCAAAAACTCAAATAACTGGAACATTGCCATCATTATCTTGCTACACAAAAAAGAAGACAAAGCTAATTTAGAAAATTACCGACTGATCAGTCTACTTTCACAAATCTATAAATTGTTTACAAAGCTATTAACAAATAGGCTGATTCTCAAACTGGATAGCAAGCTAATTTCAGGAACGATTGTGGTACATGCGAGCACCTACTGACCATGAAAGTATTGCTGGAATATCATTTAGACATTTGCCTACCTTTTCTGGATTTCCACCAAGCATTTGCTACCATAGAACATTGGGCTAAGAAGAAGGCACTTAAATATGTCAGAATCGATTATAGGTATACCCAGATACTTAAGTATATATACGACAATGCAAATTCCGCTGTTCAAGTTGAAATAACTACGAAGCCTATTGCCATAAAAAGAGGCCTAAAGTAGGGTGATACTCTCTCTCTCTAAAGCTATTTACATCAACTTTATAAAACGCACACAAGAATTTGCACTGGGACAATCGAGGCATCTTGATTAATGGGAAAAGACTAAATAATCTTTGGTACGCGGATGATATTGTCTTAATTGCGGAGAATATCGCTGAATGGCAAGTAATGTTGATGCACTTGGAAAGAGAATTATCTACTGTCCGATTGAAGATGAGTTTGCAAAAAAACCAAGGTAAAGTGTAGAAAAGACTCGAATATCACGGTTAAAAACACTATTCTGGGGAAGATTGACGATTGTATACCTTGGCAATAGAATAAAACTGGGGTACGAAAATCAAACAACCGAGATTTATAGACGAAAAAGATTCATGGGTTACATTTGGTAAAACGAGTAAAACGCTGACAAACAAAAATATCCCTATACATCTGCGGACTCGGCTCTTCGACCAGTGCATCCTGCTAGTCCTAACTTACGAGGCCCAAACATGGACACTTACCAAGCACTCTATGAATCAACTGAAGACAACATAACGTGCTATGGAACAACAAATGCTGGATATATCCTTGAAAGATTGTAAAAGCAACACTTATATTAGGTCAATCACTAACGTCGAAGATGTAGCAGAGACTGTGACTGAAGTCGAATGAAGCTATACTGGTCAGGATGCTAGGTATACAGATGACAGATAGGACTACCCTATATTGAAATGGAGATCATATATGGGTAAGCGATCGAGAGGACACTCTTCCAAACGTTGGACTAATGACATCAAACGAACGGCAGGGTTTATGTGGATGAGACCGGCACGGGACCGTCAAAAGTGGATAGATATGAGGGATGCCTATATCCAGCAATGGATCGATGAAGGCTAAAGGAGAAGAAAAAGATATATATATATATATATATATATATATATATATATATATATATATATATATATATATATATCCTCGGCTAAGAAAGTAAACCAACTCTTCGGCAATCTCTAAAACACCCAGCTTCACCGAGACCTCCAGATGCCAACAATCCGGGAATTCATGGGCAACGTTAAACTCAAATTCCTGGAAAAAGCCACGCACCACCTTAACCTCACAGTCAGGACCGCTGACCGCCCTCTTCCACGCCAAGCCCGACGCCGCCTCCCAAGACCCTCGGACCCCCTACTACCGGATTAGCTAAAGTTATTAATTTTAAGTTTAATCTTAAGTCTATGTTTATGAAATATCTTAAGTTAAAATATATTTAGTTTTCTGTTTATGAAATACCTTAAAGTCAAATATCTTACATTCTCTCAAACACACATATAAACTCCGTGCCTATGCTAAGTTAGGTTTCTAACATGTTTATATCTTAAGATCCAATATGTATATTATGTTTCTATAACCAAGTAGTTGTATAATAGTAAAGCTATTACTATTATATAGTTAGCCAATAAAAGTAACAATTTTACGAGTATATATATATATATATATATATATATATATATATATATATATATATATATATATATATATATATATATATATGTATGTATGTATGTATGTATGTATGTATTATATTCATTATTTCCAATTTTAACAGCAATAGTATGTACAATCGTAGCCATATAAAACGTATACCCCGAGTACATTCTATTGCAAGGCGTGTGCAGTCCGACATTATTGTAAAATAATAACGGTAACGCCTTATTATTTTTTATATTATCTGTCTAGGCGATTAAGTGTGGAAATTTCTGTATTTCTTTACGTATTAGGCATCAAAAAAATATAGTTCTCCATTTCCGTCGGTCTATATGTCTATCTGTTGGCAAAAAACTCTTGAACAAAATGAAATATCGATTTCAAATTTGATAAACCGAAAATACTTGCAGTAGTTGAAACTGAAAAAATAAGACCTATGATTTTTGAATGAAAACTCTTCAGGTGGGAAGGTTAATAAATTTTGTATATTTCCAATACTATTACGACAATAGTTTTAGTATTTGGTTGAATAATCATTAATTTTAAGTTTATAATCAAACATACGAGAGGTTAAATGGGTGAAGGACCAAGGGGTTGCTTTATATATTTTGTGTTATATGTTCCTTTCAGAGTTATTGAAAGTTATTTTATTGTTTTTCATTACTTGTAGTCAAACAACATGTTCTATCTGAAGTGAGAGAGGAAATTGGAGGGGGGATGCTATATATATATATATATATATATATATATATATATATATATATATATATATATATATATATATATATAATCATCATCATCATCATTAGTTTATCCATACCATCCATAGTCGGTCTCCCCAAGTTGTCTCCAATGAGCTTTCTCGTTTGCTTTTTGCATCCAATCGTATCCCGCTAATCTTTTTATGTCGTCCTTCCATCTTGCCTGTGGTCTAACTCTGCATCTTTTGTAATCTCCATTCAACTATACGACGTGTCCATCTGTCATCATTCCACCTTACGATATGCCCCGCCCAATTCCACCTTAATAAACATATTCGTTGTATTACACCTGTCACTTTTGATCCTCTTCGTATCTCGATGTTAGGAATACGATCTTGGAGTCTAATATTTAGCATTCTCCTCTCCATTACACTTTGGGTTACCTGGAGTTTATTTATTATACTTTTATTTAAAGCCCGCGTTTCAGTGCCATATGTTAATACCGGCAGTACATATTGATCGAATACTCTGGGTTTTATTGTATTTGGGATGTCCAATTTAAATGTAGATTGTAATCTTCCAAACGCAGACCAAGCTAACGAGACTCTTCTATTCAAGCCTTTAAATTATTTTTTGATATTTCGATTTTTGTCCTAAATATATGAATGTTTGTACCTTTCCTATTCTTTCATTTTCTATTGATAGTTCCTGGCTGTTATCTTCACTTTCGTTGTTTAAATATTTGGTTTTGGTGAAGTTTATTTTTAGACCTATTTCTCGAGACTTTTGTGATGGCGATCAGAGTGATATCATCTTCTTAAGTGATTTAATCGTTTATCATCTATTAGTATTCTCTTATTTTCCCACTTTAGCAATTTGAACATGTCTTCTAGAGTCAAAGTGAACAGCTTTGGGGATATCGAGTCGCCTTGTCTTTTAATTTTGATTTTATTTGTTTTTTTCTTCAAGCATTATTTGTGATGTGGCATTTTTATATATGTATTCAAGAAGAGTTGTGTACCTTTCATCGACTTTGCTGTTACTTAAGGCGTTGAGTACTGCCCATATCTCTACCGTATTAAATGCTTTTTCGTCGTCAACCATTGCTATCCACAAGGTGACCTTATATTCATTTCCTTTTTCCACTAGTAATCTAATTGTTTGAAGATGGTCCAAAGTGCTGTATCCCCATCTAAATCCCGCTTGTTCCCGTGGTTGATAACTGTCTAATTTGTTCGTTAATCTATATGTTATGATTCTAGTGAGGATTGTCTACAGTACCGATAACAGGCTAATGAGTCTGTAATTCTCCAATTTAAATTTGTTTCCCTTTTTAAATATAAGCACAATCAAGGCGTTGGTATTTTACTTTCTATGAGGTATCTGTTAAATAGAGCTTACAGAGCCCGATACCCCTCCATACTTTTTCTCTTCATTTCTAAATTTATTTCATCATCACCTGGTTCTTTGTTGTTGTGCATATATTGTAGGATGTACATTATTTCATCCGTTGTTACATCGGGACTTTCTTCAGATCCCATATTACTTACTATCACTCTATTTCCTTCTTCTTTCCCGGGCGGTGGTTATATTTTCGTATTATAGTGTTTGATAATATTTCCCTGCAGCTTCCTTTATCTCTTTGATTTGTGCGACCTCTTGGTTATCGCTATTTATAAGTTTTATTATTCGATGTCTCCCTTCATTCATTTGTTTGTTTAGGTGTTTCAAACTTTTCCCCTCTTTCAAAGTTTCTTCTATTTTCGAGTTTCTGTACTGTCTGACGTCTTTTCTGATCTTTCTCTTTATTTTTTCGTCTATTTCTGTTAATTTTAATCCGCAATTTGTAGGATCATTTATAAATAGTCGTCTCTGTTTCATGAGATTTTGTGTCTCTTTACTTAATTTTGTGTTTTTTTCTTTTTTCGATGTTGGTTATTTATGCGTTTAGTTCATCAAGTTCTGTTTGGTAGTTTATATGTTGTATATGATTTTCTAGTGCTTGTCGATATTCGTGCGTGTTTTGCATTATTATTCCTGTTGGCGTCTGTATCTTTGTATTCGTTATCAATCTACGTCTCTCCTGCTTCAGATTTATTTTTATTTTTGCTCTGAGTATCCGATGGTTACTGCCAATGCTTATCGTGTTCAAGACTGTTGTGTCAATTACAATATTCTTATCATTTGATAACACATCATCAGTTTCGTTACTTGTTATACCATCTGGACTTTCTCATGTCAAAATTTGATAACATTTCTCCTCTGCTGTTTCTCGTACACAAACCACACTTCCCGACACTCTTCTCATTTGTATTCATTGGTTTCCCTATTTTGGCATTGAAGTCGCCGATTATTATGACATATCCCGTTTTATGATGTAGCAGTGCTTTATTTATATCTTCGTAGAATTGGTCAGTTTCTTCTTCCTCGCTGTCTGATGTCGGTGCATATATCTGAATGATCTTACATTTGCATCTTCTGTTCATCTGTATCTCTAGTGAAAACACTTATTCCGATATGCCTTTGAACTGAACAACATTTTCTGCTATTTTTTTTTATGTATAAATAGACCGACTTTCTTTCATTATCTTTATAGAAAAATTGATGGCCACCTTTTAGGGTGATACAAGACTCTCCTGTTCTTCGTACTTCCGCTAAGCCCAACACTGTCCATTTTATACTTTTCAGTTATTCTTTCAATTCGACCATTGTTTTTTCGGATCCTAAAGTTCTTGCGTGATAAGTTGCTATATACCATTCTGTTCTTTTGAGTTGTCTATGCGCTGCGGCTATACAAGTGTCTTTAATTTTCGAATTTTTGTCCCCTCCAGAATCCATGCGACTAACTGCAAGAGCAGTGCAAGATTCAGAGTTTTCTCTACTCGCCTGGGGTACTACATTTTGGAAATTCGACATATTCATTTTTAATTTGGGGTTTTTAGCCATTTCCTTGTCGCGCCAGCCAAATGTGCTGACAAAAGGTAAGGAAGTTGGAATGATGGTTTTTTGTGAAGGATTAATGAGACCATTTTCAATTATCAGATTAAGCATGTTACGAGTTAATAAGATACAAGAGGGTGTTAAAGATGTTGCTTTGTATAGATCGTGTTATATGTCCTTTTCACGGTTCTTGGAGTGAAGGAATCTGAAAATTGTATGAAAGTTGAGCAAGAAAAGTTTCAAAACTATGAAAGTGATGTATAATATAAGTAACTCTTCTAACATTCTTCCCCACCCCTTTGTCTCCTTGCGTGTTTGATTATAAATAATTTAAAATAATTAAAAAAGAACACGATTTTCAAATTTTCCAACTCCAAACGGGTAAGAACGATGTATAACACGATATATGCGGGGCAAACCCTCTAACACTCTTCCCACCTCTCTTACCCCTTTTATGTTTCACTATAAATGATTGAAAGTACGAGGCTGGTTTGAAAAGTCCGTGCAAAAATAAAAACTAGTTATGTGTTTGGGGTAAACCTTTTTTATTTTTCGACATAGTCTCCTTTTAGGCTTATACACTTCGTCCAACGATGTTCTAGTTTGTTGATCCCTTCCGAATAATAGGATTTGTCCAAGTCTGCAAAATATCCATTAGTGTCTGCAATCACCTCCTCGTTTGAATAAAATCTTTGTCCCGCCAGCCATTTCTTCAAATTGGGGAACAAATAGTAGTCCGAGGGAGCCAAGTCTGGAGAATAGGGGGATGTGAAACGAGTTGGAATCCTATTTCCATTAATTTTGCGACCACAACTGCTGAGGTGTGTGCTGGTGCGTTGTCGTGATGGAAAAGGACTTTCTTGTGGGCCAATCGCGGGCGTTTTTCTTGCAGCTTGGTTTTCAAACGGTCCAAAAACGATGAATAATATTCACCTGTAATAGTTTTACCCTTTTCCAGATAGTCGACGAGGATTATCCTTTGCGAATCCCAAAAGACAGTCGCCATAACCTTTCCGGCCGAAGGAACGGTCTTCGCCTTTTTTGGTGCAGATTCCCCCTTGGTAACCCATTGTTTAGATTGTTGTTTGGTCTCAGGAGTATAGTAATGTATCCATGTTTCATCCACAGTGACGAAACGACGCTTAAAGTCCTCCGGATTCTTCTGGAACAGCTGCAAACCATCCTTGCAAAACTTCACACGATTCCGTTTTTGGTCAAGCGTGAGCAATCGCGGCACCCATCTCGCGGATAGCTTTCTCATGTCCAAATGTTTATGCAAAATATTATGTACCCGTTCAGTCGAGATGCCCACAGCACTAGCAATCTCACGCACCTTAACTCTTCTGTCATCCATCACCATATCATGGATTTGATCAATGATTTCTGGAGTCGTAACCTCCACAGGCCGTCCAGAACGTTCAGCGTCACTTGTGCCCATATGGCCAGTCCGAAAATTTTGAAACCACTTATAAACTGTTCTGATTGAAGGTGCAGAGTCACCATAATGTTTATCAAGCTTCTCTTTAGTCTCCTGAGGCGTTTTGCCTTTCATAAAGTAATGTTTAATCACCACACGAAATTCTTTTTCGTCCATTTCTTGAAAATCACTCGACTTCCTTGATTCACACGAATGCCAAACACAAAGAAATAGACCAATATGGCTGAAACTTGGTGTGCGTTCATTCAAGAGCTGCTACTAACTAAACATGACCTCGATACGCGCCGGTGGTGCCATCTCTCGGACTTTGCACGGACTTTTCAAACCAGCCTCGTATTAAAAAAAGTTACTCAGTACTTTCTTTAAATACACCCAATTCTAAAATAAACACTGAATTTGACTTTGTCACACTAAACAATAAATGAATCCAAGCAGGGTGTTTCTAATACAGTTATAATGAAAAATAATATGATTTTCAGAACCTTGACTCGAATGACCCTGATACAGACGTATATTACAATATATACGCAGCCAGTCCTTAAACCTCCTACCCCATCCGGTTAAACTCATATATCTTTTACTAAAAATAATTATGATAAAATTATACCCATTCCCAACGAAGAACTAAGAACAGTTCTTATAATACTATTGAAACGACAAAATATTTAAAGTTTCCTACCCTCTTTATCCCTCACCCCCTTCGTCAAGAAATTTTTAGTTTGACACAGTAAGGGCATTCCTCTAACTCCTACCCCCATACTTTTTACCCCTTGTATTATATATTTATGCTTCTGTTTAGATTCCTAGACGCTGAAAACACGACGCATCCCCATTCCTGTAAACCCTTATATCAGGGGTGCTCAAACTTGAACTGCTGGCGATCTACCTCAATTTTGTTAGACTACGATCGATCGACTCTGAGAGAGGCTGCAAGTAAGTGTGATGCAGGGTTGTCGTCTAGGTAGGGTGTATCATGGCATAGATATTAGTTTTCCGCATTTTTTTAGTCAAGGTAAGTGTAGGTCTGCTCTAAAATGTCAATGAAAAAACTCATAAATATTCAAAATTGCGAGTTTATTGGTTCTTACTAAACAAACGAGTTCTAGTGTCTAAACTTAACTAAAGAGTGACTTTGGATGTTGAAGCGTGGCACTGCATGTCCTCAGCATACTTTTCATAAGATGGTACGTAATTACCGAGTGCTAATCGCAAGCAAGATGACATATGTTCGTCAGTTCGTCGATTGCGATATTTTGACTTAATTATCTTCATTTCAGAAAATGCAGACTCGCACAAGTAACTTGACCCAAACATTGCCGTCAGTTGAAGGGCGATTTGCCTTAGATTCGGATATTTATCTTCAGATATAAAACACCAGAATTTTGTATCAGATGCTGTGGCTTTGAGATGAATATCTGATATAATCTGCACTAACTCATTTTCAACAGAATATGAGTCCATGTTAAACTGACTTGCTATTTCAGTAGCTAATTCCTCAATATTTTTACACGAAAAAGGATAACTCATAAATGATGCGATATTTGCCAATTTACTGAAATCATAAAAACGTATTTCGAATTGGCCCAAAATATTTGATAATTCTGCCTCATAAATATCATAATTCAACTGAGGAATCCTTGCTTTCAAAGACGGAAAATTTTTCAGATCCTTTCTTTTCAGTTGATCTATCATAAGTTGCAATTTACTTTTGAATGCGTTTATTGCGCTAATCATCTCAATAATAGTTTTTCCTTAACCTTGAAGCTCCAAATTAATGGTGTTTAAATGCATTGTGATGTCTGTCAAAAATGCCAAATCAGTCCGTTTTTCAGCATCTGAGTGTCATCACCTCTTTCGTCCAGAAAAGCTGTTATTTCGGGCAATAATTCTTGAAACCTTTCTAGGAATTTTCCGCGACTCAACCACCTGACGTCCGTGTGAAGAACTAAATCAGTGTGTTCAGCTGACTCACTATCTTCCAACTGCAATTAAAAGAGCCGTCGTTGCAAGCTACGTGCACGGATAGAATTCACAATATTTATTGCAATGCCCATAATCTCCTCCATGTTTAGAACTTTTGAACACAAAACTTGTTGATGTATAACGCAATGGAAGGAGAAAAATGAAGGGAAATCATCATTAGCTCGACACAATGCCACAAAACCGTTTTCGTTTCCAGTCATTGCTGGTGCTCCATAGGTTGTAATGCACACTAGTTTATATATTGGTAGCTTGTAGTTTGTTACAAAATTGAAGAAAACGTCATATATATCTTCGCCACGAGTCTTTCCTTTCAAAGGAATCATTGTCAAAAACTCTTCCTTAGCCGACATGTCATTGGATACCATTCGAATAAAAATACACAGCTGGGCAGTGTCTGGCATATCGGTGGATTCGTCGAACTGTAAAAAAAAGTATGTACATTCCATGATATCATGTTTTAGTTTATCTGCCATGTCCTGACTCATGACTTCAACACGCCTTGTGACAGTCGGACGAGAAAACTGAAGTTCTTTAATAACAGACATAATCTCTGTTTTATCTCCAAATAAAGTCTCACCCGCTTCAATAAATGCTTCCTTCACAACCAATCCATCATCAAATGGTTTCTTGTGTTTCGCCAATATAAGAGATATTTTAAATGACACGATCGTTGCAGCTTTTGATTGTTTGGCTGATCTTGTGAACATGGTTTGTTCTTTTTTCAAACAAGTTATCAAATCACGTACTTTTCGTTTTCTTAATTCACTCTGTGACGGAAAATCCTTTTCATAGTTTTTATGAACCGTTTTATGATGCCTCTCTAAGTTCCCACGTTTAGGTATTGCAACTGACGCACGGCAAATGAGACAAATTCACTTATCCTTTACCATACAAAAGAAAAATTCTTCCTCCCAATCGTTATTAAAATGATAAGTTTTACTTTTCTTCGCCGCACTCATTTTGGACTATTTGTTAATAAACTTTGTATCGATGTATCGCCTTCAAGTTACAACTCAGACTGACTCCTATTCCTACAGGCGCAACATTTATATCGGCGCGAACGAAGTCTCGAATGTTCCCGTCAAACACGCTGCCCGAAGTTTCTAAAAAAATCGGCGGGAATCAAAAAGGCGGCTTTTCTTTGACAAGTACCTCGCGTTCTTTTGATAAAGCCGCCTTTTGCCGCTAGCAGGGGGTTATTACGATAAAAGAAAGTGATGAGGGGGTTATTCTGGCCTAATTGTGGATCGAATAAATTTTAGTAGTTTATTCATTACATTTTATTTTAGTTACCTAAAACAAAATCTGTGAAGTTCTATATCGGAATTTTTTTCTCGAGATCGACTCAAAAAGCACTCGCGATCGACCGTTTGAGCACCCCTGCCTTATATGTTTTGCTATAAATAATTATGCCTATTTTATTATCAACTTATAATCTTCTTTAAATATTGTGATGTTTTATGTATACCATATATATGGTCCTATATATATATATATATATATATATATATATATATATATATATATATATATATATATATATATATATATATAAATATATAAATATAATATAAACTCATATAACAATATTACCACTGTAAAAACTCATAAACTTCCATATCTGTAAATATAAAGGAATATCATTTGTTGTAGAACTTTGAGAATGATTAAATAAATAATAGAAACGTTGGCATACAAAACAGTTTTTTACGCAAAAAATCCACTCCTTCTAATTTGCCACCACATATACGAAGGCATTATAGAAAGAATAAAAGTTATATATTTATCGTAACAATAAACTAAATCTTGTGTCCCAAAAAGTTTTTTACAAATGGAGAAAAAGTTTATCTTACATTTTACAAAAAAATTTATTCTTGATAAAAAGTTCTGCATCACATGGAAATCCATAATGAAGCATCAAAAGTTTAAAATATTTGATGGTATACAGGGAAAATAAAAATAATTTATATTGAAGAGTAAAGTGTATTTAAAATTAAATATAGAGCAAAATTGAAAATGTTAATAGGAACTAGAAAATTATACTTACGCTTAGATTTGTGGCCATCATAGTTAAAAATTCAAAAAAACTCCAGTAAACACGTCAGTAATTGTCGGATTATTTATTAAATAAAGAAAAACGAAATTAATTAAAAACTAGTGCACTGATTTTGATTATATCCTAACATAACAACTAAACATACGGATTAATTCTAACTTTATTGTAGAAGTGCTTCAACGTATCCACCGTCCCTTTCTAAACAGGTGATTGTTCTTCGAGACAAATCTTTTATTACATCTCTAATTACGTCAGGAGTTACAACTTCACATGTTTCCGTAATGACTCTTTCAAGATGATAAACATCTTGAAATGGCCTTTTAAGATAAACCTTTTCTTTTAAGTAGCCCCATAAAAAAAGTCTAGAGGAATGATGTCCGGAGACCTTGGAGGCCAAGTAAACTGCACATACCTCGCTATTACCTACCGTTAAAAATGTGGAGGAGATAACCTCGAATATTTCTCTTACTGTGACATGATGCACTATCATATTGATATCATATACGTTGTCTTTCAATTACTGGTAGGCGATTAAGAAACTCAGGGAATTCATTATTTAAAAATTCTAAGTAATGTTCAGCATTCATATTATTTCGAAAAAAGAATGGTCTAACTATTCTATCTTTAAAAATTCCACATCATACATTGGTTTTAAACGAGTATTGATCTTGAGTTTGGATATAGAAGTTAGAATTAACATCGCTCCACCAGCGATAGTTTTGAGAACTTACTGTCCCATTAGATGTAAATGTCGCTTCGTCAGAGAAAAGTATTTGTCTTGCCATAAATCTGTTATCTTCCAACTCTCCTTGAAACCAAGCACAAAATTCAAATCTTCGTTCAAAATCTCCTACTGTTAAAGTATGAGTAAATTGGAGTTTATATGGTTTAAATTTATTTGATCTTAAAATTCTCCCAACTGTAGTTTTACTCACACAAAACTGATTTTTTCCGAAGTGAATCTTTTAGCTTTTCTACTACCGATAGAATTACTTGATTTTGATTATCTTCATTTGAAACCCATATCAGATATTTCTTTTTAAATTTATTTTCAACACTTCCATAAATCTTAAATTTATTTATTAGGTATCCTACAGTTGTGAAGTGTACAGTTTTATCATGGTGTCTATTATTAAAGATTTCTGCTGCTTCTCTAAAAGTTTTATAATTATCTCGAACTATGATAACAATTTCAATTTTATATTCAACAAGCAATTTTACTGGGATTTCTAATTATTGCAAATACAGACTGAGGTTAACTTTGAAGTTTAGTGACAGTTGTTAGGTATTTCCAAATTTTATTTTCAGCCGAAAATTTGTAGTGATCTCGTTTTCTTTTATTCAATAAATAATCAAACAAACGTGTTAACTGTATTTTTTTTGAATTTTTAACTAGGAAGGCCACAAATCTAAACGGGAGCGTAATTTTTTAGTTCCTATTAACATTTTGATTTAAAATTTTGCTCTGTATTTAAATTTAAACACACTTTACTCTTCATTATAAATCATTATTTTTTATTTTCCCTGTATACCATCAAATATTTTGAACTTTTGTTGCTTGATTATGGATTTCCATGTAATGCAAAACTTTTTATTAAGAATAATTTTTTTTGTAATATGTAAAATAAACTTTTTCTCCATTTGTATAAACCTTTTTGGGACATACTGTATAGCCTTCGTATTCTCCGTTTGCTAGCCTGATTATTGTATTAACTAGATGATTGATTTTCATTTAAGGGAATTTTTATATTCGAAGTTTATGCTGAATTTAATTTGTAAATGACCTTAAATATTGATGGAGCATTCCATCGTAAAAGCCTTTGCAAATTGGAATGACTGAAATAGTCGAAAATATTTTTTGTGTTTGTCTATTTAAAAGAAAAATTGGAAGAATTTTAAAAGAAATTGTTAAAGAACAGAACTAAAATTACATCCTTTCTAAATGTTGAAAGATGGGTAATAACGAATATACTTCCATCTAATGATTCTATTACTTTGGAATATCCAATGGACTTCTTTTCAAGTACCATTTAACAATGGCAACGGCGTAACCAGGTTCAAGGGGGAGGGGGCATATAGATGCAAGAAGCATTTCTTTAAAAAAGATAATACTAAAGGCGTAACTACTTGTAGGAGGAGGTTCTTCCTTTCTTTCTAAACGCAACAAAGTAATCTAAAAATGGATGACAAAGGACCCTTACCTACAGTGGAACTCTAATAATTTAAGTCGATGACCAGAGGGTTTCATAAAATAAAACTTTCAATAAAAAAGACAGACGTTTTGGAGGGGCATATTTTCTATATACATAGAAGTGTGGGGGCGGTGCCTCCCTTGGCTAAGCCACAAAGGTAAACATATATTAGTAATGATTACCAAACGTAATTTGATATATAGTACCACCATAAGCTCATATGAGAACTCCTTCCTCCTGTTACCTCGTTTTACCAAATATTAACGATAAATTTCAAATTTTCATCTAATTTTTACAACACCATATAATTTTCCAAAATGTTGAAAGGATTTAATATATATTCTGTGACGGCTGGGTGTTTGTGATTTGTCCCTTGTATATATGTGTGTAAATTTGTGTGTTTAGGTTAAGTTAGATTTAGGATATTGGATTGCTTCAGAATTAAAACTCATGGCTAAATGGGATATTTCCAAGGCCAGGAAAATGAGAAACTATATATATATATATATATATATATATATATATATATATATATATATATATATATTCAACAATAATGATTGACAATACTTAAAATTCTCAGTTTTAACCTAACTGAAAACGACAATAATACTTACGCATGAAGCTAAGTAATAATTTGAGAGGATGTGTGTTGACACCAAATATACATTAATAATTTATATCCCATCAACCACCAAAGCCTTCAACCTATTAAGTAAAAATTCTTTGGTTTTATTTTGTCCTAATTCGGACGAACTATTTTTAGCTAAAAGTTTTGTGTACTATTTTTCCTCTATTTTTTATCTTCTAAATTTCCATAAATATTTTATAAGGGGAGCTTTAGAACTAGAAAGTATAAAACCTGGTATGTAATGTATGAAATGAAATCAACTGAAATTATGTTTCCGGAGAAGACTGAATCCTTCTCGAACTTATAAAATATAAAGGACAACTTTTAATACAAAACCTTACGATATTACTAAACAAATGCTCAGAAGGAAGGAAAATATCTCAGGACTGGAACGATGCTGCAATCGTGTTACTGCATAAGGAAAGAGATAGGGCAAATAAGTATTCTGCGTTAAAGTAACTTGAACTACAAGACTAACAAATATATGTCATATCAAATCTATGAACAAGCAGCTCCCAAACAACAATATAATTCTGGGAATCACATATAATCATTTCGAAACATTATTGAAAAGGCCCCCAGAACACAGCAAGAACTCAGCATTAAACTATAACCATGCTTTCGACTCTATCGAAATATCGGCAATTATACATGCATCATCAAATTTCCGTGCAGATTCAAAATATAAACTACATTCAGAAACAAAAATAAAATGAAATTCAAAAAGGAATACGACAAGAAAATTCGATATCACCGAAGTTCTTTACGTTGACAATTAAAGATATTAAAAAACTAAATTGGTAGAACCATGATATACAGATTGAAGGACAAAAATGTGTCACACTAAGATATGCGGGCGATATTGTGCTTAGTACAGAGGATCGCTTGGAAGAGCTAAAAGAAAGATCAGATAAAATAGGGCTGAGAAATATGAGCACAATAGGTAATGAAGAAATTCTTCCAAAACAATAACGAACCTATCATTCGGAATGGAATAAAGATAGAACAATTCATATACCTGTACCAAAATTATAATAAACAGAAAAATACAAACTGCAGATTAGAAGAATGATATTTCCAAGACATTAAAGCATAGCTCACAAAACAAAAACAAAAGATTAAAGATATACAGGAAAACCAAAATATTAAATCAATGTATTATCGCAGTCCTGCTGTATGGGGCTGAAACTGGACATTCAGAAAGAAATGAAAGAGGAAGATTACAGAATATATAGCTATCGCTATATAGCGGTAGCTATATATTCTGTGGTCAGATGCAAACTATGCAACATCACATGGGAAAGCAATCCCAAATATAACGCTTTAAGATAAAAAAAAATCTATAGAATGAAGGATATTAAAAACACAATATTAAAGGGAGAATCAAGATATATAAGACATATAGCAAGAATGGAAAGAACAAGATGGACAAGGAAAATGACGGAAAGGACACCGCTGAAAGAAAAAAAATCCAGGCCTATACTAAAATGGTAGGAATGTGGCTGGGAGGGGAAGAAACAGATGAAAAGCGCTGGATAAACAGAGATCTATTGTATGACATAAAAGCGCATTTTTGCAGTGTTCACATATGGGGTTATGTAGTATACAATATCTATAATAATGCAATAAAGAAGTAAAGTTTGTATGTTTGTGCAATTATTGCATTTCCTTTCATAATTATTATGTAGTTAATTTCAGTTTGTGGTGTATGATGCAATTGTTTAATTTCTATTAAGTAGTTTTTACTTCTTAGAACCTATACATGTGTGGTTGCTATTAAAGACTAGCGCATATTTCTCGCATTCCTATGATCCCACGGATCTCCCGATTCCATTCAAGCGGTTGCAGTTTTCGGTGAAAATATCGTTTGCTCTCACAATAAACAAGTCCCAGGGACAAACTTTTTAAACTCGTTAGAATCGGTTTGAGACAGGAATGTTTTTCTCATGGCCAATTTTATGTCGGGTTATCAAGAGTCGGAACTCCAGAAAACCAATATATTTTGTTACCAGAAAATAATAAAACATCAAATATAGTGTACAGAGAAGCTCTAACCAATTAACGTAGGTAGCAAAAATAACACTTCCACGCGAACGAAGTCCCAGACGATTGACAGTATAAAAATAATTTTTAAATAATTAAAAGTTGATGATATCCAGGTGTAGTAGGATGAAAGGGGGTATGTAATTTTTATGTAACAATTGAATATACCATTCTGATAAAGCCATAATTCAGTATTGTAATACTCAGATTTTTAATTTAAGAAACGGTTTATATATTGACTAGCCGTGCCCGCTGCACCTTTATCGTCACTGCTCATTCGTTATGTTTATATTATTATATAGCTCGAGGGGCCTTAGAGACCCATGGCTTGCTTGCATACTTGTCTCCACTTCTTTTTGTCTCCTGTTAGCTTTTCCCAGAGCGGGATTCCCATCAACTCCTGATCTTGCTTTAGTGCCTGCATCCATGTAGATCGAGGTCTACCCTTGCCTCTTCTTCCAACCACTCCTCTTATTAGGGCTTGCTTTGCCTGTCTTTCTTCCTTCATCCTTGCCACGTGTCCCAACCATCTTAATCGCTGGCTTCTTATGATTTGGCTTATAAGGGGTTTCGTATAAAGGCATTTTAATTCGTAGTTTGTTCTTCTTCTCCACAGTCCCTTTTCTTTCCTTCCTTCATAGATTCTTCTCAAAGCTTTCCTTTCCCACACCTCTAACGTTTCCTTTTCTCTTGCATTCAGTTTCCACGTTTCGCATCCATATGTCACCGTGGGCCTGACAACTGCGCATATATGTTTTCTTTTGCTTTTCTTGATACATTCTTTGATTTCAATACTGGATTCATTACCCCCAAACATATCTCTCCGTTCGCTATTCTTTCTTGTATCTCCGACCTTTCTTGTCTACTCTCTGTTATTGTTACTCCCAGATAATTAAATTTGTCTACTTTTTCAAACATATATCTTTTTCCTGAGTTGTTTATTATATCTAAACTTTTGTTGTTTTTATTATAAGGTTCTCTTTTGCTCTTGCAATCACTGCTACATCATCCGCATAGGCCAAGCATTGGCGGTTTGTTGGTATATCATTCCATTTGTTTTTATTTCTGACTCCCGGATTATCTTGTCTAGTACCATATTAAATAGACATGTCGACACGGGATCCCCCAGTCTTAATCCTCTCTTCACCTTAAACGTGTGTGATACTTTGTCCTCAACCAACACTTTATTTTTGTGTCATTCAGGGTCATTCTCATCATGCGAATCAGTTTACTTGAAATTTTTAGTTCTTCCATTATCTCTAACTCTCTCTATTTACAGAGTCATATGCTTCTCTCAAATCCACAAAGACCATGTGTAGTGCCAAATTTTGTTCTAAGGTATTATCTTGGATTTGCTTAATCGAAAATATCTGGTCTGTAACCGAATTATTTTTCCTCAATCCACACTGGTACTCTCCCAGAATAGACTCGGCTTTCTCTTCTAGTCTGTTTTTGATAGCCACCACTACTGTCTTGTACACGACATCCGTAAGGCCATTGGTATATAATTAGCACATATATTTTTTTCTCATTTTTTGTATATTGGACAAATGAGCGACTCTCTCCAGCTCACTGGCATCTTTTTTGTTTCCCATATTTCTTGCACCTACCGGCATATTTCATTTTCCAGATCTACTCCTCCAGCTTTTATCATTTCTACTGTTATACAATTTCCACTCGGGGCCTTATTTTTTTTGGGCTCTGAGTATTTCTCTAATTTTTTCTTTGCAGTGTTTGTTTGTCCCCTCCTGCCCTTCAGTTAATTTTGGTTCCTATTTCTCATTCAACTCCTCATATTTATCTCCGCCCATCTATTCAGTCTTTCTGCCAAGCTTACCGCTAAACTTCCATCTTTTTGCTACATATTAGTATTTTGTCTCTGTTTATTCCCTTTGTATTTTATAAAAAAAAAAACATGTAAATCGGATAAGTGGTTCTTGAGTGCTAAGCGCACTAATGGCCAGAGAGACAGACACAGAGACGTTATGTGTTATATATATTATAGATTTTGTTTGATATATATTAAATTAAAAATAAAAAAAAACACGTAAATCGGATCAGTGGTTCTCGAATGATAAGCACACTAACGGACAGACAGACAGAGAGACGTTGCGTTTTATATATATTATATAGATTATTATTATTATTATTATATAACTTGGCCAACGAAATTATGTATGAATTAAAAAAAAAAGCACGTAAATCGGATAAGTGGTTCTCGAGTGATAAGTGCACTAACGGACAGACAGACAGACAGACAGAGAGACGTTGCATTTTATATATATTATAGAACACTATAGATAACCTGGTCAGAGAACAAATGTATGAATTTAAAAAAAAAAAAACACGTAAATCGGATAAGTGGTTCTCGCATGATAAACGCACTAATGGACAGATAGACAGACAGACAGAGAGACATTGCATTTTATATATATATATATATATATATATATATATATATATATATATATATTATAGATAATAGATTATAGATATTCTCTGCTACATAATATTAATGGTTTAGGCTGTGTATTGCAAGAGAACGCGCTAGCGGCAAACTTTTTTCCGACGTTATTCACTATTATCGTCACTGCTCATTCCTTATGCTACCTATCGTAATAAAATATAGCCTATAACCTGGCCAGAGAACATACGTATGTTTTAAAAAAAAAAAACAGGAAACCGGATAAGTGGTTCTCCAGTAATAAGCGCACTAACGGACAGACAGACAGACATACAGACAGACAGACATACAGACAGACAGACAGAGAGAGACGTTGCATTATATATATATATATATATATATATATATATATATATATATATTATATATATATATATATATATATATATATATTATAGAAGAGATATAGTTTTTTAAAATTATTGTCGGAAAAATTTCGCTATAGTCACGTGTATTAATGCAAATCGTGACATATGAAAAAAACAAATTGATGCAATTACAGTATAAATAATGAAAAAAGGGGATTTCTAAAAATCTTAAAAATATTACAGATACAATTATGTCTTCATACTTATTAAATAATATTAAAATTGTATGGATCCTATAGAACTATGAAAATATAGGTTGTCATATTTCAAGAATGGATTGCTCTATAAAAAAGGTAATTGTAAGAAAGAAACCTTTAAAATTACTCAACGAAAAGTTTTTGACATATGACATCCTGACTTATTCAGATACAAAATAAATATTTGTTAGTTCGTTATAATTTGCATTTGCTAATTCAAATAAATGTTTCATCATGTAGGTACATAGGAACATGTAATTGTAAATACTGATCTATATGAAATAGTTTTAATACAGAATTAAACGGGTTTTTAAAATGATTCAATTAGAATGTTACGAAAGTAAAAATTTATCAAATATTGCGATTTACTTATGTGTTAATAGAAGTGCAAATTGCGGGTGAGTGCAATCAATATATTGGATATAATAATCTAGGACTTTGATTGTGGTGGTTAAAATCAGTTTGAGACTAGGTCAGGTCTAGAGTATTAAGTTTAATAATGGCAATATATGCCATAAAATTATATTACACTTTTTCCATGTGTAGTCTAGTGAGGGTTCCAAAAAAAATATATTAATATAAGAAAAAGTTTTTCTGTTACATTAGTTACAACTTACATTTTACCAACTACGTGGGTTGTTTGACACAAAATGAGCTTCATATTCTAACGGTGCTGTATAAAGCATACCCATGTACATAAATGTCTTTATAGAATATGTGACATTCTTATATTCAGCAGTGAATACACCATTTGTAGGGTATATTTTTCTGTTTACATTATATGTGCGGATCGGTGCCATAATTGCCTAACCAACAAAATTTTAAATTTGTTCCGCTCTTTCAGTTCAAAGCCATCATATCGGTTTTTGCCAAAGTTGCCTATCCCATTATTTATCGTATCATCTATGAACAACTTTAGCAATTAAAACCTGCGGAGACACAGTTTGAGCCAGTCCTGCCTAAACAACAAAACATGGCGGCTGCAAACGTCGAGAGAGAATATGTTTCCACCACAGGAAAAGTTATTCCAAAAAAGAGCTGTGTTATGACAGATTGTGGGTGCCATCTTTGTTGTTCAGAGAAAATATCTCAAGCTAGAAGGGAGCAGATTTTTAAAGGATTCTATAATATGAATTGGAACATGAAGCAAGCATTTCTGGCTGGTGAAATACAGGTTTCAAATGTTTCCAGAAAATACACTAAAAACGAAAATAGTCGTAGAGGAAAAACACGAATTTACATGCTTCAAGATGACATAGGTAAGGATCAAGTAGTTTGTAGAAAGTTCTTTAAAGAAACTGTAGCAGTCTGCGATGAAACTTTAACCAATGCATTGAACAGAAAGCAAGGAATCGGAACTCCTGTACTGGATCGACGAGGGAAACATGTACCACATAATAAAACCAGTCCAAACGATGAACAAGCAGTATGCAGTTTTATTGAGAAATTTCCAACATATGAAAGTCATTATCGTCGCAGGGATAGTAATAGAAAATATCTCCCAATCTAAATATGAAAATCATGTATGACTTGTACACAAGTCAGTGCACTATAGACGGACATCCGGCAGTATCACTGTATATATTTCGACACATATTCAACAGCAAAATTTACATTTACATTTCATCAACCTCAAAAAGACACTTGTCAAACATGTGACGAATTTAAGGCAAAAACTAATACACTTGGCATAGAAGACAAAACTAAAGCTAAAATTCAACACGACCTACATTTGCGGCAAGTAGATGCAATACGATATATAAAAAAAAAGGGATACAGATATCGCTAAATCCAGTAATAGAACAAAGCAAGTAATAGTTTTTGATTTTCAAAAAACTTTACCTACTCCTCTTTTATCCACTGGTGTGGTATATTACAAGCGACAACTCTGGGTGTATAATCTCAGCATCCATGACGAGGTCAATAATGTTGGGCACATGTATGCTTGGGGCGAACAGTTTCAAGAGGAGCCCAGGAAGTGTCGTCTTGTTTAACTTACCACGTTCAAAACTGCTTACCATCAACAACAAAGGAACACTCTTTACAGCGATAGTTGCGGACAACATTAAAGTTGTATTGGCACTGAGCTACATTTTGCAATGCACAGAAATTGAAAAAATTAATTTAAGGTTTTTTATACCTGGTCATAGCTTCTCTAGCTGCGACCAAGATTTTGTATTATAGAGAGAGAAAAAAAAACATCACCCTTATATTTTTCATCCAAACGATTGGCTAAATGTAATTCAAAAAGCTAAAAAGGAAAAAACCCAAATTTACTGTGCATCAGATGGCAGCAGATCACTTTTTTAGTGCAAGAAGTTTGGAAGAATCCATAACTAACCGAAAAATCCCTGTAGAGAAAGAGAAAGTGGAGTGGCTCAAAATTAGATAGATACAACTACGTAAGGTGGAGCCCAAAAAAATGTATTACAAATAGAATTACGTTGAAAATGATGTTCTATTCAGTGCAGTTGATTTAACGAAAAGAGTCGGTCGTGGTGGACCTATACTTGATTTTTCCTCTGAACTAATAATATTGTATCCCCGTGGGCGACCTATTACAAAGGAAAGAAAGAAGGATTTGATTGATCTTGTCAAATATGTACCTCTAGAGCATCACAATTTTTATATATCGCTTCAAGTGGGAACCATCGTTGAACCAATTAAATCAGACCTTGAAAATGATGAATAAAATAATGTTTTCGTACTTTTTTATCGTTGCCTAGCCACGATTATACTACTTATTTAAAGATTATATTAGTGCCAAAGTTGCCTAAGAGTTTATATCAAAAGTATTTATTCACATGTTAAAGTTTAATTTTTTAGTACATGAGTTTTAGTTAATAATAACTTGTTTTTTTATTGCCGCTAATTTACTTTAGATCTTTTTTTAAGTAACAATAAAAATGAGGGTTAGGCAAGTATGGAATCAGGTACGTTCGTTGTTGGATCCGTCGCTGAATATACGAATTCTACTATCCTTGCAATGTCCCATGTGATTTTTCTCTTCTCTCGTCTCTTTGAAAAAGACCAGCAATGGGAGTATTTATGATGATCTATCGTATATTCTCTACAATCTGAACCAATGTTTTCGGTGAGCCTGTGGTCTTCAATTTTCTAGTGAGAATGGCAAACAAAGATGATGACTACACAAAACGGTACTAATGTTGACAATGAGATTTAGGATTACTAACAAATTTATACAATTTATTAGTAACCATATGGATGAATAATAAATATTAAACACTAACAGTAAGATTCACTAAAAAGTAATAGTACTCACTACTATAAGTCATTTTACCGAATAAAACCTATCTAATAGCTTTTATTTGGAGAAGTGATTTATTTTAGTGAATACCTATTATGACCAGGTAAAAATTATGCCCTAACTTAAAATATGTCCTGTATATGTATTTTCTTAGTAGAGGTTCTTTTTTTTCTTTGCTAAATTTTTGTAATATTGGCAACGTAGTTTTGAATTTGGAGTAACTAAAAAATTGTGCCAGACAAAAAATATTAAAAACAGGAATAAAAATTAGCAGTGATCAATAAGCAAGACCTTAAGAAGGTATTAATAACAATATTTCTCAGATTTCTTACCCTTTGGTTTTTACCAAGGGTGCGCTTGTTTACATCTAAACGTGATCCAAGATTAACAATGGACTGAAAGAAGAGCGACTGAAAACAATGAGTTACGATTTGATTGAATCTAAGCGTTGTCACATTTCTAAAATTTAAAATGGGTCATCGGCTTTTGCTATATCTGTTCTGTTCTAATTAAGTAAAATTATCGTGCATAGTTTTAGCTAATAGAGAAGAAAGTAAATAACATTATATTTATAAGAAACAGCTGAGTATTTTCTGAATATGTACTTTAATAAGTTATATATAACCGCATATAGCCTGCTATTTAAATTAACAGATATAAGTGCCAGCACTGGTATATATCCACAGCAGTTTTACTGGCAGAACCCGTGCGAAAATTTAGGTTAAATAGCTTCGGTTGTGATTGGCGGTGTCTAAAAGATCATCAGGATTATCTATTACACGCCACTAGGCTTTACCTAGGCTAAGTTAATTAGGTTTCTGACATGACAGCTTAAGACCCAATATGTATCCTCAGTTTTTTACCAATCATGTATAATAGTAATAGCGAACAGCTAGCTAATAGCCAAATAAATGATACTGATACTGAACCCACTAGATACTGCTTATAATCAAAAGAAATAGCGCTCTACCAGTTCACAGAACAAATAGTATTTATTTACAAAAAAACACTTATACCTAATTTTTACGATCATTTTTATCTGAGCTTAAATTTGAACACTTGGACCAAAAGCAACCGAATTTAAATGCTAAAATTTTTACCATAATTATGTAATATTGTCTGTCGAAAGACAACTAACCATTTTCGGTTTTATTTATTACGTCGTAAACCGAACTATTAAATTCAGAATTAAGTACGATGGGTTTTTGGCATAAGCTTATATAATATATTTAATTTTATTATAATAATACAAAGTATATGTAATTATATTGTACAATTATATTTACTATCCTAATGTGTGTATTTCGTCTAAGCCATATCCAGAAGTTTTAGAAAGGATAGTGAAAATTTTTTGCATTTTTAATAATTACAATTAAAGATTATAGTATATACTGCTGTTACATTACTTGCTAGGTTGCTTAAACTAATCTAATAAACAAAAATTAAACAACCACTATTTTATAGTTCGTAATCTCAATTCTTCCTCTTATAGTGCCATCTCCATTACTGAAGTTGGGCTGTAATCACCTGTCCAATCTCTTATATTTTTCAGCCAGGAACATTTTCGACGCCCCAAACCTCTTTTCCCTTCAATTTTCCATTCTATCAATAACCGGAGCAGTGAGTAACCCCTATAAATATGTCCCAAGTAACGAGTTTTTTGTCTTTTAATAAATGACAATAGTTCTCTTTCTCTACCCATTCGACCAAGTACATCTTCATTAGTAACATGCTCTGTCCAAGAGATCTTCAATATTCTGCGCATGACCCATAATTCGAAAGACTCCAAACGATTCATTGATCGTACTCTCAAGGTCCAGACCTCAACTCCATATAAAAGCACTGGATATATATAGACCTTTACAAAACGATAACGAGTATCCAAAGAAAGGGTTGAGTCTGTGAGGAGGTGTCTCATTTTGAGAAAAGCCGCTCTAGCCATTTCAGTGCGAACTCGTACCTCAACTTCAGAATTCAAATCATTAGTTACCCAACACTCTAGATATTTAAATTTGCTTACTTGTTCTATCAATTGATCGTAAAGACGAATATCTGTTTGCAACCCGGGTGTTTTTGAAATGACCATTACTTTCGTTTTATTAACGTTTACTTTCATACCTAAAACATCGCCTTCCCTAGATATATTGTTCATAAGACGCTGAAGTCCATCCGCTGTATCTGCTATAATAACGGTATCATCAGTGTACCTTAGGTTGTTAATGATTTTGCCATTACCGTTGATACCATCTGTGGCATTCCCTAAGGCCTTGTAGAATATGTGCTCAGAGTATAGATTAAACAGGAGCGAGTAAAGAATACATACCTGACGAACACCTCTTTTTATTCATATTTCCTCAGTCTCTCTGCTATTTACTCGTATTGTCGCCACCTGATCCCAATATGGTGAGTAATAAATCTGATGTCATTTTCGTCAAGGCCCATATTTTGAAGCATTTATATTAATTGTGGATGCTTGACTCGGTCAAATGCTTTTTTGTAGCCGATAAAACACAAGTAAACGTCCTTGGTTTGATCTCTACATTTCTGTAAAAATACACTTAGCCCGAAAAGTGCTTCTCTAGTTCCAAATCCTTGTCTAAATCCGAATTGCTCTTCGCTAACATCTTGTTCGCATTTATTGCGTATTCTGTGGTGAATGATCTTAAGCATTACTTTCAAAGCGTGGCTCATTAGGCTTATAAGACGGTACTGTTCACATCTGTTCGCATTTTGCTTTTTAGGTAATGGTATGAACATAGACTGGTTCCTGTACTGTAGATGGAATTTATGCAGCTGCACACGATAGAAATATTTTCTTCATTTAAAAGTTGAAACATCTCCGCATAAAGATTATCAGGTCCAGGAGCCTTTCCAGTTTTTGCATGTTTTATTGCATCCCTAACTTCTGCTGGGAGTATATTTAAAAAAATTCCGTCCGTAATGAGTTCTGGTAATTCTCTGTCGTCATTAAAGGTATTTTTAATGTATCGAGCCCATTCTTCTTCTAGCTCTTTTTGTTCGGTTAATATCTGATTATTACCGTTTATTAAATATGTTGGTGTTCGTGTACTATTTTGACCGGTAACTTCTTTAACTTTTCTATACATACTGAAATAGTCATGCTTTAGCTGTAATTCTTCCATTTCCTGACATTGTTTTTCCATCCACTTTTCTTTAGCCTTTCTTATAAACTTTCGAATCTGTTTACTGATCTCTTTATATTTAGTTTTTTTATCGTTTTTATACCGTCTTCTTTCATCCATAAGTTCCAATACTTCTCGGGTCATCCATTCTCTTTTCGCTGTCTTTGTTGGCATATTAAGTTTTTCGTTTTGAATTTTGACATAGATATTTTTAAATGACTCCAATGTGGCTTCGACTCATAGCAAGTGGCCTAGTGAAATTGTTTGACTTATTTCTTGGTTGAGTGTTTCAGTTACTTTCGATCGAATTTCTGGGTTCCTCAGTAGTCGAAAGTTGGACCTTACATTTTTTGCAGTTTGAATATGCTTTAGTTTGATGTTAATTATGCCGGTCAGAAGGACATGGTCAGACTCGATGTCGGCTCCAGGATATGTTTTAACTCCCCGAACCCCATTCCTATAGCGCTTATTTACCAATATGTAATCGATTTGGTTCGGAACTACATTACCGTTATGGTCTCTGGGGGATATCCATGTATACAGTCTTCTCTTAGACAGCGTGAACCATGTCTTCATGACTACTAAACTCTCTTCTCGACAAAACTCGATAAGGCTTTCACCACGCGCATTTCTTTCGCCTAGCCCATATTCTTCCATGTCATCCCCCACAGCTCCTGTTCCTCCTTTCGTATTGAAGTCGCCCATGATAATATTTACTTCGTGTTTTTTAGTAACATTTAAGAGTTTTTTTAACTGGGCATAAAATTGTTGAACTTCCACTTCACTTTTATCTGATGTAGGAGCATAAACCTGTATTATATTTATATTTTGTGGATGGGCTCTCATTTGGAGGAGCATGACCCGGTCAGACAGGGGCATAAAGTTGAGTTCTGTCCTACTGCTTACTTTATTCAATATAACTGCCACACCGTTGTAGTGGTTTGGATCATCGTTACCAGAATAGTACATAGTGTAGTTACCAATATTGGTCTTTCCCGTTTTGGGCCATCGTACTTCACTAACACCTAACGCACTGATATTTAGCCGTTCCATTTTTCTGATGATATTGTGTGTTTTTCCAGTCGTATAGAGACTTCTTGCATTCCATGTGCCAATCTTGATGTTAGAAATCTTATAATTATTTTGTTTATCCACTTGCGGGTGGGTCGTAGCATTCATCGTGGGGATTCTTAGCTCACCTTGACTATTTAAAGTCTGCCACGGACTAAGGGCCTTTGTAGTATTTGTACTTGCCATGATACATTTTCTTGAGAAAAATAGTACAATAGTTTTTCCTTGCTTTTTGCACCGCAGTGCCACAACAATTAAAATTGCTACAATCATGCTTGTGACAATCCAGTTTCGAATCGGTCCAGGATCAATTCCTCTACGCTCCGAGCTGGTACTGGTGATCGCTGCTGCCCTTCACCAGGGTAGTGGACGGGAAAGGATATGTAGGTTGTTGGTAGGAAATAGGAAAAGGACATGATTCCCTCTGGTTTGGGAAGCAGAGGAGAACCAAGGCTCGCGTAGGCAGGATTGCTTTCCTGAAGTAGACCTGTTTTACACTGGAACTCTGCAAAAGTGTCTACCCGCTACCATATCTCAATTGCATTGTGATATTCATTTTTATTTTTAAAATTATCAGGGCACGTCAAGTCACAAAGTTTTTTGGTTATTTATATTGACTCAAATGGCAAAAATCGTTATTAACGTGGCAACCAGAAGTTACCATTTGTGAATAAGGAACCATAAGATAGAAATGTGCAAGCCATTTTGCATCAAAATGCACCTTTTGGACGCTACTGGCTATCAAGGTAACACATGTTACTTTTCAGGTGTCAATATCTCCATAACAGAAAAATTTCTAGTCTATCGGGTAGAATTAAAATATGGCATAAAGAACTCTTATGTTTCGTTTAAAATAGATAAATTAATAGCAGCTACAAAATTTTGAGATACCCTGTATACATGCTGACTGTATAAAATTTATTTAAAACAATTTTTAATTAAAATCATACAACTTTTTTATGTCATTTTTTCTCTACTTGTCGTAATTTCTGACTCTGTGTCCTATATGAGAGACACGATAAACGCGTTGTTTTGTTCATTTCTCTCTAATTGAGTGATGTGACAAAATAACAAAAGTTAATGTGTTGTTTGGACTGTCGATTTAATCGTGTCGCTCACCGCCGTCACCCACCTGGGACTGACAAATAGTATAGGTCCAAAATAAACCTACCACCTTTTACATATACAGGATGTATTCTAAGTTGGATTATTTTTTAATAAATTACATTAATAAACAGGTGAATAACCAACAATAGCTTATATAATAGGTTTTTAAAACTATTTAGAAAGAGGGTACTCTAAAATTGTACTTAGTCCAGCTAAAAATATCACCTGTTATCATATAGGCTGTGAAAGTATTAAAAATGTCACCCTCGAAATGCGAATATCGACGAAACAATTTAGTTTGGAAATAATACAACTACATAAATTATTTTTCGAATCAATTGTAGAATCCAAATACTCAAAAATATGCAAGATGGCGCATTAAAAAAAACAAAAAAAAAATGTAATGAAAGACTGATATTGTCAAATTTCCACTTTATTTAGTTTCACTGAAACTGTATGACGCGTTTCGCTATACTATAGCTTCTTCTGATACAAAATGATATTTGAACATTAGTGTTACATTTATACAGATACCCTAAGGTAGATAGGTAATAAAATTAATACTATATACTAATGAATATTGCTGGGAAATCCATTCTGAATATTAATTGTATAAATTGAGTAAAGGGGAGTTACCATGGGGCAGACAGGTATCTTTTTGTTCGTTTAAGATGATGTCTGAGTTTTTAATTCTATTTATTTCTAAATTTTCTAATAGGTTTAATTTTACGCCTTTGTTTTTCAAAATAAAATAGATCAAAGAAATCTGGAGTGTATCGGTTAAATTGTGGTTCTTGTCATAAAAGTTACATAGGTCAGACAGGTCGCTCATTCGAAACCTGGATTTTAGAACATAAAAGAAGTTATTTAAAAAACAAAACTGACTCAGCGTACAGTAATCATTTAACCGAGTCAAATCATCTTTTTGACGATAAATTTAAAATTCTACACATACAAAACAAAGGCGTAAAATTAAACCTATTAGAAAATTTAGAAATAAATAGAATTAAAAATTCAGACATCATCTTAAACGAACAAAAAGATACTTGTCTGCCCCATGGTAACTCCCCTTTACTCAATTTATACAATTAATATTCAGAATGGATTTCCCAGCAATATTCATTAGCATATAGTATTAATTTTATTACCTATCTACCTTAGGGTATCTGTATAAATGTAACAACACTAATATTCAAATATCATTTTGTATCAGAAGAAGCTATAGTGTAGCGAAACGCGTCATACAGTTTCAGTGAAACTAAATAAAGTGGAAATTTGACAATATCAGTCTTTCATTACATTCGTTATGAATTTCCATCAAGTAAGAGCCACAACAATTCAAAAAAATGCTATCGTACTTTTTTGGCACACCATTCAAAATGTTTAAAATATATATTATTGACAACTCAAAAACTTTTTTGTTTAAGATCATTCTCCGTAATACTTTACGATAGAGTAAAAAATTAGGCACTAAACAGACACCATATGTATAAAAAATAAATACTTTTTCAGGTTTAATATCGTTCCCATAACATCTTTTTTAAAAAATTGTTTTCTTTGTAGTTATTTTTTTTAAGTTCAAAAATTTACTATTTCCCACAAAACACTATTTGCTCAAATTCCTTAGGTTACCAAAATGGATGCCGCTAGCGATAATGAAAAAATAATATTGTGTTAGGAAATTTTTAGTTCTTCGAAAATACTAGTACTTTTTTGTGACAATCTTGAACACCTCGTATCTTAAAAACCAAGATTATCAACTAAAGAATTATGACTATACACTCAAACTGGCGGTTATCTCACAGAAAATAAAAATCCTTAAAATACTCACTTACTTACTTACTTAATCCTTATGCCTTTCTACCCCTTGAGAAGCTTATCCTACTAGTACATTTTTTGGCAAATTCTACACACTATATCTTGCATCGTGTCCGCGCCGCCTCTGTTATTGCTGTTCACCAAGTTCCCCACTCTTTTGGTTGTTTAAAATTTACATTTAGCTACATGGTCTAATGAGAAGTAATAACATAATATTTAGTCTATGCCACATGGACTATTTGCTATGTAATTCATCAGATGACTTCTTGAGGTTTTGTTTACGTGCTATAGGGTTGAGCCCAGGCACCAAAAAAAATAACCGGTCAAGTGCAAGTTGAACTTGCGCAATTAGTGTTCCGTACGTTGATTGCTTTTAAAATAAAAAATTTTGTTACGGAGATATAATGATCAGTGACTTTACAAAACACACCCCAAATGAGTTTTCAATAAAGTTTGTTTCCAATCGTTAATGAAAACCGATAGCCTTGAAATTTTTGTTTTTTTTTATATATCTGATAAATTATTACAGGTAATGCACTCGTGATAATTTTCGTTCAATCCACACCCCGTGGAGAATATTCCAGAATTTTTTCAAAATTTTTTGATAAGTACTTTTCGAGATAAGGCGATTTTTCGCGATTTTTTAAATATAATACAAAGAAAAGTGCTCGCAAGTATTACATTATATATATATATATATATATATATATATATATATATATATATATACATATATATATATATATATATATATATATATATATATATATATATATATATATATATATATAATGAAAAAAAAAATTACTAGGTCATCGAGTGTGGTGTCAAATGAAAACTTGTGAAAACACTAGTAATATATATATATATATATATATATATATTACTCTTGTTTTCACAAGTTTTCATTTGACACCACACTCGATGATCTAGTAAAATTTTTTTTTTCACTTCCTATTTCACCCCCCAAAACTAACCCCTTAAGTCAAAATTTAACTTTCAAAACTACACGGCTCCGATGAGGCCATTAATTCCTATATTAGTACCAAATTTCAACTTTCTATGTCAGATAGTTTCGGAGAAAATCGGGTGTGACAAACAGACAGACGGACAGACAGACAGACACCGAAGTGATCTTATAAGTGTTCCGTACGGAACACTAAAAAAATAGACAGAGTATGTCATTCATAACATCGTGTCCCGCTAAATCAATGACCCTTGAGAAACTGCAATAAGTGCGGTAAAAACAAGTAGAAAATACTTGACAAAATTTTAACGTGGTTTATGCCAATGAATTACCTTATCCCGCATCTGTACAGCACCGCTAAAAATTATTTGCCTCCTGATGTAAGCCTAGTTTTGAAGGCATGCCTACCTTCTGTTCAAGGCCACAGATCGATACAGAAATTGTTTAGCGAGTTGCTAATAATTACCACTTAGCAGCACTTTATAGTGTTCTACTCTAAGTCAATCAATAAGTTTTGAAAGCGGAAATGAAACAAGATGAATTAATGAGTCGAAATACAGTTATTCTTCAGTATAACCTCCTCTAAGCGCAATACATTTTTTTCAGTGATCTTCCAATTCGTTTACCCTATCTCTGAAGTGGTTTTCCGGAAGACCTTCAAAATATTCATCTACGGATGCTATTACCTCATCATTTGTTGAAAAACACTTCCCACGTAGAAATTTTTTGAGATTTGGGGACAGATGGAAGTCAGACGGCGCCAGATCTCGCGAATGAGGTGGGTGTGCCAAGAAGTCGTACTTTAATCCGACCAGTTTTGCAGCTGCCAAAGTACCTCTGTGAGCAGGTGCATTGTCGTGATGAAAAATGATTTTTCTCTTCCGCAAATCGGGCCTTTTCTTACGAATTTTCTCATCCAACTAGTCCAAAAAGTTGTAATAATAGTCTTCTGTGATTGTTTTACCAGTTTAAAGGTAATCAGTTAACAAAATTCGTTTTGCATCCCAGACAACTAATGCCACAATTTTTTTGAACTTTGACCACTTTGGCTGCTTTGTAGCTCAACAACCGGGCTCAGTCCACTGTGCGGTTTCTTGACGCAGTTCAGGATCATACTGATAAACCTAAGTCTCATCCATAGTTACGAATCGACGCACAAAATCAGTTTTATTCTTTGTAAAACGAGCCAAATATTATTTAGAAAATTTCTCTCAAGTAAGTTTTTGTTTCGATGTTATCAAATATGGCACCCATCTTGTGAATATTTTTTTCATACCCAATCCTGATCCATGTGAGATGCCTATAGCCTTAGCTAAATCATCTGCGGTTAATCGACGGTCATCCATTATCATGTCTTGTACTTGCAGTTTCTTCAGTTGTCGCAGTTTTTGAACGTCCTGAAAGTGGATCATCATTGACGCTTGTACGACCAAGTTTAAACTCTAGAGTCCATCTATGAACAGTTGGAAATGAAGGAGCATGGATTTCAGTTGCCGATAAACCTTCTAAAACAAAGAATTTCATCACTGCACGCTATTCAATTTTTTCCGTTTTTAAAAAATACTCAAACACGTCTACTTTAACCAGCTGATAAACAATGATAAACTTGACAGATCGACTTAAAATTTAGGGTCTGTTTATATGACAGATGAAACTTCAAAATGGTGTTCAATATTTAGTTCAAGTGATGCTGCATAGGTGTCGCTTTCAAAATTTATTGACTGACCTGATATATATTAATTATTCTTCTATCCGTCAATCCATCTCGGTATGCGTTTCGCTGTATCACGGTTCTTCATGTTTTAGTAAAATTTGCGGCAGTCCAAAAGTATTAGTTGTAAAAAAACATTAGTTACATATAATATAAAAGAGAAATCAGCCCGAAAAATTATTTAGTTTTATTTTTTATATAAAAAAGAATCGTTGATGTAATTTCATTATTATGATCTCAGAAATTATTCGCCATGAGAAAGAGTCGCTACGTCGATTTTTGAAATTTTAGTACAAAAAATACATGTACAATCTTAGCGCCCTGAAGATAGACCTAAAGAAGCTAAAACATTAATACATAGATCAATATGATGACAATATGATTCAACCAAATCCAACTCAGTACTTGAGAAATTAGACCGCTAATATTAAGCCGGAACAAAAGCTTCTTCGTTTAATTGTCTTATAGGGCCGTGGTAGGGGTCTATCTGTTAGGGCTTATCTACTTGTAATAAATTTTTAACAATAACGTTTTACGCTCTAAGTATTAGGTTTCTACAGTGTGATCATTTTTAGACGCCCGGCCCCGATTTAATGAAAAATTTTTGGATATATTTTGGAAAGCCCTAATTTTTTTCAGCATTTTTTCCTTAAACTTAATTTGTTTTGCAAAAAAGTTATGCAGCAAAAACCCTCTAAAATATAATTTTTTGGTTATCGCGGTGACCAAAGATCGTATCGTACGTTTGGCGATTTCCAAATAATTTATCTAATAGTCTGCTGTCATACTTTTATCTGACAGTAATTATAATATTATTTAATAAAATATCTTTGAACAATAAAAAGAAACAATAAAAAACAAATATTTTTATTAAAACCACAAAAAAAATATAATTTTTAACATTACATAACTTATAACATATTTATAAAATTAAATGTTTGAAACTTAAAAAATAAAAAAAAAAACATCAAAAGAAATTTTCTATATATCTTCCTTCTTCTATCATACATTTTTCCATTCTTTTCATTAACGCTTGATGAGTGGCTTTGCAAATAATTTCTCCACACTATTGCACTCATCTGATATTTTTGTCTTTAAGTGCACAATAGCATTTGTCGCAGTTTTGTATATGAATATCTTCCCCAGAAGAAAAATTCTAACGGCATGAAGTCTGCCCATTGAGTAACTGGGCTGCGAGCGGTGAAACCGTTCATTCAAATATTCTCTAACAGCACCAGTTGTATGAGGTAGTTGATACCACATATGCCTTCTTAAAATAATAGGAACATTTTCTAATAAAACTGATAGAATATTAACCAAGAAATTAAGGTATCTATTTCCAGTTAGTGTTCCCTCAAAAAGGTATTGTCCAACCAAATGCCTCTCAATTATACCACACCATACATTAACGCCATAATGTCCTTGATTCTGAATTTGATTAAAGTTGTATGGATTTTCGTCAGCCCAGTAATGATAATGATAATTTTTCTGTCAGGTTTGCCGTTGCTGACAAAATGACTTTCATCTGTCCATAATATATGATTCAGAAAATAACGTTATTCGTCATGTTTAATCATCTTTTCTGCTATAAAACTCAATCGTCGTTCCGAATGAAATTGTGTTAATAACGGGAGATTATGCATTTTATAGTCATGGTATTTGTTAGCTTCAAGAGATTTCTGAAGAGCTCCATAAGATTATATGGATGGTTTTAAAAATATTGCATAATTTCGGCTACTTTTTCATCTATTAAAACAGTTTTTCGTTTAGAAATACCTTTCTGCTCCGAAAATGCAAGCATATCGCTCCTCAAACTTCACTCTAATCGACAAAACATAGTGTGATCCGGAATATACCTGTCTCTATACAGTCTAATGGCTTCCCGAGATTTTCCTCTAGCTTCTCCAAAAATAAGAATCATATCTACTTTTTCAGCATGGGAAACTACTTCAACCAGAAGCTATATTAACACACTGTTTACTTAGTTTAACTCTATTGAATTGAATAGGTGTGCAAACAAGAGCTGTCAGATTAAAATATGACAGCCGCCTACTAGATAAATTGTTTGAAAACCGCCAAACGTGACCTACGATCCATGGCACCCCCACGATGAACAAAAAATAATATTTTAGAGAGTTTTTGTTGCATAACTTTTTTGCAAAACAAATTAGAAAAAAATAGTTTAAGCAAAAAATGTTTGAAAAAATTAGGGCTTTCCAATACCATTTTACAAAAGGTATATCGATGGAAAAAAAAGGTTGCTTGGCGTCGCGAAACCCAGAGTCGTTTTCAGTATCAAATGTCAAATATGTCAGTATACTCCTTGACATGCGCTATACCATTCTACATTTAAAAAAAATATCTCCAACAATTATCCACAAATCAGGGCCAGGCGTCTAAAAATGATCACCATGTACATTAAAAAATTAAGCTCCTAAGCTTTCTCTGGAAGATACAGTACAAAATAGTGAAAATTGCATTTTGCAAGTTTCTAAATATGCTTAATATATGGAAACAAATGGGACACAAAAAAGCGAAAAGATGTAGGAGAGGTAAGAATAGGTGAGAGTAGGAATAAGAAGGGGCAAGAACTGTGGCGATAAGAATAGTCACGGTAAGAATCAAAAGGGTGAGGCTAAGAGGGTAGAGGTAAGAAGGTCATGGAGATAAAATTTTTATAGAAGATCTATTTAGCTCCTGTGTGAATCCGAACCGATCAATAATTAGTAATATAAAATAACCGGTCAAGTACAACTTGAACTTGCGCAATTAGTGTTCCGTATGTTGATTGCTTTTAGAAATAAAAATTTTTGTTACAGAGGTATAAAATGATCAATGACTTCACAAAACACACCCCAAATCAGTTTTCAATAAAGTTTTTTTTCTGGTTTTTACAGAAAAATGATGACCTTGAAATCTTTGTTTTTTTTATCTACCAAGTAAATTATTAAAGGTAATGCACTCGTTATAATTTTCATTCAGTCTATACCTTGTGGAGAATATTCCAGAATATTTTCAAAATTTTTTAATCAGTACTTTTCGAGACAAGGGGTTCTCCCCTTTCTCGCGATTTTTTAAAAATAATACAAAGCAAAGTATGCGCAAGTATTAGATTATAAATATTTTTGAATCCGTGTTTTTAATAAAGACCGCAACAACAGAGATACTACAACTATGGAGAGACTTCTATGAAGAAAAATTTAAACAGGAAGACGAAACCACAATTCCACAAGCAGAGGAACTGATGGAGGACCAAATAGAAGAAATAACCAGGGAAGAGCTGAAGGAGGGAATTCAAAAGATCAAATTAGGAAAAGCATGCGGATCAGACGGAATAGATCCAGAAATGATTAAATGGGTAGGAGAGAAGGGCAGAGCGTGGTTCTGGGAGATGTGCAGAACAGCATGAAATAATGAGAAAATCCCCAAAGAATGGGAGGAGAATTTAATAATTCCCATACACATTCGAATGCGAAAATTACAGAGCGATTTGTCTAGAGTCCACAGCATTTAAAGTATACACAAAAATAGTAGGAGGAAGGATCAGAAAATTCGCGGAACATAAAATAGGTGAAGAACAGAAAACATTTAGAGGAGGGAGACGAAGAGCGGATAATATCTTCGTAATAAGAAACCTAATAGAAAAAAAGAACGAGGCTAACGAAGAATTGGTTATTACGTTCATAGACTTGAAACCAGCGTTCGACACGGTGGAGAGGTCAGTAATATGGGAAATAATTGAGGAGATGGGATCCCAAGGAAAATGATTAGAATAGTTAAAAGCATATACAGTTTACGGCATAGTAATACTGAATGGGAAAAGATCTGGAAAATTTAAGATGAGAAGAGGAATAAAACAAGGAGACAGTCTTAGCCCACTATTGTTTATATTAGTAATGGACAAAATATTGAAAAATACAAGGAAAAGAACAACAAGACTCCAGACAATCATAGAATACAGGCAGATGCTGCCGATCCAACTCGGTAGATTGCTATACGCAGCTGATATAGTGCTGATCGCGGACACAAAGGGAAAAAAAAAAAAAGAAGAAAGGAGAGGAAAGAAAAAAACGAAGACACTGATCTACATTTGGACGAAAAAGATAGAAAAAATGAAGATGTAAGTTAATATAGGAAAAACTAAAAATATGATAAAAATCAGAAAACACCAATGGATACAGAGGAGATAAAATGCAAGGGACAACAAACAGAACGAGTAACAGTATATGAATACCTAGGAGTTTTGATATGAGATGACGGGAAAATAGATCTAAAGATAGCAAACAGAGTAAGGAAAACCATAAAAAATATATTATTTCTCTTAATAATACAATATTTGGGAAAAAGAGATCGAAACAAAAGTAAAACTCCAGATATACAATAAACTAGTAGTATCAACGCTATTATAAGGATGTGAGTCCTGAGTGAGTGTAAACGGTGACAGCAACAGAGATTAAACAACTGAGAAAAATGGCAGGAAAGACAAGTATGGCTAGAATAAGAAATGAGGACATCAGACAGCAATTAAATCAAGAAGACATAGAAGGGAAGAAAAACAAGAAAATATTGAACTGGTTTGGACACGTAATAAGAATGGAGAACAGATTGGCGAAAAAAGCATTGGAAGCAAGGTCGGGAGGGAGGAAGAGGAGAGAAAGACATGGATACAACAGGTGGAGGAGATAGGAAGGCGAAACACTAAATGAAATAAAGAGGCTGGCCGGTGACCGGAAAACTGGAAGAGATTGGTGGAAGAATGAATAAGGAAAGTCCGACGCCCTCATGGGCAAAAGGAATAGAAGAAGAAGATGAACCCGTGTTTTTACAAAGCTTTTATTCGACACCCCACTCGATGACCTGGTATAAAAAAAAATTTTCACTTCCGATTTCATCCCCCTGAAGTTAAATTTTAACTTTCAGAACTACACGGTTCTGATGAGGCCATCAATTCCTATATTAGCATCAAATTTCAACTTTCTATGTCTAATAGTTTCGGAGAAAATCGGGTGTGACAGACAGACGGACGGACGAACGGACAGACAGACCGACAGACACCGAAGTGTTCTTATACATGGTCCATACGGAACACTAAAAAGAATTAAAGCACACTCCATATTTTAAATAACACCTTTAAAAACATTGTTATTAAATTTTATTTCCACACCGCTGTTAATAAATTTTCGATATAAAATTAATCGAGGTAATGACTGACGGCTCGGCGCTGGTATTAAAAAAACGCGGCTAAGGTATTTTATCTTTTTCGTTACCATATAAGGTATTATTATGAAATAGCAAATATATACACATACGGTGTTGTCGGCCGAGGTTTTCCCTTCAGATGTTGCAAGATAACGATCCGCAACAGATGTTTGTTCTCATATTATTTACCAATTTGATTTACGGATTTGCAATTATAATTCTAAATAATTTAAAAATGTAGCAGCAGAAATTCCATAAACATAAACTAAATAATTAGGTTCTACTACATGACCAGATTTTTGTACAACCTATCCATAAAATTTTTTATAGCAAATTTCGGAAAATTAGAGCCAAGTTGTCTTTAGTTTGTCGATATCAAAAAGTACTGAAAAAAGATTATAATGTTCTGTTCCCCTGCCTAACTCAAGAAATCTGATTTAAAACTATTCTGAAATAAATTTAATACAAACCTAATATAGATATCCATGTCAATTATCAGAAATGTGATTATTTAAGTAAAATAACGGTGTGATTCAAATTTACTGGATATTGGGTTCCTTCCGGCCCTTGTTCAGGTTCTAGAGGATCTCATTACATACAAGTACATAATATTTACTTACCTATTCCGTATACTGCCGAAATAAGAAAGTTGTATTATCCGATTCAAAAAGCTATTTAATAACTTATCACTGATTTTTAAAATTAAGTAATGTTTCTTATTTGTTATAAGTAGCATAAAAATTGAGTGTTTTTTTTATTAGCATAGTACACGTGCTGCAACGAAATCCCTAAAGTGCTACAGGAGCGACGAGTGTGCGGAAAAAGCGATTTACATGGTCTTGAATCGTGGTAAATTGTACTCGTTCGGAAACACAGTCCTCGGCAAGTCATTTCAAAGGGATCAGGTTCGCTTGACTGCTTGAAAAGGGTTATATGAGGAGTAACAAGCTGAACCTCATACGGATGAAAAGTATTAGTGCGACATGTATTCCCAGTATGCACCGCTCTGGGAGGAATACATCGGGTTACATCCATCGAACGCTTTCCAAGAAAATACTTGTAGAATACACTCAAGTCGCCGACCGTTCTTCGATGTTCCAAAGAATCAAGGTTGCTGGTGAGGTCTGGGTCTCCAATAAGGCGAATAAAATAATAAATAAATATAAATAAATATGAATGATAAATATAAATAAATATGAATAAAGTCCAACAAATGCAATATATGTTTGGGTGCAGAACCCGAAACGTCGAAGCAGAATTTTATTGTTGGAAAAATTTGAGCTTTGTTGCGGTGTGTAGAGCTTTCTAGTTTGAAATAACATTCCCATTTTTTGAAAAGTTCTCTTTCCTATGCATGCAACATGTTCATGCCAAGACATATTTGCTCTCAAATTAACGCCTATCAAATTGAGTGCCCAGGCTAGAGGAATGGAGTATCCCGACATAACTATGTCGGGTTCAGTAACATTAATTTTTTTAGAAAATTTATTTCTACTGGCGTGCTGTCACCCCAAGATAGAATTTCTTCCAGGTCTTTATTAAGTTTTTTTTTATGGATCTAGTACACGCGCTACAGGAGCGACACGTGTGCGGAGACAGCGATTCACGTTGTTCTTGAATCGCTGCAAATTGTACTCGGTGGGAAACACAGTCCTGGGCAAATTATTCGAAAGGGATGATGTTTTCCATATAAAAGATTGCTTGAAAAGCGTTGTACGAGGAGTAACAAGCTGAACCTCATACGGATGTGAAGTATTAGCGCGACGTGTACTTCTAACATGCACCGCTCTGGGAGGAATTAAGCGGGCCACATCCTTCGAACACTTTCCATGAAAATACTTGTAGAATAGGCTCAAGTCGCCAACCGTTCTTCGATGTTCCAACGAATCAAGGCCGCCGGTCAGTTCCGGGTCTCCAATCAGACGAACAGCTCTTCTCTGAATAGAATCCAACAAATGGAGTGTATGTTGGGGAGCGGAGCTCCAAACATGGGAGCAGTATTCCATAGTTGGTCGAATTTGAGCTTTGTAAAGAATTAACAGTTGTTGTGAAGTGTAAAGCTTTCTGGTTCGAAATAATATTCCCAACTTTTGAGAAGCTCTCCTTGCTATGCCTGCAACATGTTCATGCCAGGATATATTTGCTCCCAAATTAACGACCAACAAATTGAGTGACGATGTTAGAGGAATGGAGTGCCCCGACATAACTATGTCGGGTTCAGCAACGTTAACTTTTTTGAAAAAACTGCCGCCTGGGATTTTGTAGCGTTAAATTCCACTTGGTTACTGTTACCCCAAGATAGAATTTCTTTCAGGTCTTTGTTAAGTTGAATGACTTCCTGCTGTCTGCGGATATTCGTCTGAGTAGCCGATGTCCGAGCGTTCAAAGTGAATGAAGAGATAAGTGTACTGTCATCCGCAAAGCAGTAGATTGGATTCTCGGGGGGGGGGGGGGGGGGGGGGGGGGGTCTTTTCCAGCAGATCGTTAATATAAATGAGAAAGAGAGTAGGAGACAGTATGGAGCCTTGGGGTACACCGGCGTTGATAGTGAAGAACGCTCTCTGAGGAAACATGAGAGCCACAAACAGAACTTTTCAGACATACCATGAGAACGTAGCTTAGCCAACAGCCCATGGTGCCAAACACGGTCGAATGCCTTGGATATGTCAAGAGCAACCGCTCGAGATTTTTCAAAGTGTTCAATTGCGTTGTTCCAAACATGTTTTATATAAGTCAGAAGATCTCCTGTTGATCTATTTTTACGAAAGCCATATTGGTGATCGCTAATAATGTTGAATCCTTCAAGATATTTTAGAAGATGCTGATTGATAGCCTTTTCCATGACTTTCGATATTATTGGAAGCAGTGCGATTAGTCGGTAGTTATTTGGCAAGGTCTTCTGGTCTTTTTTAGGTATCGGCTGAACTGTTTTCATTTCCAGCAGGAAGGAAAAATTCCCTTTCTATAGGATACGTTGAAAAGTCTACAGAAAACTGGTGTTAGTTCCCTCGCACAGTTTTTGACTTTCTGCTGTCTACGGAGATGTGAATGAGCAACCGATGTTCAACCGTTCAAAAATGAAATGAATGAAAGAAATAAGCGTACGGTCATCTGCAAAGCTGTAGATTGAATTAGGAGGCAATATGGAGCCTTGGGGAATACCGGCGTTGATAGTGAAGGTATTAAAAAGAAATCCATCGGCCGCGACTCGCAAAAGACGCTCTCTGGGGACACACGAGATCCATGAACAAAACTTTTTAGAGATACCATAAGAGCGTAGCTTAACCAACAATCCGTCATGCCTAACACGGTCAAATGTCATGGATATATCAAGTGCTTACAGAAGTCATATTAATGGTCGCTAATAATATTGAATCCCTCTAGATATTTGATTGATAGCCATTTCCATAACTTTCGATATTATCAAAAGCAGTGCGACTGGTCGGTAGTTATTTGGCAAAGTATTCATGATTTTTTTGGTATCGGCTAAACTGTAGCATATTTCCAACAGTTACGAAATATTTTCTTTCTGTTACAGAAGTTGAAAAGTCTACAGATAACTAGTGTTAGTTCGCCCGTTGAGTACTATGGAAGGTATTCTATCAGTGCCAGAATTTTTTTTGGTGTCTAACTTCATTAATGTACGTTTTATGATACGCTACCTGAATACAATATCACGCATCCTTGACTTGATAGTAGTATTTTTCCTTAAAAATCGACGCTAGAATGTGAAGCAAAGAGTTCAGCTAACAAGTTGGCTTTCTCAACTGGTGTTGTTGCAATAGTATTTTCTAGCCGTCTGAGTGATGGTATAGTGGCTTTAGTGCAATTTTGAGTAGTGGCCTTAGCAACTGACCAAAAGAATCTGGAATTGTTGGGTTAGGCAAGAAGTTTGTTTTTAATTCTTTGATTGCGAGCCTTCTTGGTTGCATCGATAATTTCTCTGCATCTGTTTGTTCTGACACCACAAAACACTGAAAACATCCCAAACAACAGTAGACCAATAAAAGAAGCATCGGGCGAGCGACGTGACGGTCGAGGACGTCGCGGGAAATGGCAGCTCGACCAAAACGATGAAGACCGGGCAACTGAAAATGGACCTGCCAAAAGTGTTGTGCCAGCGAGTAAGCCGACAGCCACCAAGGCGAGAAAATCAAAGCAACGCATGAGTTACACTACAGGAACAAACGAACACACCATGCGTTGCTTTAATAAAAGCACAAGTCCTGGCAGAGAAACCACTGAGAAGAGAATCACTCGCCGCCTAGACCCACCACCATCATTCCCAAACGCAACCGACGAAGTATTTAATCAAAAACTCCCGCAACGACAAAGAAATCCCAACAGCACAAAACCAAAATTCAAACGGCAAATAAGAACAGAAAACAAAATTAACAACATCAGGAGATATCTAGGACACCTTACCCAGTTTATCAACGGGAACGTGTCCAAACGAGTCACTCAGAGTATAGACAAGATCAAATCCGTGTCTCCCAACAGAACACTGCCAGAAATCCTGGATACTTTGAAACAAAAATTATCCGAATATGCCGCAAGACTCCGTAGATACAAAGAACCAAACGAGAGGAATGACACCAACAACCTCTTCCGAAGAAGCGAAACACAGTTCTACCGGAAAACTATGCACAGCAAACAGACAGCAGTGACCGAACCACCAAACAAACAAGAACTCACAGATCATTGGAAAAGTATCTGGTCAGAACCCAAACTACACAATAATAACACCCCCTGGATCAAAGCCAAAGAAGGCAAAGATAAACATGTGACAGAACAGGAAAATTCCTGGCGCCTGGATGCAGGAAGTTCCGGAGGTAGAATGGCCCTCCCTTTCGGGTCTCCGGGTGGAGGCTGGTTCGGGGGCGTCGACTTGCAGACATCATAATTTTAAGATAGATTTTTGCAACATACGAGGTCTAAACTCGACCATAAAATTCAGTGCATCAACACCTGCAATCAAATAAACCTCATATACTCGCTCTATGTGAAACCAAGGTCAGTCCATCGACCAGCACGGTAAACTATCTTTATCCTGGGTACGACTTCTATTCCCGATTTAGGCGTAACTTTGGAATCTGTCTTTTTGTCAGAAGCGACCTCTCTTGTCAACGAGAAGAAGCTCTGGAGCCCCCAAACTTTGATGTTACGTGGTTAAAAATAACGACTCAACAAACCACAAGGTTCATCTGTATCCTGTATCGACCACCAAGTGATACCAATTTTCGAACACTTTTCGCTTCTCTTGCAGACACCATCGATCATTTACAAATTTACTATCCAAGTGCCGAAATTGCCATCCTGGGCGACTTTAATGTCCACAATATCAACTGGCTTAAATATTAGAATACTACCGACGAACAAGGTCGTGAAGCTGAATCATTCTCAATCAGTTATGGCTTAATTCAGCTTATTGACGAACCAACGCGGATCCTTGATCGAGACGGGGAGCTCGCCAGTCTTCTTGATCTGTTTTTAACCACCAATCCGGAGATTTACACGGTCACCGTGAATCCGCCGTTGGGTTCTTCCGACCATAAACTGCTTTCCACATCGAGTATCCTGCCGATCAGTGACAAAGAGGCGCCTAGGCCGCGCAAGGTTTGGCACTACAAATCTGCTAAATGGGAAGATCTCATGGAATACTTTCGAACTTTCCCTTGGATGGACGTTTGTTTTCGATCCGATAACCCATCTGACTGCGCCAGGGAGGTTTCCGATGTTATTTTGGCTGGTATGGAAGCTTACATCCCTTTTTCGAGCTGTTGCTTCTAAACATATTGCCTACCGACAATGACGTGAAAATCCTAACACCGTAAATCGAAACATCTTTGTTCGCGCCCGGAACAGATGCAAGGGAATTATCGACGAAACCAAGGAGGCACACAATCAACGAATTAGAAACAAACTTCTCGCTTGTCCCAACAATTCCAGGTCCTTTTGGTCAGTCGCTAAGGCAGTTAGTCAAAATTTTACCAAATCCACCATACCGCCACTCACACGGCCAGATAATTCCATTGCAACCACACCTGTTGAGAGAGCGAACTTCTTGGCTGAACTCTTTGCTTCACATTCTACTGTCGATTTCCAAGGAAAAACACCACCTACTATTCCCATATTGCAGTCAAGGATGCCCGATGTTGTCTTCAGACAGCGCATCATAGAGCGTATTTTAATGAAGCTAGACACCAAGAAGGCTTCTGGCGCTGACGGAATACCTGCCATAGTTCTCAAAAACTGTGCAAGGGAACTAACACCAGTTTTCTGTAGACTTTTTAACCTATCCTACAGAAAGGGAATATTTCCGTCCTGCTGGAAATGTGCCACGGTTCAGCCGATACCTAAAAAGGCAAGAAGACCTTGCCAAATAACTACCGACCAGTTGCACTGCTTTCAATAATATCGAAAGTCATGGAAAAGGTTATCAATGAGCATCTTCTAAAATATCTTGAACGATTCAATATTATTAGCGATCACCAATATGGTTTTCGTAAACATAGATCAACAGGAGATCTTCTGTCTTATGTAACACATGTTTGGAACAATGCAATTGAACACTTTGGAAAATTTCGAGCGGTTGCTCTTGACATATCCAAGGCATTCGACCATGTTTGGCACGATGAACTGTTGGCTAGGTTACGCTCTTATGGTATGTCTGAAAGGTTCTGTTTGTGGCTCTCATGTTTCCTCAGAGAGCGTTCTTTACGAGTGGCGGTCGACGGATTTCTTTCTAACACCCTCACTATCAACGCCGGTGTGACCCAGGGCTCCATACTGTCTCCTACTCTCTTTCTCATTTACATTAACGATCTGCTGGAAAAGACCGGAATCCAATCTACAGCTTTGCAGATGACAGTACGCTTGTCTCTTCATTCACCTTGAACGCTTGGACATCGGCAGGCGAATATCCGCAGACAACAGAAGGTCGTTCAACTTAACAAAGACCTGGAAGAAATTCTATCTTGGGGTAACAGTAACCAAGTGGAATTTAACGCTACAAAAAACCCAGGCGGCAGTTTTTTCTAAAAAAGTTAACGTTGCTGAACCCGACATAGTTATGTCGTTGCACTCCATTCCCCTAGCATCGTCGCTCAATTTGTTGTGCGTTAGTTTGGGAGCAAATATGTCCTAGCATGAACATGTTGCAGGCATAGCAAGGAGAGCTTCTCGAAAGTTGGGAATGTTATTTAGAACCAGAAAGCTTTACACCCCACAACAACTGTTAATTCTTTACAAAGCCCAAATTCGACCAACTATGGAATACTGCTCCCACGTTTGGGGCTCCGCTCCCAAACATACACTGCATTTGTTGGATTCTGTTCAGAGAAGAGCGGTCCGTCTGATTGGGGACCCGGAATTGACCGGCGGCCTTGATTCGCTGGAACATCGAAGAACGGTTGGCGACTTGAGTCTGTTCTACAAGTATTTTCATGGAAAGTGTTCGAACGATGTAGCCCGCTTAATTCCTCCCAAAGCGGTGCATGTTAGAAATACACGTCGCGCTGGTGCTTCACATCCATATGAGGTTCAGCTTGTTACTCCGCATACAACGCTTTTCAAGCAATCTTTTATATGGAGAACATCATCCTTTGGAATAATTTGCCCAGCGCTGTGTTTCCCACCGAGTACAATTTACAGCTATTCAAGAACAACGTGAATCGCTTTTTTTTTCGCACTCATGCCGCTCCTGGAGCGCTTTAGGGACTTCCCTGCAGCACGTGTGCTAGACCCATAAAAAAAAAATCTGTTTTGGATCCGAATAGAGATGTTCCGATTTATGGCGTTAAGATTTTCACGCCATTGTAGATACGCAAGATGTTTAGGACCAACAGCTTCTTTACGTTTCCAATCGAACCAAGGCTCGCCATTGGAAGAGCATTTCTTCGGAAAAGAGATGTAAGCTTCCATACCAGCCAAAATGACATCATGGGCCTCCTTAGCGCAATCAGACAGTATAAATCTCTGGTTAGGTCAAGAAGACTGGCAAACTCTCCGCCTCGATAAGCTGAGTAAAGCCACAAATGACTGAGAATGATTCAGGTTCGCAATCTTGTTCGTCGGTCGTATTTGAATACTTAAGCCAGTTGATGTTTTGGACATTACAATCTCCCAGGAAGACAATTTCGGCACTTGGATAGTGAATCTACAAATAATCAATAATGTCTGCAAGAGAAGGGAAAAGTATTCTAAAATTAGTATCACTGGGTTGTCAATAGAAGCAGCAGATAAATATTGTGGTTTGGTAAATCGTTATTTTCAACCATATAACATCAAAGTTTTGGGGCCCCAGGACCTCCTTTTGTTCGCACCGCTTCTGACAAAAAGACAGATTCCAAGGTTACATCTAAACCGAGAACGGAAGTTGTACCCAGGATAGAGACAGATGACCGTGCTAGTCAATGAATTAACCTTTCGCAGAGAACGAGGACATGAGGCTTATGTGGTTGTAGGTGCACTGATTTTATGTTCCACTTTAAACCTCGTATGTTACAAAAATCTGAGGAATATTTAAACAAACTGAAATGGAATCTGGGCGAGCTCAACGTTCTTAGAGTTCTACCACTAGAAATTTGGATGAAGCTAACATCTGTATGGAGTATTCATATCTACATTTTACAATAATTGAGAGCAATAGACAAAAGAAAGACCAAAACAAACCTTCTTCGCTCCAGTTTATGCAGTCTCAAGGTTTGTAACATATCGTCTCATTACACCACACGGAATGCAACAAATCTGAGGAGTTTGGCTGAACCCTTTGAATCATATCTTCCTGTGAATTGTAATATGGAAACCATATAACAGTAGCCTATTCCACATATGATTTTACAACCGCTGAAAATAATGTCCCACACTCTTAATTTCTTTAAGCATCCCTTGAAAACATGTTCTGCTGGAAAGTAAATTTTTTTATACCAACAGACAATTCCCAGGTCCTTTATAGCCTAAGAATATGATAATAAGGAAGTGGAGATTCTGTTACATATACGAATAACACTCGTATAATAATATTGTTTCATGGTTAGAAAACGACGGATCGATTGTGTCCACGTCCGTCAGCAAACATCAACCCCTTTTAATTACACAGAATGCCAAATCATGGAGAAATCAAGTAAACAAGAGAGGTGCACAATGAGGGCCTAGTTGAAACATTTTTTTGTTGTGGACACTGCTATTGACTTTAACAGCCTGTGAATGTCTTTTAAGAGACTTCCCCCGCCAATTCACTAACAGCTGAGACAAACTTAGAGAAGTGTAGTGTTTTAAAATCGACTCTGTTCAAGGCTATGACAAGTTACTTTAACCAAGTAACTTGGTATCCATACTTATTTTCATTGATAGATTTATTAATAGACTAACCGCTCAAGTGCAAGTTGGACTTGCGCAATTAGTCTTCCGTACGCTGATTGCTTTTACAATAAAAATTTTTGCTACGGAGGTATAAAATGATCAGTGACTTTGCAAAAATGAATTTTCAACAAAACTGATGACCTTGAAAATTTTGTTTTTTTTTATATACCAGATAAATTATTAAAGGTAATGCACTCGTGATGATTTTCGTTCAATCTACACCCTGTGAGGGATATTCCAGTGTTTTTTTCAAAATTTTTTGATCAGTTCTTTTCGAGATAAGGAGAGGAAAGTGTGCCCAAGTATTACATTATACATGTTTTCGAACTCTTGTTTTTACAAGCTGTCATTTGACACCCCATTTGACGACCTGTTAAAAAAAAATCTCTTTCGATTCAAACCCCCAAAACTAACCAAAATCAAAATTTAACTTGGAGAACTACACGGCTTTAATGAGGCCATCAATTCCTATATTAATACCAAATTTCAACGTTCTATATCAAATAGTTTCGGAGAAAATCGGGTGTAAAAGATAGACAGACAGACACCGAAGTGATCATATAAGTGTTCCGTACGGAACACTAAAAAAAACAAACTGATTTTTATTGATTGTCATCCTGTGAGTCTAGTTAAGCTAATTATATACTAAATTATGAAACAATTAAGCTATGGCTGACATACTTTTCTATAGTTAATAATATTTTCTCTATTCACAGACTTAAAAGCATGTGTTATGTAACTCTATTTCAACTTATCTGAAAAAAAAAACTATCTAAGCTTTTATTAAAGAAAACGTTCAGAGGAATAGTAATAGAAAACAAAATAACAAATTAGGAATATTGCCAAGCCAACAACTTTTTTTATCTGGTAAGCTAACAATTTAGACGAATCTTCAGAGACAGTAACTGTTTGTATCTGCTGTTTGAAAACTAATTTTTTTTGTACAAACAAGATCTTTTAAAATAGTACTTACCAATTATGGAATTGCGTTTTTAATACTCTGAGGAAAAAACTGTACATTTACACATTCATATTTTTTTTATGGGTCTAGCACACGTTCTGCAGGGAAGTCCCTAAAGCGCTACAGGAGCGACACGTGTGCGGAAAAAGCGATTCACGTTGTTCTTGAATCGCTGTAAATTGTACTCGTTGGGAAACACAGTCCTAGGCAAATTATTCCAAAGGGATGATGTTCTCCATATAAAAGACTGCTTGAAAAGCGTTGTACGAGGAGTAACAAGCTGAACCTCATACGGATGTGAAATATTAGCGTGACGTGTACTTCTAACATGCACCGCTCTGGGAGGAATTAAGCGGGCTTTGTAAAGAATTAACAGTTGTTGTGGAGTGTAAAGTTTCTGGTTCGAAATAATATTCTCAACTTTTGAGAAGCTCTCCTTGCCATGCCTGCAACATGTTCATGCCAGGACATATTTGCTCCCAAATTGACTCCCAACAAATTGAGTGACGATGCTAGGGGGATGGAGTGCCCCGACATGACTATGTCGGGTTCAGAAACGTTAACTTTTTTAGAAAAAACTGGGTTTTTGTAGCGTTAAATTCCACTTGGTTACTGTCACCCCAAGATAGAATTTCTTTCAGGTCTTTGTTAAGTTGAATGACTTCCTGCTGTCTGCGGATATTCGTCGGAGCAGCCGATGTCCGAGCGTTCAAAGTAAATGAAGAGATAAGCGTACTGTCATCTGCAAAGCTGTAGATTGGATTCCCGGTCTTTTCCAGCGATCGTTAAAGTAAATGAAAAAGAGAGTAGGGGACAGTATGGCGCCTTGGGGCACACCGGCGTTGATAGTGAAAGTGTTAGAAAGAAATCCATCGACTGCCACTCGTAAAGAACGCTCTCTGAAGAAACATGAGAGCCATAAACAGAACTTTTCAGACATACCATCAGAGCGTAGCTTAGCCAAAAGTCCATCATGCCAAACACGGTCGAATGCCTTGGATATGTCAAGAGCAACCGCTCGAGATTCTCCAAAGTGCTCAATTGAGTTGTTCCAAATATGTGTTACATAAGTCAGAAGATCTCCTGTTGATCTATGTTTACGAAAGCTGGTGATCGCTAATAATGTTGAATCTTTCAAGATATTTTAGAAGATGCTGATTGATAGCCTTTTCCATGACTTTCGATATTATTGAAAGCAGTGCGACTAGTCGGTAGTTATTTGACAAGGTCTTCTTGCCTTTTTTAGGTATCGGCTAAACTGGGGCACATTTCTAGCAGGAAGGAAATATTCCCTTTCTGTAGGACCCTATGTCGTATATTACGATATGTTATGCATGTCATTATAATTCGCATTGCGATAATCACAAATGGCTTATAAGAAGTGTCATAGCAATAAGAACTGTGATATTGCAACGTATAGTTTCGTTTTTTTTCCATCGCTGACACGAGTAAGAACATCAGTGGCGTAGCCAAGAGGTGAAGGAATGCATATGGAAAAAAGAGAACTCTAAAGGCAGAAATACTTATAGAGGAGGGCTTACCTGAAATTACCAAATCCAATGAAGGGGGCAGTATATCTGATTTGAAGCGCCATATAAATATATACATCTTATTAATTTTGGTAAAGTGTGTAAAATAATTTACTCACTAAAACGGAGAATATTTTGGTGGCATGCTAAATTAAACAAAAAATATTATCAACGAAAAAAGTATCTGTTTACACACTTATTATAATACACATCTTATGTCTAACCTGTTCCATATTTTCAAAAAATAAATAAACGTCACTTATAATAAAAACTGGTAGCTGTATAACTAATACTAAATATTTGCAAATGTATCGATTTCGAATGGGTTGTCCCTACATTCGATGATACTAACGATCCGTATAACAACGTTTTAAAATTGAACTTTCATATTTGAAACCATCCTGCTTCTAAATAACGTTATATTCTATTTATTTGAAACTGCTAGTAATAAAAATTCCAGTGGACTGACCGGCGGTCCTATAACAAAAGCGTGATATCTATTCACAGGTATTTTTCAGGTAAAAATGCTCTTTCGTAACGAAGTTTTATTGCCGACCAAGTCATTTTATTTAAATACCTTCCTATTGCTGTGTCAAGCCAGTTAGTGACAAGTTAGTTAGTGTGTTAACAAAATGTCTTCTCCAGCGAAACGTCAGAAGTTCGGGGCAGCTAACCCATAATGAAAAGCGTATAGTTAAAATTTATTTCACTACTAGTCCGGGAGGTAGCGTTACAAATGACACAATGATTTCATCCCGTTTGATTCCTATGGCAAATTGTTCCTCTCGGGTGGTAATTTGATGATTTAAGCGTCAGCTGCTCTAGTAGTGGTGGAGATGGTCGTGAGAAAATGTACAACATGTAAAAAAAAATTCCAAAAGTCATTCCAATTCACGTGAAAATTGGCACAGTTGATATTTAAATGATACTAATAATAAAAAAATAGTCAGCTGCGTGAGTAATGGGGGATTTTACGTGAGTCGCTTGTATAAACCTGTATTAAAAAGGAATAATGTAAAGTCATTTCAAATCCAATGAAATTTTTACATCTCACTCATAATATAATTAAAATGATAAAAACAACAATCAGCTATTCTTACAATGGGGGTAAGACCGTCCGCTGAGGGATTATAGGTGCTGAACGGGCACTCATTCTAAGCATTGTACAATCCAACCAATGATATTTACCCCTTTATGTTGGTAGCTGACGATCATTTTTATTAAATATATCATCTAAACTATATATTACAAAAATTTCAAGTGGCTTGAGATCGATTTAAGTAACATTTCATAGTTTTAACTGATTTTTGATACTGGAAGTGTTGTACAATGCAATCAACGAATTATCTGACGATCTTTACCCCTTTATGGCAGTAGCTGACGATCATTTTTATTAAATATATCATCTAAACTATCTATTACAAAAATTTCATCAATTTAAGTGACATTTCATGGTTATATTTATTAATATAAATATATTCATATTTTTGTCCATCGATAAAAGATAATGAAAATTCACTTAGAGGTACGATATCAGGTGAACATTTTAACATAAAAAGTCCCTATAAGTGCGGTCATCGAATGTCGTTAAGGAATTGAAGATCAACTTCAAGGATGCATTGGTTCAGTTTCTCTGTAAGAACTGGGAAAATGATCTTATGGCTCCCTTCATCGGTGAAAAAACAATTTACATAAATTATGATTCATGTTATAAATATCAAATACAAAATGAGAAAATAGTAAAAAGTATCAAAGCTCACAAAGAGGCTGATACAAAAATGGTCTCTCATGTTTGTCACATAGATTTTGATGCGCATGTGACTATAAGATGCTCGGATACGGATGTTTTAATTATATTGTTGGGCAATATGCAGCATATTCGAAAAAATTTACAAATTAGCATTCTATTTGGAACTGGGAATGCTAAACGATACATAGATGTGAATAGATTTTACGAAACTCTCGGACAAGACTTATGCTCATCGTTTCCAGGGTTCCATGCTGTCACAGAGTGCGATTTTAAGCCGGCATTCTAAAGACGATGCAAAAAAATACCTAATAAAATATTAAAAAATTCAGTATCCTATATAAAAGCCTTTACAGACATTTCAAAGATTTATAATTGTGATGTACATGGACTCCAAAAAACTAAAGAAGAATTCAAAGTATATGGATTTAGAAGTATCAATGACGTAAATGTAGCACGAGTTGCTATATTTACAAAAGCATATAAAATAAACTTAAAAACAGATGTTTTTACTTTCAAAAATACAATCGATGGAGCAACATTTCCGCCACGTAAGTCGTAGTTATATCAACAAGTTTTGCGTACCGCACACCTTTGGAGCCATGCTCATCTGTCAGTTCCAACTGAATGTTCACCAATAGAGTATGGATGGGAAGAAAAAGACAATAAATACAGTTTTAAATGGTTCGACGGGGATCAACTTCCACCAAGTATTGCCAGCGTAACGGGTGGTATTTATTGGTTTCTATAATTTTTATTAAAAAACTTATGTATAAACCAATAGAGATAAAAGTAATTATAATGATCGAATTTGATTTTGTTTCCAGAAATACACTGAATAGGAGGAGGAAATTGTAAGACTTGAAGATGTTGAAAGAGGAAAAGGTGAGCAAACTGAGGAGGAAGAAGAGGAACAACAATCGGAAGAAGAAGAGGAAGAAGAAATGGTGGCCGATACTTCTGATGACAGTTGTGAAGAAAGCGAGTACGAATCTGACACATCGGTAGATTCTAGTAATGATGAAGAAATAAATAAACTTGAAATATATTTTCTTTTTTAATTATTCATTGTTATTTTCCGCATAGCCCTGTATTCGATTAAAAAATTATATATATATTGACATTATTAAATAATATCATAAAAAAAAAGAAAAAAAAAAACAACGAAATTTAACTCGAATTGATTTTAGGCCACTTGAAATTTTTATAATTGATAGTTTAGATGATATAGTTAATAAAAATGATCGTCAGCTACCGACATGAAGGGGTAAAGATCGTCAGTTAGTTCATTGATTGCATTATCCAATACTTCCAATATAAAAAGTCAATTAAAACCATGAAATGTTACTTAAATCGATTTCAAGCCACTTAAAATTCTTGTAATAAATAGTTTAGGTGATATATTTAATAAAAATGATCGTCAACTACCGACATAAAAGGATAAAGATCGTTAGTTAGTTCGTTGATACACTTCCAATATAAAAAGTCGATCAAAACCATGAAATCTTACTTAAATCGATTTCAAGCCACTTAATATTTTTGTAATATATAGTTTAGATTATATATTTAATAAAAATGATCTTCAGCTACCGACACGAAGGGGTAAAAATCGTCAGTTATTTCACTGATTGGATTGTACAATGCTTAGACTGAATGCCCGCTCAGCACCTATAAACCCTCAGCTGACGGTCTTACGCCCATTGTAAGAATAGCTGCTTGATGTTTTTATCATTTTAATTATATTATGAGTGAGATATAAAAATTTCATTGGATTTGAAATGACTTTACATCATTTTTTTTAAATACAGGTATATACAAATGACTGACGTATAATCCTCAATTACTTGCGCCGCTGACTATTTTTTTTTATTATTGTTATCATATAAACATTAATTGTGCCAATTTTCAAGTGAATTGAAATGACTTTTGGAGTATTTTTTACATGTTGTACATTTTCTCACGACCAGCTCCACTACGATTCTGACAGCTGACGCTTGTTTCGATTATTAGCTATATTTAAACTGTCAGTTACAAAAATAATTAAGTGGGATGAAATGACCATCAAAAATGCAACGCTACCTCCCCGACCATACGTTAAAAACCATTAAAATTGTAATTTAAGTGTGGACAATTGTGTGACAAAATGTTCCTTAATGACCGAAGTTGGTAAAGCCACAGAATTTTAAGAGAAGAAAAGGAGGGGGTATAGACTCTCCAAAAAAGAGGCCAGGTAGAAAAGAAGTTCAGCTGACAGACAACACAAAGCAAGCAGTAAAGCGTATTGTTCATTACTTTTTTATGGAAAAAAGAGTTCCAACTTCGGATATGATCCTGCAGGCTGCGATACACAGTCAAGAAATTTTGGCAAGATGGGAATATCAAAACTGCTCGCCAAGCATTCAATGAAGGTCTCTACTGGTCTTAAACCACGATCTGGTAAGGGACGTAGGTTAATTATTACGCATATTGGAAGCGAAAGTGGTTTTATAGACAAAGGTCTTTTAACATTCGTATCCAAGAAAACAGGAGATTATCACAAAGATATGAATTCCGATGTATTTGGAGATTGATTTTTGCAGATGATAGACTTAATACCAGACAGTTCTGTTATAGCAATGGATAACGCAAAAAAATTAGAACGAGGTCCAACCATGGGTTGGCTGAAAAAGGATATCCAATCTTGGATGACCGAGCAAAACATTTCATTTCCAAAAGACAGCGTTAAGAGAGAATTATTAGAACTTGTAAAGTTCCCAGAACTTGTAAAGTTCTCAGAAATAGAGACAAGTTTCTTCATCGACGAAATGACAAAAGAACCTAATATTACTGTTTATCGTCTGTCACCATATCATTCCTAGCTCAATCCGATAGAACTTATATGGGCACAGGTTAAAGGTAAAGTCGCCAGGAACAATATGACCTATAAATTAGCAGACGTACAGAACCTCTTTCAGAATGCCATATCTAATATTTTCACAGAAAATTGGCGAAAACGCGTCGAGCATGTGTTGAGAGTGGAAGATAAAATCTGGACTGTGGACATGGCATTGGATGCCATTGTTGAACCTTTAATTATACATATAAATTCAAATGAGTCGGACAATGATAGTTTTTCAAGTATGTCGGAGATAGCAGATTAGTAATACTTTTTTCATTGTTGTTTGACTTTCTCATTTGTATATTTTTTAATTAATAATGTTCTATTATAAAATGTTATTTTTTTCTAATAAATGTTTAAACATTATAAAACTGTTTTATTTATACTATACGCAAATAATACGTATACGCCCAGGCGCACCACCACTGGCCAGAACTATTTCAGAGTATTTAGCCCCAAACAACAAAAAAGGGTCGTTTTCCTATTTTATTCAAATATAAGAGATTCCGAATATTAGACTGATGTCAGATGGTATATCAAGAAAGTTGTTGAACTGTTGCATTACAGGTAAAGGTAAAACTCTGGGGCCCTTACTACTACTTGATGTCAATTTGTATAAATCTAGATGATTTATTAATGTCACTTTCAAATAAATAGAGTATAATATCCGGTTGGGTCAAAATAATCCGGGTTTTTTACTTCCGATGAAATCAGAAGTTGACATTCTTGGATAGAAAATTAGAAACAAAGATGCAAATTTGCACCATCAAAAATTTAGGAACACCTTTATATTATTGTAGCTACATATTTTGTATTAACTGTTTTTCGGAAATGAATATAAAATAATTAAATGGACGGTTCATTTGGAACCAAAATCCGTGTAGTAAATATCTACTAAAACTAATAATAAATAAATAGTTCTAAAAAAATAAATTCTCACACAAATTTTGTAATACACATTACTGGTTTCGGGTATGATATCATCGTCGATTCGTCATCGCATAATAAAGGAATAAATAGTACAGCCCGCCGCATAGACTTTCTGGTTAAATATTATTGTCTACAAAAATCACGAATTGGTCCTTTTTCCACAAAATACAAAATGGTACCTGACATGTTTAAAGGTCCACGTGAGTGCAACGTAGGAAAAATAAATGACCTCATAAATCCAAGATTCTCAAAATCTGAGTTGAATTTTTTGATAGGTGTAATACTTTCCGTCACCCGAAAATAAAATACCTTAGATTGAAATAATGCGAGTTTTTTGTGAACAATTTCTTTTATTTTCAAAATTATTCTTAATTATAATAAGAGTAATAATTACCTAGAGGAACATTATGTCTATTAACATTGTTTAAATGAACAGGTGTTATATTAGTTAAATATTTACGCAAATCAGCGCTTCGACACAATTTTAAATTTTAATTTGGGTTTATTTGGCGCCATCCGTTAATTTACGGCGTTGTCATATTGTGCTTGTTTTTCTCGCGGTAAAGAAACAATTTCCGTGAATATTGTGAGCATGTGTCGAGTTTCATTGCTATATAAGAAAATAAATAAGTTTCAACACTCTTATAAAATATACATAATTTTAAAATACCTTAAATTTATATCCACTTTTTAAACTGTCTTAGAGTGTACAGCCTTTTGTGAAGTAAAGTTATTCGTCACGAAAATAAAGTTATTGTATAAGTTTATTTTTGTTCTTAATTTATACTTAAAATTTTAAAAATACTTTAAATTATTTGCCCACTTCCTTCGCCAGTATTTGGACAAATATTTGAGTTGTGGTGAGAAACAACGAGAAATTAATGTTTTTTTTTTAATTTCGTTGTCGGACATAGGCCTCCTCAAGATGTCCCCAAATTACTCTGTTCTGGGCAGTCGCAATCCAGTTCGTCACAACTCTCTTCAAATGGTAACGCCATCGGGTAGAGGAGTCTGCCTCTGCTGCGTAGTCTCCATTCAAGGACCTTTCTCTTCCAACGACCATCGTTCATTCTGGCAATATATCCTGCCCATCTCTATTTCGATCTTCAGATATCTCTTCGTTCTTCACCCGGTCTCTAAGACTCAACCCAAACATTAATTTTTTCATGTTTCTTGGTGTCAGTTGTAATTCACTTCTCGATGATTTAGTGAACGTTAAAGTCTGCGCCTTATGACAAAACTGGTATGATGCTTTGATGATTAAAATCATCTCTTATCTTTCCAGAGGCTGCCCATCCCAGAGTAATTCTTCTAGACAGCTTAGGTTTTTGCTTGCCCTTACTGATGCGTACTTCATGGCCCAGATATATATTTAAGCACTATTTCTACACTTGTATTTCTGAGTTGTATTGGTGTGCTTGTTACCATGTTAGTCATCATTTTAGTTATGGTAAAATTTATGTGTAGTCCAACTTTGTTGTATTCTGTAACTTTTGAAGTAGATTTTTAACTTCTCCGCGGTTGTTTGATATAAGAACAATAGTGCTCCCAATCTACTTTTTTGAAGGCGTATTCGAGGACTGTTGTGAATAACTTGAGTGAAAATGTACCACTCTGTCTGACACCTCGTTTGATATGTATTTTCTTGGTGAAGGAATGAATATTGACAGTTCTTGTTGCATTTATTTAGATATTTATGATGCTGTTGCAATATCTTTGATCGATTTTACTTCCTTATAGCACTGCCAAAATTTCAGATAGTTCTACCGTGTCGAATGCTTTGCGAAAGTCGACAACTATGAGGACTAAGATTGAACTCAATTATTTTTTGAATGAGAGTTTTTAGACATTGAAGATTTGTATCATTCCCAGAGCGAAAACAAGCCTGCTTCCGGGGTTGATCTATGTCTAATTTGGCTTCAAATCAATTCGCAATTACAGCCCCGTGGGGGAGCATGTTAGAATATCTCCCCCGGTACATTCTGCCTGTCGTAGAAGGCGACTAAAAGAACAACTTAGATGGTAAATGCCCAGATCCCACCAGGCATTTGCCCGGTATGATACTATTGCATCGGCTTAGGGTGTGTGAAGTTGCTTAAGGTTTCGTGGCTGTGCCGATGTCCCTAGACTGTGGGACCAAATAGCATGATGAGATACCTGGATATAAAAAATTCCAGAGGTAAAATAGACTCCGGTTTCGATCTCCGGGTAGGAGCTGATTCAGGGGTGTCGACATGCAGAGATCACAACTTTAAAACAGATTTTTGCAACATACGAGGTTTAAACTACAACATAAATTCAGTGCACCAACACCTACAATTAAATAAACCTCATGTACTCGCTCTCTCTGAAACCAAGGTCAGTTCATCAACCAGCACAGTCAACTTTCTCCATACTGGGTACGACTTCTATTCTCGGTTTAGGTGTGTGGTGTCTTTTTGTCAGAGCAACCTCTCTTGCGAAAGAGAAGAGGCTCTGGAGCCCCGAATCTTCGATGTTATGTAGTTAACAATAATAACTTAACGAACCACAAGGTATATCTGATGCCTCTATCGACCACCAAGTGCTACTAACTTTAGAACACTTTTCGCTTCTCTTGCAGGCACCATCGATCATTTACAGATTAACTATCTAAAAGGCGAAATTGCCATGCTGGGCGACTTTAATGTCCACAACATCAACTGGCTTAAGTCTTCCAATGATACCGATGAACAAGGTCGTGAAGCTGAATCATTCTCAATCAATTGTGGCTTAACTCAGCTTATTGACGAGCCAACACGGATCCCTGATCGAGACGGAGAGTTCGCCAGTCTTCTTGATCTGTTTTTAACCACCAATACAGAGATTTACACTGTCACCGTAAATCCGCCGTTAGGTTCTTCCAACCATAAACTGGTTTCGACATTGAGAATCTTACCAATTAGTGACAGAGAGGTGCTTGAACCGCACAAGATTTGGCACTATAAATCTACTAAATGGGAGGAACTTAGGGAGTATTTTTGAACTTTCCCTTGATTAGATGTTTGTTTCGATCCGACGACCCTGCGTTAAGGAGGTTTCCGATGTTATTTTGGCTGGTATGGACACTTTCTCTTTTTCGAAGAAATGCCCTTCCTGGTTCGACCGAAATTGTAAAGAATCTGTTGCTTCTAAACATCTTGCCTACCGACAATGGAGTGAAAATCCTAACTTCATAAATCATAACATCTTTGTCGGTGCCCGGAACAGATGCAAAGAAATTATCGACCAAACCAAGGAGGCACACAATCAACGAATTAGAAGCAAACTTCTTGCTTGCTCCAACAATTCCATCCTTTTGGTCAGTCGCTAAGGCAGTTAGTCAAAATTTCACCAAATCCACTATACCACCAGTCACACGGCCAACAGCTGTTAAGTAAGCGAACTTATTGGCTAAACTCTTTGCTTCACATTCTACGGTTGATTTCCAAGGAAACATACAATTCCTATAGTGCAGTCAAGAAGGTCCGATATTGTCTTCAGACAGCGTATCATAAAACGTATTTTTAGATACAAAAAAGCATCTGGCGCTGACGGAATACCTGCCATAGTACTCAAAATCTGGGTGAGAGAACTAACACCAGTTTTTTATAGACTTTTCAACCCATCCTACAGAGAGGGAATATTTCCTTCCTGCTGGAAATACGCCACAGTTCAGCCGATGCCCAAAAAAGGCAAGAAGATCTTGCCAAACAATTACTGACCAGTCGCAATGCTTTCAATAATATCGAAAGTCATGGAAAAGGCTATCAATCAGCATTTTCTAAAATACCTTGAAGGATTGAATATCAACAGGAGATCTTCTAACTTATGTAACACATGTTGGAACAACGTAATTGAACACTTTGAAGACGGATTTCTTTCTAACACCTTCACTATCAACGCCGGTGTGCCTCAGGGCTATATACTCTCTTTCTCATTTACATTAACGATCCTCTGGAAAATACCAGGAATTCAATCTACAGCTTGGCAGAACGGTTATCTTCATTCACTTTGAACGCTCAAACATCGGCTACTCATGCGAATATCCGCAGACAGCAGGGAGTCATTCATCTTAACAAAGAAATTCTATCTTGGAGTGACAGTAACCAAATAGAATTTAACGCTATAAAAACCCAGGCGTCAGTTTTTTGTAAAAGTGTTAACGTTGCTGAACCCGACGGAGTTATGTCGGGGCACTCCATTCCTCTAGTATCGTCACTCAATTTGCTGGGCGTTAATTTGGGAGCAAATATGTCTCGGCATGAACATGTTGCAAGCATAGCAAAGAGACCTTTTCAAAAACTGGGAATATGATTTCGAACTAGAAAGCTTTACACTCCATAACAACTGTTAATTCTGTACAAAGCTCAAATTCGACCACCGATGGAATAATGCTTCCATGGCTCTGCTCCCAAACATACACTGCATTTGTTCGATTCTATGCATAAGAGAGCTATTCGCCTGATCGAAGCCGTGGAACTGGCCAGCAACCTTGATTTATTGGAACATTGAAGAACGGTTGGCGACTTGCGTCTATTCTACAAATATTTTCATAGAAAGTGTTCATGTATGCCGTTTAATTCCTCCCAGACCGGTGCATGCTAGAAATACATGTGGCGTTAATACTTCACATCCGTATGAGGTTCAGCTTGTTACTCCTCGTACAACCCTTTTCAAGCAGTATTTTATATGGAAAACCTCATCACTTTGGAAGAATTTGCCCAGGACTGTGTTTCCAAGCGAGTACAATTTACAGCGTTTAATCGCTTTTTCCGCACACCTGTCGCTCCTGTAGCGCTTTAGGGATTTCCTCCCAGCACGTGCGCATAAAAAAAATGGAGTATAAAATTTATATAGTTGACTGAGCAGGCTAATTGGTCTGTAGTTTTCAAGATCTGTTCTGTCTCCTTTTTTGTGGATAAGGATCATTAGAGAATTTTTCCGGTCATCTGGGATGTTTTGATTTTGAAGACGTAAATTAAAAAGCTTCTGAATATGTCTTAGTAGTACCTTCCCTCCAATCTTTAACACATCTGTAGTGATACTACCATCCCCTGGGACTTTGTTGTTCTTCATTTTTTAAAGGATCTTATATATTTTGGCTAAAGAAATATCAGGGACCGAGTCCTTGTTGCGGACCCATCTTCTTTCATATTCTGTTTTATCCAAAGTCGACTTATTGGTGTATATGTATATTCATAAAATTTTTCGACTCTACGTAGTAGTTTTTCTGTGTTGTTCGTTATTCTGCCACCTTCATTTTTCAGTCTGAACATTTCTTTTCCCCCATTTGCGAATTTCCGTTTCGTGATTTTCTTGCTTTCATTTATTTCAATCGTTTGTATTATTTTTTCGTTTTTATATTTTCTTAGATTTTTCTTTACGGCTTTTAAGATTTCCTTATTCATAGTATCTCTTCTAATTCTAATAGTATCTTTACTTATTTTTTTGTCAGACTTTAGTTTTCTTCTTCGTTCCATTTTTGTTTTTTTGAATAAGTTATTGTTCTTTTACATTTGGTGGGCGGAGTTTTTCTTGTGCTCCCATTATTGGTACTGATATTTTCTTCGAATTCCTCTTCTATTCTGGGTTGAGTCCAAGTAGCAGTTCTTTTGTTCTTTACCATTTCGTATCTTTCCAAGTTAGTCCGTCTTTCAATTGTCGCTCTCACCATGCAATGGTCACTGGTTGTTGTAAATTTATTTAGTACTGTGTCTTTAAACAGATATTTCTGGTTTGTTAGGTAGTAGTTATATTTTTTGTTCTTCCATCCGGACTTTTCCAGTTCCATCTTCTATGTAGCTTCTTACAGAAAAAAATAATCATTTGATATATGTAGATCGTTCGTTTCTCCATGGACTACCAAAATTTCCAAGGGCAGTTTCCTGCAGATTTAATTTTATTTCCATACTGACATTAACATCACCACCAGTGATTGTAAAATGAGTCTGATTCTCTGTCATCTCTTTAGATATTTTCTCATAGAAGATTTCTACCTCTTCATCAGTGTGAGCTGTAGTCGGAGCGTAGACTTGGACAATTTTTAAATTGTTTTTATTTTTTTTTTATGGGTCTAGCACACGTGCTGCAGGGAAGTCCCTAAAGCGCTACAGGAGCGGCACCTGTGCGGAAAAAGCTATTCACGTTGTTCTTGAATCGCTGTAAATTGTACTCGGTGGGAAACACAGTCCTTGGCAAATTATTCCAAAGGGATGATGTTCTCCATATAAAAGACTGCTTGAAAAGCGTTGTACGAGGAGTAACAAGCTGAACCTCATACGGATGTGAAGTATTAGCGCGACGTGTATTTCTAACATGCACCGCTCTGGGAGGAATTAAGCGGGCCATATCCTTCGAACACTTTCCATGAAAATACTTGCAAAATAGGCTCAAGTCGCCAACCGTTCTTCGATGTTCCAGCGAATGTATCTTGTGTTTATTCTCAGAATAAGGTATATAACTCTGAGTTTTTTCTATGTATGAAGAGACCTACGCCTTCCAGAAATTTATTTTCTTCGCCATTGTGGTAAAAGATGTCACCTGATTCAAGAGTTTCAAGGCTTTCCCCTCGTCTTCTGACTTCGCTGTCGCCGATAATGTCCCATTTGATGTGATTTAGTTCATTCTCCATTTCTACGAATTTCTTTTCCCATAGCAAAGTCCTAGCAATGAAAGTTGCAACTCTCAGAACTACCTGTTTCTCAAATAATTCTCTTCTCAAATTTTTGTCCCCCCCAGAATCCTTGGGACAGACTGATTTACAGTCAGTGTGAGATTTTGGATGTTTTGTCCTACTCACCTGGGGTATTTTCCGTTTCTTTTTGAATTTGACAATTGAGGGATATGGCTGATCTACAATGCTAGCGCTAGCCCATGAATGATGGCAGGGGGAGGAGTTTGGGTAGAGAAATTTAAATTTTTAAATTTAAATATTGGTAGAACGATTAGTAAGAGGGACATGATAGCCTTCTCTTATAGGGGGGTTGAAGGTTATCAAGGATTACATGGGCCGGATCGCATCCCTAAAGTAAATACTATTGATATTCCACAAAATTGGTCAGCCATCAATCTATAGATTTCGTTCATCGTTTGAGTGCTAACCGGGTTAGGAAAATGTACCGGAACATCTAATGTTCTTCAACATTGCTAAACCGATTTCAGAAAAATTTCCAGAAGGAGCTAACTAAATGCTGTCAATTGAAACACAATCTAGACGGTTACCAAGTTTATATTGCTTTTTAAAAGTAGCGCCAGCGTCAGCTATATATTTTGTGATTAAAGTTATCACACTTTCTTAATTTAAATGTGCGATCTTAGTTATTTTTACACTAATCAATAAGTAGGACCATAGATTGAGGAATTAGTTCCTTAGTCTATTGTAAGACTATAAACTAATTCTTCAGTTTAAGCTGGAACCAATCTTAGTATAGTCTCAAAATTTTAGTTTTTAATTTTTTTCTCACTTATAAGATACTAGCCGTGCCCGCCGCGTCTTGATCCACTATTATCGTCACTGCTTATTCCTTATGTTATCTAACCTAATAAAATATATCCTATAACAGGGGTCGGCAACCTTTTAACTAAGGGGTACCAATTTTCATCCATACAACATTTTGCGTGTCGACATACGTACTTACTACAACTAAAATTAACAAAAATTAACTTAAATTAACTTAAAATATTGCTTTTAGAAGGTTTAATTACAAAAAAATTTTAACATTTATCAAATAATTTTATTATACTAGTCCTAGGACCTAGTGTGAACCCTGTGCTTGAAGTTCTTTAGAGAGTTTTCTTATATCCGGTTCATGTTTGGTTATTTTCAGTGTCACACATGCTTCTGAGTTGTCTGTTGTCAGCCTGCTTGTACGGGTTTAAAATCACTCTCATATGGGAAAAAAGTTGTTCACAGATATAGGATGATCCGAAAGCTGTAAGCATGGCAAACGCTACTTTCTTAAGACAAATAATTTCTCTGGTAAACTCATCCAACAACTGAGTATCTCGTTTGAATGGTTCTGGCAGTCACCTTCTAATACCCTTCTTAATTCTACAAATTTCGTGTTCCATAACTCGGAGCTTTTAAATTCAATGTATTGAAAATCAAAATCATTAATGTCCATCCGTGAGAAAAGAGATATGTCAAAGCAACTGCCGGAAAAATCTATTAAATCTGGTTTGATTAAAAAAACGAACATAGGACTATGTTTATCCAAATCCTGACCCCTCTCGATAAACTCCTCTTTTAAATTAGTCATATATTTAAGAATTTCGTCTATTAGTGCACCATCGTCGACACTGGATATATAAGTTTTTAAATTTGGAAAATATTTATATGTGTTTGTAGTAATATCGCTGATAAATAAATCTATTTTTAATTTGAATAATTTCCAGGATTCGTATAAATCCAGAACTGTTTTGCCTGTACCTTGTAACTTTAAGTTGAGTTCACTGAGATGGTTTGTAATATCAGTAAGAAACATTAACATACAGATCCAGTTCTTATCTTCTAGTTCAGGATAAGCATCCACTTGATTTTTTTCCAACAAGAACGATTTAATTTCGCCCAGACATTGCACAAATCTAGAGAGCACTTTACCACGGCTGAGCCAGCGCACATTATTGTGCGCTGGCTCAGTGCAGTGCAGTGTGAATATGCACTTTCTAATTCCTGCAGAAACGCCTTAAATTGTTTACGGATCAGTGAAGAACGACCGACAATGTAGTTAACTATTTTAACCACCCTATCCATCACGGATTTTAAACTTCCAGCGGAGATTTTAGCGCACAAACTCTCTTGGTGAATTATGCAATGAAAATTCAAAACTGATCGACTCATGCGTTCAATAAGAAGGAAAACAAATCCTTTCTGTCTCCCAATCATAGCAGGAACGCCATCTGTCGTTACGCAAAAATTTTTATTTAAATCAATGTTCCGATTTTCAAAATGTTTAACAAATTCTGAAAATATATCCTCTCCTCTTGTAGTTCCCTGCAATGGGAGCAGACAAATCAGCTCTTCATACACACTGCCATCATCGAAGTATCGCGCAACGATTGCCAGACGGGCAATGTCATTAATATCGACACTTTCATCCAATGCTGCACTAAATACAAAACTCCGTTTGATAGCGTCTCTCTGCTGTTTTTGGACATTTTTGTGTCATTTCGGTAATTCGTCTCTCGATGGTCCGCGCTGATGCCGGTATATCCCTAATCCTGGCCAATATTGTATCCTTATTGGGTAAGTCGTCAAATAAAATCTCGCCAGTACTCAAAAACGTTTGCTTCAAAAATTCTCCGTCAGTGAACGGCCTACCCTTTTGTGCCAACGATTGTGCAATTTTGAAACTGTATTCAGTTACCTGATTTTTTCCTTGGAAAACTTTGCTAAAGAATGTTGACTGTTTCTCGTATTGTTTACTTGCTCTTTGTATTGCCTCCCTTTTATCAACGTTATCTTTAAATAACGATTCATGTTTTATCTGGAAATGTCGTTGAACACTAGATGTCCAGAAAACTACGCTTTTTCGACATAGGACACAAATGGCCCGATCGTTTTGCTGTACAAAACCGTAATCTGTTGTCCATGAAGTCTGAAATGATCGAACGTCTACCTTCTGTTTCTTCGCGGCCATAACGCAACGTAATTTTAATTTTTAAACTTTTCGACGACTATTGACTGGAACGGAGGTTACTTCTATACTAAATGATCCAAACGTGTAGACGCTTGCTATATATAGAAAAATAATGTTTCCAGAAAATTCCAATAATTACGTTTATTAAATTTCTTAGAACAAAAATTATTATCTACAACGCGCCCATTGCAATCAAAGGGTCGCCTAGAAGTTAAATCTAACAAAAACTAAAGTTCGGCAATATAAAAAGAGTTGCGCCGCGCGTCGGAACGATTGAGGTCAAGTCAAACAAAAACCGCCTTATAGCGGCTCTTTTGATCTGAATTGAGGACGTTTATTTGTGTTTTTGCCTAGGCTTATATTTTGAGGCTTGCCGTCTTTAATACTTGCCGAAATTAAAGCCAAACCAATGCATTCAGTAAAATTATAAATTACAAAATATATATTTTGTAGTTTTTGGTAATAATACCTAGTGACCTATATAATATATCGTTTTTGTTTGTATCGTTAAAGTAATACTGTCTTCGATTATTTACTTAATTTCCAAACATGTCACAGATTACAGAATTAATGTGTAAACTTTGAATAGGTACGCGTGCCATTCAAAATTGCTTGGCGTGCCAGAGATGGCACGCTTGCCATAGGTTGCCGACCCCTGTCCTATAACATGGCCAGAGAAATATATGTATGAATTGAAAAAAAAAACACGTAAATTGGATAAGTGGTTCTCAAGTGATAAGCGCACTAACGGACAGACAGAGAGAGAGACCTTGCATTTTATATATACTATAGATGGCGATCATATCAAATTCCGGCCTTATATTTTCAACATTGCTCTCATTTAAAATATTCGTTCCGTAGCTTGCAGATGCACATGTTGAACGTAAGAAGGCACTCTCGACCTCATGCCCCCAGCACACAATAAAAAATATTATGTTCGTTAGAGGTTTATACCCACATAAAGGTTCTCATAAGAGTAAAATCATAGAAAATATAGCTATTGCTACAGAAAGACAAACACGTGGAACAAAGCATCGCCGCAAAACCAAGCCAGCTGTCACTGCTGGATTGTTAAAAGGTACCTCGTCGAGTTTCTCAAAGATGCCACGCATATTTTTCCCTATTATTGTTACCTTGGAGATAAACACGGACAGACAGAATTCATAACATCGTCTCCAAATCTATAAGAAACAGTGGACACATTACCAACCCTGTCTTATAAAAAAAAAATTAGCATATCCCACGTCTGTGCAGCGCCACTAAAAACCTCAACGATCGCACTTGTTCTGCTAGTAAAACCGACTTTGAATACATACCGATGTTGCCACTTATATTTATCAATTTTAATAGCAGGTTAAATGTGGTTGTATATAACTTATTAAAGTACAAATTTAGAAAATATTCCGATGTTTCTTATAAATAAAATGTTACTTTCTTCTCTATTAGCTAAAACTATGCACGATAATTTTGGTTCATCAGATTAGACTTTTAATCATATAGCGAAAACCTGTGACCCATTGACTATTTTAAATTTTCGAGATCTGACAACATTTACATTCAACTAAATTGTAACTCTGCGTTTCCAGTGGCCCTTCCTTAAGTCCACTGTTAATTTTGGATCCTGTTTAGATATAAACAAGCCTAGGCTTGATTGTTACGTATAATACCATTTTTACTTGCGCTGCATCTTTGAGAAACTGATGAGGCACTTTTTAACGATTCAGCCCTTACCAGCCGGCTTCATTTTCCAGTGACTTTTATTTCACATTTTTGTCTTTCTGTAGCGATAACTATATCTTCTGTGGTGAAATTAAAATGCTAGAACATCTTAATATTTACATTATTTTTAATGTTCCGCACGGAACACTTATAAGATTACTTCGGTGTCTGTCTGTCCGTCTATTACACCCGATTTTCTCCTTTGGCGCTAATACACGAATTGATGGCTGCATCAGAGCCATGTAATTTTGAAAGTTAAATTTTGACTTAAAGGGTTAGTCTGGAGGATGAAATTGGAAGTGAAAAAAAAAATTTTACCTGGTCATCGAGTGGGGTGCCAAATGAAAGCTTGGGAAGACAGGATTTCAAAAATATATATAATGTAATACTTGCCTACACTTTTTTTGTATTGTTTTTAAAAAATTTCAAAAATTGCTGTCCCCCCTTATCTCCAAAGTACTGATCAAAAAATTTTGAAAAAATTCTAGAATATTCTTCACAGGGTGTAAATTGAACGAAAATTAATTACGAGTGCATTACTTTTAATAATTTATCTGGTATATAAAAAAACAAAAATTTCAAGGTCATCAGTTTTCAACAAAGATCGGAAAAAAACTTTGTTGAAAACTCATTTGGAGTGTGTTTTGTGAACTCATTGATCATTTTATACCTTCGTAACAAAAATTTTTATTTCAAAAGAAATCAACGTACGGAACACTAATTGCGCAAGTCCGATTTGCACTTGGCCGGTTATTTAATATAAAATTGATTCCAAAAAAAATTTTCTTTAGTTGATGCATTAAAGATCAATGCAAACTAGAACTAACTTAAATTAATCTGATAATGAACCAAAGTTAGCGTATGTTAGTTCAGGTTAGTTCTTAATGCTTACATTTCTCCAGCAAAAAATGCTATTACAATATTTTTATTTACCTACACATTAAATCTGATTTTTTTTATTTAAGAGCATGTTAGAGTTAGTAAAAAAGCGACTGTTTGTTAGAGAGGTCTGATTACTTTTAATGACTACTAACTAGTTTCTATGCTACAACTATTATACAATGATTTTGTTAGAATTTGGATCTTAAGATATATACATGACAGGGACCTAACTAACTTAGCCTAGTTAAGGAATTTATATAAATGTATTGAGAGAACTTAAGATATTGCAACTTAAGATATTTCATGAGCAGAAAACTTAAAATTAAACTTAATATTAATTAATATTAACTTAAGCTAATCCACTGGCACGGGGTCGCTGGGTCTTAGCAGGCGGCGGTGAGCTTGGCGTGGAGTTGAACGATAGGCGGTCCTGACTCTGGAGTTGGGATGGTGAATGACTTTGTCCAGAAATTTGAGCTGAGCTCTGCTGATGAATTCGTGGATTGTGGGCATCTAAATGTTTCTGTGAAGCTGAGTATTGCGGACGAACCATGGGGCTTTGGCGATGATGCGGAGAGCCTTGTTTTGGATGGTCTGGAGGGTGGATCTGCGGGTACGTGATATTCGGCACCATGCTGGGCTGGAGTAGGTCATGCCGGCTCAGATGATCGTCTTGTAAATTGTCAATTTGTTGCGAGTTAACAATTTGCTGGACTTGTTCAGGAGTGGTGTACAGCTTGCCGAGGAGCTTTCTTGGCGGAGGCGGTAACCTGGACGCTTGTTGTAGTGGAGGCCCAGGTACTTGATGCTGTGTGATAGAGGTCGTATTTTAACTGAGATAACAAGTAACTGCTTGTTTAAAACTGGAATGTGGGGTGCAGACCTTACATTGTATATATAAACAGATGTACATCCATTTTATTATTACATTTCCTCTACTAGTTACAAAGTTGAGTACTGAACTTGTACATATATATATATATATATATATATATATATATATATATATATATATATATATATATATATATATATACGTATATATATATATACGTATATATATATATATATATATATATATATATATATATATATATATATATATATATATATATATATATATATATACATATATATATATATATATATATATATATATATATATATATATACGTATATATATATATATATATATATATATATATATATATATATATATATATATATATATATATATACCAGGTGTACAAGTATGAAATGCTAAAAAAACATGTTAAATTCTGAAGAATGATAAAAAGTGCTTTATTCAAAGTATGCGCCATCGCTTGTTATACATTTTTGAATACCACGCCAGTAAAAATCTTCCCCTTTTGCTGTGAACCATTCATCGAGCCATTTTTTCACATCTTCGTACGAACCAAAGCGCTGCTCAGCAAGCTCAGCATCGATGCAAACAAGTGGTAATGGGAAGGAGCCAAGTCTGGTGAGTAAGCCGCATGGGGTAGAACTTCCCAGCTGAGTGCTTCCAACGTGTCGCGAACTGGTTTTGCCGTATGTGTCATGAAGAAAAATGACTTTGTGTTGCCTCTTTCGGTATTCTGGCCTTTTTTCAAGCAGCGAACGGTTCAAATCGGTCATTTGTTGTTGGTAACGTTTAGTATTAACCGTTTCCCCAGGTTTTAACAGCTCATAATAGACTACGCCCCTCTGGTCCCACCAAACACAAAGCATCGTCTTTCTGCCAAAGCGATTCGGTCGATGTGGATGGTGCGCCTGGGTCTACCCATGATTTTTTGCGCTTGGAATTCTCAAAATAAATCCACTTTTCATCCCCTGTAACTATATGATGCAAAAACGACTTCTTTTGTACCGAGCGAGCAAAATGTCACATGTGTTTTTGCACTTTTCCATTTGCCTGTCGTTGAACTCATGTGGTACCCATCTACCGGTCTTCTTCAACCTTTCCCATCCCTCGTAGCCGATTGGAAACAGCTTGTTGACTAACGCCCAATTGCTCGGCGAGTTGTTTTTGTGTTTGCGAATCATCTTCGTTCAACAATGCTTGCATCTTCGTATTTTTTTGGCGGTTTTCCACGTTCCTTGTCTGCAACATCGAAGTCACCACTTTTGAAACGCCGAAACCATCGTTCACACGTATCTTGCCATGGAGCATGTTCACCATAAGCTTCTCGAAGTAATCGGTATGATTCAACAGCAGTTTTCTTCAAATGAAAACAAAAAATTAATGCTGTCAGCGAATGCTTTTTGTTCGGTATAAATTTCGACATATTGAACACAACAACACAACACTATGCACACACTTTTCCAATTTATCACTCGTGCGCGTCTGACACTTATTGATGACACAACAAAATGGCGCAGTGTCAAATCTTTATAGCACAAACTGCATTGGTGCACCATCTGTTGTCTGAAATCCGCATTTCATACTTGTACACCTGGTATATATATATATATATATATATATATATATATATATATATATATATATATATATATATTAAAATAAAAAATAAATTAAGTTATTAAAGTAATTTACTCTCAAATAAAAGGTGTTCCATAAAAAGTTTAATTTAGATCAACCTTCTTCTTAAAAATAATGTTATCTACGCGAGTGTTTTTTTCAAGTTTTCTGTCTAGCTTTGAAGAAAAACTCGCAGAACTTGAAAAAATATACACTTAGTCCATTTTAACTTGTTTTCTTCCATCAAAAAAATCTTTTGTTTATACCTCAAAAACCGACGATACAGCGACTTCAACGCATCATATGAGGAAAATTAATCGACTAATTTTGGACTCTTTTTTTATATATTCAGTAAGCAAAATTTCGTCGTGTAGTAGGATCCTAATAAAACAGCCATAAGGTGGCTCGTCATTACCGTGCGCCTAGGATATAAATGGATAACTTTTAGTCCATTTCCCCCCTGCGCGATCCTCTAAATTGTATTTATTTTTCTAAAGAAACCAAAACCGTAAAAACTGCAAAACGCAGCAAATTTCGTAATTTGACAAGCAAGCAATTTTTTGTATGACAACATTTTCATGGCTAGGTAGATAAATTTAATAAAACACCATCGTGAAGAGGAATCGTTACGTTTATCGCACTCTTCTAAGGGATCGGTAAAATTATTGATCTTTGCTTTTCCGTGATGCCTGTTATTTCTTACCAGATATATTATATTGATTTTGTGAACTTTAGTTTTAAGATATACCCAAGTAGTGTTTGCTTAATCCTGCTGAAAACAGATTTTCAGATTATAACAATTAAAGTTTTGTAAAGTTCTCAACCACCTCCTTATATCGCTCTCAATTAACAGTTGTTCTCTCTGTTATCCTCCAAGCTTGGGTGGATTATTCTAAGCCGTTAATTTAGGGAAATGTTAAGGCTTTTGATTGTTTGATTTTGGATTTATGGACGTATGTAGAAATGGGCGTCATCCGAGAAAAATATGTTAGAAAATGGTAAACGCGTTCAAACATTTGACTAACGAACTTGAAACTCTGAGCAGTATCAGTGGGTTATAATTTTTGTACCAGCTGTATTTTGTAAGCGTGGAGCCCTAAACCTTTACAAATAATGCATTGTAACGAAATTTACGTATATGGCAATCACAGTGTCGAAGGAACATTTTTTATACTCTCACCCGATTTAATTTGACTAAATCTGAAACAACTGAAAATACTATGACTAAATGGCAGGTAAATTCTAGAAAAAAAGTTTGCAAAATTCTGATAACATCCTCGCGGTCCAACAATCTTACAGAGCCTTCACAGCCCAGTCCCAGATTTATCGATCACAATTCGATAAATGCCAATATTATGTTTTTTATGAGTTATATAATATTTAAATTTGATGGCAACCCGTTTGTAAGTAAAATAAATATAAACATTTTAGCTGTGACAGTTGTGTTTTTTTTACCGAACCTGCTGTTCAAATTCGACTCATAAAGGAGATATAAATATTTTAATTTCGTCAAGATAAAAACTTTTCTTGACAATTTTACAGCTACCGTTTAAAGTCATTTTCAGGTCAATATCAAAATAACCGGTCAAGTGCAAGTTGAACTTGCGCAATTAGTGTTCCGTACGTTGATTGGTTCTAAAATAAAAAAAAATTGTAATGGAGGTATAAAATTATCAGTGACTTCAAAAAACACACCCCTAATGAGTTTTCAACAAAGTTTTTTTCGGATCTTTAATGAAAACTGATGACCTTGAATTTTTTATTTATTTTTTTATATATCAGATATATTATTAAAGGTAATGCACTCGTGATAATTTTCGTTCAATCTACACTCCGTGGAGAATATTTCAGAATTTTTTCAAAATTTTTTAAGCAGGGGGACAGCGATTTTTCACGATTTTTTAAAATTAATACAAAGAAAAGTGCGCGTAAGTATTACATTATATATATGTTTGAACTTGTGGTTTTACAAGCTTTCATTTGACATTCCACTCGATGATCTAGTAAGAAAAATTTTTTTTCACTTCCGATTTCTCCCCCCAAAACTAACCCCATAAGTCAAAATTTAACTTTCAAAACTACACGGCTCTGATGAGGCGATCAATTCCTATATTAGTACCAAATTTCAAACTTTCTATGTCAAATAGTTTCGGAGAAAATCGGGTGTGACAGACGGAAAGACACAGAAGTGATCCTATAAGTGTTCCGTACGGAACACTAAAAACAACGAATTTTTATCTACCATTCAAAACCGATTTATAAATGGAGATGTGGATAAATTTCAATATAGTTTTATTAAAAACAGTAATAACACAAATGTAACCACGGATGTATCTGAAAAATGTTGTCTTAGGAATATTTATAGATCTGCAAAAAAAATTCCATGTTGTATTGATATTATTTTAAAAAAATTGAGAAGTATGGGATTAAGGAGAAATATTTTCAATCTAATACAATCTTAGTTAAAGAACAGGTTTCAGTATGTACGAATAGGTTATTCAAACAGTGACATTGTGCGTAATGAATATGGTGTGTCTCAGTGATTCGTCCTCGGACCTCCATTATACTCTTTGTATGTATTGAGCCTACAATGTTCTGTGTGTAAAGTGACTAAGAATTTTGATGAACAATGTGGAAACAACCCGGGTTAAGAAAATTAAATATCTGGACCTCTGTATTAAAGATTAATTGAATTGGAAAGAGCAAATCCGACACATATCAATGAAAATGGCGCCAATGACCAAATCTTTATACAGGTGTAGATGTTATCTAACACACAATACAAAGTTATATGAATATAACTCATATTTCATATCTCAATTTCGATATTTAATTTCGGGACACTCGTAGAACTAAAGATTTTATTACTGCGCAAATATTGCAAAACAAAATTCTTAAAGTATTATTTAGTCATAGAGAATATCAACTCACAACAAGTTAACAATTTACAAGACGATCATCCGAGCCGAAATGACCTACTCCAACCTAGCATGGTACCAAACGTCACGGACCCGCAGATCCACCCTCCAGACCATCCAAAACAAGGTGCTCCGCGTCATCGCCAAAGCCTCATGGTTCATCCGCAAAACTCAGCTTCACAGAGATCTCCAGATACCCACAATGCGGGAATTCATCAGCAGCGCTCCAGCTCAAGTTCCTGGAGAAAGTCATTCACCACCCCAACCCCACAATCAAGACCGCCTACCATCCCCCTTCACTCTAAGTCCGCCACCGTCTGCTAAGACCCAGCCACCGGATTATCTTAAATCTTCTTAAATAATATTAAGTTTAATTTTATGTTTTCTGCTCATGAAATATCTTAAGTTGAAATATCTTAAGTTCTCTCAATACATTTATACGAACTCCTTACCTAGCTAAGTTAATTAGGTCCCTGTCATATATATATCTTAAGATCCCAATTGTAAATCATGTTCTAACAAAATGATTGTATAATAGTTATAACGTAGAAACTAGCTAGTAGTTAATAAAAGTAATCAGTAATCAGTCATAAGAGACTAACATATGTTTACAGGGATTTAAAATTGTATAAATTAGAAATAGTACTTGGGTTGAAATAGTGTAAATTTATGTTTAAAGTAACAGGACCCAAAAGTGTAATATAAATATTGTTTTTAATGGAGATGTACACCCTTAACCACTAGAAACCAAAAATAGGTTAAGTTGGCAAAATATTAGAACCAATTATATTGGTGTGGTATTATAGCGACAGCGTACTCTGTTCATAAAAGCTTACCTACGCATGTGCGTGATATGGATAGTCATGAGCATTTTTTAAGAGAAATAAAAAAAAGTATTGTGAAAGCATATCTTCCGTTGAGACTGGCTGATGTAATTTGAAATATAATATTGGATTTCACTTAAAATAGTTTAAATTAGAGTTGTTATTAGCTTAGTTTTCTCGATACCAGTGTTTACATGCACTGCTTAGAGATAATTCAAAAAGATATTGTTATGATTTTGGAGGTTACACAGAAATATTAAAAATAAAGTGATGCATAAACATTTATGACCGAATTCACTAAATGGATCTAGACGTTTTAAAAAATGACTAACTCTTAAACCTGTTTAGTGAATTTGACGGTTAAATATTGACAACTGCCAATTTCTTAAAATATTGTTAAAGACTTGTATATCCATATATAAATTTGGTAGAAATCTTATATTCAGGAGTAGATCTACCAACAAGTATATTTACCTTCGTTAAAGCGATTAGAAAACGATAGCTTACAAATGGTAGATCCACCGCAAGATATAAGAAAATCACAGGAGCTACAAACGTATTAATTTTGACAGCGGTCGAGGTTATAACTGGGGTGAATCCAGGATTTTGTCCAAGGGGAAAATGCTTTGGAGCTACATTCACCATTTAAACAAAAATATACTCTCTTATCCAAAAAAATCGATGACCTGGGTTGAGGGCTACTGGTTGAGAAGTTTCTAAAAAAATTCTCTCTTATCTAAGAAAATTGAAAAACCACGGCCCAAAGGGCGTCCGAACAACTGTCACAATATTTCTCTTTTCAGAAATTTTATATATTTTCTTAATTAAGCCGCACCAAACAAGTACATGCATTGGTAACCTAACATACAGAAAATGAAATTTTTAGGAAGGAAAATCCTAAAAATTAAATGTGCCCATCAAATCTCATTTTCGGAATTGCCTATGAAAATACAATGTTTGGAAAAAAAATTATCTTTAAAAATCACTCTAGTATAGATAATTGATGCTAATATAATTAAACTTGGCAACGTTGTTAAATATTGGTCATCGGCTCGGTCGGTAACAGACGGGCGCGGCCGAATTGACGGTTAACAACTCGACTACGATTACTGACATTTCGACATTTCACAGACCGCGAGAGCCTTGATTGTAGAAGAAACGAACCGGTCAGTAATAAAAGTGTTATTTTTCTCGTAAAAAAACTAGAATTAGGTAAAAATAGAGGCTTAATAAATTATATTTTAGGAATAGTGATATCAATGAATATTTACCTACAGAGGTGACGTAAAGTAGTGAACGGCCGTCAATTTTCGTACGAAAGTGATTTTTTTTGTTTCGGTTTATCTTGAGCCATGGCCGACACGGATGCCAAGGATCGTTATGATCCCGAATTGAAGTATTTGTGTGTGGACAGGAACAACTACAATGATCCTGCTACCCAGGCTGAATGGACCCAGAAAAGGCTTGTATGGATACCCCATGACACACAGGGCTTTGTGGCAGCCTCTATCAAGGGCGAGAGAGGCGATGAAGTGGAAGTAGAAATTCAAGAAAGTGGAAAAAGAACAACAGTAGTAAGGGATGACATCCAGAAAATGAATCCACCCAAGTTCGACAAAGTAGAAGATATGGCTGAGTTAACTTGCTTAAATGAAGCCTGTGTGCTCCATAACCTGAAGGACCGGTACTATTCAGGATTAATCTATGTAAGTTTTTTTACTTGGCTCTGATATCTAATCGTTGCTTATTATCTTAGGATATTCTTACGAACTCACAAGACATATAGCTGGAATTTGTACTGGGATCTATCTGAATCTTTATATTCCTGTACAAGTAACTCAGAAATGAGATGATTTTGCAAAACCCAACACTACAAATAAATGGGAATCTATGTTTTTTCATTCATCATCTGCTAGTTTCCTATATTCTTTTATGCCTTTGATCTAAGGACGTATTTTTTGTTGAACAAGTTTAACACTTAAAAAGCTATTGATCAACTATTTAAAGAAGTGCTTTTTCAATTAACTTGGTACCAACTTGTAAAACAGTCAATTTTCATTTAACCTTTTTGTCAAGTAACTTGATCTTATTTATACTGTCAGTCAGCTGTCCTACTTTTCAATTATGTTAGGACCTGTGACATATTTATGTTTTAAATTATGGAATTCTATCATAGACATATCAAAAAATTAATAAGTTACTGATCTTAAAATCATTAGTTTTATCACTGTTATTAATCACAGCTGTAATAGTAATTAAGTTACCAAACTAATGCTACCAACTAAAAAACTTCCTGTTTTAATTTCTAACTCAATCACAAAAAGACCCATTTTGGTGGGTTATGGAACATATTGCCCTAATGAGAGGAGATGAATTATGGATGACCAAGCAGCAAATGAAAAACATACCATTCACTGTTTATAGAAGCTATATTTATTTATTAACTATTATAATAAAACAATTTATGTTAAAAAATCACATCACATAATTTAGAGTTAATGAACAAAGAAATATAGCTTCTTTAAAAAAAATGTATTTGTTGAGTTTTTGTAAGTATCTATCAATTCCACAGATAATAATTTTAGGATTTTATAATTTCTGTTTCCTTATCCACCTGTACAATTAAATAATACCATATAAATGACACATATAGGAAATGTGATTTATATAGTTTTCTCATGGATGGAAATTAGATGTCCTCATAAACAGTGTACTTACTGTTTCAATTAATGATATCTTGAATTACACAAAAGTTTTAATTGATACTATTAACTAGAAATATACTATTAAGTAGAAAGATCTTGCCTAAATTTAGACAAGAAGATTAATACTAAACACGGACAAGTCAACTTACCTAAGTTTTTAATGTTGTGTTATGGTAAATTATTTCTTAAAATCCGTATACCAACAATAATCTCTACCGGAAAATTTCTTATTCCTAAAGATAATTTATGTTATGATTATGATTTAGTACTAAAGATAATAGTGCTTCTAATAGCTGAAGATCTGTAATAGGTCCATTTACATCAAGGTTTTGAAGAGAAAAAAAGTATAGTAATTATAATGTGAATGGACCTATCACATTGCCAGGAGGGAACCAGATAGAGCTTCTATAAGCCTTTTTTATGGCTGAAGCCTTTAAGGTTCCATCATTTGAAAGGGTTTTGGTTTATGAAAAATTTCCACCCTCTCAGTCATCAGTTTTTAAATGTTGTTTAAGCTTTTTTTTAAAGTTCCCTTGTAGGAAGAGATTCTGTTTTTGTGAAAAATCTCCTCCAGTTATGGATTTTAACTTTAGTGTATTGGGAAGGGCCTAAGTTTGAGGTTCACTAGAGGAGAAGTTTTTTTTCCTTCAGTTTTCTATATAAGCAGCTTCGCTACACAACAGTTATCATTATAACACGAAATACTTTATTTTTACGCTCGACGTGCGTTTCGTTAACCATATTAGCATCATCAGGAGCTATGATTGTCAAGCATCATTCCTGAAGATGCAAACATGGTTAGCGAAACGTACGACGATTGCAAAGTCGTTGGTGTTTGTAGTCATAGCTGTTGGGTGGTGGTATTATCCTAAAGATTTCAAAATCCCAATGTAGTTAAGCAATTTCGCGTTTTTTTTTTCATCGGTCCTTACCTTACTTCAATAGGATATAACCTTTTTCATATTACTGGGAGACGTTGTCCAGGTGCCGAAATACACGTTTTGGTTTCACGGTACTGTTTACACATTTCTGTAGTGCTGCCACGTAAGTTATTCTAAATAATATTTATTATTCCAGAAAATAGTATTATTACTGGCCCTACAACTTAAAATCAAGTATCGGGTACAAGGTTAGCAGTTTAATAATTTTTTTTGGTTCATGATATAAATAAGGTTCCTTAATTTCATTTTCAATGAGTTTGTGTACCTGGTGTTGTCATTGGTGGAAGGAAATAACAAATCTGCGATATGCCTATGACACGGTAATTATGACAACCTCTCAGGATGAATTAATCAACATCATAACTAGACTAGACCAAGTAAGCAAGGAACATGGAGTAACTCTTAATAAAAATAATGTCCAACACAAGTTCATATGAACAGAGAGGGGACAGCTGGTTTTTTGAGTTTATAGAAAGATTTAATTACTTAGGCCCAATTTACCAATAACAAAACATGTGAAGTCGAAATCAGATGTAGACTGGACATGGCAAGAAACTCTGTTGTAAAAATGACCAAAATATGGAAAAGTCCTGAAATCTTACAAAATAGCAAGTTGAGACTGATATCTAGTTTCATATTTGGCCTCTAAAGCTAGCGGATAAACGTGATATAGAAGCTTTCGAACTTTGGGTTTACTGGTCATTGGTGCCCATACCATGGACAGCTAAATGTACAAACCAATTTATACTGAACTAACTAAACATAGCGAACAGACTGTTAGCTCAAATAAACAGAATGCACCTAAAATACTTTGGACACATAGCCAGGAAAACTGATGTGATGGAAAGGTTCTTCATCTCAGGAACAGTAGATGGAAAAAGACCGTAAGGGCGCTTCCCACTGAGTTGAGCCGATCAAACAAAAATGTTTCATAGGAATTGGTTTCCTTGAGTTTATGGAAGCCGCCCAAGACCGAGAAAGCTGGAGGACAATAGAAGCAGCCACTACTTAGTGCCACCAAATTCTTTTGAGAATAATAGGATCAAGGTTAAGGCATGTACCTAGTATCAGTAATCACACTACTCTTTTCAGTTTGTGCCATTATGTGCTTTAAGTGGAGTGATTTTTTTAAAGAAAACTGCCATGCTATCTAAAACACTGGAAAATGACTAATGTAAAATTACTTTATCCACAATTCAAGAATGACTAATAACTGCTAAGTATTAATGATTTTGCAAAAGTTCGTTTCTTTGTTCACATTTCTGTTGTATCCATTTTTTATCAGTTATTTAAACCAAATCAGTCTCCTTTTTAATCTCTAAGAATGCATTTTTTAAATATTAACTAGTAATTGTAATGGGTGACTTAACATTTTTTTACTGATACACACCATTTAATGTCTGGCAAGAGATACAAGCCTATTATACTTTAACATGGTGATATACTTTTGTTGTTGGTTTAAAAAACCATACTTACCTAAATAATTCAATATTGCAGACACAGTAAACACTTTTTTAAAGATAGAATAGTAGGCACTTGATAAGTATACTAAAACATTTCCATGTTTGTTATTTCATATCAGGCCTTGTCATTATGAGGTGATATGGTGTAATTAACTTTTTAAGTTAGTTCCACACATATACCATTTTGATAAATTCTGAATCAATCAAGACTAGCCCAGTCGCCAGGGGTTTTGAGCTCTCATTAAATGTTAACAGACTGCATTTTGACACATAGGTAGTTTTTTTGAGGTAGAATACGGTAAAAAAAGTTTGCTAAAATCTGAGGTACGCTAAGCCCCACAACATCCAAAACAAAATAAAAATTCGGTTTTTTCCGTAATATCTCAAAAACTGAAAACAATATCGAAAAAGTAATAGCACCACGTGAAAGAGCGGGAAATTTTACAAAAAAAATAGTATATGGATTTTTTTTTCGGATTGTTCGGATTTGGATACATAATTCAAAAAGTGTAGCCCCCAAACAAGTTAATTTGAAATTATATTACTTGTTTTCAGAACGTAAAAAAAAATTAAAAGATAGCTTTTTGAAGAGGAGACTTCCAGCTTTCCGATGATACTAATAATTTTTAATTTTGTTCCTTTATAATTCGTAAAACTTAAAACGAAATTTTTGTTTGCATATTTTTAACAGGCATACAGTTAGTTAACTATTTAATAAAATATAGTATTGAAAAAAATCCTTGTGCATATATCATTATTATACCTTAAGTTTCAATGTAAGAATAATTAAAAATACCCACATTGTCTGTGTTATTTAAAAATTGAGTTTTAAAATATGAAAATTTGTCTGCTGTAGTACGCCGCCGGCAATTTTACCTTCAAAGTAGTACGAAATGATCAAAAAATGTCGGACATTTTTTTTTAGATACAGTTAAAAGTAAACTTGATATTGGAATATTGTTAAAAGCTTTAATTTTGTAATTTTGTTCTTAAAAAGTGTTCATTATAACTGTATTTTTTGCTTATTATTAATCATACATCTTAAACTTAAAATATAAAAAAATTTAAAGTGAAAAATGAAACATAAAAGTCTAAGCTTTAAGTATAAAGTATTTATGTTTCATTTAAACATCTAGAAACAAAGAAAACAGTTAGTTATTGAAAACACAAAGATTCTAAATCACTCGAAGAAATTAAATAAATTATATCTGGCCGTCATATTGGATCCGCCATTTTGAATTTTTCAAATCTGTCATCGGATTCTTAATAAGCACCTCGAGAAACGCCTTAATAGCCAATTTCTAAATATTTAGCGGTATACAGAAACGTTAATTTAATCATAAATAAGATTGGAAGCATGATTACCACTACAACTGAAGAGATAAAGCAGCCATTTTATTTTAAATATTTTTTTAAAATTATAGTAAAACTAAAAAAAAGTCTATATACTAATTTTTTTGTAAAATTTCTTTCACGTGGTGCTATTAGCGATATCTTTTTTATTTTTCGAGATATTTGCGAAAAACCGAATTTTTCATTTTATTTTCGATTTTGTAGGCTTAGCGCACTCTTTAGAGTAGCAAACTTTTTTATCATATTCTACGTCTAAAAAACTACCTGTATGCCAAAATGCAACCTATTAACATTTAATGAGAGCTTTTCGTCAAAATTTGCCTCTGACAACTGGGTTAGACAGCTAACCCTTAATTGAACTATTTTAAGCTTCTGGTGTATTCTCAGATTAAAATTTAAAATTAATTTAAAAATGTAATTACGTTCAAAAATATCAACATATATGAAAATGCAACTTTATCAGAAATTCCACGAAATAATAATCATTGATAAAAATAACTCTGTATGAAAGGTAGGTAAATAAATTGATGAATAGGAAACAGTCAAATATTTTTTGAAGATAACAAGGGTTTTTCAGGGTACTGTAGGTTCATGATAACCTACTGTGTACACTGAACTTAGTATACTACTCACTTAAATTTAAGCCCGTATATTATTCGTTCAAAATTGGAATTTCCATTTTGTAACTTTGTCCATATACAGTAGAGGTTTTACTTGGAAAAAAAATTGAAACATGAAGTTAATTGTAGGTAATGATTTAATTCTTGTTAGGTAGGTTATAATACTATACAAAAAATAATTTAACAATACCCGCGACTTCGAAGTAGTGTAAAATTCTGGGAAGTATTAATTCTACTGAATGAATTTAATCGCTAATTAATTAATAACAATTGTACACAATTTTATTCGGTTCGACAACACTATAGATGTAACTGATCCCTTAGTAGTCGACCAATTTTCACAGCTTATTACATGTGTGACCATATTTTCATAGCTTATTTTTCACATGCCTTTGTCCTTATCGTTATCTCAAGCATGCGCAGTATTAACGCGAAGGAATTGCAAGGTTAGGTTAGTATTCATCTTCTATAAACTTAGGAGTTTTTTTTTATTTATTTCATGGTTAAGCACCCTGGTTACTAGTATTTGATGGGTTAACATACGTTTCTAAATTAAAGTTGTGTCTAGCAGGTTCCTATCACTTCCTTCAATATTTCGAAGGTAATATGAATGTGCGATAAATCAGATTTCTTTTGAAATTAGCGCTACACACACTGTAATGCCATTGAGCTAAAGATTGCAAAATCTCAACATAATCTCAACACTAATTAACTGTTGTCAGTGTTATTTGCAATAAAAGATTATCATTTCAATTTTACTGTACTTTCTTAGTGGTTTGTATACCTAAGTAGGAAAAAAACAGGCCGTACCATAATAGCGATAAGAATAATGAAATTCAAATAACCTCCCTTATAAGTCCTTAAATAAGGGAAATCGTTATCCTTAATAAAGGTTTCTCCTTTTTTGTTACAATACTGCGCAAGCTCCAAATGGTGGACGCATGCTTCAAATAACGATAACAGCTAAATCCTTATATTTAATTTCTTCCTTTTACTATTGCGCAAGCTCCAAACGGTGGACATATGCTTCAAATAAAGATCTGACTACTGACTACCAAAATAAGCATTGCAAAATCTCTCTAATGTAATGCGGAGTCATGTTCCAAATGGTTAGCGAAACCAAGTTTCAGGTTTTAGAAGGGGGCACTTTTCAGACCTGTTAAGATTCTTTAGATTTGATATTGATTTAATTATTATTTAATTTTGCTAGTTAATGTAATGATGTTAATATCCTTGTCATATCAGTGAAGAGCTTAAATTAAAAAATAGTATAACCGGTCAAGTGCAAGTTAGACTTGCGCAATTAGTGTTCCGTACGTTGATTGCTTTTAAAATTAAAATTTTGTTACCGAGGTATAAAATGATCAGTGACTTCACAAAATACATCCCAAAATGAGTTTTCAACAAAGTTTTTTTTTTCCGATCTGTACTGAAACCTTATGACCTTGAAATTTTTGTTTTTTGTTTATATACCAGATAAATTATTAAGGTAATGCACTCGTGATATTATATATGATAGAATATTCAAGAATTTTTTCAAAATTTTTTGATTCAGTACTTTTCGAGATAATTAGGGGGCAGCGATTTTTCGATTTTTTTTTAAAACAGTACAAAGAAAAGGTTGCGCAAGTATTACATTATATATATTTTTGAACTCCTGTTTTTACAAGCTTTCATTTGTACCCCACTGGATGACCTGATAAAAAAAAAATCACTTCCGATTTCATCCCCCAAAACTAACCCCTTAAATCAAAAATTAACTTTCAAAACTACACGACTCTGATGAGGCCATCAATTCCTATATTAGTGCCAAATTTCAACTTTCTATGTCAAATAGTTTCGGAGAAAATCGGGTGTGACAGACAGACGGACGGACGGCCACCGAAGTGATCTTATAAATCCCAGCCATTCCCGGTTCCATTTAAGTGTGTATGTCTTTTTCACTCTCGTATAAGACGGTTATTTGATGTTGGATTGAATGGATCAATAACCGACGCCAACACAACAAACTTCGCCGTTATATCACGAGAACGGTCGACGTTACCTACATGTGTAATGGGGTTGGTAAAAATATTTTCTGATCTATTTGCCTGACATTAAGTCGTTTCTACTATAATTAGGATTTGGTCTACCACTTTGGTAAGATCATAAGCTCGTTAAGAAACGTTTGGAGAAAACCATCGCCATAAAAATATATCTAATTTTTAAGGTGCAGTCGAAGAATATAAACTCAACATCAGATTATTTTTAGCAAGTGTTCTCCACTTATAAAGTACCAAAACCGAACCCAAAACTTGAGCTTTCAGTTGAAACATGGTTTGTTAAAACTAATTATTGACACGAGTAACTATCTCGTAAATTCATTTATTAAGTGTAAATTATATTAATTATCATCTAATTTCCATTGCATTGTCCCTTTCTTTGTATGCATTATTATTATTTTTATTTTGGCACACTTAAATTAGCAAGCTGTTAACAAATAAGCAAATCTAGCTGGTTTTGTATTAAGGTGTTTAGTCGCAGTTATTTATGAAGCGAATGATTTAAAAATACTAAAAATAAATACTCCAGATAGCGGCCACTTTGAAGTTTTAAGGCGTAATCTATTTTGCCTATCAATGTCACAAACCCAGAGAGTGTCATTTGTTAGTTTTTAATTTTCAATAAAAGATTTGTTAAATATATATATTTTTGATACTATTGAAGTTGTATTGAGTGTTCTAGTAAGCGTTGGGAAACTTTTCCTTGCGGAATGTTTTACTGTTGGGCGGGAGAAAGTAAAGTTTTGAATACCAAGAAGACAATTTTTACTTTGTTACTTGATGTTTTATTTGTTTTAAATATTATCTTGTCAATTTTTTTGCGCCCTTTGCTAAGGGGAAATATTGCATTTCTAAGAAAATCACTCTCTGAGTTTTTTTGCATTTCTTCACGTTTCAGGATCCCTACATCAGAAGATAATTGCCCTTTATAACTAGTTTTTGAACAATGTGTGTGTTTTTTTTTTGGGTGTAGCACACGTTTTTTTTCTAAAAAAACATGTTAAATTCGGAAAAAATGATAAAAAGTGCTTTATTCAAAGTATGCTCCATCGCTTGTTATACATTTTTCCCCATCTTTCGGGCAATTTGTCATACCACGCCAGTAAAAATCTTCCCCTTTTGCTGCGAACCATTCGTCGAGCCATTTTTTCACATCTTCGTACGAACCAAAGCGCTGCTCAGCAAGTGCGTGACTCATCGATGCAAACAAGTGGTAATCGGAACGAGCCAAGTCTGGTGAGTAAGCCGCATCGGGTAGAACTTCCCAGCTGAGTGCTTACAACGTGTCGCGAACTGGTTTTACCGTATGTGATGGAGCATTGTCATGAAGAAAAATGACTTTGTGTTGTCTCTTTCGGTATTCTGGCCTTTTTTCAAGCAGCGAACGGTTCAAATCGGTCAATTGTTATTGGTAACGTTTAGTATTAACCGTTTCCCCAGGTTTTAACAGCTCATAATAAACCACGCCCTTCTGGTCCCACCAAACACAGAGCATCTTCTTTCTGCCAAAGCGATTCGGTCTTGCGATCGATGTGGATGGTGCCCCTGGGTTTACCCATGATTTTTTGCGCTTAGGATTCTCAAAATAAATCCACTTTTGATCCCCTGTAACTATACGATGCAAAAACGATTTCCTTTTGTACCGTGCGAGCAAAATGTCACACGTGTTTTTGCGCTTTTCCATTTGCCTGTCCTTCAACTCATGTGGTACCCATCTACCGGCTTCTGAATCTTTCCCATCTCTCGTAGCCGATTGGAAACAGCTTGTTGACTAACGCCCAATTGCTCGGCGAGTTGTTTTTGTGTTTGTGAATCATCTTCGTCCAACAATCCTTGCAATTCGACATCTTCGTATTTTTTTGGCAGTTTTCCACGTTCCTAGTCTGCAACATCGAAGTCACCACTTTTGAAACGCCGAAACCATCGTTCACATGTATCTTGCGATGGAGCATGTTCACCATAAGCTTCTCGAAGTAATCGGTATGATTCAACAGCAGTTTTCTTCAAATGAAAACAAAAAATTAATGCTGTCCGCGAATGCTCTTTGTTCGGTATAAATTTCGACATATTGAACAGAACAACACAACACTATGCACAGACTTTTCCAATTTATCACTCGTGCGCGTCTGACACTTGTTGATGACACAATAAAATGGCGCAGTGTCAAATCTGTATAGCACAAACTGCATTGGTGCAACATCTAATATATATATATATATATATATATATATATATATATATATATATATATATATATATATATATATATATATATATATATATATATATATATATATATATATATATATATATATATATATATATATATATATATATATATTTATATATTTATATTTATATTTATATTTTATGTATGTATATATATATATATATATATATATATATATATATATATATATATATATATATATATATATATATTATCATAAATTCTGGTCTCGTACTACACAACATTAGATGATTATCAACCACCAGAACAGGCGGGGTTTCGAAAAGGTTGCAGTACCATCGAGAAGATACAAAACATCAAAATTCTAATCGAAAAATCCAATGAGTATAATGTCCCAATTCATTTAGCTTTTACTGATTACAACAAAGCTTTCGATTCTGTAGAGCTATGGGCTGTATTTGAAGCTATGAATAATGCTAGAATGGATTCAAGATACCTTCTTAAACACGTATACGATAAAGCTACACTACAAGTTAAAATCAGTGGTGATCTAACAACCGATGAAATAGCTCTACAACGTAGAATAAGACATGGCGACACTATCTCGCCGAAACTTTTTACATTGGCTTTGGAGGACGTCTTTAAACAACTAGATTGGGAGGAGAGAGGAATAAATGTTGATGGAAGATACTTGAGCCACCTCCGTTTTGCTGACGGTATAGTTTTGATTGACAAGAATTACAGGAGATGGTCTGAGATTTGAAGGCAGCTTCAGAAAAAGTTGGACTGACTATGAATTTTACAAAAACTAAAATCCTGAGTCCAGACGAAACACCAGTCTATGTTGGAGACAGTAAAATAGAAAAAGTTAAAGAATATGTTTACGTAGGTCATGAAATAAAGCTTGATAAAGAGAACCAAAAAGCCGAATTGAGTAGGAGAATTAGAATGACATGGGCAGCCACTGGAAAACTGGGTCACGTCTTAGAAAGTGCTGATATCCCAATCAATCTGAAAACCAAAGTTTTTAACACGTGCATTCTCCCTGTTAGGACGAATGGATTAGAAACCTCAGCATTAACGGTGAAAACAGCTAATAAACTTCGAACTACCCAGAGAGTTATAGAACGAATTATGCTGGAACTAACGCTTAGAGACCACTTGCGTAACGAGGAAATACGTCTTCGAACCAAGTTCGAGGATGTCATAAAGCTTATGGCGACTTTAAAATGGACTTGGGTAGGATACGTCACTAGGCAGGAGGCGGATAAGAAGTAAACGAAAGACACGCTTAATACAGTGGAGACCTAGAAGACCCAGGAGAAGGGTAGGAAGACCACCAAAAAGAGGGATCGATGACGTGAAACAACAGGTCGGCAGGAACTGGCCCCATATAGCCAAGGATAGAGTGGAGTTGAAAAGACAGGAGGAGGCCTACGTCCAGGAGTGGATGGCAAAAGGCTGCTAAAAGAATAGAAGAAGAAGACTAGCGCTTTAGTTAATTTAAACACCCAATCGCCAAATTACCTGTTATAAAATTAGACTTTTTAAGTAAATAAAGCAGTACTGGTACATATTTGGAAAGAATCTATATAATTTTAGCGTTTCTAGTAACGCTGTTCTGACAAGTAGGCTCTATGGTTTTTGCATATATTGCCACAGGAAGTATGTACTTTCAAGTTTTTCCAGAGTTATTACGCGTAATGTCATCGGAACTTATGTAAATGTATTTCTAGGAATAAAACACCCCTGGTATTATACTGCGTGTCCGTTATTCGGTTGCAATAGAAATAAAAGATGTCTATTTTAAAATTATAAAGTCGCTAGAATCTCAAGGTGAAAAATTTTACTGCAAACACAGTGTGGGCTTCCTTCGAGCAATACGTTTTTAATGCATATATCCGGATAGTAAATTTGGTAATTTAAATAACAAATGACATTAAACACCTGGTAGTATTTCCGATTAAAACACGAAACAGTTGGGACATCTATTAACGCTAACAGCCTAAAAGCTCATGAACGTATTATTCAGAGTGTTTTGTGCCGCTTAACATTTTGTTGTTACCTTTTTGATTCGTCAATAGTCTTTGTACATCATAATAGTAAATATTAACGAATTGATTGAAGAAAAAAAGAATATTTTTATTTTTGATGGAAAATACTCTATTAGAATATGAAGAAGAGTCTTTGCATCCACAATCTACGAGGGGTACCTTTTAAGTTTTTACAAAAACAATAAATTTTGATACAAATCATTTTACTATTTCTCAAAATATTCACCGCACACAATTTTTGTTACGGAGTACGGTACCTTTTGAGATAAGGGGGGACAGCGATTTTTCTCAATTTTTAGAAATAATACAAAAAAAGTGTGCGCAAATATTACTTTATTATATTATTATATATTTTTTTGAACTCGTGTTTTTACAAGCTTTCATTTGACACCCTACTCGATGACCTAGTAAATTTTTTTTTTCACTTCCGATTTCATCGCCCAAAACTAACTCCTTAAGTCAAAATTTAACTTTCAAAACTACATGGCTCTGATGAGGCCATCAATTCCTATATTAGTGCTAAATTTTAACTTCTGTGTCAAATAGTTTCGGAGAAAATCATGTGTGACGGACAGATGGACACTAAAGTGATCTTATAAGTGTTCCGTACGGAACAGTAAATTTATTTCTGCAAAATGTTAACCAGCATTTTTGCCAACGCTCACCAGCTCTCTAGTTATAATTATACTCGACCAGAGAAAACAAATCGTAATGACACTGTAGGGGTCGATCCTTCACTGGCTTAGAAAATGTGACTCTGTTTCGTGTAACGCCATCTATTATAGAAAATATAAACACATTTAAGAGACCTAATCTATAGTTTATCTATGAACGCAAATAGCTCACCAGACTTTAGTAATTTAGTTGAAAAGTAAGATTATGAGTTATTGTGGTTGTGTTGTTTTAGTCACCTGTAGCACTATTAAATAGGGTCTGGGCTTCTTAAGACTGGAATGAATTACAAACTAAAATTGGTCGATAACGTGAGGACATCTATTATCAAACTTATTAAACCTCCATTAAACATTAAATCCAAGTGTGGGTTCGATTGATTCCACAGGTCAACAAAAAAAGGTGTTCTTGGATAAAGACCATATGCAAGACATTTATTCTGATGTTCTGAAACCTATCTTACCACCAGAATGCTCATATCTCCTCAAATTTCTTTTTCGTGAGACTTGAGCCCCTGAAAATACGTTAAGAAAATAAATGCATCAAAATAATTGACTATTTTTTACAAAAACAGAGACAGAATAAATATTTTCTGATCAAACTAAGATATTCCTATGTACTTCGATGTTCTGAAACCGAATTTGAAATGTACTTTGACCTATAACTTCAAAAAACCTATCAAAAACCGCAGATATAAAAAAAAATTGAGGATATTTGAGCATTCTGGTGGTAAGGTAAGTTTCAGAACATCAGAGTACATGTCTTCCATATCGCCTTTGTCCGAGAACAATATCTTTTTTGTGGACCTGTGTTAACTACAATATCCGGTCCGGATTATTGAATCGCTAGTTCTGCTGGCAACCAGGTTACTGAAAGGAAAGATTACTACGTTATAAAAGCGGATTAGAAAGAGTAAGCACTTTGAAAAGTTTAGTGAAAAATAGACGTCAGTATTTTGATAGGATAACTTATATTCTTTCTCGGTTAACTTGCGAGTTGATATCTACTCGTAGTAGAGAATAAAGAAGTAAAATAGAAACATATAATCATTTTTTAGTGTTCCGTACGGAACACTGATAAGATCACTTCGGTGTCTGTCTGTCCGTCTGTCACACCCGATTTTCTCCGAAACCTGAAATTTGGTAATAATATAGGAATTGATGGCCTCATCAGAGCCATGTAGTTTTGAAAGTTAAATTTTGGGGGGTGAAATCGGAAATGAAAAAGAAATTTTTTTACTAGGTAATCGAGTGTGGTGTCAAATGCAAGCTTGTGAAAACACGAGTAAAAAATATATATATAATGTAATACTTGCTCGCACTTTTCTTTGTATTATTTCTAAAAAATCGCGAAAAATTGCTGTCCACCCGCCTTATCTCGAAAAGTACTTATCAAAAAATTTTGGAAAAAAAAAAACTCTGGAATATTCTCCACGGGATGTAGATTGAACGAAAATTATCACGAGTGCATTACCTGTAATAATTTATCTGATATATAAAAAAAAAAACAGAAATTTCAAGGTCATCAATTTTCAGTAAAGATTGGAAATAAACTTTGTTGAAAACTCATTTGGGGTGTGTTTTGTGAAGTCACTGATCATTTTATACTTCCGTTACAACATTTTTTATTTTAAAAACAATCAACGTACGGAACACTAATTGCGCAAGTTCAACTTGCACCTGACCGATTATTTTTTTTCTAAATGGACTGTTTGGATAGTATTTAAGTTACCCCGAAAACTATTTAATTCAGTTGTAGAGAAATTTGCGGAAAATAAAAAAAATATATAAAAACTCACATCTTATTTACCAAAAAAGTACAAATTATTATAAATTAAAGTTGATTTTAATCGAACTGGGACGCTTCATTTTAATATCGGTATTGTTTTAGCATCGTAAATCGGATGCGTTTACCATTTAGGTAAAAGATTACCATATTAGCGTAGGTCACAAAAGTATAGTTAATCACGCCGTTATTAATATCGCAAGGTCTAACAGTGGTCATAACTACAAGATCGTACGGTGCATACTGGATAACATTATACGTATAATAATATGCATAAACAACAATAAATTTAAATGTGAGATATGACTCAAGACTTATTTTCATTTCCGAGTCCATTTCCGATTGTCCATTATCCCGGTTTTATTGCTGAAAATTATTTTTCTAATAACTAAAGTCTAGCTAAATGTGTGTTAGAGTGAAATTTTTTTTCGAGAGTTGTATGATAAGTACCTGGCCTCGGCCAGAGATGGCGCTACTACTATTTAAAAAAATTATATTTTTGTGTAAACATAACCTTTTACAAGAAGCCTGTCAAATTTTCAAGTCGCTGCGTGATTTAGTTTGTGCGTGGCAGCCATTTAAATAGAACAAATTTTGTGATTTTACAACAATGGAAAAAATTGAATATCGAGCAGTGATAAAATATTTGTTTTTGAAAAAGAAAACAAATGATGAAATAAAAGCGAACTAACCTTCGTTATCGACCATACAATATTTTCAAGCATTTTTGATGAAGAACGTTGTCCACATGAGGTCACCACATCAGAAGTGATTAAAAGAATCTACGATATAGTGATAAATGATCGGAGAGTGAAAATGCGTGAGATTACTGAGACTGTGAGCATCTCAATTGAACGGGTGCAGAACATTTTAACAACTCATTTGGATATGAGAAAGAGGGGTGCCGCGATTGCTTACAATTGACAATAAACACGCACGTGTGTCAACTTCAAAAGAATGTTTGACGATGTTAAAGCTCAATCGGAATGATTTTTGGCATCGATTCATAACTGTTGACGAAACATGAATTCATCACAGCACACCAAAGATCAGTCCAAACAGTGGATTTTATGTGGCGAACCGGCGCCAAAGAAAGCCGAAGCGACTTTATCGGCCAACAAAGTCATGTCCACAGTGTGTTGGGATGTACACGGCATAATCCACGTCGATTACTTTGAAAAGAGCAAAACGATGAATGGAGAATATTATGTCAACTTATTGGATCGTTTCAACCATGCTGTGAAAGAACAACGTTCGTATTTGGCGAAGACAAAAATTCTCTTTCATCCAGACAGTGCACGCGTGCACACTTGTCTCATCGCCATGGCAAAATTGCATGAGTTAGGATACGAATTGGTTCCGCATCCTTCATATTCGCCAGATTTGGCCCCCAACGATTATTTCCTCTTTCCGAATATGAAGAAATGGTTCACGGAAAAAAATTTGGCTCAAACGATGAGGTGATTGCTGAAGCAAACGTCTAGTTTGAAGGGTTGGAGAAATCTTTTAGAAGGGAACGAAAGATAGAAAAACATTGGACTAAGTGTATCGTATATTGAAAAATAAAATAAACTTTACCCATAAAAATGTTTTTTTCTTGTCGGGGCCAGGGACTTATCATAAAACCCTCGTATCATGCGGTTGGAGTTGAAATTGCTGCTATTTACAAAAATATCAGTGCATCTGTGAGATTATATAAAAAAAGATAGGTAATATACCATTCCTGCCTGGTATCAGTTTAAAAATCTATAAACAAGGAATTTTTCAAGTCACCTAAACGGATATACGCCATATGGTAGTTATATATTCCAAATAACTATTTCTGTCTTATTTGGGTAGTCAATTTTTCAACTATGCAATCGCAACCTATCTTGAGAAATTAGATAAATATCCTTTCAGATGTAATTTTTAGCAATAACTTAAGGAAGTCCTGTTATTTTCTTGGAAAACAATAGTTGTCAGTGTGTATGAAACTATTTAAAAACATCCCTAACGGGGAAAGAAACAACTATAGTATGCCAGGTGTGTCTGAAACAGGTATGAAAGGAAGAAACTCCGAAAACAATTTATTAAAGTATATTCCTAAAATAGACATTTGATGAAATGTTGCAAAAATTGTTTTAAACACAATTAAAGAAGATACTCAAATTTATCAGTAGAACATATAGAATTCTGAACAAAAATATGTACTATTTTCGGTCGAACAACACATTTTATTAAAATTTAACTCCCTGTAGCCTATACCAGCTACAATCCGAACTAGACAACTAGGTTTCACATGTAATGAAGTTTAATGACTTTATTTACTACAATTTTTTTCCTTCTTTTTTGACTTTTTAAATATCGTGAATATTACTTCTACTTACCTACTACAGAACATTGTCTGGACATTTTGATCGGGCTATGAAAATATGATAATTTACATGCCATGAAATGCCTATGATAATTTCAAATCTGGTCGGCCAGCAGGCAAGCGCCCTTTTACCTCTTTGTTCAGGTCGAGCACGTTCTTTGTATTTCTTTCATATGGAATCTTTTAAGGTCGCCCCCGCGACTACATTTTGATGATTTTCAAACTTTAGCCATAAGAAACCGGATTTAAATACTTTAATTTTTAAGCTGCAATAAAGTTTAGAGACTTGCGACGTTATATTTTGTTTGTCAATTTGCCGTGCAATTGTTTAATTATCGCGTAAATCATTTCGTAGATGGAAAAACTTAACATAACAGATTTTCGAATATTTGGTATCCTTGATCCATTCTAAATTAAGTAAATAGTTTTCATGATGTTGCAATATGAAAATTAATGTTTGTTTGTAGACGTTTATACTTTTGAAACGGTTTAATTTGGTTGATGTAGAATATGTTACATAACATTCGCTAGAATAGAATATTTCCTGCAGAAGTTCATTGGAGTTTTCTTGTCAATTTTTAGTGTCATTTGAATGTTTTTAGATTTATCTGGTTTTTAGTTTTGAAATCAAGAAGTATCATGATTAAATTAAATTAATCCGTATACATTGAAGTCTGTTTATAACGGACTCCAAAAAAATCACTAAAAATGGTTCGCTATATCCGAAGTTCTTTACAAGCAGTAAATAAAATCTAATATCATTTTTCACCACTTTTTTATTTAGATTAGGCGCTAATGCTTAGAAAAATGAATAATAATAATTATTATATTAAATGAAAACGTTCAAAGGAAAATAAAACAAGTCACACTAAAGTTATTATTATGTATATTGGTATATATACGAGTATAAACCAAAACATTAAAATACGTAGTTTATACAACAAAATCGTAATTGTCGTTTGCACAATTTTACTTAAAAAAAAATAGTGTTTATATAATTGTCAAGGTCACAAAAAATACTCCATATATGTTCAGGAACTTCACGAGATTCCAAAAAATTGCGAGTTTGTCATTTCTGAAATGGATGGAACATAAATATTATCTCCTTCTCCAAGCTCGTCTTCGTCGTCATTATCGCTTAAAATCTTTCCAGACGTCACTGATGTTACTATTTGATCATCAGTTAATATTTCTCTCGTCATTAATTCATTATCAGCACGTACATATTTTTCAAAATTAAAGTGATTAAGCAACTTTTTAATCTCGATTTCCACTATACTTTGTTGAATGTCAGCATCGTAAATAAATTCTAGACAATCAGTAGGATCTTCTCGATGTTTTTCAATTCACTGAGTCAACGGTAGCTCATCATCTGAGTCATATCTACATTCCTTCCTTAAAAATCCGCCGTGCTTAAAACAGTTGTCAATGGTTTTTCTACTGACTCTTTGCCAAGCCATATGGATGAAGTTTATAGCGTCCAAGAGAGTTACAAAAAAAATATTACCTTTATCGATCGTCTCTAACTTTTTCATAAGTAAAATCTTTCTATAATGACATTTTAAAGAATGTATCACACCTTGCTCTATAGGTTGGAGCTTTGCACTTGTGTTTGGAGGCATAAAGACCAATTTTATTTGCTGTAGATGAACTTCAGGGTGCGCTGGACAGTTGTCAATCAAAAGTAATATTTTTCTGTTTGTGAATTTTAATTCTTTGTCCTATTCGATCAATTCGTTTTTAAAAATTTTCATCCAGGCTTTACTGTTTGATTTGTACTTTACTGGTAAATTTTTGTTTTTAAAACACCTGGGATACCTTTCCTATCACCAGCAATTTTCTTTTCACTGTTCCAGACATATTTGCAGTTACCGACACAGTAATCCTTACTTTTGATAATTTTCCACAATTCTCTCCGACAAACTTTAATGTCTTATCAGGCGCCCTCTTGTAAAACCAAACCCGTTTCATCCGCATTAAAAATGTCCACATATTCATAACTTTCTCTAATTTGGCCATATATTGACCAACCACTGATCAACAACAGTCATATCCACTCCTGCAGTTTCTTCTACTATCTTACCCCCATTAATACTATGTCGCTTTTTAAATCGTTCCGACTTCTAGAACAGTTAAACTCGGTGTTCTCTATTTTCCTTCCCAATTCACTAGCTTTCTCTTGTAAAGTATAGCCGGTAATAGGAACATGTTCATGTCGTTTTTGTCTAAACCATTTAAGGATTCCTTTATCGACTTGGTCATGTGTAGATTTTCTTACTCTTTTACGACTAAAGTTTCTTTTATCATAGACTTATCAGATTTCTTGCCCCTTCTTTCATATGGTAGAAATCGTATATTTAGTTAAATTCAACTGTTTGCAAACATCACTTTGTTTAACTCCATTTTCTATTTTCCTTATATTATCGTGTTTATCTTTTAAAGTAAACGCTTTACGTTTTTGTGTACTCATTTTAAAATAAAACTTAAACATTCACTTTGCTACTTTGATCAAATATGCGTTAGAACCGCATAACACAACAAGTGAATTGAAAATAATACTGCTCGAACTAGCGACGCGGCGGAAAAAAGTAGAATAGGAGTTCCCAACGAGTTTCGGTGAATTCCCTAGATCAAGTCTCGCTACATCGAGCACAGGAAGTGGCAAGTTCGTTATAAACGGACACAAAACATCCAAATTTGGTTTGCTTGTTCCGGAAGTCCGTTATAAAATTTGCATTAGTGTTATGGAAGTTTTTTGGTGCATTATAAAATAGTTCGTTTTAAGCGGAAATTCGCTATAAACAGGTTCGTTATATGCAGACTTCACTGTAGTTTCAAAATGATTGGACGAATAGACCTACTAATTTCATCTAAAGAGTTCCATTTTAACATATGAAGTGCAACAGTTGTTATTAAATATAGTTTACCTCTGGATTCATAAAACGAATCAGAAGTAAATACCAAGCATAATTAACTTCCTTTTTCATTCCTTTTTTTCTGCGAATTCAGATATTATTAAACTTCGTGTCTAGACCTATTGTCGGTATATTGGCGTTCGAGGAAGCTCTGTTCATGAAGCATCGCTTTTAACGACGTCGTTATAGAAACAAACCCGGCAATTATATAATTACCAAGTAATATATAAACAGGAGGTTTTTTAGTAGCAGCTATTTTATAACATTTATTTTAGCAACAATAGGCTTATTATTAGCCTGAAACTCGGAAAAAGTAAAAATGACACTTCAAATTGATTTATTAATCGTTAAATCGTTGCAATCACACAAGCGTTTATAAAAATGTACAGTATCTCAAATAGTAAAGAGGACGTAAGTCCAAGTTTTTATATTTTCAAGAAAACATTTAGACCCGTTTTCCCCCTTTGAAATACGCGTTCGAAACGGCCATATTTTCTACCATCTTATTTTCTTAAATTGAATTAAAAATATTTTTTTCTTCTTTACTCTCTATCTTGCCTTTTTATTAAAACATCATCATGTGTTGGTGTAATGGCAGATTTAATAAATTGAAGCACAGTAATAAATGAAATTGATGTCTATGTCTATTTAGAAAAAAAAATAAGCAGAGGAAATCTTAACTACCGAAAAATTCATTTGTATCCTGCGCCTAGACAGAACAAAAATGTTTTATTTCTGTTAGGAACATTCCAAATGCATGGTGTGACAATTATGTTCCGGACGGGTATTGTAAAAATTAAATGAAACAGTTTTCTTCGGTTTTCGCTTTTGTATATATGTACTTCCAATTCAAAGGCAATTTTGACAACGAAATAATAGTGATTCAAATGAATTTTCTAGCTCATTTTGTGGTATTGCCTGCAAAGCAAGTGTATAAGCATTTTGAATAGTTTTATGTTCTTGAAAAAGCACTTTTTAAACTTCATATTAATTTTTGAGATTAGTGGAAGTTACAGGGTGCTAAATCGGGTAAATGGTTCACCACAAGCTTGATATCGAGCCGATAATAACACGTAGGCTGAAAAGTCTTTGATCTGACACATAGATGTCACCCTTTTCAAATAATCTCTATGATTTTTAGGAAGTACTAACCTTCAAACGATACGTATCAAAATTTCATGAGATTTCGAAGATTAGTTTACAAGTTACAGTGGTTTTACTGACGCTGCTTTTGATATTTTCAAAACAATGGAAAAAATCGAATTTCGTGTGTTGATTAAACACTATTTTTTGATGGGAAAAAATGCCGTTTAAGCAAAGCAATAGCTTGGGTAAGTGTTACGGGAAATCCGCCCCTGAAAAATCACTCATTATTTACTGATATGCTGAATTTAAACGCGGTCATACAGATACAAATGAGGTGGTGATTACACTGGAAAACATCAGAAAATCCACAAAATTGTTTTAGATAACCGTAAAGTGAAATTGCGTGAGATAGCTAACACCCTAAAGATATCGAAAGAACGTGTTGGTTATATTTTGCATGAACATTTGGGCATGAGAAAGCTCTGTTCGAAATGGGTACCGCATTCGCTCACAGTGGACCAAAAACAACAACGTTTTGATGATTCTGAGCGCTGTTTGGACCTGATTAATTGCAATAAAAATTTGACTGAGACCTATTTTGAAGGCAAAGACAAATCCTTCTACAACAAATGTATAGAACTGTCAGAAAAGCATTGGACTGATTGTATCGCTCTTGAAGGAGACTATATTGGTGAATAAAGTCGAATTTTGCAAAAAAAATGTCTTTCAAATAGCTAGACTAAAAACTTTTCAACCTACGTGTTAAGTGAAGTGTGTCTTGTTGGATTGTCGTGTAACAGGCACCAGCTGTATTCATTTGGATGATCAGATCAAAACGACAATTCTACTCATCAAACGTTTGAATACTTTCAAATAATATTTAGCATTGATAATTTGATTAGTTGGAATAAATTCACAAGGAATAATATCTTCCTATAGAACAAGTCATATTGTTTTGATTTGTAATGAAACTTCTCTTGTTTTTGGCTTACGATGATGGTCCCGTTCTTCATGTTCAGGCTTTATTTGTGAGTCATATTCAAACACCATGTCACGAGATTAGTAATAATAGAGAGCAGGAAGTTTTAAATTGTTTCTAGAGCCGCGTACAATTTCCTTTGCAAATGCATATTCAATAGCATCATATCTCAAATGCTTATATGAGGATTAATTAAAGAGTCTTGTAAAAAACAAGGTACGCGGGCTACCTTTTAAGTTTTTACAAAAAAATATTTTTGGTACAGATCGTTTTATTGTTTCTCAAACTATTTTAAAAAAAAAAACCTTTTAAGATTTATACACTTTTGCATGCGTTCGAACCAATTCTCTAAACATTTTTTCCACTCTGAAGTGGGTACCTCAAAAACATGGATTTGAAAGAATTTAGCAGGTTCTTAAGTGATGAAAATCGCAGTTCACGCATTTTTTTTTTTTGACATTCGAGAACAAAAATAAGTCGTTAAGCGATAAATCTCCGTCTAATAATCGCGTGCTGTGTGAGAGCTGGCATTGTCATGAAGAATGATGCGACGTTTTCGGTTATTTTTCCTGATTTCATGGATGGCTTCTGGCAAACAAATTGTTGTATACTATTCAGCATCAACGGTTCTTCGATCCTCTAAAGCAATGGTTGCCACATGTCCAGTACAACCAAAGAAATAAGCGGTTGATCTTGGAACACCTAAACAGTTGGTTGCTGATTAGTTTCCGGCTCATACGAATATATCGTCTTCTGTTACGATGTTGTATACGGATTTTGCATGTCCTCGGTTGAATTTTTTGAGCATTCTTTTATATCAATTGACACGCTCCTATTTTTGAGTTTCGGTTAAATTATGGCGAATCCATCGAATCATATAAGCATATAAAATTGAATGTACTGCAGTCTTCGATATGCCTAAGGATGTCTCTATTTCACGGTAAGTTACATCCCGATCCTCTTCAATCATGTTGCGCACAACATCGATGTTTTTGGAACAACAACCGACTTTGGTCGACCTTTACAAAATTCAACGCTGACGGAAGCACGACCACCACGAAATTCTGCAAACCAATTGTAAACAGTCTTTTCTGATGGTGATGCATTACCAAAAGTTGAATGAAGCGATTCGAGGCATTGTTGTTGAATTAGGCCTCGTAAAAAAGCACCCAACGAAAACTCTCACGCGAAATTTCCATTCGTTCACAAAACTGTTTTTTTTAACGCTCATTGTAAACAAACTACTTGGCCGATTTCTGAGCTGCCACCGTTTTAACAATAACAAATGTCAAATTTTACAACAATGGTAATGTCACATCTGAATAGCGCGATCTAGTGGTCATCTGTAAAAATTTAAAAGTCGGCTCCCGTAAATGACATTTTTTTTACAAAAACAAAATAATCTCTATTGAGCTCAATACATTTGGTCCAGCGAGATTCTATTTTTTTTTATTCCCTCAGAAAAACAATATTTCGAACTATGCATAATACTCGTTTACAGTACAGATAACTTCTTCATTCAACGGAACTTTGTTCCCTCCAAATCAATTTTTGAGATTAGGAAACAAAAAATAGTCACTTGAGGCCAAATCTCGAGAATAGGATGGGTGGAGAACTATCTCAAAGCCCAACTCGCTCACTTTTACTATTGCAACGGCCGATATGTATGCAAACGGCCCAATAACGTTACGTTATAAGAACCAGTCACTATTTTTCTCTTTTCCAAATAGTCGGTCACGATAATATACTGTGAATCTCAAAAAACAGTTGCCATCACTTTTCCCACCAATGAAACTACTTTCACTTTTTTCGGAGCCCTTCCACCTTCGTCAGCTTACTGTTTTGGCTTCCATTTTGTCTCCGAAGTGTAATGATGAATCCACGCCTAGTCTACAGTCACAAAACGACACCAGAGAAGTCCTTTGGATTAGGCTGCAACTTTTCCAATCACAATTTTGAAATGTGCTGCCTCGTTCGTTTTTTGTCCACCGTCAACAAACGCGACACCAATCGCTCACTCAGCTTTTTCACTTTATAACTTATTGCTGAATATTATGTAACCGTTCATATGAGATGACTACCATCTCAGCAATCTTATGAAGCTTAATGCGACGATCTTCCATCACGAGAGCATGAATTTTATCGACCATTTCTTCAGAAGAAACTTCAATCGGGCGTCCCGATCGTGCAGTATCTGCAATGCTCGTACGGCCACGTTTAAATTTATTTATTCGGTAATCAATGGCGTTGAGTGATGGTGCTGGTGTCTGAAGAACTAGGTTCAGTTCAGTTTCTATGTGGGCCCCTTAAATAAAAATGTTTTATTACTGATGATACTCGGCTTATTTCTTCGAAACGTGTAATACCGATCATTTACAATAGCTGTTTAAAGATTTGAACATAACTGTCACAAGTATCACGCTTAACAAAATGTCCAGCCATTTCGTAGAAATTTACCAAACTTTTCAGTCCACCCTCGGTTGATCCTCTATTTTTCCGAACTTCACACATTATTAACCAAACCTTATTTTTTACTTGCTCACTTCCTTGGTTTCATTTTAAGTTTTTATTGCTTTCTACTGAAATAATAAGCCGTTTGTAAATTGAAGTATAACCCACTCTTCAATTTGTACCTTAACGTTTGAGTATATCGTTGTTCGCAGGCTGTATTCTTAACTATTTTCCTGTGTAAGTTATTGATTATCCTCCCACATTGTTGAACCTCTACCAATACTGTCCTTTCTTATTTTAAATAAATATTTTCTTTCTTTTTAATATTACCATAAAAAAATTGAAATCCATTTTGTACAACATATTGATTGACAGGCTTTATTAATATAATTTTTTAGCAAATGTTTATGAGCAATTTGTTTTTAATGTGGTTTTTTATTGCACAAATTTTGACTCGAGGATCAGCAGTAGTACTAATTAGACTAACGTATTGATTACTGGGGAACTAAAAGGCAGTGAAACACTGTCCACAAACCGTAGTCAAACCAGGATTCTTAATTTAGTGAATAAAATTAAGCAGCATTAAATTCTGTAGCAGATGTCTATACAAGTTATTTTTTTTAAGTTACTGTGGTCCGAATAACATCAAGATTTACCGCTTGTAGAATTAATTATCATATATTTATTAGTAAGTTCAAGGGCGTACTTATTCGTTAGTATGATCATAATATATGTGGTATTTTTATATCTGTCATTTAAGTAAGCGTCCTGAATTATCCTAAATGGCATTAAAAAAATCGATTTATTTACTCTCGTCATTAGAAGTTAACATTTTCAAACTACAGAATAACTTAAGCATTACAACTCGATATATGAGGTAATTTATAGTGAGATATTAATCTGTAAACTGAGCGTAGAAAAGGCTTCAGAGATATTTACAAATGTTTTCGAAAACGGTACATGTTCCCTCTGTGAGATGTTTTAAAAAGATTTTTCAACCTTTTTTGACATATATATATATATATATATATATATATATATATATATATATATATATATATATATGTATATATATATATATATATATATATATATATATATATATATATATATATATATATATATATATATATATATATATATATATATATATATATATATATATATATATATATATATATATATATATGTATGTGTATATATATATATATATATATATATATATATATATATATATATATATATATATATATATATGTATGTATATATATATATATATATATATATATATATATATATATATATATATATATATATATGTTATATATATAATCTTTTTATGTCGTCCGTCCACCTTTGTCTGTAGTCTACCTCTGCATTTTTATGTTCTCTATGCCTCTATTTAACCATAGGGCGTGTCCATCTGTTATCATTCATCTTTGAGATATGCCTTGTCTAATTCCACCATAATATACATATTCGTTGTACTAATTTGTCACTTTTAATCTGCTTCGTATCTAGATGATACGATCTTGGAGTTTAATATCTAGCATTCTCCTCTCCATTGCTCTTTGGGTTATCTGGAGTTTATTTATTATACATTTTTTTAAAGCTCACGTTTCAGTGCCGTATTTTAATACCGGCAGTACATATTGATTTTTAATGTAGATTGTAACCTTCCGAACGCAGACCAAACTAACGAGAAAGACTCTTCTATCCAAGTCAGCCTTTAAATTATTCGATTTTTTGTCCTAAATATATGAATGTTTGTACCTTTCCTATTCTTTCACCTTTTATTATTAGTTCCTGGCTGTTGTCTTCATTTTCGTTGTTCGAATATTTGGTATTTATATATCTATAATATATATAAAATGCAACGTCTCTCTGTCTGTCTGTCTGTTTGTTTGTCTGTCTGTCTGTCTGCCTGTCTGTCCGTTAGTGCGCTTATCACTGGAGAACCACTTATCCGATTTACGTACTTTTTTTTAAAAAACATACATATGTTCTCTGGCCAGGTTATAGGCTATATTTTATTACGATAGGTAGCATAGGGAATGAGCAGTGACGATAATAGTGAATGAAGTCGGAAAAAAGTTTGCCGCTAGCGCGTTCCCTTGCAGTACACAGCGTAAACCATTAAATTTGGAACAATATTATGTAGCAGAGAATATCTATAATCTATAATATATATAAAATGCAATGTCTCTATCTGTCTGTCTGTCCATTAGTGCGTTTATCAGGCGAGAACCACTTATCCGATTTACGTGTCTTTTTTTAAATTCATACATATATTCTTTGGACAGGTTATATAGTAATAATAATAATAATCTATATCTATAATATATGTAAAATGCATCGTCTCTCTGTCTGTCCGTTAGTGCGCTTGTCCCTCGAGCATCACTTATCCGATTTACGTGATTTTTTAAATTCATACATATGTTCTCTGTCCAGGTTATATAATAATAATATTAATCTATATAATATATAAAACGCAACGTCTCTCTGTCTGTCTGTCCGTTAGTGTGCTTATCATTCGAGAACCACTCATCCGATTTACGTGATTTTTTTTTAATTCTTAATTTAATATATGTCAAAAAAAATCTATAATATATATAAAACGTAACGCCTCTCTCTCTGTCTGTCTGTCTATCTATCCATTACTGCGCTTAGCACTCAAGAACCACTTATCCGATTTACGTGTTTTTTTTTTATAAAATACAAAGGGAATAAATAGAGACAAAATGCTAATATGTAGGAAAAAAGATGGAAGTTTAGCAGTAAGCTTCGAAGAAAGACTGAATAGATGGGGGGAATACTTTAAAGAAATACTAAGTGGAGATGAAAATGAGGTGAATGAGAAAGAGGAAGCAAAATTAACTGAAGGGCAGCAGGGGACAAATAAACCCTGGAAAGAAGAAATAAGAACCCAAAAAAAAATAAGGCCCCGGGTGGAAATTGTAGAACTGATAAAAGCTGGAGGAGTAGATCTGTAAAATGAAATATGCCGGTTGGTGCAAGAAATATGGGAAACAGAAAAGATGCCAGTGAGCTGGAGAGAGTCGCTCATTTGTTCAATATACAAAAAAGGAGAAAAAACTATATGTGCTAATTATAGACCAATAGCCTTACTGGATGTCGTGTACAAGATAGTAGTATTGACTATCAAAAACAGACTAGCAGAGAAAGCCGAGTCTATTCTGGGAGAGTACCAGTGTGGATTCAGGAAAAATAGATCGGTTACAGACCAGATATTTTCGATTAAGCAAATCCAAGATAATAGCTTAGAACAAAATTTGGCACTACACTTGGTCCTTGTGGATTTCAGAGAAGCATATAACTCTGTAAATAGAGAAGGACTCTACAACATAATGGAAGAACTAAAAATTCCAAGTAAATTGATTCGCATGGTGAGAATGACCCTGTATGACACAGAAAATAGTGTGTCGGTTGAGGGCAAAGTATCAGACAAGTTTAAGGTGAAGAGAGGATTAAGACAGGGAGAACCAGTGTCGACATGTCTATTTAATGTGGTACTAGAGAAGATAATCCGGGAGTCAGAAATAAAAACAAATGGAACGATATACCAACAAACCTGCCAATGCTTGGCCTATGCGGATGATGTAGCAGTGATTGCAAGAGCAAAAGAGAACCTCAAAAAAGCCATAAGTAGGACAGAAGAAAGGGGGGAGGACTAAAGATAAATGAGGAAAAAACAAAATACATGAAATTACAAAGAAGAAGGATAATAAAAATAACAAAAGTTTAGATATAATAAACAACAAAGATATATGTTTGAAAAAGTAGACAAATTTAATTATCTGGGAGTAACAATAACAGAGAGTGGACAAGAAAGGATGGAGATACAAGAAAGAATAGCGAAAGGACAGAGATATTTGGGGGCAATGAATCCAATATTGAAATCAAAGAATGTATCAAGAAAAGCAAAAGAAAGAATATATACGACAGTTGTCAGACTCACGGTGACATATAGATGCGAAACGTGGAAACTGAATGCAAGAGGTGTTGGAGGTGTGGGAAAGGAAAGCTTTGAGAAGAATCTACGGAGGAAGGAAAGAAGAGTGACTGTGGAGAAGAAGAACAAACTACGAATTAAAATGCCTATATACGAAACCCCTTATAAGCCAAATTATAATAAGCCAGCGATTAGGATGGTTGGGACACGTGGCAAGGATGAAGGAAGAAAGACATGCAGAGCAAGCCCTAATAAGAGGAGTGGTTGGAAGAAGAGGCAAGGGTAGACCTCGATCTACATGGATTCAGGCAGTAAAGCAAGATCCGGAGTTGATTGGAATCCCGCACTGGGAAAAGCTAACAGGAGACAAAAAGAAGTGGAGACAAGTATGCAACTAAGCCATGGGCCTCTAAGGCCCCTTGAGCTATATAGTAATATAAACATAACGAATAAGCAGTGACGATAAAGGTGAATCAAGTCCACGCGAGCGGAGCCGCGGGCATGGCTAGTATATATATATATATATATATATATATATATATATATATATATTGTGATTGTATATGCGACGCTACGCCCTTTGTGTAAGTTCTACCAAATTTTCTCGTTATATTTGGAGTAACTATTTTCTCTCGTTTTCTTATATATTTTCTTGGTTATTTATTCTTGAATTTAGGTTTCGCCAATTAGATTATTATTATTAGGCTATTTTTATTTTATTTGTATATTTGGATTATGTAAAATAAAATAAAACATTCTATGAACACACAACAACGTACTTTGAATCTAAAAATAAGCAACGCACCTCAACACCCTTTTAGTGGGGCCAGATCTTTTAAGAAAAAACATGGTTTGGTGATGCGTGGCATATTTTTAGATTTAAAATTAATTAAAATGTATTGTTTATTAAGTGTGGTGCGTTCACAAAATGTTCTTTTTTTCATAATTTCAACATATTTTAATTTTGCAGGTTGTATATATATATATATATATATATATATATATATATATATATATATATATATATATATATGTATATATATATATGTATATATATATATGTATATATATATATATATATATATATATATATATATATATATATATATATATATATATATATATATATATATATATATATATATATATATGTATAAATAATTATATTTTAAAATTAAATATTAATTAAAATCCGTTAATAAAATTTACCGACCCTTTCAGTCCTTGCCTTAGAGCGATATTGCCTTAAAAATATTACTTAAAAGCTATCGGTTTCCTCACTTTAATTATATCTGTATACTTTTTCGGAACATCGTGACAGATACGCAGACAGACTTGCGGTAATTAGAAACTTTTTCGTGATATAACGACCTTGATACGTTATATAATAATCATACATTTTACGTTGAAAATGCATTAATTAATTAAAAGCTTTGCATAGCGTAGATCGTCTAATAATTATTTGCCCGTTATTAACTAATTTATTTATTATAGCCATTTTTGTAATTTGTAGGTATGCATTATATATATATATATATATATATATATATATATATATATATATATATATATATATATATATGTATATATAAGCGGTTATGACCGGTACGTATTAGTATAATGACTATAGAGGATATATTTGAAGTTAGAACATTATTTTTAACAAATTTTAGTATTCGCTAAATTATTTCGGTAAATATATAAGGTGTAAATTAGATTTTTGCTTTTATAAGTCAACTTTTTAATTCATCACAACCACCAGGTTTTCTTTTTCACTTAACCTAAATCTTTAAAAGGTTTAGGTCAATTTCACAAGATAATTTGTTTCAACTACGTATTACCTTAAGAAAAATGCAAAGAATTCCTATGTAATATCGATAAATATAAAAATAGATTGTAATGCATATTATACCGTTTTAATTTATTATTAAATTGGTGCGTAAGTTCCTGTGGTTTGTGCGGTTTTTCTATTGAAAAAGTCATTTACTTATGTAGTTATTTTATTATCATTGATAAGGCGTATCCTGAATCTGTTTTTATTGGGTGCCTCATCTGTAAAAAATGTTTTAAACTGATTTAGAGATGTAGACCATTTAATATTATTATTAGTTTTTCCAAATTAATTAGTGGGTCACTATAATCAGGTTGTCTATCTGTGAATAATAATGAAATAGTGACTTTCGTTTGATGTCCCCACGGCTCAAAACAAGACTGACTCTGTTTTTATTCCAATTATGGTTTCCGATTATAATTTGAGAAAGAGATAAAGAAAAACAAGTTTCAATATTTTCATGATTCTAAACCTCCAAAACCGATCCTATTGTACATTTCTGATTTCGGTTGAATCAGTCAGAGGATATCGGACTCTGGATGCCACAGTTTTGTTTTATTCGACGGTCTGACACCAGGCTTCGCATTAAAGTATTTCTTACGAGTAACTATTAAAAGTAGTTTTGCTTGAAATTTTGAGAAATAATAGGTTTTAGTATCATACATTTACTGCTTCAATATAAAGATGGTTTAGCAAGCCGTATTATATGTTCTTCGATCAAAAGCATGCGTTTTTTTTTTTTACAATTTTTGTTAACGTATGTGCATTAAAAAGTAAAAAAGTCACAAGAAAAAAATATAAACATAAAGAATACTTTGCTTTCGTTTTTTAAAATATGAAGGCAGTTTACCTCCTAGTTGTTGGCAAAATAAAAAAAAATGAATTTTGGCTATGGCAACGTAGCTTGAAGAATTTGGGCTCGCAAACGCGGGGTTCTTTCAAATTTTCAATCACATATATGCATTGCACTGATCGGAATGTCTTTTAAAAGGTACTAGAATAAACGCATTATCAGTACTTAATAATTAATATATTTTTAAAAAATAATCCAAAGTATCGTTTTAATTAATTAATATACATCGATACTAAATAAAAATAGATAACACTTGATTGTGTGCGGCGAAAAGCAAGCGAGAAGCTACGTTGACACATTAATTACACTCTGAAAACCAAATTATTTCACGTTTTTCTCTAACATAATGATATCTCTGGCTTCTCTTAAGAAATTTAATAGTGGAATCGAGAACGATGAGTTGCGATTTGGTTGAATGTAAGTGTTGTTAGATTTAGAAAATTTAAAATATTCAATGGTTCATCGGCTTACGCAATATTATTAAAACTACAATCCAATTAAATAAAATTATCGTACATAGTTTTAGTTAATAGAGAAGAAAGTAAATAACATGATATTTATAAAAAGCAGCTGAAGATTTTATAAATTTATACTTTAAAAACTTATAACATATAACGAGCTATTAAAATTAACAAATATAAATGACAACACCGGTACGCATTTTCAACAAGTTTTGCTACCAGACCAAGTGTGGTCATTCCGGTTTTTAGCATTGGAATTCTCTCCAGTGTTTTCTGCTTATCCTTACTGCACTGTTTTGAGTAGATCATTGATTTGTTGGGGAACGATGTTATGAAGACATATTTCCTATTATTTTTTGTGTCGGGTGTCATTTTGATAACTTGAAAAAGAGTAGAAAAACGCACTGTAGATTCGTGATCGTAACTCTCAAATCCGTTGTTTGTGTGTTTTTATACTTTTCATAGCAGTTATAGAAAAAAAATATTTTGCCACTAAAAGTAATGTCGTTGCTATTTTCTGAAAATAGACCGGATATTAAAAACCGCAACATCCATAACACTGCAACAATTTAATATTTTTTTCAAGGTATACAATGCGCAATCGTTTCTAACAAAATAATTCTAAACCTTATAATTAAAGTTAACATTTATGCTAAACTATTAACAAGAAACATGAACCGTTTGTTTATGTTATTTTACTATGAAGTTTATTTGCTAAATAATCACATTCAGGATGATATATATCTTTCGTCATTCATTATTAAACATTCTTAGCTTGCCGACCTAGTTTTTCCTGCTTTTATAATAATTTTTGTTGTTGGTAACAATGAATTGTAAAATTATTACTTTGCATGTAAAGCGTGCAATGCCTTTTTTTCAGAATAATACTGACTGTACATGGGGGGCTACCACCTCGCCATATTCAGAAATACACAAGTTTTAGAGGGATGTCTCAATGTGTGGTGTCTACCAGTGGCCTACAACGAGGACAATTTGACAAAAATATCATTTCGTACTGTTACAATTTTAAAGGATAAAATCATGATGAACTTAGAAAATTAGCTTGGTGATTTTGGCATATCTCGGTCTCTTGGAACTGTGTTCTAATCTCATGAATTCGTTAATATCGTGATAACAAGGGATCATATGTTACGTGCAAACCTTCAAAATAACATGATTATGAAACCTTTTTTCTATTGATTACCTGCCATGACTTTACCGTTAAAATAGTCTACTCTTGGTGGTTACCCTATGAACATACTAACCTGAACCAAACTGAAAACATCAGGTTCTTGCACAGCACCGAAGAAGCTTTATAACTCTGCATTTTATTGGATAAATACCATAAAAGGTATGCTGTATGCATTTATTTATGTGATTCAAAACCAGTACTGGTAGTACTTAACTGTAAATACTTTCGCATAATCAATTTATGTCATCATCCAATCGACTTTATATAATCGTATTGTGTTTTATTAAGACTCCTTTCTTATTTTACTGATTGTAACGTTTTTTCGGTTTTATGGGCACTGGGTTTACTTTACTTTATATCTAACTTATTCATTATTCATCATAAAAAATCAGTAAAGTGATTAACCTAGTACTTCCCATGACGTAATTCTAAAAATAAGTGCTGAATTTCATTATCTCCAATAAAAAAACTTAATCTAAACACTTCAAATAGATATTTGAAATGCTAGTTACATTATTAAATTATATTAAACACAATAAAAGATGAGTTTCAGTGATATTTACAGTGAAATCTGACACTTTCTACGTAGTAGAAATTGAAAATATGAAAATAAGACACTTTTCAAATTTCCCGTCGCAAGAAAACCT
>CM032455.1:64262909-64282909 GCA_019049505.1 Pachyrhynchus sulphureomaculatus | reverse complement strand
AAAGTAGAGATTCAAAATGGCCTTCGTTTTGTTATGTACCAAGATTCAATGCGTGTAATTGAAAGCAGAGAATGACAATGCTCCATTTTCTATTCGTTAACATAGTTCTTCCATGATATTATTAAAGATATTTGGCAACGCTTATTTTTCACATGCCTTTGTTCTTAACGTTATCTCAAGCATGCGCAGTATTAACGTGAAGAAATTGCGAGGTTAGGTTATTATTCGTCTTCTATAAACTTAGGGGATTTTTTTCATTCGTTTCATGGTTAAGCACATACTAATGTGCGATAAATAAAATTTCATTTGAAATTAGCACTACACACACTGTAATGCCATTGTGCCAAAGATTGCAAAGTCTGAACACTAATTAACTGTTGTTAATGATATTTGCAATAAAAGACTATAATTTCAATTTTACTGTATTTTCTTAGTGGTTTGTATACCTAAGTAGGAAAAAAACAGCCCCTACCATAATAGCGATAAGAATAACGAACTTTAAATAACCTCTCTTATAAGTTCCTAAATAAGGGAAATCGTTAATAAAGGTTTCTGTTTTTTTGTTTCAATACTGCGCAAACTCCAAATGGTGGGCGCATGCTTCAAATAATGATAACAGCTGAGTCCTTATATTTAATTTCTTTTTACTACTGTGCAAGCTCCAAACGGTGGGCGCATGCTTCAAATAAAGATAAAGACAGTGGCCTATCAAAAGAAGCGTTGTAAAATCTCTTTATTAATGGCGGTAAAAAAATGTTATTTTACCTCAGAGGTAAAAATCACAAAAATTGCACTCCGGTGATCTTCGTGGCCAAGAAAGTACTTCATTTGGGTCTATCATCCGATACAGGAAGTCATTATGTAAGAAGTCTCGCCTTCCTCGTGGTAAAAACAAGAAGGCAATATATTATAATATATATTTTTCAATTATCGACTTTATCAAATTGGAAATTATTTAAAAAAAAAAACACTCCCTGTTTAAGGTGGTTAATCTAAATTATTTACTGCCGTTTATTCTGAAAACATATTGAGGAACTCTTAATATTTCAAATAAAACGATTTTTATCGACATTGATGGCAAGGTCGTTATTTTCTTTCGTTCTTATTTTTTTCTTTGGAATTACGGTTATAAACCCGAACAGTGGGCCAAACTTTAAACAAGGAACCATAAGTTCTAATTGAACCCACAATAACAGAGTAATTTATTTTAATTTAGCTGTTTGCCATGGGCTTAATAATATCAAATCTGATTCAATTAAATGCATTTAAACTGGACATTATATCTGTAGCTTTTTTCAGAGCTATATGGGATATTTGCCGTAAAGTGCCAATATTTTTTCATCATTTACGATTATGTGAAGAAATTTTACTTCAAAAAGTTTTATTCTCTAAAGTTTTTGGTTATTTTCATATGATGCACCAAAAGTACACGGTTCTGAAGATACAAATTCTCTTGTAGATTCTACACAAAAATTATCACCACTACTACACCAAAAACTTTATTTTTCCCCTCGGCGCGCGTTTAGCTAGCCATTTTGGCATCATCAGGAGTGATAATTAACTATCTTGTAAATGACTACATTTTAACGAATAATCATCTTAATCTAAAAAAATTTTTTTAGTCAAAAGTTAATTGTATTGAAGATCGTAAAAGTTTAATTGAAATTAAATATAGGGTGTATTACATTAGTTATTTTTATCAATTCATTGTAACACGCTCTGTATATAAATTATCAATATTATGTTACACTGATTTGTTTGTAAAAGAATTTTTTGAATCTATTTACAAAAAAATACACTGTATTATTTGTCCATCTAAAATAGCTTATTCATATCAGCACAAATAACTCTCTGTGTACAAAATTTCATTTAGAATAATCTAAACATTTGGAATAAGTGGCGTTCACAAGTAATTAAATAACAATTCATTAAAATGAAGATATATGTATGCTACATACATATTTCCTGAACTATATACGATAGAATCAAAAATAAAAAAAACGGCAGTGCAGTTAGTGTTCCGTACATTGATTGCTTTTAAAATAAAAAAAATTGTTACGGAGGTACAAAATGATCAGCGACTTCACAAAACACTCCCTAAATAGGTTTTCAATAAAGTTTGTTTCTGATCTTTATTGAAAACTGATGGCCTTGAAAAAAAATTGTTTTTTTTTATATACCAGCTAAATTACCAAAGATGACTCGTGATAATCTCCGTTCAATCTTCACTTTATGGAGAATATTCCAGGATTTTTTCAAAATTTTTTGACCAGTACTTTTCGAGCTAAGGGGGGACAGCGATTTTTGGCACTTTTTTAAAAATATTATAAGGAACAATTTGCGCTAGTATTACATAACACACACAATATTTTTGAACTCGTTTCCACAAGCTTTCGTTTGACGCCCCACTCGATGACCTGTTACATTTTTTTTTCCACTTCCGACTTCACTCCCCAAAACTAACCCCTTAAGTCAAAATTTGACTTTCAAAACTATACGACTCTGATTCAGCCATCAATTCTTATATTTGTGCCCAAGGGTCTTTCTGTATAAGCCATTGAAACGTGCCCCACCGTCTGATTTAATACATTTTGCCTTTAACCCGATTTCAGACTTCTACCCCTAATATTAAGGGAGTTACGGGGGTGACAACCCTTTACGTTAAAATCGAATTTCTTCGAAACTAGTTGAGATATCTCAATAAAATTTATACTGTTAGTAGTAATAAGCTTCATATTATATATTTTTTTCAGATTTTTTGCTCGATTACAAATATTAAAATACAAGAAGTATATTTTTTAGGGGTGAGGTTTTTTTACTAACCTACCTACCTACCAAAAAAATTTTATATAGGTAGTTTTCCATTAGCTAGATATATATCAAAATTACAACAGTCTTGAATTGGTGGAACATAAAGAAAAAAAAAACTATATTACTCAACATAATATATTTAATCATGTATTTTGGTAAGTCATTAAAAATATTTATATTTAAAAAGAAAAAAAAATAGTAATTTGTACTCCAATCTTAATCATCGTCACTATTTTCCTTAGTAGTGGTAATTACGCTTATTTTATAAAATATGGTAGTAAGTATTTCGGCTGGTTTCATAATTTTTGATATATAACAACCGCCGGATAAATAAAAAATAATTGCAGTTTCGTTCACACAGCAACCCAAAGTTCTATTGCCATTTGCATAGTCACGCTTTCAGTGCCCTTATAGGTATTCAGATTTGGTTTATAATCATTATAGCACCGATAAGTTTTGCTATTTTTATGTCTTGATCGGACCTTCACCCTTATAATATTTTCAGAATCCCTTACATATTCAAGTTTTATACCTTCATCTGTCACTATTTCTGCAAGATAGCATACTGCTTGCGACAATTGGTATGTATGTATTCATGTTGAAAGCGTGTCGCGGGCGGGGCGAACAATGTTTAGTTGTTCAAGTTGATCAGGCGGCCGCAGCGTGATGGCGCGGGTAGACAAGCGCGGGTGCGACGGGTAACTCCCGCGGCGGGAGTCCCGCCGCATTTTAGTGCCATATAACCGCGTTCACGTTGTAAGCGCGGGTCGTACTGCGTTTTAGCAAGCGGGTTAAAACTCGTTTGAATTGAGTATGGATGTAAATATAGAATTATTAGAAGTTGACCGCTCTAATTCACGTCTAATGTTATACAAAATATAGTCGAATGTATTCTTAGACATACGAGCATATTCGTAAAACTTCTCAGCATAATTTCTCAATTTGTCGTAAAGACTATGTAATTCGCCCCTACACTTTATGTTGAAATTCCTTAATATTGTCTCGTGCGATCATTACGTTACTTTTCAAATAACTATTTTCCATTAAAATTAATAATTGCGTGAAGTCCATTTTGGTTTGTGACTTCTGACTACACAAGCAAGCTAGACGCTCCTGCCACCCGACAAAGGCGACATTAAATATTATTTTTTTTACTATGTTCCACCAATATAATATAATAATTTTAATATGTAATAGCTAACTAATGAAATAATACATTTTTTTGGCAGGTGTCACATCAGGGGTTAGTAAAAAAACCCACCCCTAAAAAATATACTTCTTGTATTTCAGTATTTATAATCGACCAAAAAATCTGAAAAAAATATATAATATGAAGCTATAACTAACCACTAACAGTATAAATTTTATCGAGATATCTCAAGTAGTTTCGAAGAATTTCGATTTTAACGTTAAGGGTTGTCACCCCCGTAACTCCCCTAATATTAAGGGTAGAATTCTAAAATCGAGTGTGTGCATTTTTCAGACATAGAACAATAAACTAAAAGCAAGATGTATTAAATCAAACGCTAGGGGCATTTTTAATGGCTTATACGGAAGGACCCTTTCAACATTCTATGTTAAATAGGTTCGTAGAAAATCGGGTGTGACAGACGGACAGACACCAAAGTAATCCCGTACGGAGCACTAAAAAAACTAAGATTAACTTCTATATGTAACACCTGAAAAGGTTACCTGACAGCATTAGGGTAGCAACTCAAAATACCCGATATATCATGTTCTCACGTTTTACCCTGTTTATTGTCGAAAATTAAAGGCGAAAGATTTTTTGTATAATACCTATTTAAAGTTACTTTTGTGGCTGCTTATATTGTGACAGTACAACGTTATAAATTTAGATCGAAATCTTCTAAAATTAATATCATTTGTAAAAATGTTTTATTTTGTGATACAATATAATACGACCACACTACGACAGTGTTAAAATCTGTTTTATGTTCTTTGACCTAGTTTTGTATTCAAATAATATTTATACTTTTTAAGGCACATAAGCACTCCTTAATTCTTTGGCAATATTTTTTACAATGATACATATGTACCTTGAATATTATTGTTCATGAAAGTTCCACAAATAGTATAGTAATTTTTCTGCCATATATGTATAAATATCTGATCTTTTTTTTTACCACATATCTGTATAACTCTTGACACTTATTTGCAATCTGCATACACACGACAAATTGTAAAGATACAAAATAGTATTACGTTTCTTCAATTTTTATTTTCTTCAATTAAAAAAAAAAAACATTTTAAAATTTAAGTCGGTAATAACAAAGACTCAGAAAGTTATTTGTAACCTTTTTCTAACTCATTTTCTGTTACCCCATAATGGTATTTTACTTTGGTTCGAGAGAAACACGAAACAGTCAAATCAATTTATTTCCGTAAATGAAAATCAGGGTGGCCGTATTTTTAGTGTTACGTACGAGACACTTATGGGATCACTTCTGTGTCCGTCTGTCACACCCGAATTTTTCCCAAATATTTGACATAGAAAGTTGAAATTTGGTACAAATATAGTTTTGCTGTTTAGCCGTACAGTTTTGAAAGTTAAATTTTGACTTAAGGGTTAATTTTGGGGGATGAAATCGGAAGTTGGAAAAAAAAATTACCAGGTCATCGAATGGGGTGTCAAATGAAAGCTTGTGCACTGATCATTTTATACCTCTGTAACAAAAATTTTTATTGAAATTTTTAAGCAATCACCGTACAACTAACACTAATTGCGCAAGTCCGACTTGCTCTTGGCCGGTTTTTATTTATGTACGGACAGTTCCTTTCATCCCATTTAATTCACAACAGAAATAAAATTGAAAGAATTGAAAATTGATATTTGTATAAGACTGCTAAAAAAAACGCATTTTGAACTCTTTAATTCACATCTCACATTGAAACTAACCTATCATTTCACTGTTTTTTAGCCATAAAAATCAGTAAATTTTCTTAAATTTTGGACTTTTTAAGGCCTATACAAAGCTGTGACGTGATAGAACAATTTGAATTTATCAGAGGCATACAATATTGCGATTTTTAGGAAATTAGGGACTGCAATATTTAAAAATACGACACGCGTCACAATCTTTCTTGTCAAATAACATGTATCAAAAATATTTCCATCAATATTCCAAAAAGTGCAATTGTTCCTACAGAAACACCTGTGGCGTCGGTTGTTCTTCTCTGAGATACAAAATGTGTGTGTGTAAAAAAAAAAGTTGCCTAATTTTGTTTTAAGGTCAATAACAACGTATCCTTAGTACTATAGAAAGTATATATATATATATATATATATATATATATATATATAATATATATATATATATATATATATATATATACAGGGTGTCCCATATGTAACGAATAATGATTCCACAGTATTTATTAATCAGTGTATCAAAAAAATGTTTAAATAAGAGTTACAGAGTGTTATACGGCGCACATGCTGACGTTGACAATAAAATGTCTGTCATTTCGAAGAAATTACTGCGCTATCTTGATTTTTTTAAAATGGAAAATCCTGTATATTATTTTATTTTTGAGTCTTACTACAAAATCTAGGTATTATTTATCTAACATACCATATGTCTAAATTGAACTGTTTTGGAGTTGGTTTATTGTCATTTGATATTTATAATAAAAAAAAGACACAAAAGCTATTAATAAATACTCTAGGTTTATTTTTAAGGTAACAATTGCTCAAAATGTCTACCGTTAACAGCGAAACAGTGACCCAATCTGTCATAAACAGCCTCAACAGAGTTTTGTAGAGAATCCGGGGTGATCTGTCCTATTTCATATTGAATTCTTTGTTGTAAATCTTCTACAGTTTCAGGTCGACTTCGGTAAACTTTGGTTTTCCAATGACCCCATAGAAAAAATCAAGTGGCGTATGGTCGGGACTCCTTGCAGGCCATTCTTCAACACCTCTTCTGCCTATCCATCGATCAGGAAAAATCGCATCTAAATATCTACGAACATTGATTTCATAGTGAGGAGATGCTCTGTCCTGTTGATACCACAGATTCCTGTTAGGGGTATCCAAATTATTTTCATCGGGAAAAAGACCTGCACAAGTTGGAATAACTTGTTCTTGGAATAACGTAAGATTTCCATCGATAAAAAAGGGACCAATGATATGACGTCCATAAATTCCTGCTCACACGTTTATCTTTTGTGGTCTTTGAAAATAACTGTCCATTATCTAGTGGGGATTTTCAGTAGACCGGTACCGGCAGTTATGCCTGTTAACTCTCCCGTTAAGATGAAATGTGGCCTTGTTATGAATTAGGTTAGGATCATTATTGATTCGTTCCATCATGACCTCGCAAAATTCAACGCGTCTATCGTAGTCATCTTCAGATAATTCTTGCAATAGAGTGGGTTTGTATGGATGCAATTTTTCATCATTTAGTATACGACTTTACTTATACTGTGGTCTAGGCAAAGTTCACGAGGGGCTGTAAGGGGATTTTCTGTAATTTGTAATAAAACATATAACTTTTTATCATCGCTTGTTTTAACTTTTGGAGGTCCAGATTTAGAACGATCCTTTTTAATGTTTTGCTAACTGTGGATTGGGTAATAGGTTCTCGATTCGGATATTCTGCGTTAAAAAGATCACACACCTCCTGTTGTGTTCTACTACGGTCTCCGTAACCAACCATCATTAACAAAGTGATTCTTTCAGTTTCTGTTAAATATGCCATTATGATATTACGCTCAAATTGCAGTTTCACAAAATACAGCAATAAACGTTTTCGTCAATAAATCATTTTTTGTCGCGTTAAGTCGTTACCTGACAGTAAATGTTTGACACAAGCCAGCTTTAAAAAAAGTAATTTTAATTTAATCTCCTTAATTTCAAATATCAATAATTCCATAACAGTAAAATATAGACATATGGTACGTTAGACAAATAATATCTAGAATTTTTAGTAGGACTCAAAAATAAAATAATATACAGGGCTCTCCATTAAAAAAAAAATTAAAATGGCGTAATTTCTTCGAACTGACAGTTCAAAACATTTTATTGTCAAACGTCAGCATGTGCGCCTTATAACACCCTATAACTTTTATTTAAACATTTTTTTTGATACACTGATTAATAAATGCTGTGGAATCATTATTCCATACATATGGCGCTCCCTGTACTATTTATATATATATATATATATATATATATATATATATATATATATATATATATATATATATATATATATATATATATATATATTACACGTACGTATACATATACGTATATATATATATATATATATATATATATATATATATATATATATATATATATATATATATATATATATATATATATATATATATATATATATATATATATATATATATATACATATATATATATATATATATATATATATATATATATATATAAACTAAGCGTCTGAAAGAGTACGATGACTTTTTATTTCATTTCGTGCATCCTGAATAATACGTCTGTTTTTTTCCTAAAATAATTTTATCTAACTATATGTATTTATTCATTGATGTTTTTGTAGACTTCAGAGTTTTATGACCCCAATATCCACAAAATGTGGTCCGTGCCAACTGCGATATTTACATAATATTTTTTCAAAATACCACGATATTATTCTGTTTTCTAATACATTTACTGACAATGCCGGTATGTTCCAAGGCTCCATACTGTCTCCTACTCCCTTTCTTATTTATATTAGGGATCTGCTGCAAAGGGCCTGGAATCCGATCGAAATCTTTGCAAATGAGAGTACTCTTATTTCTCCATTCACTTTAAATGCGACTTATGCAAATATACGCAGACAGCAGGAGTCGCTCAACTTAACCAAGACCTGGAAGAAATTATATCTTGGAGTGTCAGTAACCCAGTAGAATTTATTGCTATAAAAAACCAAGTGGCAACCCGATATAGTTATGTCGGGACACTCCATTCCTTTGTATCGTTACTCAATTTGCTGGACGTTAATTTGGGTGTGTATAACAAAGAGAGCTTCTCGAAAACTGGGAAGATTATTTCGAACTAGAAAGCTTTCCACAATTGTGTACAAAGCTCAAATTCGACCAACGATGGTCTACTGCTTCGACGTTTGAAGCTCTGCTCCCAAACAAATACTATATTTGTTGGATACTATTCAGAAGAAAGCTGTTCACCTAATTGAAGACTCCTGTGGCGTTTAGGGATTTCTCTGCAGCATGTGTCCTATACCCATAGAAAACTCCTCTAGTATGAAAAATAATTGATTACCGCTTGACCTGTTGCTGTGTGAACGCACATAAAATTGCGAATTATACGCATAAATGTACAATATTGGCAGTAGTAAAAAAAGTACAGCACACGCGCTACAGAGAAATCCCTAAATCGCTGCAAATTATAACTAATTGCTATCATGGAAATCATGACATACCGGTTGCCAAAGGGAAAGAGAATTTACTATTATCTTGGAAAGAACTCTGCAAGATTTAGTGCAGTTTGTACTATTGTGCTGCAATTTTTTTTTATTAGCATGCTTGTTAAAATGCCTAAAATGTTTTTTTTTTTTAAAATCCCACCCTATGGCCAAGTATTTAGAACCTTTTTTAAAGGTGAAAATATATGTTCGTGACCTTTTAGAGTGCCTCAAATCTGTGTAAGTTGAGTTGTAACGAACCAATTGCTATTATACACTCGCCAAAAAAATCTAATATCCAAAAAAAAGATAAAACCGGCCAAGTGCAAGCCGGACTTGCACAATTAGTGTTCCGTACGTTGATTGCTTTTCAAATAAAAATTTTTGTTACGGAGGTATAAAATGATCAATGACTTCACAAAACACACCCAAAATGAGTTTTCAACAAAGTTCCCCCCCCCCCCCCCCCCCCCGATCTTTACTGAAAACGGATGACCTTGAAATTTTGTTTTTTTTTTTATGTGCCAGATAAATTATTAAAGGTAACGCACTCGTGATAATTTTCGTTCAATCTACACCCTGTGGAGAATATTCTCGAATTTTTTTGATCACTACTTTTCAAGATAAGGGGATTCTTAGCAATTTTTTAAAAATAATACAATACAATAATACATAAATATTACATCATATATATTTTTGAACACATGTTGAACTCAATGATACCATATTTAGAAATAAATTCCGCTCCGTGGAGACCAGAACAAGAATATACAAGAGCGTAATATGACCAGTAATGACTTACATATCTGAAATAAGACCCGATACAAGTATAACACAAAGGATGCTAAATCAACCGAAATGAGAATACTTAGGAGATGTACAAACAAGACACTGAGGGATAGAGAAAGGAGTGAAGATATAAGACGCACATGTAATATAGAAAATATCAACCAGTGGATAAGAGGAAGAAAATGGAATGGGATCAACACATAGGAAGAATGGCAAACAACAGGATAGTACGGATAGCAAGAAACAAGTTACCGAATGCAAAGAGATCAAGAAAGAGGTGGAGCGACGATCTATAGAGCAGAGAATAAACAAAACAGGCAATAGTGTCTAGCTATAAGTTGGAAGAAGAAGATGTTTTTACAAGTTTTCATTTGACACCTCACTCGATGACCTGGTGAAAATTTTTTTTTCACTTCCGATTTCACCCCCAAAACTAGCCTCTTAAGTCAAAATTTAACTTTCAAGACTACCCTGCTCTGATGAGGCCATCAATTCCTATATTAGTGCCAAAATCGGGTGTGACAGACAGATGGACGGACGGACAGACACCGAAGTGATTTTATAAGTGTTCCGTTCGGAACACTAAAAATTCACAGAAAGTAACATATAAATTCCGAATATGATATCGCGGCCTAGCGGTGGAATATAGTTCATCCTCTCGTGAGGATTTCAAGACAGTAAAAATAACAACAGTCGAACTAAAATAAAATCTATACACTCGAGAGGATGTTTTGGTCCCTACTCATATTATCATATATTACTGTTATTCATCTGTAATTAGTAGTTACCTAACTGAACTAATTAAGACTGTTCATCATTGTCAAGTGGAATGTTGGCAAAAATCTGTGTACTCTTTTCAGGAATAATCTATATCCGATATTTTCGAGGATTCCAAAATTTTTTTTTTATTTTGACTGAAAAGAAACTGGCAAAGACGATTTATGTTCCTTAATTGCAGTGTTATTTAGAACAAGAATTAAATTATTCATCTAATGTTTGACCAGATGGGATTCATGCCATAATTGGCAATAGTAAACGCAGTGTAAATCTTATAGAGGTCATGGCATGCCGGCTGCGAAAGTGAAATTTTATTTACTGCTCGACCGTCGTTATTATTGACAATTTATCGAACGACTTTCCCTGCAACGTTCATTGAAGTCTGCTGGCGGGGGTGTAATAATACTTAAAGGGCCATCCTACTCCAGACCACGGTCATTTCTCGTTTTTTGGGTTATTTTTTCAAAAAAGTATAGTACATAATTAAAAAAAAATTAGACATTATTTATTAAACTTTGGGGTACCTTCATAATTTTTTTTTAGTCGGCCTGATTCTTATATATACACTCCCGTCAGAAAGTATTTGCCCACCTAGTTATTTCAGTCCCAAGACAACAAAAACCTAGATAATATATATTTTTTTTAAGTTCAATGAATTATTATTTATTTTAACATTATGTACAGTCTAGAAAATCAGAAAAACATTCATGATTTTTCAGGATTTTTCTCCTCTCTATGTGATCGCCTTTGCTTTTAATTACCGCTTGCAGAGTTACGGCATTCTGTCCAGTAGTTTCTGCAGAGTTTCTTCGGTTATTTTAACCCATTTTGCTTGTAAAAGTTCCCACAAGTGATTTTCTGATGTTGGATTGAGTTTTCGAACACACCTGTCCAAATGGTCCCACAGCAATTCGATGGGATTCAAGTCGGGTGATTGTGGAGGCCAAGTCATCACTTCAAGGACGTCATCGGATTTCCATTGGTCCAAAAGTTTTCTAATTTGTTTAGCAGAATGTTTAGGGTCGTTGTCATGCTGAAAAATAAATTTCCCCTGAAAAATATCTTGATATTGTTCTTTTCGCATGATTTCTTTTATCCTAAAGATTTTTCCAACTTTACCGTTGCTAAAACAACCCCAAACTATTACTGAACCTCCACCATATTTTACTGTAGGCAACATCCTCTCTCCAGCTGACCGCCGCACGGAATTACCATAATACCGAGAAACTTGAAATGAGTTCTTACTTCAACTGGAATTCTCAGAAATCGTCTCAAAACTATTATCATGTAAAACTTGGAAATTTGTTCTAATTGATTTTTAATTTCTCATTTCACCAAAAGGGCTTATCTAAACAATTTTATGATGGACACTTGTTAAGAACAATTAAATTTTCCTAATATAATAAAAGGGTTTAATTAGGTATTAAATTTTGGCAGTTACATTGACATTTCTAGGTGGGCATTCACTATTATCGTCACTGCTCATTCCTTATATTTCATAACATAAAATATATCCTAAAACCCGGCCAGAGAACATATGTATGAATTAAAAAAAAACACGCAAATCAGATAAGTGGTTCTCGAGTAATAAGCGCACTAAGGGACACACAGACAGAGAGACATTCCATTTTATATATATTATATTCTTTGCTACATGGTATTGTTCCATATTTAATGGTTTAGGCAGCATATTGCTAGAGAACGCACTAGCGGCAAACTTTTTTCCGACTTGATTCACTATTATCGTCACTGCTTATTCCTTATGTTACCTAATGTAATAAAATATATCATATAACCTGGCCAGAGAACATATATATGTATGTTTAAAAAAAAAAAGCTCGTAAATCGGATAAGTGCTTCTCGAGTGAAAAGCGCACTAACGGACAGACAAACAGATAGATAGACAGAGAGACGTTGAATTTTATATCTATTATAGAAGATTATAGATAATCTGGCCAGAGAATAAATGTATGAATTAAAAAAAGAGACGTAAATCAGATAAGTAAATCTTGAGTGATAAGCGCACTACCGGACAGACAGACAGGCAGAGAGTTGTTGCATTTTATATATATTATATTTTTTGCTACATGATATTGTTCCATATTTAATCGTTTAGGCACTGTATTCCAAGAGAACGCGCTAGTGGCAAACTTTTTTCCGACTTGATTCACTATTATCGTCACTACTTATCCTTTATGTTACCTAACGTAATAAAATATATCGTATAACCTGGCCAGAGAACATATGTATGTTTTAAAAAAAAAGCATGTAAATCGGATAAGTGGTTCTCCAGTGATAACCGCACTAACGGACAGACAGACAGACAGAAGGATGTTGTATTTTATATATATTATAGATTATAGATATACACATCTGCATACGGGCGTTTTAAAAAAAGGTACCTAGCTCTTCTACATGGTTCCGACTTCCAGCAACGTCTGAAACAGAAAATACAAAAAGAATTTTAAAATATAAAAATACAATTTTCGGCCGGATTACGGAAAATTTTTTACCATGCGAAATAACAAAATGGCGGCTACTGAAAATTTCAAGTTTGATTTTCGCCAAATTTTCAGCTCAAGGTCGAAAAAAGTAGTTTTTCGACCTTGCCGCCGAAAGCGTTTAAGCGTTTAAAGATTTCGATCACGTTTCCGACATGATAAAATTAAAAAAATCATACTTGCAGCTAATCACCCATTCCAGAGCTATAAAGTAACCCTTCCAATTCTTCATAAAACTCATTTTGTTTAGTATTAAGCATTCTCCGAGCTCTTGCTTCTTTTGACTGAGCTTGAGATCTTCGCTCTGCATGCGTGTGCCGACTGCGTATGCCTAAAATCGGGCTTGCTTGCGCCCTCCTAAGACACGTAATATCTTCAAAAATAAATAAGATATCGAAAAATCCTCTCGCACACCTATTCTTGAAAGTTCAAGCTATTAAAAGATTCAAAAAAAAAATTGATTTTTTAAAAATTCTGGAGTAGGATGGCTCCTTAAAAATCTATCTCGCATAAACGAAACACTATATGTGGTGGTAAATTTTTACGTCTCAACTCCCTCCAATTATGGCCCAATTTATTCAGTATACAAATGTTATTTCATACCATGAAACTTTTATTAAACATTCGTTAAATATTTTGCTGATCGTCCCCTATTCTTTCAAAGACATTGAAAATGAGGTCAAATCAGTAAGAGTTTAGCCATAAAAGTTTGGAAGTGAGGGTGGACGTTTGGAGCATAGACATAAAGGCAAGCATAAAGTAATGGGTTCAATAGCTGAATTTAAACAGTTAAGGTGTTCTGCAACTTGTTGCAATAGCGAATCAATTTGAAAAGATCATTAACCTAAAGGTAAATACCATGATAACACTAGCCGTTATTATTTTGACATTAACAGTTCCAGCTCGGGGTTAAGCCTTATCTCGACAGTGATAAACCCGCCCTAAAATAGATATGTTTTTGGACATTTTAACATATGTATTTTCTCACCTTTCTTGTAACTACGTTGGAGTCCTCCTTAACTTGGTTTTACTTTTTTTCTGGTGGTCCACGTTGATCTTTTAATCCTCAGACCGGTGGTAAATCATCCGCCTATTCATAACCTCTCGCATTATACTTAACTTTTCCATTCCTCAACACTACAGAATATTAATCGCCTTGGTATTAATACTTACACCAAAATAGTAAAAATTAAGGTTTCCGCTCCAAAGATAATATTTGATCTCTAAAAAATTAATATATATTGGCAATATTTGTTCTCTAAAATAAATAATTGGTGACTTAATTAGATGGGTCGCCAGATTTAGTTCATAAAGTTCTACTATGATCTCCATTCTAAATCAAATAAATATCGAGAATCGTCTATCCGTCAAAATAAACTAATCGTACTTGCGATACTTTGGGCATATCTCTAGAAGAAACGATCTAGAAAAACTTATGGTAGAGCGAAAAGTAAATAAGTAAATGGGAAACGTCCAAGAGGAAGATCTCCTAATCGATGGGCAGACCAAGTAAGACATATTCCAGGTGCGAAGCCATTCATGCCGCACAAGACCGTGATTCATGGAAAAGCATTACGCTTGCAATCGAAACATAACACCACTAAACTCTTGCTAGAGTAATAGGACTGAGGAGGAGGAAGAGGATTATGGTATCAGCAACTATTACATTTAAGCAGTTTGAGTCCATCTTTGACCTGTTTTGAGTAATGACCATGTTCATTTTGCCCTTGTGTAAAAAGTTACCTTCGTTTCTGATAGAAACGTCCAGTCAAATAGAATTTATCTAGTGGATAAAATCTCTATTGAACGTGTTGCTAAAGACACACAAAAGATTAGTCAGCGCCTTATATAATAAGGCTGTATCAGCAAAACCATAACAGGCATTGTTTAAGTTCGAAAAATTATTTTCTTAATCAGCACACATATGCGTCATAAGAGGATGGCTGACATACTTTTAACATAATTCTACAGAAAATACGAGACAACAATGAAAGTATTTTCGCATGTGTCATAAGATAAACAATTTTTCAATAATGACTCTCCTGAAAGAAGGGAAAATATTAATTTTGATACGCAACTCGTAAGTGAAGCTCAGTTAGAAATATAATTTCATAGTTCAGGTTATAGATTTAAGGGGTGATGCTACTCTAGAAATTTGAAAAAAATCAACATTTTTTTGGGCTTAAATGATGCTTTAGAAATAAGGTACAAAGGATTTTATGAGGATAAGAGGGTTATAAGTGTGTATTTTATCACGTGCGAGTAATTGTCTCGCAGCGCTCTCCAAACTTCTCCGAGAGTCTTTATTCCAATTATATCGCGCAGGCATCATAGATTAGAGGTCATTTATATAACTTTTAAACACGTTTTTCTCAAAAACTACATTTTTTAAACTGGTCGGAAACATAACTTCTTCAAATTATCACCGATTCACAAAAACCCAAGCGGCAGTTTTTTCTAAAAAAGTTAACGTTGCTGAACCCGACATAGTTATGTCGGGGCACTCCATTCCCCTAGCATCGTCGCTCAATTTGTTGGGCGTTAGTTTGGGAGCAAATATATCTTGGCATGAACATGTTGCAGGCATAGCAGGGAGAGCTTCTCAAAAGTTGGAATATTATTTAGAACCAGAAAGCTTTACACCCCACAACAACTGTTAATTCTTTACAAAGCCCAAATTCGACCAACTATGGAATACTGCTCCCACGCTTGGGGCTCCGCTCCCAAACATACACTGCATTTGTTGGATTCTGTTCAGAGAAGAGCGGTCCGTCTGATTGGGGACCCGGAATTGACCGGCGGCCTTGATTCGCTGGAACATCGAAGAACGGTTGGCGACTTGAGTCTGTTCTACAAGTATTTTCATGGAAAGTGTTCGAAGGATGTAGCCCGCTTAATTCCTCCCAAAGCGGTGCATGTTAGAAATACACGTCGCGCTGGTGCTTCGCATCCGTATGAGGTTCAGCTTGTTACTCCGCGTACAACGCTTTTCAAGCAATCTTTTATATGGAGAACGTCATCCCTTTGGAATAAATTTGCCCAGCGCTGTGTTTCCCACCAAGTACAATTTACAGCGATTCAAGAACAACGTGAGTCGCTTTTTCCGCACTCGTGCTGCTCCTGGAGCGCTTTAGGGACTTCCCTGCAGCACGTGTGCTAGACCAATAAAAAAAAAAAAAAAATATTTCAAATTTTAACTATACCTTCAAAATTACATTATCTAGCGAAGTACGTACGGATTTTATGTATTATTTATTTTGAATTTTTTTTATAAACGATTTTTTTACGTGACTATTTACCGAACAATAAAACATTTTCGTCAATCATGAAAAAATCTATATTTTTAAATTTTTCTATGTACTTCCCGAGAAAATCTTATGTAAAACTCAAAAAACTTTACACTCTGTTCCAGGTAAAAAATGGAGGAGAAATCTTTCCGGACACAAAGTACTATTTATAAGATGCATCTTCCTTTACTCAGTACTGGTGTCGCCATTTTGTAAAAAAACTTGTTTGAAAATTTATAAATGTACTTTAAAGTATGTGTAAAAAAAGCATTTGAGTAAATTTTGTATGCGTTCACTACATTTCAAAAAAAAAATTGTCAAAATCAGGCTTTTTCTAAGCTCTAGAGTGGCATTACCCCTTAAAACTGCGCTTTTTAAGTAATTTAGACCCCCTTTAGATGGCCAAGTTATTGAGAAATCAATCGTTAAATTTTCAGATTATTGACAAACGAACCATGATTGCAAACTTACATTCAGTCATTGAATTGAATTTTCTTATATATAAGGGCCGAGTGCCGTCTTCATTAGTTAACGTAGGTGCTGTTAGAAAAAATGGGAGAATAAAAGAGAAAATTCCTCGGTCTAGTTTTACATTCCTTTATTTGCGGTCTTCTCGTGTAATTTCTTCACTTATTACCATCGACAACTTATTACTAAAACTGCTTCCTGTGATCTATTTCTCTTTTCAGTAACATAATTATTTTGGTAGGTGAGCCGCCGTCAAAAGAATCTATATTCAATATTTATTTATTTTAATTTAACCTTTAGACCAGTCGTCAGAGGCAAATTTTGACGAAAATCTCTCATTAAATGTTAACAGGCTGCATTTTGACATACAGGTAGTTTTTTGGTCGTAGAATACGATTAAAAAAGGTTTGCTGTTCTAAAGTGTACGCTAAACCTATAAAATAGAAAATAAAATGAAAAATTCGATTTTTCGCAAATATATCTAAAAATAAAAAAGATAACGAAAAACTAATAGTACCACGTGAAAAATGGGAAACTTTAAAATGCAATTTTAAAAAAATATTTAAAATAAAATGGCTGGTTTAACCCTTTCAGTTGTAATGGGAATCATGCTTCCAACTTCATTTATGATTAAATTAAAGTTTCGGTATACCGTTAAATATTTTGAAATTGGCGGCTATTAAGGGGTTTCTCGAGGTGCTGATTAAGAATCCGATGACAGATTTGAAAAATTCAAAATCAATTCATTTAATTTCTTGGAGTAATTTAGAATTTTTGGGGTTTGAATAACTGGTTTCTTTGTACCTAGTTGTTTAAATGAAATATAATAATACTTTATACTTAAACTGTAGATCATTTCCCACCTTTAAATATATGTTTTTAGTGTTCCGTACGGGACACTTATAAGATGATGACTTCGGTGTGTGTCTGTCCGTCTGTCTGTCTGTCACTCCCAATTTTCTCCGAAACTATTTGTCATAGAAAGTTGAAATTTGGTAATAATAGGAATTGATTGCCTCATCAGGGCCGTGTAGTTTTGAAAGTTAAATTTTGATTTAAGGGTTTAGTTTTGGGGGGTGAAATCGGATGTGAAAAAAAAAAAAAATTATACTAGGTCGTCGAGTGTGGTGTCAAATGAAAGCTTGTGAAAACACGAGTAAAACATAAATATATATATATATATATATATATATATATATATATATATATATATATATATATATATATATATATAATGTAATACTTGCGTACACTATCTTTGTATTATTTTTAAAAAAAATCGCGAAAAATGGCTGTTCCCCCTTATCTCGAAAAGTACTGATCAAAAAATTTTGAAAAAATTCTGGAATATTCTCCTCAGGGTGTAGATTGAATGAAAGTTATCACGAGTGCATTACCTTTAATAATTTATCTGGTATATAAAAAAACAAAAATTTCAAGGTCATCAGTTTTTAGTAAAAATTGGAAGCAAACTTTGTTAAAAACTCATTTGGGGTATGTTTTGTGAAGTCACTGATCATTTTATTCCTCCGTAACAATTTTTTTTATTTTAGAAGCAATCAACGTACGAAACACTAATTGCGCAAGTTCAGCTTGCACTTGACCGGTTATTTTTGTTTTATGTTGTATGATTAATAATAAGCAAAAAATATGTTTATTATGAGCACTTTTTTAAGAGCAAAATTACAAAAAAAGAGAAAGTTTTTCGAAGTTTTCAATGTTTTGTTAATATTAAGTATACTTTTAACTGTAGTTTTAATAAATTCTCACGCTAATAAAAAAAATCTGAAAAAAAATCTATATACTATTTTTTTGTCACGTGATGTTATTAGTTTTTCGATATCTTTTTTTTTTTTCGAAATATTATCGAAAAATGGAATTTTTGATTTTATTTTGGATTTTGTGGGCTTAGCGTACATCAAATTTTAGCAAACTTTTTTTTATCATGTTCTACGTCCAAAAAACTATCTATGTGCCAAAATGCAGCCTGTTAACATTTAATAAGAGCTAAAAATCCCTGACTACTGGACTTCTTGTTTTAACTAACTTGTGCAAAGATTAACAATTTCAGAAAAATGCCCCACACTCGGCCATCCTGAAAAAGTATCCTCAGACGTTAACATAACTAACTTATGTAAGGATCACCGATTTCAGAAGGAATAGATATATCGTAATAACTTATATGTTATCAATTAAGCTAATATTGTAAAAAGATTTAATTTATTAACAAACTATTTACGAAAAGAACTATGAAATAGAATTAAGAATACGCCAGTCGTCACTGCAAAAGTGCTAGAGTGAATGCCTTTGCATCATCTTCTTATTCCCGGTTTCCTTGAACCACTTGACTGTAATTTGAAAACCCAGACTTTTATTGCGACTAAGTTATGGCTACATTCGACTATTCCTAGCCATGGAGTGTCGGCACTCTCTACTGAAAACCTAAGAAGAAGAAATGCAACTTTGCAATAGACATTTTAAATTCGTAATGCAAAAACAGTAAAAAAAAGTACCAGCACACATGCCGCTCCTGGAGCGCTTTAGGGACTGCAGCACGTGTGCTAGACTCATAAAAAACACAGGTATTAAATAAATGTTACACATGGATATAGATACATATATACCGTCAAAAGTTAACATAATTTATAGACAACAAAATAACAATTACAAAATAAATTCATAAAATTAAATAAAAAATATATCTGTTCATGTCATATAAAACGCGCTAGAAAACCTCTAGCTCCTGGAAATAAGAGTACCGAGACACAGAAAGCAGACTAGAATTCCGTAACTAATCACCCTATTCTAGTTTTCCTGGCTCTTACCGCTGTATACTCCTCTACGATCGAGTTAACACAATCTTACCTCCTCCTTCCTTCAGGAACAATAATAGAATACCGGGACTACCGCCCTATTCCAACTTGCGCTGGTTGCTGTACTCGTGTGCGACC
>CM032455.1:64097909-64257909 GCA_019049505.1 Pachyrhynchus sulphureomaculatus | reverse complement strand
GATGTTTACAGTAAAACCAGAAAAATTGGCTAATAAATAAAAAAATGCAATTTAAAAACTAAATAGCAAATATCTTAAATTACTACTTTATACGCCTTTCAAGTATGGATTTGTAGCTTTAAGATAGTTATTAATTATTACGTTAAATATATTTGTTTACGCAACAAAGAAAAAGTAAGACATTTCCTTTATCAGCTGAAGCTGAACGCCTAAGTTCAATGCCTTGACAGTGAAATAAATTATAAGTAATTTCACGATGATTCATATATCCAGGTAGCATAAAAGTGGTAATTCATTAAAGTTACAAAAATTGACTATGTTACGATTAAATTAGCAAATTGTCCCAAAAATAATAATTTTTTTTGCAAAACATAAAATGATTAGATTCTACTACTTTGGTATCCAGCGCGTCCCCAAACGAATGAAGATGCTCTATTAAAGTATTTTTCTATTAACATTAACTTTTTATATTATTAATTAGCTTTTACCTATAAGCGAGAGAACCAGAAAGCCTAATTAAGTAGGAGAATTACCCACTGGAGAACTGGGTCACGTCTTAAAAAGTCCTGATATCCCGATCAATTTGAAAACAAAGTTTTTAACATGCGCATTCTCCCTGTGACGTATGGGTTAGAAACCGTAACATTACCGGTGAACACAGCTAATAAACTCCGAACTACCCAAAGAGCTATAGAACGAATTATGCTGGGAATAACGCTTAGAGACCACTTGCGTAACGAGGAAATACGTCTACGAATCAAGGTCGAGGATGCCATAAAGCGTGTGGCAACTCTAAAATAGATTGGAAGGACATATCGCTAGACAGGAGGCGGATAAGAAGTAGACGAAACACCTAATACAGTGGAGACCTAGAAGATACAGGAGAAGTATGGGAAGACTACCAAAAAGATGGATCGAGGACGTGAAACAACAGGTCTGCAGGAACTGGCACCATATGGCCAAGGATAGAGCGGAGTGGAAAAGACAGGAGGAGACCTACGTCCAGGAGTAGATGGCAAAAGGCTGCTAAAAGAAGAAGAAGGCCGATAAACTCGCTAGCTTTGAATTAGTGGTCTCAAGGCCACTTGCACCTCTTTACTTGACGCAGGTTGCTCTTAATAATTATTCTAAATATGATAGCATAAAACTGAAACTAGACACATAATACTTTTTAAGTTGACAAAATAATTATCTATAGATATATTAAAATTAATATAAAAAATATTCGGAGTATTTTTTAAAATATGTTTTTCTAGCAGGTTGTGTAGATGTGTGTTAGTAGACAACTTGACAGAGACGAGCTTGGACAAAATGTAACGATGAGAGATTATAACTTCGAACGAGTGTACAGCAGATAACAGCATAACAGAAAAACTCAAAGATCGTATACAGAGAACAAATGTTTATTTGCCCTCAAATCGGTGTTCAATTCCCGGTACTTCTCAAGCTCGTCAAAAATCGAAGTATGTAAAACTGTGGTTAGACCGGTTCTCTTATACGGTTCAGAAAGCTGGACGATGACTAAACAAAATGAAAAAACTATGTACGAGACAACCAGTCAGGACAATGTAGGAGGAGGAAAAATACGGAACTAACGAAAGTATACAAAAACTCGGACACGGTAAAGGAAATTATATCCCGAAGGTTATGATGGCTCGGAAACATAGAAAGACAGCCGGACTACAGATACACCAAGCTGGTATGGAATGACAACCTGGTCGGGAGAAGACCACGCCTACGATGGAGGGGCAATATAAGATCAATACCCACCTAAGCTTGTAATGCTACCAGAGAGAGAGAGCAGGTTGTATCATTCACTAAAATAATTCACTTCACCAAATAGGGTTTATATAAAAATTTCCAGAAAACTGTTTTAAAAATATCTCGTTTTATGTAATGCAGTTACCTTTCGCCTCACAATGATAAAAAATTATAAATAAACCTTAAAGCAGGAGGTCTTAATAGTATCAAAAATGTCCCCTGTTAGAACAGCTAGTACATTGAAGCTTTGTAGGTCCAAAATTGGAACTCTAAAAAACTTCAAAAGATTATTTTTCCTTATCAGTTAACTTTTGTACAGATGTCTTTAATTTTAGTGAGTACTATAATCTGTTAAACAAGGAGTCTCAACATAAAGAACTCTCGGTATATAAGGAACTAACCACTTGGTTCCTACCGTAAGAAGCTGAATAGTAAGATGCATAGTCTCGTTAAGGAACTATTTTTAATAGATGACTCCACGCCTATGTAAGAGTACAGAAGATTTTAGAATTGTGCAGAACTCGTTTTCATAAAAAATTGATTCCTTGTTATTTATACATATCGGAAAATCTATATATTACTTTAACCCTATATGTTACAAATACGTCATATAGTATAAAACCTTGCACATACAGCATCTGCTTCGTGAAATACGTAAAAGATAAACGTTCAAATAAGAAATTCAACAATTCGGCTTTGTACAGTAGCAGCATTGTGTAGAAACACGACGAATCCGCCATTTGTTATGTAAATGATCGTCGCATTTATTTAACAAACTAGCTTCACCCACGACGATGCCAATTAACGAGACCTCACCCTGGATAATAATGGTTTCACTTATGTGAAGCAATGTGAAAAAAGTGCAAATAGAGACCAAATTTATTAATTTATCTGTTTCACAGTTCTTTTTAAGCCGTAAATGGTTCAAGCTGTTTACCCAATACTTCTTTAACAAATATAGTTTGTAAATTCCTTCTATTTTAATATGTTACTTTTTGTTAAAATTAGAAATTATTTTCAGATTTACTCTATAAAAATTAATTGCTTTTGTAGACCTATGTAATAAAATTAAATTTTTCTTCAATCCTGTCAGGTCACCTAAAATCTCGCTTATTACCTCCCAACCGTCAGTGTTTTTGTCAGAGTCAAATAAATTTAAATAACTGATGGTGCCCTGATAGATATCATCTCACAAATAAAATGCGTCCTCTATATGTTTTCTTTTCTCATTAGAATTAGCACAACTTCACGCACACGCTACCATTTAAATATTTTGTTGTAACAACAGTATGTAAACTAATTTTATTACAGTTTGTGGGTTTAAATATCCCAGTCTAGTTGAAGCAAATTTATTTTATAGTATTGGTTGTTAATTGATTTAGTTTCTTAACAAGCCAGTTGTGTTGACCCTACAGATTTTATCTAGTTCATTAAAATTTATTTTTAATTTAAAATCGATATCATATGGGTAACTTGATTAGATTAAACATATAACCAGTACTGATTATAAATAGGAGAGTAATATATAGGATATTATTAAAATAGTTAGACATTTTGAAACCGAAAAATTCTTTTATCAAACGGAATTGTAGAAAAATATTAATAAATAGCATCCCTTAATAATAAAATTGGAAAACCTAAGAAAATTAAATTTTTGGGCTGAAACTACTGTTGTTACTGGGCAATTAGCTAGTTATTTTTATACATCAATACGAGTGAAAAACTAGCTGTCCTTCCCACCGGAAAGAAAAAGCCATGGAAGTAACTACTAAACAAATACAGATTATTTCGAACTTATGATCCATTTTATCTATATAGTATTTTATTGTTATCACTTGATACACACTAACGAGCAACTAAACGAGTAGAAGTTATTGGTAAATTTTACGTATTCTCATTAGACATAACAATTATCGTTCGTTTACATTTTCGACCAAAATAGGCCTGGACAGGTTACAATAATTTTTAAATATACGAAAAAGCAAAATATTATATACATATATATATATATATATATATATATATATATATATATATATATATACGATATATATATATATATGAGGCTTGTTTGAAAAGTCCGTGCAAAGGCCGAGAGATGGCACCACCGGCGCGTATCGAGGTTATGTTTAGTTAGTAGCATCTCTTGAATGAACGCACACCAAGTTTCAGCCATATCGGTCTATTTCTTTGTGTTTGGCATTCGTGTGAATCAAGGAAGTCGAGTGATTTTCAAGAAATGGACGAAAAAGAATTTCGTGTGGTGATTAAACATTACTTTATGAAAGGCAAAACGCCTCAGGAGACTAAAGAGAAGCTTGATAAACATTATGGTGACTCTGCACCTTCGATTAGAACAGTTTATAAGTGGTTTCAAAATTTTCGGACTGGCCATATGGGCACAAGTGACGCTGAACGTTCTGGACGGCCTGTGGAGGTTACGACTCCAGAAATCATTGATTAAATCCATAATATGGTGATGGATGACAGAAGAGTTAAGGTGCGTGAGATTGCTAGTGCTGTGGACATCTCGACTGAACGGGTACATAATATTTTGCATAAACATTTGGACATGAGAAAGCTGTCCGCAAGATGGGTGCCGCGATTGCTCACGCTTGACCAAAAACGGAATCGTGTGAAGTGTTGCAAGGATGGTTTGCAGCTGTTCCAGAAGAATCCGGAAGACTTTAAGCATCGTTTCGTCACTGTGGATGAAACATGGATACATTACTATACTCCTGAGACCAAACAACAATCTAAACAATGGGTTACCAAGGGGGAATCTGCACCAAAAAAGGCGAAGACCGTTCCTTCGGTCGGAAAGGTTATGGCGACTGTCTTTTGGGATTCGCAAGGGATAATCCTCATCGACTATCTGGAAAAGGGTAAAACTATTACAGGTGAATATTATTCATCGTTATTGGACCGTTTGAAAACCGAGCTGCAAGAAAAACGCCCGCGATTGGCCCACAAGAAAGTCCTTTTCCATCACGACAACGCACCAGCACACACCTCAGCAGTTATGGTCGCAAAATTAATAGAAATAGGATTCCAACTCGTTTCACATCCCCCTATTCTCCAGACTTGGCTCCCTCGGACTACTATTTGTTCCCCAATTTGCAGAAATGGCTGACGGGACAGAGATTTTATTCAAACGAGGAGGTGATTGCAGACACTAATGGATATTTTGCAGACTTGGACAAATCCTATTATTCGGAAGGGATCAACAAACTAGAACATCGTTGGACGAAGTGTATAAGCCTAAAAGGAGACTATGTCGAAAAATAAAAAAGGTTTACCCCAAACACATAAGTAGTTTTTATTTTTGCACGGACTTTTCAAACCAGCCTCGTATATATATATACACACATATATACAGTCAGTCCAAAAAGTCTCCATACACCACTTGCTTTCGATACTATTTTTCTGTTATGTTTAATTAATTAATTGGAACTATGGGAAAACATGTTTAGATTAATATTTGAAACTTACCAATGAGAATTAGTATTAAAAATAATTACGGAACATTTTAGTTAGAAGTTGCATCATTGTTATAAAAATGCAAACAAAATTAATGTCAAAAAAGTCTCCATACACTTAACAATAGTTTGACGGAGTTTAACAGAAAATAACAACTTCGTTTAAACTAATATTTAGTGGGACCGCCGCGCCGTTGGCCTTGATAATCTCCTGTAACCTTTTTGTCATGTTTGCAACCAGCTTTCTAGTAACTTCTTCTGGCATATTCTCCCATTCGTTCAATATTCTGTTTTTAATTCTCTCTCTCTATTTGAAACATTGTTTATGAACGCGCCGTTTAAGTTCCTCCCATAAATGCTCGATGGGGTTAACATCGGGTAATTGCGGAGGTGTATGAAGCTGCTGTTACACATTATGAAGCTGCTGTTACACATTATCGGATCTTCGATTCTCGCAGTACCGTTAATAAAATGTTTCCAACCCTTCCAGCGGACATGCATATGTTTCCGTGGATCATTGTCGCGGTATAACTTTTATGATCTTTCTAATTTCAAATGGAGGAGGTTTAGTAGCCTATTCAGTAAAAGCTAACCGCTTTTTGCGATTAGCTTCCGAAATGAACGGCTCTTCCTGGCTGCACATTTTTAGAAACAATTTCTCACTATTTTCGAAAACCCTTCTTTTTTTACTTTGCAGAATTACTAACAATACTGTCTTCACGACAGATTAATTTTAAAACCTGTTGATTTATAGCCTGAAAATGCGACTTTTTATTCATTTTTTTTAGATTTTCTAGCGAGAAAATATTTTTATAGCGTGACAGATTATAAAGTATAAAATTATTCATTTGTTTTTAGTTTAGCGAGAAATGATAGCGTGATAAAATGTGGCTGGTTCTAACCTCTTTTTTCAATGCAGTTCTTGAGTATATGCAGACTTTTTTGACATTCATTTTGTTTACATTTTTATATCAATGATGTGACTTCGAAATAAAATATTCCGTTCTCTTTCTAATGATACCAAATTCTATAGCATACCTCATGCTTTTTACTGCTTATAATGATTGAAACGTGAAAGAAGTTCAATGATTGGAAATAGAGATACGAGAAAGGAAAAATTAAACAAATTTTAAGTTAACAATTGAATTTATTAATAAAAACCAGAATTAATATTTTGTATTATCCCCTAACCCTTATTACTGCTTCCAACCGATTTTTCAGGAGCGGATGAGCTTTTTTACCACTATCTGTGGGATTCTTCCTCACTCTTCCTTTAAGTCCCTCAGCTATGCAGGGGCTAGATTTCTGGCTTGAACCCTTCTTTTGAGCTTATCCCACATGTACTCGATTGAATTGAGGGCAGGACTCCGCGCAGCCCAGTCTAATGTGGGTATTCCTACTTCCGCCAGGTATTGTCGCACCGATGCAGCAGTATGTGGCCTCGCATTGTTGTGCATTAGCACGAAGCTGTCGCCAACAAACCTCGCGTAAGGAACGGCACGTTCCTGCAGGATCTCCTCGATGTACCGGTGAGCAGTTAATCTACTGTTCATCAGTCACGAAAACCAAATCGGTTTTCGCATCCAATGAGATGCCTCCCCACACCATGACAGATGCTCAGTTGTTTGTTTCAGTAAAGCAGAACTGCGCATAGCTTTCCCCAGGCCTCCTGTAGACTCGTCTTCTTCCATCATTGCCATATAGGCACATTCGGGACTCGTCGGAAAATAAAATGGAGCGGCATTGCTCTAAGGTCCAGTCGACATGTTCTCGGGCAGATCTGAGTCGCGCTTGTCGATGGCTGCTGTCAATTTGGATCCGTTAGCTGGTCTCTTCGGAGTTAGGTTAACTTCTTTAGGTCTTCTTCTGACTGTCCAATGACTAACAGCCGGACCTCAACGCCACTCAAGTGACGATTTCTTAGAATCGTGTTGTCAATGAAGAAGTCGTGTCGCTCCGAGGTAAACCTTCTTTTTCCTGATCCTGGTCTCCGTGTAAGTGCAGTTGCATGTGTTTTTATAGGGATGAATAGCGTGCAACGAGTACGTTGCTGAGGGAGCAAAAATTGAGTAAAACCGTTTTAATCAGTAAACGTTTTTGGAAATCCAAATGTTTTTGGTATTATTGGAAAGAGTAGAAAATCAGCATTCTAATGATGTTACCAAAAATAATGACACTGTTTGAAAATTAAATTCAAGGATCGGTGTTAGTTAAATGAAGCAAAATTGTCGAAGTTCGATCAATATATATATATATATATATATATATATATATATATATATATATATATATATATATATATATATATACATTGATATATATATACATTGATATATATATATATATATATATATATATATATATATATATATATATATATATATACAATGAAAAAATTCTAAGAAGTGTAAATTTTACTGCTTTTTTGGTGTTTCGTTTAAAAGAATATCAGCCCTCTTCAAGCTCATTTACGTCACTCTGTGTATTACCATTCATTGATTCACAGGGATATAAAAAGCTTAGTAACAATAAATAATAAAATGTAGTATTTTAAACAATATCATATTATTTATTCACTGTAAATTGAGAAATAAAAAATCTTACAAGTCACGCTTAATCATTTTTAATAAACCTTACTTTTTTTTTTATTTATATTACTAGCAGTGGCATTCGGTGGTTATTTAAATACCAATGTTAATTTTTCTTATAAATGTATTCACAGTTGGTGTACATATTTAAATAATGAGTCAAGTTCTCTTACCAGTTTTCTTAGGTGCACAGAAAATCTGAAAAGAATTTTGAAATAAATATAAGTCATCGTCAGCCGGCTAAGATTTTAGTAGATAAATTATTTTTTACCAAGAAACTGGACAATAAAAGGCAAGAAATGATAGCATATTGTCAGCAGAAATCATTTTTTTTTGTTGAATGGCGATCCTTTTTCTCGCTGTTTCTCAATTATTGACTAAAATGCCAATTTCTGTGATTAACCACCCGTCGTATTTGTAGAACAGCCTTTTTTTTCTTGTTCCCGAAGTCAAAAACCCTGGTAAAAGATCAATTTTGAATATGTGAAGGTAATGCAAGAGGAAGGAACCGTAGTTTTCAACAGAACATAAAAACATAAAATTTTTCGAAGGTTTTTCATCGAATGCTATAGAGTGGACTGTAAAATTTTTTTGTGATGTGATGCTTATGACCAAAGAAGAAGAAAACTTGGATATATATATATATATATATATATATATATATATATATATATATATATATATATATATATATATATATATATATATATATATATATATATACAGTCGACACTCTATATAGTGAGAGACCAAAATGTTGACCGAAATTTCACTATAGAAAGTTTTTTACTATATAAAGAAAAAAATCCGTATATATTGCTATGTATGTATTTTATATTGGTAATTGAAAAAATTGCACTATAAAGAGTTTTTCACTATAAAGAGTTTCAGTATATCGATCGACTGTGTATATATATATATATATATATATATATATATATATATATATATATATATATATATATATATATATATATATATATATATATATATATATATATATATATGCGTATATGATAAAATAATTCAACTTATTTTACGGGAAGTAATGTTTTTGTCCTAAAATTCGAGAAATATTTTGCTATTTACATTAAGATTATTTTTAAGTTCTAGTATTTTCCTAAGAAATGGAAACATTAAGTTTTTTGTTTTTTTGTTTGGTTATTCCGTAAACTAAAGAATTAGTTCAGTTGTTTAATTTGTTGATTATACCATAAACTAAGGAATTAGTTCGTTCGGCTTGTTTCGATTTTATATTAACGGTCAGTACCCTACAGGTTTTGATAGGCTCAGATAATAAAATCTCTAAATATTTACTGTGCTACGATGAAATACACCTTCAAAAAAGGCGAAGCTATGGTTACAGGGATAGAAAATAGCTCTTAAGGACGTTCCCAAGAAGATAAATTTTCTTACGATTATCTAGAACATTTGAATATACATATTTATTAGTGTCCTTTATACGTAGAAAAAATTTCATTACTCCTTACGTGACGGTTAAAATTTCCTTTTTTAACATACAACCTATGTTGAAACGGATGCTTTATATAACAGTGGTAGTTTTCTTACGATTGTTTTGGAAAAATTAGAATCATTATTAAAAAATATAACAAATATTTTTCTGTAAAGAAAATTATAACAAATGGTATTCATTTTTTTATAAAAAAACTGTTAAAAGTGAGCTACTTTTGATTGTTTTCAGTTTTCCTCGCGTAACTTGATAAATAAAAGTTCGCGACTTGGCAACGTCGCACTGCGCGGGAAGTTTTTGAAATACCGTCAACGCACAGCTGATTTTAATAAATGCGAGTAGCTCACCAATGTAGAAAAAATATGGGTTGTCGTAAATAAAAAGTCAATATTTGTAACAAAACAAATATTTATTAGTATTCAACACAAATATGGTACATAAGTAGCATATGAATTAATATCAGAGACTTGGTTTCTTATCACTCCAGTATTTACTAAATTACATTTAGTACAGTTGTCACATTTTTTTTTTTTTGAACTTTAAATGACGCTCTTCCCATTTGAAATCACTCAATTTTTCCAGATCTAAAATACTTCTGCAGCCGGTGCATTTCAGATTTCTAGCTAACTCTCTCAATGAAACTATGCTTCTCTCCTCAGGAATTTTAGATTGAATTATTTCATTGATTGTTGTTTGAATTTCCTGTTTTTTTTTTGCATCAGACATGCTTGCTAATGCTATACTCATTTTTTCATCAGTTTTTTGTAACAAATCTGCCATTCTTTAATCGCGAAGTCATTATTTATGCACTATTAAAAATCTCCAATATAAACGTAACCCTCGATGCTCTAAAACCCAACATAAACAACTCGTGTCTCGATCAGAATAAGAATGTAACGTTACCAGATCCGGAAAAACAACGTAGTGGGATTATTTTTGTATTTCTGCGCATATGGGACGGGGTGAAAGAACGCACTGCGCTTCAACTATTTTTTATTGTACGTATGGTAGTTTACATAGGAGGGATGTTTCTGTAAGTTGAGCACGACTGCTCCTTGGAAATGCCCTTAAGTTAGTTGATATAAATACAGTCTCTCGTTATGGGCCGTGAGAGGAAGTTAACTGACGCATTCCTCTAATTTTAAGGGCGAACAATGAAAGAAAGAAAAGTTGTACCCTTTTAAACTATTTTTTTTTACATTTTTTCGTCGGAAAACAATTTTTGCAATATTTCCCCTGCGATTTCACCACTAATCGGCAAGTCACGAAATGCGTATCTCAATGAAAATAGTTTTACCGTTTTGTCAGGATTTGCAGATGACCGTAGGATAATGTAGGCCCAAATGTTTTAAATTTGATATCAAAATTTTTAGTGTTCTCTTCTTTGCCATCACCTTCATTATGTACTAGGGCGTTTTTCTGAGATGTCTACCTGACCATAAAAATGACATACAAAAATTGTTTGGTGGTCAAATTAGTGCCGTTCTAAATATTTTGACAAAATTTTGTACAATTGCATTGCGTTTTCCAGTTTTTTATTTTTTGTATTTAAAAAAATGATTAAAAGTGATTTAAAGAATTGCGCAGTTTTGTTTTTTTTTTACCCTTTTTTATATTCTAAGGATATCGGTGAGGATGTGCCGAAACATACATTTTTGTATTTCACAGCACTTTTTAGACGACGCGATAGTGCTACCACGGACATTATTGCATTTCTGTAACAACTACTTGCTATATAAAGTAGTGTGCAAAAGTTTCCGGCCAGTGACATTTCGTACTCTAATTTATTAAAAAAAGGACTAATGATTTTTAATCATTATGAGATGTTAGTTTGAGATATAGGAAACAAAATAATGTAGTAAAAGAATATTATTTATGTTTGTGAATATATTTATTATTATTATTCTTATATTTATATGTGCAAAAATTTCCGGCCACTTTGTACTACGAGAAAAATTATTGGTCCATATACTCTATAATAGACTTAAATTATATTTTTATGTTAATATTTTGTAGCCATACCCATTACAGTGATAACAGCCGGACAACAATGTGGCATTGACTCAATTAATCGATTAATACAAGCAGGTGAAATTTTATCCCATTCTTCCTTCAATGATTTGAATAATGTGGCTTTATTTGAATATGTATGCTTTCGAACTTGACGATCTAGCGTTTCCCATAAGTGTTCTATTGGGTTCAAGTCCGATGATTGAGATGGCCAGCTTAAAACTCTCACATCTGAAGCAGAAAACCACTGTTTTAACAACTTGGATGTTTGGGGTCATTCTATTGCTGAAATATCCAATTCTGCGACAATGTTTCTTCAGCATATGATAACAAATTGTTTTCTAAAATACCCTTGTAAATATCAGCATTCATATTTCCGTTGATCTCGATCAATGGAGCGACTCCTTGTGCAGAGAAAATTCCTCAAACCATCACACTTCCTCCACCGTGTTTTACAGTAGGAATTTGGTACCGAACATCATTTCTTGTATCAATAGGACGTCGTACATGTTGTCTACCATTGCTTCTAAAAAGATTAAATTTAGATTCGTCTGAGAAAGTTATTTTTTTCCAATCTTTGATTATCCAATTTAGGTAGTCTTTGGCAAATTGTAATCGGGCCTTCTTATTCTTTTTACTGATTAATAGTTTTTTAATACCTATACGGCCAAAAAGTCCCACATCATGTAGTCTTCGTGTCACACACACAGAAGACTTTCCTTCTTTTGAAAATTTTATTACTCTCTTACGAATTTGGATTTGCATATGCCGAGCCATGTTTATGTTCCCACGACCTTTTATGAACTAAATGTGAACATTCAACGCGCTATTATTCGTAAATACGACTTTGAATGTCCTACTGCGTCAATGTATATTATGTGGCCGGAAACTTTTGCACATATAAATATAAGAATAATAATAATGAATATATTCACAAACATAAATAATATTCTTTTACTATAATATTTTATTTCCTGTATCTCATACTCACATCTCATAATGATTAAAAATCATTAGTCTTTTTTTTTAATAAATTAGAGTACGAAATGTCACTGTCCGGAAACTTTTGCACTGTATGTGGCCAAGCCAAATATACTTAAATAAATTAATAAATAAGTATACCGGCCTGCCTTCTGCACCGTAAGCAAGTACTATGTCACGGAGCCACGGGCCGCCACAATACTGATAGGATAGACATGCCCCTACAATAGTGAGTGAACGCAATGATAATGTCTTAGTAATAAGAAATATGAATCAAAAGTTACTTATGAAAGAATAACCCTCGTATACGGAATGAGACCGGTTCTTATTTTTAAGTACAATTTTGATTTAAACAGTTTCGATGAGTCGATACACTATTTTAGGATGACCCCAGTTCAGGAAAACCGGTTGTGTCAAGTTCTGAGGCAACCATCTTTTTCTTGTGCCGACCCGTTATCGGATATTGGCGATCATCCTGGCTATTAGAACTTTGTTTACAGCTGCCCGGAATAATCCCGTTGTTGTTGTTGAGAACCATGTTCGCAGGTTTTTCAACCACGAAACACGTCTCCTGCCTGGTCCTATTCTTTCGTCCACCTTGCCCTACAGTATCAGTTAGAGTAGACCATATCTTTCTCCGTTTTTCATATGTGGCCCAGATATTCGAGTTTTTTTCTTTTAATGTTACTAACAATTTCCAGGTTTTTGTTCAGGAGTTCTAGCACTCTCTTGTTGGTAGTGTGCTCTGTCCAAGATATTCTAAGCATGCGCCTGTAGAGCCACATCTCGAATACTTCCAACCTTTTATATAATGCTGCAGTTACAATCCAAGACATCGCCCCGTACAGAAGCACCGAAAAGACAACATTTGAGAAGTCTTATTTTGATTTTTAAACTGAGATCATGACTTCTAAACACTTTGGCCATTTTTGTATAGGCTGTTCTCGCTTTTTCTATTCAGCATCGAATCTCTAGTGAGTGGTCCCATTCTTCATTTACTGTGGTAGCAAAAGGTATTGACTCTATCAATCTTTTGGTTGCAAATGTAGGGTTGTCCTTAAAATGCTGAATTTTTTCTTATATGTTTAGTCTTCTTTGTATTTATGTCTGTTCCGTTTTCTCGACTGACATGTGTTATTCTGTCTATCAGCATTTATAGGTCCTGTTGGTCCCCCTCAAACTCGTTCCACCAAAGCAGAAACTGAAGAGAAAAGAGATTTCTCTGCTGTAGAATCGATAAGAGTTTATTTTTCGCTAATTGTCAGAGGTGACGAGACTTGGATGTTCTCTACTGGAATCCTCCCATAACTGTTCATAAGAGTTCTCCGCCTCCAAAGGAGGCAAAACCTCAGTCGTCATCTAAGCAGAGATATCGTTTTTTGGAACTGTGATGGAATTTCATTTATGGAATATATGAAAAAGAAATTCACAATTAATGTAGAGGTTTACAGACGATCCAATGTCTGAAGCACACCATTACAGAAAAACGTCCGAATTCATGAAGAACCAGAACATTGCTGTTGCACAACTGCAAAGTTCACAAGACTCGCTCAGTTCATTACTAAAAGTTGTGGATTCATCAAATTATAACGTCCACCATATTGACCTGATTTAACGTCCTGTGACTTTTGGAAGTGGCGAGGATTTTCCTCAGGTGAATTGCAAGTCGCTGTAGCGTCGTTTTTTGAATCACAAACAAAAGAATTTTTCATTAATTATGAATGCAAATTGATAAAAATGTGATGATGCGTCCTCTTAAAAATGGCACTAATGTTATTCTGTTTTAGTTTCTTTATAATAATAATTACATTATTTCCCCTGAATATTTTAGCAACCACAAAATATAAACAATCAGTTATCAGTCTGCTAAGAAATAACTGACGTCCCAGACCAGTAAAATGACTCATCAGAGAAACCCATCATAAAAGAATTCGTATTATGTCTTAGTCACCAGACTATGAGAGAACGATTTAACGATTCTTTACGTGAATAAAGCCTTAAAGGTATTTTACTTTCTTCTTGATACTCAAGAGTATGAATATATTAAATAATTAATAGATGATCAAAGAAACTCACTATAACTAATAACTAATACTAATAAAAGAATTCGTATTATGTGTTAGTCACCAGAATAGAACCTCAAAAGTTATTTTACTTCGTTTAGACACAAAATTGTGTTTATATAAAAATACTGAGGATAGGGTAGTGAGGGGTTACATACACCCCAAATTGTCAAAAATTCGATTTTTTTACGGATTTTTATTCTCTATACTTCTAAGAATTATTCAAGAAAATTTTTTTAAGAAAATTCCATTCCATTACAAAGTTATAGCATTAAATGTGACCTGGCGTCAGATTGGGACCGCGACCTGTTTTCAGACACTGTCTGCAATATTACTCAGTCAATTTTTAGCATTTATTAACTTTTTTTTTAATCTTAATAGTTACTTTTTCTACAAAATGTCGAGAGATTTATTTAATTTTTATAACAAGACAATTTTTTATAAATAATTAAACATAACTATTTGATCGAAAATTGCATACTAAAGTTTGAAACACCGTGAGTTTTTTATTTTAAAAAAAAAAACCCTACTCGACTATTTTTTTACTACATTATTTTCAAGATCAATTTTATTTTTGCATATTGGATTATTTTTTGTGAAATTATTCTGCAGACAAGGAGGCACCATAGTTTTCATCAGTAACACTTAATCCGATAAAAAATAATGTTAACATTTAAAACATATTTTTTAAAAAAAATTTTCTTATAATTTAAAATGCAATAAAAATGTATAATCGCCATTCTTTTGTATTATTCACTTAATAACCTTTAAAATATTTTTTTAAATATAGTCTGCTTATAACGAATCCGTTTATAGCGAATTTCCGGTTAAAAAGGAACTATTTTATCGGTTATAACAAACCCGGTTATAACGAACTTCCGAATGAAGCGAACCAAATTTGGATGTTTTGTGTCCGTTTATAACGAACTTGCCATTCCCTGTGCTCGATGTCGCGCGACTTGATCTAAGGATTCACCGAAACTCGCTGGGAACCCCTATTCTACTTGTTTCCGCCGCGTCGCTAGTTCGAGCAGTATTATTTTCAATTCACTTGTGTTATTCGGTTCTAATGCATATTTCATGAAAGTAGCAAAGTGAATGTTTAAGTTTTTATTTTAAAATTAGTACACAAAAACGTAAAGCGTTTACTTTAAAAGACAAACACGATATTATAAGGAAAATAGAAAATGGAGTTAAACAAAGTGATGGTTGCAAACAGTTGAATTTAACTAAATCTACGGTTTCTACCATATGGAAGAAGAGGCAAGAAATCTTATCAATCTATGATAAAAGAAACTTTAGTTGTAAAAAAGTAAGAAAATCTACACATGACCAAGTTGATAAAGGACTTCTTAAATGGTTTAGTCAAAAACGACATGAACATGTTCCTATTACTGGCTATACTTTACAAGAGAAAGCTAGTGAATTGGGAACGAAAATAGAGATCACCGAGTTTAACTGTTCTAGAAGTTGGATTGAACGATTTAAAAAGCGTCATAATATTAGTGGGGGTAAGATAGTAGAAGAAACTGCAGGAGTGGATGTGACTGTTGTTGATCAGTGGTTGGCCAATGTATGGCCGGAAATTCAAGAAAGTTATGAATATGTGGACATTAACGTGGATGAAACGGGTTTGTTTTATAAGATGACGCATGATAAGACATTAAAGTTTGTCGTGCTGGTGGAAAATTATCAAAAGTAAGAGTTACTGTATTGGTAACTGCAAATATGTGTGGAACAGAGAAAAGAAAATTGTTGGTGATAGGAAAGTCCGCCAATCCCAGGTGTTTTAAAAACAAACATTTACCAGTAAAGTACAAATCAAACAGTAAAGCCTGGATGACATCAGAAATTTTTAAAAACGAACGGATCGAATGGGACAAAGAATTAAAATTCACAAGCAGAAAAATATTACTTTTGATTGACAACTGTCCAGCGTACCCTGAAGTTGATCTACAGCAAATAACATTGGTTTTCATGCCTCCAAACACAAGTGCAAAGCTCCAGCCTATGGATTAAAGGTGTGATACATTCTTTAAAATGTCACTATAGAAAGATTTTACTTATTAAAATGTTAGAGACAATCGATAAAAGTAACATTTTTTTCTGTAACTCTCTTGGACGCTATAAACTTTATCCATATGGCTTGGCAAAAAGTCAGTAGAGAAACCATTGCACACTGTTTTAAGTATGGCGGATTTTTAAGGAAGGAATGTAGATATGACTCAGATGATGAGCTACCGTTGGCTCAGTGGATTAAAAGAGAAGATCCTACTGATTGTCTAGAATTTGTTTACGATGCTGACATTCAACAAAGTACAGTGGAAATCGGGATTAAAAAGATATTTTAATCACTTTAATTTTGAAGAATATGTATGTGCTGACAATGAATTAATGACGAAAGAAATATTAACTGATGATCAAATTGTGATATCAGTGACTTTGGAAAGATTTCAAGCGATAATGACGACGAAGACGAGCTTGGAGAAGGAGATAATATTTATGTTCCATCCATTTCAGAAATGACTAAGAAAATGACTGAAACTCGCAATTTTTTAAAATCTCGTGAAGTTCCTGAACATATATGGAGTAGTTTTTGTGACCTTGACAATTATATAAACACCATTTCTTTTTCAAGTAAAATTGTACAAACGAAAATTACTGATTTTATTGTATAAACTACGTATTTTAATGTTTTCGTTTATACTCGTATATATACCAACATACATAATAATAACTTTAGTGTGACTTGTTTTATTTTCCTTTGAACATTTTCTTTTAATTTAATAATTATTATTATTCATTTTTCTAAGCATTAGCGCCTAATCTAAATAAAAAAGTAGTGAAAAATGATATTAGATTTTGTTTACTGTTTGTAAAACTGATATTCATTTTTAGTGATTTTTTGGAGTTTTTATAAACGTTTTCACTCTGTTAATTTTTGTAACCCTGAACTTCGGATGTTTTTATAGCTTCTTCAAATCATTTTTTATTTCCTTAGTGGGTTCTCTTCTTGGAATTTTTCTATCTTCTGGAGTTCGTGTATAAACGGATTTCACTGTATTCTCCATGCATAATTTTTGTTCGGATTTTTCCCATCTCTCGTTCTTTTCTTTGTTTATCCCTCAGTTTCTGTATATGTAATGTAACCGCTTAAAATAAGCATAATTGAATACTGATTACAATAATACACAGTTGTAAGGGTTTAAATTTAAGAACACCGTCTAGATTGTTTTATCTCCAAATGAAAATCAAGTCATGATCACACTGCTACGATAGATAACCTTAACTAACCTAAACATATGCCTAAGTCGGAGGTATTTTTTAGGCTTCTGTACGGAACACTTCGGTGTCCGTCTGTCACACCCGATTTTCTCTGAAACTCTTTGAGATAGAAAGTTGAAATTTGGTACTAATATAGGAATTGATGGCCTCATCAGAGCCGTGTAGTTTTAACTTAAGGGGTTTGTTTTAGGAGGTGATATCGGCAGTGATTTTTTTTTACCAGGCCATCGAGTGGGGTGTCAAATAAAAGCTTGTAAAAACACGAGTTCAAAAATATATATAATGTAATACTTGCGCACACTTTTCTTTGTATTATTTTTAAAAAAGTGCTAATCTCGAAAAGTACTGATCAAAAAATTTTGAAAAAAAATTCTGAAATATTCTCCACAGGGTGTAGATTGAACGAAAATTTTCACGAGTGCATTACCTTTAATAATTTATCTGGTATATAAAAAAAACAAAAATTTTGTGAAGTCACTGATCATTTTATACCTCCGTAATAAAAATTTTTATTTTAAAGGCAATCAACTTAACGGAACACTAATTGCCCATGTTTAACTTGCACTTCACCGGTTATTTTTTTAGTATCATGCAAAATATTCGTGAGAACATAGAGATCGGTGCCTATAACCCTTGCGTATGTCAAAATCAAGCAGCAAATCTTACATTTTTAACTTTACTTGTTAGAGACATAATTTTAGTCCGTATTTCGAGTCGAGTTTTTTTATAGTTTTAAATTATTTATTCACTTTTATATTTCTTAGACATTATTAATATGTAACAAAAATAAAATGAATTCTGAAAGTTCCTCCACTTATTTACTACAAGCTGATCAAATGTCTCGTCAAAAATACCATGTTATTTAAGAATCTACATGTCTGGTGGTACAAGCTTCGAGTTAACATATGTCTAAATTTTTCCTTTTATGTACATAAAATGGCTCGATAGAAAGTCAAATATAACCTAGGTAATCTAAATGTATGCCAAAAAGGGAATACTGTTTGTCGAAGCTTTATATTTTTTACGGTTTGTTTGTTATCATTTATTCTGCCAAAATAAATGCCGACTTTTTAATAGAAGTAACTTTATAAAGCTACGTTACATCTGTATGTATTTTTGTTCATAATTTTCTTAATAAAGGGGTAAAATCTTATTAAATATTGGTAGCTTTTATAGAGGGAATTACCAAAATTACCTTCTCGAAAAGTAAAAAATGCACTCGCTCTAAAATTCGGCCAATTACAACTTATACCCTACAACCAAAAAACTTCCGCAATATTCAAACCCCCCCCCTCTACCCCGAATGACAATCATAGGGCTCGAACCGATACAAGGTGATGAATTCGCAGTGAGTCATTCTAATACCTTACTCGCTTCGCCTAGCCTGGGTGTAATAGGCACTTTTTTCAGGAATAGGAGTAAATTCGTCGTAATAAATCAATTTTTCTTATAACATTTGATGTTATTGAATAAATGTAAACGTACCTTTATAGGGGTAGGTATAGAGTTCCCGTAAAACGTTAAAGTCTAGTTCTTTCAGAAAGACGCCTCTTAAACTACTAATTTTGAAAACTTCTCTGTCTGTGGATCAATGATAGTTCTCTACTAGCAATTCATAAAAAGTTTGAATTAGTGTCAAGATTATGTAGATGGAGTGTTTGTCCTGGCATCGGTGTTTGCCGGCTGGGTGCCAGTATCAATGGTAATTACGGGTTCCGGCGCTATGTTGACTATTGTCTTCTCGATGTTTTGGTTATTCCTTGGTTTAGCTAGTAGACCCTTTCATGTAGTGGAGATATTAAGTGCATCATCCCGCTTATTCAGCTGTCCGCTCTCCAACTATGCGTGTTTTATCATGTCGAGGCTATTTGTTTAGATCCCTCAAATTTGATGTTGTGACCAGGGTCATGATGATGCTGAAAAAGAGCTGAAGTTGTTTGTTTTTGATATTTATTTTGATGTTCTTGGATCCGGGTGGAGATTCTTCTGTTTGTGTGCCTTATATACAATTTGTGGCAGTCTCCGCACGGGATGCAGTTTTCTCTTGTCCCTATCCCACAACATAGGCACAGCATACAAACCACAAAACACTCTGGCAGACATCCTGGGTAACCCCAAGGTTTTATATATATAATTTTTAATTAAAATCTGGAACTTCACAACACCCAACCGCTGGCGGGAATTCGAACCATCGAGTCACTTTACGGGCCCTATACCCACCGCGCTACCGAGGCCGGCAAATTATGTATGTAAAAACCTTATTTTTAACTCGTAAATTCTGCAAAAAATTAAAAGAGGTTATTAAAAACTCGATTAAAGCGCAGAGACGTATCCCGAGTCCTGAATTCGACATTTTTTACGCCAACGAATAATTTAATCAAAGCATTATAAGTCGGTAAGATATTAATCGCAACAAAAGGTTGAGCGGAGGGAGAGAGATATTTTCCCCTGTAAGAATTAAAAATATTAATAAAAAAAAGGGGAAAATTCCGGGTAAACGTGGCCCGGGCTGCAGGAGGATCTCGTGGTTGAAAAATCTTAGAACATGGTTTTCGGTAACAACCACCGCGCTTTTCAGAGCAGCCGTAAATAAAATTACAATAGCCAGGATGATCGCCAACGTCCGGACAGGATAGGCACCAGAAGAAGAATAAAAAAAACTCAATTTTTCAGCCTCATCGACTCCAAAAAGGATTCTTGAAGTCAATGAGTCTTCGAAACAACCCCTCTAACATCCTTCCCATTTCTTTAATCCTGTATATATATATATATATATATATAATATATATATATATATATATATATATATATATATATATATATTTTTTTTTTTTTTTTTTTTTTTTTTTTATGGGTCTAGCACACGTGCTACAGGGAAGTCCCTAAAGCGCTACAGGAGCGACACGTGTGCGGAGATAGCGATTCACGTTGTTCTTGAATCGGTGTAGATTGTACTCGATGGGAAACACAGTCCTGGGTAAACCATTCCAAAGGTATGATGTTCTCCATATAAAGACTGCTTGAAAAAAACTGCGTTGTACGAGGAGTAAAAGCTGAACCTCATACGGATGTGAAGCCAAAGTGTACTTCTATATGCACCACTGGATAGAGAGAGTGTATTTTCCCGAATTTGAGCTGTAAAGAATTAAAAATATATTCCCAACTTTTGAGAAAAATAGGGGAAAATTGATGTGACGATGTTAGAGAGATGGAGTGCCCCGGTCGGGTTCTGCAACGTAAAATTCCACTTGTGGCCCAGGTCTTTGGAATGCTGCTGTCTGCAGGAGTAGTCGATCTTCGTGGAAGAGATTGAAAAAAGCTCTTAGAATCGTTAATATAAATGAGGAAGAGAGTAGGTTTTCTCTGGTAGAGCAACAGAACTTTTCACATACCATAAGCGCGTTTTCAGAGCAGCCGTTCTCCAAATGTTCAAAAACATTACAATATCTATTTTTACGAAAGCCAGGTGATCATAATAATGTTGAATCCTTCAAGATATTTTAGAAGATGCGGCTTTCGAACGTCCGGACAAGGTCTTCTTGGATAACTGTGGCACATTTCCAGAAGAAGAAGAATAATAAAAACTCAATTTTCAGCCTCATCGACAAAAATACGTTTTAAAATACGCTGTCTGAAGACAATATCGGGCATCCTTGACTGCACTATGGGAATAGTAGGTGGTGTTTTTCCTTGAAAATCGACAGTAGAATGTGAAGCAAAAAGTTCAGCCAACAAGTTCGCTTTCTCAACGAACAAAGATGTTACGATTTATGGTGTTAGGATCTTCACGCCACTGTCGGTATGCAAGATGTTTAGAAGCAACAGCTTCTTTGCATTTTAGGTCAAACCAAGGCTTGCCGTTGGAAGGGCATTTCTTCGAAAAAAGGGATGTAGGCATCCATACCGGCCAAAATAACATCGGAAACCTCCCTTGCTGGCGCAGTCAGATGGGTCGTCGGATCGAAAACAAACGTCCAACCAAGGGAAAGTTCGAAAATATTCCATGTGATCTTCCCAAGCAGATTTGTAGTGCCAAATCTTGGCGGTTTGGGCGCCTCTCTGTCATGATTGGTAGAATACTTGAAAGAACCTAACGTCAAAGAAGACTGGCGAACTCTCCGTCTCGATCAGGGATTCGTGTTGGTTCATCAATAAGCTGAGTCAAGCCACAACTGATTGAAAATGATTCGGCTTCACGACCTTGTTCGTCGGTAGTATTGAATATATTTAAGCCAGTTGATGTTGTGGACATTAAAGTCGCCCAGGATGGCAATTTTCGGCATTTGGATAGTTAATTTGTAAATGGTCTATGGTGTCTGCAAGAGAAGCGAAAAGTGTTCTAAAGTCTTCGAAACTGACCTCTCTAACAGGTCCTTCCCATTTCTTTTTGAATCCTCTGCATGTATATATATGATGCTATTTGGTCCCACAACAGTCCGGGACATCGGCACAGCCACGAAACGTTAAGCAACTTCACGCAGCTTAAGCCGATGCGATGGTATCACACCCGGGCGATGCTGGTGGATCTGGGCATCTACCTTCTAGATGATCAATATATATATATATATATATATATATATATATATATATATATATATATATATATATATATATATATAATATATGTATAACATTAATTCATTCATCAACTCAAGAACCAATAAAAATTCTCATAAATTTTTAAAGCTTATCTTTAAATCTAGTCTAATTTGACAATTCGGGTTTAAAATGACAAAAGCTCTAACAAGCCCATTAAGCGTGAACACCACTGTAGAGGTAAAAAAAAAGGTGAACTTTAAGAATTTTTGTACGAAAAACTATACAAACTATCGACTTGCGATTAAAAATTTTTTATCATACAGATATCAAAGAACATACATGATTTTTTTCAGAATTTTTTAATACAAAATGGCGGCTGTAGCCCTTGCTTAAACAAGAACCCCTTCTTTGCGCTATACCGGAAAGATTTCTGACAAAGGGATGAACCTAGAATGAAAAAACAAAAAATATTCCTATTTTATAAGTGAAAATCTACGGAATGACATAGGGAAATAAAAAAATATTGATTTTTGTTAATTTGGTAGGCAAAAGAACAAAACAAAAAACAAATTACTAAAAATTTTGTACTAATTTTTAATAAAAAAAATTTGCATTAATCGTAAAATCCGTACGTTATTCCCTAAGTTATGACTTCTTAAAGCTGTATACAAAATTTTTAGTCGATTGATTGAAAACTCTTTGAGTTATGTTTCCGGTAAGGTGAAAAAACGTGGTTTCGAGAAAAACGCGTTTAAAGTTTTAGTTGTAATTTAACGTAAAAAAAATTGTATATACCTTTACTCTGCGATGCTTGCACCACATTCTAGACAACACAAAGAATCATTGAAACCAAGAAAAAAAAAATCGATTTTTTTCAAAATTTTACAGTAGTGTCCACCCTTAAACATATGATGTATAATATAAGCTCAAAAAATCTGCAATCTTGTAAGGCCTTATTTGTTAATATTTATTTTAAATTTTCTGGTAAAAATATGTTTACCGTTACTGAATAAAACTGCTGTTAAAGTTCCATTGCAAGAGAGGTTATTTTTTCTTCGAGAGGCTCCGCCCCGTTTGTCAATTGACTCTTCCCTCTATAAGCAGCTCTTTATTGTCATAATTAGCAAATTAAATTATGTTAAATGAAAAATAACTCGACGCATTCCGCTTGTCGGCGAGTCACTTTGATGTCGATTTAAAAAACCCACTGTTTTGAATCTTGTGTGCCCTGGATGACCTGCGTTATGCATGTGTTTGCATTATTTATCGTCTTCAGAAGTATTTAATTCGCTGTCTAATTTAGAATACAAGGAGTTTAAATAGTTTAATTTTATCGTATTTAAATTGGTGTAAACAATGGCCATAAATCAACGCCCTAATCACTCGGAGTTACCCTTTTTAAGTAATATGTCCTTTATAAGCAATAAGCCCTAGCAAGCTATCAGACCTCCGCCCTATTAGTCTACTGCTAGTATTATCAAAGATTTTTGAGAAAATAATATATGATAGAGTAGTGCAGTTCTTCTCCAATAGCAATCTTTTCCCTAAATTTCAGTCAGGGTTTCGTAGAGGGCACAGCGCAACCACCGCTCTCACAGCCATAATGGATGATATACTTCGGGCTGCTGATCATGGTGAATCGTCAACTGTACTCCTTTTGGATTACAATAAAGCATTTGATACTATAGATAATAGTATCCTCTGTGCAAAACTTCATTATTACTGCTTCTCTGATGAGGCAGTAGACCTTTTCCGGAGCTATTTAGAGAATAGGAGACGGGTTGTTAAGATTTCGCAGCCTAGGGTCATGAACAGTGGCGTACCACATGGCTCTATTCTAGGACCATGATATATACTATGAATCTGGTTGAATCAGTTAATGATAATTGCTTAATCCATCAATTTGCTGATGATATACAGGTGTATGCTAGTTACAATAGAGATAATGCTGAGCAAGTGTTCCATCGCTTGCCTGCCACACTCAAGAATATTCAGTCATATTCGGCGAGGAAGAGTCTTAAGCTGAATCCATCTAAATCAGCGGCAATTAATTTTGGCAATGCGCTGGCGGAACTTGACTTGGGTGTTGTTCTGGATGGTGTTCCTGTCCAACTAAGGGAAACTGTAAAGTCTTGGGCTTGTGATTGACAGGGACCTGCGCTTTAGAAGTCATGTCAAGCTTATAATGCAGAAGGCATACACAGCTTTAAGGAGCTTATATCGGAATAAAAATATTTTGACCAGAAACGTAAGGAAGAGGCTCTGCGAAACACTAGTCTTGAGTCATGCTAATTATGGGGATGTGGTTTTTGGGCCATGTCTCGATGTTCGTTCCATTTCCAGACTACAAACGATTCAGAACTCTTTTGTTACGTTTATTTGTGGATTGCGGAAGAGAGATCATGTTTCTCCTCAATTGGTGGGGCTGGGCTGGCTCAATATGTTTAGTAGGCGAAAATTGCACATGGCGGTGTTTGTTCATAGTCTTGGCAACGGGTTCTCCTCTCTATCTTAGACAGAAATAGCGGCATCAGGTAGATGTGCATGGTTTAAATACACCTTTTAGAAATACCAAAGCACAGAAATCGATCTTTGAAAGATGTTTCAGCTGTGCTGCAGTGAGTGTTTACAATTCGGTACCGCACGTTATTCAAAGCAGGTCAGTTAATGATTTCAAACTAATTTATAAGAAATTCCTCCTCGGGAACCCAATTTTTTACTTTTATTTTTGCCGTTGTCTTCTTCTTCAATTTCATTTCTTATTAGTCCTATCTTTTGTAAGTTTGGCGACGGATTGCCGTTGTCTTCTTCTTTTTTGTATTTTTTTGTCTTATATTATTATTTTTTTTCTTCTCTCTATAATGATGTAATGTTATTTATGCATTTTTACCTAGTATTTAGGCAGTCTTTTTATATTTGTATTTTTTATTGTTTTTTTTTTTATTTTTTATATCTTGTATGTTTAGCTACTGGCTCTGTTGAGATGAGCAGTTCATAACTGGACTTCGCCGAGTTAAAAATAAAGACCTATGTATGTTTTATTATGCTGTTTATACGTATAAATGTTTACTACGTATATAAATTTTATAATATGTACCTACATTATTATTATTATTACAAAAAATTTCTTCTTTCTCACATTTGATCAATGTGGTTCCATGTTTGGCTGACGGGCCCAAAACCAAGTCAGCACAAACGCTATTACCATTCCGTATTAAGGAATGACCTGACAATGTTACATGTTTTCAAAATCACTGACTTCTGAATGTTTCTGTGTATGTCTGTGTTGAGTCCTAATTGCACCAAATGTGGTGTGAATGTTATTGGTGTAAGGCCTGTGGCTGATATAATGAGGGGGACAATGATGACTTTTTCTCGTCTCCATAGCCTTTTTATTTCCGTTGCAAGGTCTGTGTATTTGGAAATTTTTTCTGTGTATTTCGTTTGGATGTTTGTGTCGTTGGGGACAGCTATGTCAATTAGATAGGTGACTTTTCCTTTTTTTGCACTGAAAAGTAATATCGGGTCTATTGGCGGAGACTGTTTTATCTGTATGGATACCGATGTCCCAGAAGAGCTTGTAATCTTCATTTTCAAGTATGGATGTTGGCGTGTATTTGTAGTAGGGATCTGTGTTTTCTATGAGTTTGTATGTTGTGGCTAGTGCTTGGTGAACTACTTTGGCAGCTGAATTATGTCTGGCTGTGTACTCTGTTCCGGCCAATATTTTACATCCGCTCGTTATGTGTTCGATCGTTTTTTTCTGCTCGTGACATTTCCTACATCTGTCCTCTGCAATAGTCGGGTCTTTGATGATATGCTTTTGGTAGTTTCTGGTTAATATGACTTTATCCTGGATGGCAAGTAAGAAGCCTTCAGTCTCAGGGAATAGCTGCCCATCCTGTAACCAGGTGTATGATTGTTTTTTATTTACGTGGTCTTGTTCTATGTGGTATCTGTGTTTTCCGTGGAGTGTTTTCTCTGACCACGTTTTCATCTTTTCCTGTTGTAATTGGGTGTGACTGTGTGTCTGCTGAGTGGTCTGCCCGGGCTAAGTCGAGAGGTGTGTAGTTTTTGTCTGCTTTCACTGTCGCTGTGTGGAGGTTGGTTTGCTTGCTGTGAAAGAATTTCCTAAGTGCTTGTATTTGTTTTGTGTGTAACGATCTGATGTCTGTAATTCCTCTTCCTCCTGCCTTCCTCTCGATGGTAAGTCTTTCTTTGCATGCGTTGGGGTGTAATTTCCTGTATTTGGTGAATTGAGATCGTATAAGGATGTGAATATTTTCTATGTCTGTTTGTGACCATTTGATGATACCAAATGAATATGTGAGTATAGGCACAGCGAACGTGTTGATGGCTTTAGTGAGATTCTTAGAGTTGAGCTTTGTTTGCAAGAGTTTCGTCAGTCTGTTTTTGAATTCGGTTCTGAGCTCTGTTTTGATGTGACTGTGGTTGAGTTTGGTGCTTTGTTGGAAGCCTAGATATTTGTAAGTTTCTTTGTCGAACATGTTATCGAGTGTTTCATTGTTGATGGTTTCTGTCTCATGGTGGCACTTCCATTGGCCTTTGTTGATGTGGAGCACTTTGCATTTACTTATACCAAATTCCATATTGACATCTAAGGTGAATATTTCTGTGATTTTGAGGAGTTCTTTCAGGTGTGTTTGTGTGGCATCGTATAGTTTTATGTCGTCCATATATAGGAGGTGGTTTATTTTATGTTGATTCACTTTTTGGTGTCTGATATTGAAGCCATGCTCTGTTCTGTTTAGTATATTTGAAAGGGGATTGAGGCAGAGGCAAAACCATAGAGCGCTGAGCGAGTCTCCCTGAAATATACCCCGTCTGATGTACAACTCTTCTGTTTGGATGCGTTCGGTTTGTGTTTCTAGGCGTATTTTGGTTTTCCATGTTTTCATAATTTGCGCGAGAAACTGCCTGAGGTGTTGGTTGATTTTACAGATTTCTAGGGCTCTAACTAACCAGCTGTGGGGTATGGAATTTTTATAGTCTATTTATTATTATTATTTATTATTATTATTATTTTTATTATTGTTTATTTATTATTATTATCTACTACAACTTTTTGCGGAGAATGCCGTTCTGATTATGAACTGTTAATCCAAAAAAAATTTCGTGAAAGTAAGAGAGATAGATATCGCATGAGAAATATATTGCATGAATATTTGGATATGTGCCCGCTGAGTGCTGCGCAGTCTTACGATTGATCAAAAATAGCACCACAAACGAGTTTTTGCTTCGATTCGCAACAATGGATGAAACATGAATCCACCACTACACGCCTGAATCCAACAGGGAGTCCGAAGAGTGGCTAGAATCGTATGAAAGTCACTCGAAGCGTCCAAAAATACAAACATCATTAGCCGGAAAGGTTTTTGCAAGGGTTTTTTGGGATGCGCATGGAATAATACTGATCAACTATCTTGAGAAGGGACTAACAATCACCGGAGACTATTACGATGGTTGATTGGACCGTTTGAAAGGTAAAATCAAGAAAACAGAGTCCGCATTTAGCGAAGAAAAACTGTTGTTTCGCCAAGATAATGCGCCAGCTTACAACTCCATAAAATCGATTGGTCCAATTGGTAACTGTTTCCTCATCTGCCGTATTCACCAGATGTGGCCCCCGAGTATTATTATCTCTTTCCAAATTTGAAGCTGGCTCAAATGAAGAAGTCAAGTAGAAAACTGAGGCTTATTTTGGAAGCTCGATAAATTGTACTATATGAAAAGTTGGAAGATCGCCGGAATAAGTGTATCGCTCTTGAAGGAAACTACATGATCTTTCAGGAAAGTAATGTCACCAAGTCGATTAAAAAAAAAATTTTACCAGATCGGCATAATACATTAAATTCTCTAAAATAGTCTCGTCCTGCGTCGGTACATTCTGGCCAGCGCGATTTCTAAGCTGCGAAGGCGTCCTGGAAGGCTTGTTCAGGAATTACTTTTAAAGCCGTTGTACAAGCTGCTTTCACGTCGTCAATTGTTCTGAAATGATGTCCTTTCAGGAGGGATTTCAAGCGGGGAAACAAAAATAAGTCTGGGGGTGGGGGAGCCACGTCGGGACTGTAGGGTGGCTGGGACAGCCTTGCCACTGTAGGTTTGATCAGGTAGCTGGTCACGACGAAGGCGCGTTGTCATGGTGAAGTTTCCAATCGCTGCTGATGTCTGATGACGATACTTTTTGGAATATTTAACATGTTGGCCACTAAATGAACATTCATTCGATGGTCCGTTTGCAAAAGTTCTTTCACACGAGTCATATTTTCTTCGTTTCAGGAGGTTGACGGGCGTCCAGTGCGGGCTTCGTCGTCGATCTCTTTACAGCCTTCTAAAAACGCCTTGTGCCATCCATAGGCTTGCTTTTTTGATAAACACTCATCCTCGAAGGCCTGCTGAACCATTGGAAAAGTTTCCACTGCGGACTTGCCGAGTTTCACATAAAACTTTATGGCGCATCTTTGTTCCATTGAGCGATTCATGACGACTTGTACAAGAGACGAAACAGAGATTTATGAAATCGCTCGTCCTTACTTTTAAAGATTTTGGACAAAAAAAATTATACAAAAGTTGTGGCTAATAAAGTGAAATTATTTTTGACATACGAGGTTTTATATTCCTATTTTTGCTTTTCAACCTGTAACAAAAATTGTTTGATTGAAATAATCAATTTTCTGACTTCTGGTAACTTGATCGCAACATATATATTTTCTATATATAGTTCTAACAGGTTACGTTTACACTCTATCGCGATGTTGGAGTTCGCCTGATAGGCTTGTAAAGCCCTTAAAACATACTTATGTTGCATGAATTTCTGCCTGGAATATTGTTGCACTTGTCCCTAGTGAAGTGCTAAAGCTTCACTTGGAGTTTTCTGCGTATATGCCAGCACCCACTTCACTCAAATTTTTTAATCTGAGCAATAGACCAGACCTGTTGCCTTCGTCGGAGTATCCACTCCCTCACGCGAGCGCTGTTCATTATACAGTGCTCTTTGCCTAAGCTTTGCCACAGTGGCGGTAGGTTTCCCTTGGACGAATATAATTATATCATCAGCATATCTCTGGGAGTAAAAGTTCTGTGAGTTTAGCCGAATAAGCAGCTCATCCGCTACTAAGTTACAGAGGAATGGCGATAGCACTTTTCCCTGTGGACACCCGTGAGTCACCTATGCTTCTCAGGTGTCTCCATATAACTCTGCTTTTATTTGTCGATATAAAAGCCTGCTTTCTTTCTAAGGATGTAATCATCGAGACGAAGGATACATTGTCAATGAAAGCGCCCGGGGCCACTTCATAGCGAGGATTCCACCCTCACTATGAGGTTGTGTAAAGCTGTGATTTCCCTGGTTGATAGGCGTGTTGATCATTATGTAGAGGTTTTTCTAGAAGTATCCCCTCACTCCACCTATTTTTTCCAGCGGTTTTAACAGAAACGATGAAAGGCTCAATATACCTTCGCTTCAGTGCATATGTTATGTCCAGTTTTAGGAATGAAGACTACATTTGCAATTCTCCTTGCCTAGCGCAATGCACGCTCTATATATTCTGCATAAGTGCAGTAACAGATTGTATATCCCTTTCGCAGAAGTATTGGGAAGATTCCATCTGGTCTTGGCGTTTCGAAGGATTCAAAAATCCCTAAAGCCCATTTCATTCTTTGATTTTTCGTGCTTATATGGTTATTTTAAATTCCCACCCAATTTCATCTACAACTAGTAGGTAAAAAATATATAAATATATAAAAAATATAGATTAAATATTAAATTAATAATGATATAAGATAAACCATCCATGTTTTTACGGAATTTTTCACAACGTTATAATATGTAATTAACTATTATCAACAAGCTATTAAGTTTTTGTCGTAATAGTTTTGCAAAAAAAACTATTCTAGAGGTTGAGTAATTTGAATTGCCCTGTGGGCACAGTAAAGAACAAAGAAAATAGAACAAAAAGTGATTGATTTGTCCTAAAGTGAAAAGATCAAGTAAGTTTCGATTTTTCAAAATAACAAAAATCTCTTAATAAAGCAGGTTATATAATAACAGGCTATTTTGTTACACGATGTATTATGCAATAGAATATAGAACACAGTTAGTGTGTCAATTTGTTCCAAAATTTATGTATTATTTTATTACTTATTGGCTTATATTAATTATAATTTCAAAGTTCAAACAAACAGTTTTATGATTGTTTTTCTTATTTGATAAAAAATAGTAGCAGTTAACTAATTAGAATTCATTTATACAACTTGTAAAAAGTAAAGAGATTACTAGTAAAATTTATTGTATTTATATAGGAAAAATTTTGGTATAGCCAGAAAAAGAATAATAATTTTTTATCGACAGGCATTGGATAATATTTAATAAAAGTCTTTATTTATGGGCATAGCACACGTGCTGCAGGAAAATCCCTAAAGCGCTGCAAGAGCAATGTGTGTGCAATAAAAGCTATTCGCGGCAGAAGTGACAAGCTGAACCTTATATGGGTGATGTTTTACCTCTGGGAGGAATTAAATGGGCTACATCCATCGAACATTTTCAGTGAAAGTACTTGTAGAATATAGTCAAGTCACCAACCGTTTTTTCGCTCTTTCAAGGAATCAAAGTTGCTGATGGTTCAGGCAAGCAGCTCTTTTCTGAATAGAATGCAATAAAAGCAGTGTATGTTTGGAAGCAGAACCCCAAACATGGGGGCGGTATTCTATCGTTGGTCGAATTTGAGCTTTGTATAAAATTAACAGTTGTGTTGTTCTATTCCGAAATAATATTCCCTGCTTTCGAGAAACTTTCACTCAATTTAACGCTCAGCAAATTGAGTGACGATACTAGAGGGGTGGAGTGTCCCGACATAACTATGTCGGGTTCTGTAACGTTAACTTTTTTTAGAAAAAACTGCCGCTTGGGTTTTTGTAGCGTTAAATTCTACTGGATTACTGTCATTTCAAAATAGAATTTCTTCCAGATCTTTAAACTATTATAGAAACAACAGTATGTTTTAATTTCCAATATATTTAAAATGACTTGACAATTGTTTCACCATACAATGGCTTCTTCAGAAGTGAATTAGAAAGAAAAATGTTTGGTTATATAGTGCTTAAAACTATCCTTAATTACATAAGTTACATATGTTAATCGTTTTATTATATTGTTTACTGACAAAGTTATTTTAAAGATGCAAATCTGTGGTACTATTTCAGAGAACTAATAAAGATTAAGTAAGGGTGAATGGTTTAAGTCTATCTGTTCGTTTAATAGTAGATTGTAATTAGCATATTTGATTTTTTAGATTTATTTTCTACATGTAGGATTTTGAATGTATCATCAAAATTATGGGATTCGTTTATTATATGGGTTGCGTAATGTGAATTGTTTTTGTTTTTTTAAAAATAACTATGTTTATGTTCTTTAATGCGAGTTTCAAAAGATCTACCAGGTTGTCCTACGTAGGTCAATTTAATAAATAAACTCCTGATTTTAAGGACTTATTAGATTTGGTCTTGTTATTCAAAATTATATTACTGGTTTTAAATGCTATTTTATTGTTCTTTTTTGTTAAATGTTTTGAAATTGTTCTAGTTATTTTCCCTGTGTACGTGAGTGTGCTAAATTTTCGTTTTTTGTCATTAATGGTGGGATAAATTAGAGAGATTGCTTGTTTAAACGATTTTTTATTCAAGATATTATCTATAATGCTAGGGTCATATCCATTATTAATTGCGATTTGTTTGATTATGTTGAATTCTTTGTTAAAATTAGTTTTAGCCATAGGAATATGTAACAGTCTATGTATGAAAGAGTTAAAAGCTGCCATTTTGTGAGTATAAGGGTGGGATGAACTAACATATGGCTGTGTCAGTATGTGAAGGCTTGTGAAAAATCGCGAAATCGTGTTTATTGTTCATTTTTGATGTCTAAGAAATTTATAGAGTTATTGGTTTCTAATTCACACAATTGTCAAGTCATTTTAAATATATTGGAAATAGTGTTATTTTTATAATAGTTTATTATGAATTTCCAACAAGTATCGGCTAACTTAATCAAAGATTCCAGATCTTTGTTAAGTTGAACGACTTTCTGCTGTCTGCGGATATTTCCATGAGTAGCCGATGTACGAACATTCGAAGTGAATGAAAAAATAAACGTACTGTCATCTGCAAAGCTGTAAATTGGATTTTCGGTCTTTTCTAGCAGATCATTAAAGGCAAAAGATAGTAGCAGGCAGTATGAAGCCTCGGAGCACACCAGGGTTGATAGAGAAGATATTAGAAAGAAACTCATCAACTACTACTCGTAAAGAATGCTTTCTAAAGAAACACGAGAGACATAAACAAAACCTATACCATAAGAGCGTAACTCAAAGACAAAAATCCGTTATGCCAAAGACGGTCAAATGCTTTGGATAAATCAAGTACAACCTCTCGAGATTCTCCAAAAAGTTCAATTTCATTGTTCCAGAGTAGTAAAACTATGTTGTTGACAATCCAAATGTGATACGGATTTCCATAAAAATTAGAATTTTGCCCCATTTATTAATTTATTTTTGTATATCTGATCCTAGATAGAGAAAAATAAATATATGTTCTTTAAAATATTGGTGTGTCCACATATCGATAGGCTGAGTAGTTTAATAAGCTTTGTGCATTAGTTAATGTTTTAAAAAACATTAAATTTTATTCCCTAAAAATATTATTAATGTCGGCCGTTCTCGCATTTTAAGGATTAATGGAAATTTTAGTGGCTGAGTGCTTTTCTAGTGTTTCTATAATAACTACGTATGTGTTGCATACAATTTCTTATTTCAATTTGTTATATAAATTTGGTTAACAAGTTAATGTTTTTCCTATAATTGGACAATATTAAGAAAATAAACTTAAAAGATTCAATTCAAGTACTTGAAAGTAGGAGGCAAAAGTGGGTAGGGATCGATTAATTTTGTATAGTTTCAGTAGTATTTATAAAAAAAAATTCTGATTGGCTATGTATTTATGGTCAAAGATATTAAGGGATAAAGAGGTTAGCATAAGAAAATAAGATTTAATATGTACTTTAGATCCACGCGTTTGCGATAGAAGTAGAGGATAAATCACTTTACTGATTTTTTTTTTAATATTTAAGATAGTCTATTAATTCAGAACCAACTTTTTAGTGTTCCGTAGGGAACACTTATCACTTCGGTGTCTGTTCATCTGTTTGTCTGTCCGTCTGTCACGTTTTTCTCCGAAACTACTTGATTTAGAAAGTTGAAATTTGGCCCTAATATAGGAATTGATGGCCTCATCAGAGCCGTGTAGTTTTGAAAGTTAAATTTTGACTTAATGTGTTAGTTTTGGGGGATCGAGTGGGGTGTCAAATGAAAGCTTGTGAAAACGCGAGTTCAAAAATATGTATAATGTAATACTTGCGCACACTTTTCCTTGTTTTATTTTTAAAAAATTGCCAAAAATCGTTGTCTTCCCCCTTAGCTCGGAAAGTACGAACTAAAAAATTTTGAAAAAATTCTGGAATATTCTCCATAGGGTGTAGACTGCATAGAAATTGTCACGAGTGCATTACCTTAATAATTTATCCGGTATATAAAAAATAAAAATTTCAAGATCATCAATTTTCAACAACTCATTTCGGGTGTGTTTTGTGAAGTCATTGAACATTTTATACCTTCGTAACACGAATTTTTATTTTAAAAGCAATCGACGTACTGAACACTAATTGCGCAAGTTCGACTTGCACTTGGCCGGTTATTTAACTTTTATGTAACTTTATTTTAACAAATTTTCACTTCGCACAATTTGTTGTTTATAGGAATAAACAGATTCTGTAGTATAGTCACAAATTTTTCAAAAAAAAAAAAAAATCAGAATTATATTTATGTATAATAAAATAAATCTAAATAAGTACTCTTCTGATAGTTAGTCATCTCCTGCATCATAAAAACCACATGATAGAAGGCCCTGGCCCGCTGACCTGCACTTTCCGTATATGGCGTACCAGCGTTACTGCAGGCGGTCCCTATTAAATTAATAGGCACGTAACGTAATAAAAAAAAAACGATTTAACGAAGGTGAGTCAGTGTGTTCATGTAATATAAGAACATTCCTGCAAGATTTGGCCGCACTGTGGCAAGTGCCACATGTACTATAACTGACGTGTTTAACAAAATTACAGATGTTAGGTTAATTTTAATTAAAATGCCATAGCATTTTGATAACGTTATATTCTTGACAAGCATGTCATTAATAGCGTTTTCAAAGCAGCGTTCCAATCTGACCGGGACCACCCAATGCAATTATATCCACTTGAAATCTAAAGTAGTGAATTTTAGGTTTCGTGGCTCTCGTCAGCTTCAAGGTAATCCTCTGTACCGGTCCCCCACCGTTTTTTCTATTGGTTGGATATTTTTTGGTAGACCGATGCTGGTGCTTCATCTCCATATCGGGAAACAGCCCGAACTTTCAGAGTGCTAAATCAGGGAAATAAGTGGGCTGCGGAATGACCGTCATGGAATTCTTCACCCAAAACTATTGCGTACAGAACGAACTGTGTACGGACATATTGTCGTGATGCAGCAGGAAATTCTTCTCGCTCCAAGCTTTGGCCGTTTTCTAATCAATAGAAGGTTCGTCAGGGATGCTCAGAATTGTACCACCACGGTCAATCACGAATGATACATTGAACTTTGGCCTTGATATCCGGCGTTGTTACAGTCGAAGGTCTTTCGAAAATTTCGTCGTATTCCACCCCAAAGTTCAGCCTGCCTTAGAGAGCGAAAACTACTATATTTGCATACACTCTCTCGCTGCTCTTTTTATCCGTATCCATTATAAAAATAGCAACTGTCATGTTGAACCTTGTCACGCAGCGTGGTTAGATATGTATCTACCGCCACCTATTTGCGTGTGTCGATAATATTCCTCCTTTTAGCCATAGAGCATTGGTCCGGGAACTTTTAAATGGCATCATATATATACATTCATTTGAAATAAGTATGGTCTTTATTTTTATGACTTGAACTGACAGTATGACTGGAAAATGACTAGTTTAAAGTACGACTTTTAAGGTTTAGGGACAAAATAATTAAGTAAATCAGTACCGAATTTTTAAACGAATACGTTAGTATACGAGGGTTGTATGATAAGTACTAGACCTTGACAAGAACAATTTTTATGTGTAAAATTTATTTTATTTTTCAACATAGTTTCCTTTTAGCTCGGTACACTTAGTCCAAAGTTTTTCTATCTTTTGTACCCCATCTAAAAAATATGATTTCTGCAAAATAGGCGTTTGTTGCCATCGTTTGAACCAAATTTTTTCCGCCGAACCATATTTTCATATTCGGAAATAGGAAATAATCGCTGAGGGCTAAATCTGGCGAATATGGTGAACACGGAAGCAGTTCGTGCCATAACTCATGGAATTTTAACATGGCGATGACACAAGTGTGCAAGCGTGCATTGTCTTGATGAAAGAGAATTTTTTTCGTAAAATATAATGGGGTTTTTTCTTTCACGTTTTGCTTTTTTCTTTCACAACATGGTTGAAACAATCCAGTAAGTTGACATAACACTCTCCAGTAATCGTTTTGCCTTTTCCAAGGTAATCGACGTGGATTATGCTGCCTGCATCCCAAAACATTGTGGCCATGGCTGTTGGCCAATAAAGTTGCATTGGACTTCTTTGGCACCGGTTCGCCACGGAAAACCCACTTCGGTTTGGACTGTTCTTTGGTCTCTGGCGTGCTGTGATGAATCCATGTTTCGTCAACAGTTATGAATCAACTCCAAAAATCATTCCGATTATGTTTTAACATCGCCAAACATTCTTTTGACGTTAACACACGTGCGTGTTTATTGTCAGTTGTAAGCAACCGCGAAACCCATCTTGCAGAAAGCTTTCTCATATCCAAATGAGTTGTTAAAATGTTCTGCACCCGTTTAATTAAGATACCCACAGTCTCAGTAAACTCACGCAAGTACTTATCATACAACCTTCGTACTTTTAAATTAATTAAACACCGCTCCGGTCAGGTTGACTTAATATTTTAAATTTCATGTGTATTAAATATTCCTAGGCAACACTTCACGTTCTTGTAATGTGTAATTTTCTGAACTCAAATTAATGACGTAAAGTAAAATATACAGCGGATAGTATGAGATAAATATATTTTCTACGATTGAATCCAAAAGAACAAAGAACAAGTATGTACAAAGACACATTTTTGATGGAGGCTAACCTCGTTTACTCATGGAATATCAGTCATGTAAATTGTCGAAACATTAACGTCCAGCCTCTCTGGGACACGTGCGTGAACGATTGATTACGTTTATTGACTAGTAGCTAGTTTCTACGCTATAACTATTACACAATGATTTGGATAGAGCATGATTTACAATTTGGATCTTAAGATATATACATGACAGGGACCTTACTAACTTAGCCTAGGTAAAGAGTTTATGTAAATATATTGAGAGAACTTAAGATATTTCATGAGCAGAAAACTTAAAATTAAACTTACTATTAATTATGATTAACTTAAGCTAATCCGGTGACAGGGGGTCGTTGGATCTTGACAGACGGCGGCGGGCTTGACGTGGAGGGGGACGGTAGGCGGTCCTGACTGTGGGGTTGGGGTGGTGAATGACTTTGTCCAGAAATTTGAGTTGGGCGCTGCGTGGACTGAACACTGGCCTTCTATAGCAATATCAATAGAAAAATTACACTTAAAATAAATAATCATTGGTATTTGTTAAACTTTTTAACTGACAAATTTTAACTATCGAGAATCGTGATTGAAATGTTATTTTGAGCGTTTTTTTAATAACTTTTCTATGAATTTTCAAAACTAATTTGTAGCGTTTTGACGCTTTATGATTTCGATAAGATAACCTCCGTCTTTGTAGATTCGAAACAAGAATTTGTAAATGTAACCACAGTTTATTAGATTTTTGACGACAAACTTCTAATTTCAATAAATAAACTATTCTCTTCCTATCTACCTAGACTAATATACTTTTCGTTTACACTTAGCTGGAAAGTGTAAAATAACACAAAAAACTCGTTTTTAATGGTCTGCATAGTGGCACATCATTGGTACTATATACCAGCATGCTATAAAGTTCCAGATAGTACACTATTGATGTGTATGAGCTCCAGTTCAATAAAGTTCATTAAAATATTAGATAAAATAAGGTTAGTATTGCATTTGTTTTTGGTATTATGCTCCCATTAATATTTAAACAGCTTTTGAAAGCGCTGGAAATAGACAAAAATAATTCAACCGACAAGATAACATATATTCATTGTTTATAAGATTTCACTTTACTCCAAAAATATCCAACTGACATTTTTGTTTGTGTGTTTATTATGTCTGATACATATACAAATCGTTTTCTATATTTGGCAGTAATCATCACCATTTATGGAATAAAACATTGCATGAAGTCTGAATTTTTGTTATGTGATTTTGGCTTACTAATCAGCCTTTGGGCTGAGAAAGTTTCTCTTATTAAATTTAAGAATGTATAAATTAAATTTTCCAAAAATGGCATAACATAATTAACTTTTTATACATTATATACATTATATACATATATATATATATATATATATATATATATATATATATATATATATATATATATATATATATATATATATATATATATATCTCAAACCTGTCTCTTATTGTGACTAATTTGAGATAAATTATGTCACTTTGCCGTTATGAAATAACCGACATGGGTCCGCCTAAAATTTTGTACCTCCTGGTACGATTTCAGAAAAGTAATTTTTAATTTAATAATTAATGTTCCTCAAGTAATATCGGTGAATATATTATTACAATTTGATGTCTTTTGAAAATGATTTGAAAATAAAACATTAATTGTATTCTTTAAGAGTACAATTTAACTAAACTTTTCACTGACTAGAAACCACAAAATATTGTAAGTTTTTACATTTATATTGTTTAAATTATACTTTAAATAATAGAAATATCCTGACGTGTGCTTTCTATTTTTAGTGCTCGAACACATGGCTCACTGTCACCACTAAGTGACGGCACGTCGTCACTGGGAGTCGTCGTCCCATTTAAAACCATTGTTTCTCATTGAATAACAGAAAATCCCGTGTAAGACAGCACTTAGCACACATACACTGGGACCATTCTGTCGCGCCACTAAAAAGTGGCGTGTCGTCGTTGGGGGTCGTTCCATTTAAAATCATCGCGGAAATCTTTCAGACGAGTGACATGGACGCCTGTTTGACAGCTTTCTGATTGCAGCAATGTTTTAAAATCGATCGACGACGTGCCGCCTGTATTTTTATGCAGACATCTAATATCTTCTGTATTTTAATACGAAATTTTATTACTGACAACACGGAAACATTTCTTAAGCAATTATTGTCTATTAGTAAGCCTAATTGTGTGTCTAATACGCATTTTTAAATTATTAAACACAAATTTAACTGAAAGGCTACTACGAAGATGGATTGAAAAGTTCGCGGCCCAGTCCAGAAAACAAAATAAAATACGTACAAAAATATTTTTATTTTTCGACGTATCTCTAACTAGCTCTATGCACTTCTTCTACCTCCTTTCCAAAGCTTCCACACCTGTTTAAAAAAAAGATTCCCCAAAGTCTTCAAAATACTGGTTAACTGCAGCTTCGACTTATTCATTTGATCAAAATTTCTGGCCACTGAGGTGTTTTTTTAGATTTGGAAACAGATGAAAGTCCGAAGGTGCCAAATCAGGAGAATAAGCCGGGTGAGGCAACAATTCGAAACCACAATCACGAATTTGAGCCATAGACTCAACAGACGTGTGAATGCGAGCGTTGTCCTGATGGAACAACACTTTCTTTCTCATTAATCTTGGGCGTTTCTCTTTAATTTCTTGACGTAAACGACGCAAAAGGGTGCAATACTAAGTCGAGTTTATTGTTTCGCCTTACGGAAGGTAATCCACCATAATAATACCTTTAGCATTCCAAAAAACTGGCGTCATCACTTTTCCAGCCGATAAAATTGCCTTCGTTTTCTTTGAGGTCGGTCCACCAGATTTTTTCCCACTACTTGGATTATTGTTTTCACTCTGGAGTATAGTGACGAACCCAGGTTTCGTCCATTGTCATAAACCTGTTAAGAAAATCTTGCGGATCAGCCTCAAATATCTCTAAACAGTCGCGAGAAATCGTGAGTCGAATTCGTTTTTGTTCAACTAAAAGCAATCTGGGGACCCACCTAGCGGAAACCTTAGAAAATCCGAGTTCGTTGACAATGATGTTTTGTGTTCGTTCATACGAGATCCCTATAGTGTCTGCAATATCCCTGATAGTTAATCTATGCTCTTTCAATACGAGATCACACACTTTGCCGATGTTTTCTTCAATCATGGAAGCCATATTGAAAATCTTCATCAGGCGTGCACGATTGCGGCTCACTGGAACGTCTGAAAAAGTAGTATGACTATAGCCCCAGTATAGACTACGATTATTTGATTTCAGCACAAATTCACAAAATAGTGGACCTCCAAAGTTGGTGGTCTCAAAAATAAGCATCTTTTTTTTATTGTAGTTTATACTGGGGCTATTGTTGTGTAGAAAAACATATTAAAATTTCAGACCGATCGGTTAAATGGTTTTTAAGTTGTCGTACACGCCGATTACAAAAAAGTCGTATTGAAAAAAACGCGTTTAATGTTTTGACAAACGAATTTTCACATATAAAATCTGCTTACGTTTAATTAGCTATGCCTGCTGCATGCAAAATTCCTTCCGACCCCTCATACGCCTCGTTCTCAAATGTTCTTTCTCAGATCATGAGTTTTTACAATTTTTTCTGCAGATGTACTGGAAAAATTAGAATTACTTTCATCTGAAAATCGATTACCATAAAACTGTGTTTTACGTGGTCTGCACACTCGCGTCGAACTAGCTTTCCTGTAATTTTTATCCATTTTGCACAATATTAGCCAAGACGTCTACTGAGTGATGTTAACCTTGCGAGCGATGTTTTCGAACTGAGCAGGCCAGCATACCCTTTCCTTTGGAGCTACAGTTTTACCTCAAACTGAAAAGATACTATATCCATTATAGTAAGCTCTTCTTTTACCTGCTTCTATCTTTTAGAATCATAAAAGTAGCAGCAGATGTTCGACGAAGGTATAGCAAAACCTTTGTAAACGGCCGAAAGGTAAATTGGCACGCCGCGCTGTCGATTTGACCTGTCTTACACTTGGCGCTATAATCGTTTAAAACTTCCATAGTATTTGAAATTGTCTTTCTAAAAAGTCGATTTTTCTGACCAAAGAAAGTGTAATGTTCCCTTAAGCGTTACACAGCTACAAAGAATCTTACTATTAATTTCTAATAAATTATTAGCAGTTAAAAATTAAACATGACATGTTCTTATAGATTCCAGTCTAGGAAGCTCTTTGTTATATCGTCATTGGATTTTTCAACGTGTAACCTATCCATCCTCATTTGTGTAGTAATATACCCCGGTTCTAAGTTTTCCACCATCTTTTTCTTGTCGTTGTTTGATTGCGCCATCAGACAGACATCTCTTCAACACTGACTCAAAAACAAATTGAACAGTTAAGGAAATAAAGTGCATCCCTGTCTGACCCCTGTTTTCACTTCAAAAGAACTGCTTATTTGCCCGTTATGAAGGACCGTACACGGAGCATTGTTACATAACTCTCTTATTATAGTGATGATTTTCTCTGGCATTCCTACTACCATTAATGTTTTCCAAATTTCAAAGTGTAAGATGCTATCGAATGCTCTTTGGAAGTCTATGAAAACTAGGTAAGGTAGCGAGTCCCCTTCAATAGATTGTTCAGCCATATTTCTGATGTTATTGATATTATCCATAGAGGAGTGATTGGGTCTAAAACCCGCTTGGTTCTTTCTTTCTGAATATGAATTCTATAGATGCTGACGGCTTTGTATGATTTGCGCCATTATTTTGTGTATGGCGTTAAGAAGTGTGATTCCTCTCCAGTTCTGACGAGGATGAAAGTTCCTTTTTTGGGAAGTTTTATGATAGTTTCTTGTTTCCACTGGTCTGGGATTTTGCTGTTCTCCCAGGCTTCCTTTATGAGTGAATGTAACATATTAGTTCCGTTGTTGTTTCCGTGTCAGCTTTAAAAAGTTCGCCACTAATGTTATCCGGTCTTGTTGTTTTATTGTTTTTTTAATGATTCTATTGCCTTTGTTATTTCAGATTTATTTGATTATATTACTATGATTATTTTTATACAGTTCACTTATAATGATATATTGACAAGCTGCTAGGTGTATTATCTATTTTCAATTCTGCCATATCGTTTTATTGATATTCATTATTTCTAATAACGTAATACCAAGGGTATAGACTCCATCATATGTTGTTAATAAAATAAAACACTATTAATTCCAAGGTTCCTTAATAATATTAACCTTATAGAGGTATTTTTTGTATCCTAAAATTGCAATATAATAATTAAATAACCGGTCAAGTGCAAATTGAACTTGCGCAATTAGTGTTCCGTACGTTGATTGCTTTTAAAATAAAAAATTTTGTTACGGAGGTATAAAATGATCAGGGACTTCAGAAAACACACCCCCATCACCACCCATTTGTTTATATACCAGAAAAATTATTAATGGTAATGCACTCGTGATAATTTTCCTTCAACCTACACCCTGTGGAGAATATTTCAGAATTTTTTCACAATTTTTTTGATTAGTACTTTTCGAGATATGAGGGGAAAACGACTTTTCGTGCGCAAACTTGAACTTTTTATTTTGTTTATATACCAGATAAATTATTAATGGTAATGCACCCGTGATAATTTTCGTTTAATCTACACCCCGTGGAGAATATTCCAGAATTTTTTCAAAATTTTTTGATCGGTACTTTTCGAGATAGGAGACAGCGATTTTTCGCGATTTTTCGCGATTTTTTTAAAATATTATATAGTAGTTGATGGCCTCATCCGAGCCTTGTAGTTTTGAAACTTAAATTTTTGACTTAAGGGGTTAGTTTTCGGGGGTGAAATCGGAAGTGTAAAATTTTTTTCTATTATAATGTCATCGAGTGGAGTGTCTAATGAAAGCTTGTAAAAACGCGAGTTCCAAAATATATATAATGTAATACTTGCGCACACTTTTCTTTATATAAACAAATTTTGAAAAAATTCTGGAATATTCTCCACGGGGTGTAGATTAAAGGAAAATTATCACCTTTAACAATTTATCTGGTATATAAAAAAAAAAAAACAAAAATTTAAATTTCATCAGTTTTCAGTTAAGATCGGCAAAAAAGCTTTGTTGAAAACTCATTTGGGGTGTTTTGTAGTCACTAATCATTTTATATCTCCGTAACAAAATTTTTTTATTTCAAAAGCAATCAACGATCGGTTGTTATATATATATATATATATATATATATATATATATATATATATATATATATATATATATATATATATATATTTTTACTCGGGTTTTCACAAGCTCGATGACCTAGTAAAAAAAAATTTTTTTCACTTCCGATTTCACCCCCAAAACTAATCCCTTATTTCAAAATTTAACTTTCAAAACTACATGATTCTGATGAGGTCATCAATTCCTATATTATTACCAAATTTCAACTTTCTATGACAAAAAGTTTCTGAGAAAATCGGGTGTGACAGACGGACGGACATCTTATAAGTGTTCTGTACGGAACACTAAAAATAATGTCGGGTAATGTCAAGCATCTACATTTTATATTTAATTAAATCTCGTCTAGCCATTTTTAACATAAGAAGCTAAACAACCGACAATCTAGTCTGGCGTTGCATATGTTAAATAATAAGCCATCTTAGATAATATAGACCAAAAGAGCGACCTGAAATTTTGACCTGTCGACTAATCGTCTGCCTAGTTGTTCGTTATATCGGACGAGTCGAATAAAAGCCTTTAACGTTGATTTTGCGGCCTTCCTGCCCTGGACTGCCCAAAATGTTACAGCCAAAAATTTGGTCATTTAACCACTTGAATCAAGTACCATAACATTTGTTGATACTAAAAAAGGCCGAGCGCCCTAAAGGGTCGACGCAGAACTCGAAAAAAAAAACGGCCTTTTTGGCTGGAAAAAACGGGTCCAAAAATTGGTTATTAAAATGGAAGTTTATAACGTATCGCAAAATCCGTACGCTTTCCCTTAGATAATGTATCTGAAAAGTTACTCCCCAAAATTTCAAGCTAATCGATAAAGATTTGTGGCGCCCGCCACTTCGCCCGATTTGAAAAATGCAGTTTTGAGAAAAATGCATTTGAAAAGTTGAGCAACATTTTACATTAGAAAATACCGTTATAGCTTTAATTAACGAAAATTATCGCGGGTGCATTACCTTTAATAATTCATCTGGTATATACAGTAGAATCTCGATTATCCGAAATAATATGGACCAAAGTGATTTCAGTTAATCGAAATTTCAGTTAATCCGATTTTTTTTTATAAAATAGAAGTTTAGAATGAATACAACATTGCAGATTAACTTAAAAGCATTTATACGATATGCTATTACGTACATAGGTATTTATTAAAACAAAGAATAGAACAATTAGTTTGCTTATTTTATGTATATGTACGGGAAATCGAAAATAAAACAGTTTCATTCTTAACTTTAATGTCTTAAAAATAAGGTAGCTTTTAGCTGCAATGTCTCTCCAACGTTTGATAAGCAAAACGTCCTCGGCGGTTGCATTTTCTTGTTGTTCTACATAAGTTAACGCTTTTTCTAGGGCCTCTAGTCCTTCTGAATGTGACATTTTTACTGGAATATTGTCAGTGGCTTCTACTTCGTTATCATCATTGTCATCACTGTCTATTTTATTAGCATTTTTGCATACACTTTTAATTAATTCTTGGTCAGTCATTTCATCTTCCACACTATCACTGTTTAACTATTCACAAACATCGGTTTCCGTAACACTTTCACATCCTGATATTCTTATAATAATTTGATGTAAACTTTCATTATCTTCTGTTTCTGCCTCTGAGTAATGTCTCTCCTCTTGTGGAATCAATTTTGACCAAGATTTTTCCAGAGTACTACTCTTTACTTGATTCCAGCCTGAAGCTATCCAATATATAACATTTTTCAAATTTATCTTTTTTAGACCGTCAGTAAGATTGTCACCTTCATCTACTTCTAAAATATGCTCTAATAACAAACGCCTGTAATTGCGTTTTAAATTTTTCAGTACACCCTGATCCATAGGCTGAATGAAAAAAGTTACAGCAGGAGGCAAAAACATTGCTTTTATTTTCCCACTTTCAAGTTGCTCCGCACTTGGGTGAGTGGGGGCGTTATCTAGTAACAGAATACATTTTCTAGGATATCCATGTTCTTTTAAAAAAAAGTTCCACTTTGAGAACAAAATCTCCAAAAAATCAGTCTTTAAATAGAGTCGCGTTTGTCCAGGCATTGTTTTGATTTTTATACAAAACAGGAAAAACACTGCGACGAATATTCTTAAAGGTTCGTGGATTTGCTGATTTACCAATACATCATAATGGGAGATTGTGTCTTCCAAAAGCATTACTGCATGCAAGAACAGTAATACGTTCTTTGCTACGTTTGTAACCAGGTGCTCCAGCTTTTGTTTTTGAAGCTAAGGTATTTGACAGCAACATTTTGTAGTTCAAGCCTGTTTCATCACAATTATAGATTTGGTCTGGTTGTAAACCATGTTCTTTCATACGCTGCTCAAGATTCTCTGCCAATTTTTTTGCAGTAGAGACATCAGCCGACAATCTTTCTCCACAAACTTTCAATTGACGTACACCATGTCTTTTTTTCCACCTGTCTAGCCATCCTCACTTGCAGAAAAATTTACAAGCGCTTCAATAACCGGCAACTCTTCTCTTAAACTCACTGCCTTATGTTTTAAAATTATTCCTGAAATTGGTATTCCACGTTCTCGATTCTGTGTAAACCATAAAAATAAAGAATCATCCACTTTTTGGTATTCACCGCTTTACATACTTTTTCGTGCCTGTGTGAGCGATGAAAAAACACTACACACACACAAGTTTTTTGCGATTTTTTCTCCATACTGAAACAGTACTCACGGCTACACCTAAATCCTTCGCTATATTTTTAAGAAGTTCACCATTATCTAAACGTTAAATTGCTTCAAGTTTCTCTTTTAAGGTAATAACAACACGTTTACTCTTATTATTATGACGCTCCATTTTGTAAAATATCTATTAAAACGAAACTATTACCTCTGCTATGATAATAGACGTAATGAGTAACTTATAACACTCGTCGACTAACCAAAACATAGACAGCGGTGAAATTCTAGACGTCGGGGAGTGCCCGACGCGTTAAGGAAACCACTCATCGCCTGTTTCGAATAATGGGGATTTTTTCGTTTAATGAGAATACAATTTTCTTTTTAACAGTTTGTTTCGGATAAGTCGGATTTCAGATAATCGCGATTGGGATAACCGGGATTGTACTGTATAAAAAAACAAAATTTTAAGGTCATCAGTTTTCAGTAAAGATCGGAAAAAACTTTGTTTGGGGTGTGTTTTGTGAAGTCGTTGATAATTTTTTACCTCCGTAACAAAATTTTTTATTTTAAAAGCAGTTAACGTACGAAACACTAATTGCGCTAGTCCGACTTGCACTTGGCCGGTTTTTTTACGATGCCCTCTATTAAAACTTAAATTTTATCAAAATATTAAACAGGTCGTTATTTCTGGTTGTCACTTATTATTTAATTAAATAATTTTAAATGCTCAAGGTTTATAAACTTTTTTATATTAGTTACATAGACCAATGTCATTGTCATTGCCGTTTATTATTATCTTTTGAATTTCAACGACTATAGAAAATCGAAAATGAAGACGATGTCATTTTTTAACGTATATGTTATATGTATGTTACTAACTAAACAAAAGTTCTCGACTGATATGAACATTAAAATAGGTGTGTAAAATCCGGTTCGCTGATATAAAAGCAAATAAAGGCGAAGTAATGGCAAATTATTGGAAAAATACGTCTATAAAAATGTGCAAATAAACGAACTAAAAGGAAAAAGATGCACATCGTGTAAATCGCCATTTAGCCGACCAACAAAGGGTTGGCTTTAGCCAGAATTCAATGACCTTGAGAGGACGGCGACCTTAAATGGGAAGAGACAAACTACACTAAGAAACCAGAGGCAAAAACACATCCTTTTGAAAGTGTGACGAGAGTCGAGAATAAAATTACAATTTAATTGACAAAATAGCAAAGCGTTTAGACCAACCAATCGATAATCTTATTATAAAGGCTCATTTATTTTTAAGATCTGCCCGTTATTTTATAATTATTAGGATTAGAATAATTGTTCTGTCACGTCATATTTTGAAGAACGCGTAACCCTAAATCCTTTTTACAGTTCCAGTTAGGTAGACAGGCTTTATGGCTTTGAAGAACAAATTCATCATAAAATTCATCATACATTTGACTAGTTCATCAGACAAATTGAAGGGGTTAGTTCAGGTTAGCTCTCAGAAAAATAGGCATAAAATAATAAAAAAAAATTTAATGCAAATATTGTACGAGGCTGGTTTGAAAAGTCCGTGCAAAAATAAAAACTACTTATGTGTTTGGGGTAAACCTTTTTTATTTTTCGACATAGTCTCCTTTTAGGCTTATACACTTCGTCCAACGATGTTCTAGTTTGTTGATCCCTTCCGAATAATAGGATTTGTCCAAGTCTGCAAAATATCCATTAGTGTCTGCAATCACCTCCTCGTTTGAATAAAATCTTTGTCCCGCCAGCCATTTCTTCAAATTGGGGAACAAATAGTAGTCCGAGGGAGCCAAGTCTGGAGAATAGGGGGGATGTGAAACGAGTTGGAATCCTGTTTCCATTAATTTTGCGACCACAACTGCTGAGGTGTGTGCTGGTGCGTTGTCGTGATGGAAAAGGACTTTCTTGTGGGCCAATCGCGGGCGTTTTTCTTGCAGCTCGGTTTTCAAACGGTCCAATAACGATGAATAATATTCACCTGTAATAGTTTTACCCTTTTCCAGATAGTCGATGAGGATTATCCCTTGCGAATCCCAAAGACAGTCGCCATAACCTTTCCGGCCGAAGGAACGGTCTTCGCCTTTTTGGTGCAGATTCCCCTTGGTAACTCATTGTTTAGATTGTTGTTTGGTCTCAGGAGTATAGTAATGTATCCATGTTTCATCCACAGTGACGAAACGACGCTTAAAGTCCTCCGGATTCTTCTGGAACAGCTGCAAACCATCCTTGCAACACTTCACACGATTCCGTTCTTGGTCAAGCGTAAGCATGCAAAATATTATTATGTACTCGTTCAGTCGAGATGCCCACAGCACTAGCAATCTCACGCACCTTAACTCTTCTGTCATCCATCACCATATCATGGATTTGATCAATGATTTCTGGAGTCGTAACCTCCACAGGCCGTCCAGAACGTTCAGCGTCACTTGTGCCCATATGGCCAGTCCGAAAATTTTGAAACCACTCATAAACTGTTCTAATCGAAGGTGCAGAGTCACCATAATGTTTATCAAGCTTCTCTTTAGTCTCCTGAGGCGTTTTGCCTTTCATAAAGTAATGTTTAATCACCACACGAAATTCTTTTTCGTCCATTTCTTGAAAATCACTCGACTTCCTTGATTCACACGAATGTCAAACACAAAGAAATAGACCAATATGGCTGAAACTTGGTGTGCGTTTATTCAAGAGATGCTACTAACTAAACATGACCTCGATACACCCCGGTGGTGCCATCTCTCAGACTTTGTACGGACTTTTCAAACCAGCCTCGTATATATATATATATATATATATATATATATATATATATATATATATATATATATATATATATATATATATATTTTTTTATTTTTCACAAATACATTATAGTTTCAAAACAAATTAAAAAAATATATATTAAAAAAAAAAATTAAAATGGCTGAGATATGAACTGTCTTGTAGGACCCTTTTTTAAAAATCTTTGCGATCGGTAGAATTTTTTTCTTAGTCGAGAAGCGTCCAAAAATTAAACAAATCATTTTTTATTGTTAAGAAAGGTCATAGATATGTCGTCACATAGGGAAACAATTTTAATTTTTTTTTGTAGAGGTGACAACCCTTCGAAAATAAACTCAGATTTTTCATAAAAATGTTGTGCTCTAAAAATTAATAAAAAATGAACGGTGCATAAAATCGAAAAAACCGCCTGTCAAGTTTAAGATAGTATTATAAAAAATATGTGATATAAATTTTATCAAAATCGGTTCAAGTAGATCTTCAGATATTTTGTCCACAAGTTTGAAAAAAGTAGTTTCGAGAAAAACGCAGAAGAAAAAAAGTACCGCGTCCGCGCCTTAAAAGGCTATATTTTTTTTTATATTACCTTCAATCTGCGATTCCGTTTTGTATTTGTTTCAAATAAATTTTCTGATACAGATATTTAGCAACTTTCTTCAGATTCTAACAATCAAATAATGAATATATGATATAACCACAATTATGAATTAGTCAAGAATTGAATGGCTGGGTAAAAATCTTACTGCGACTTAATCGTGAGATGCTCTGACTACTTAAAACTTTTTTAAAATATATCCTAAACAGAAGAAACATTCATATTCTGTATAGTATCAATTTGTGGAGCTACTAGTTTTCAAACTATAAAACATAATTTTGATTGAAAACTGAAAGAAATTATGGGGATTTTTTAAATTTTCTTTGGACTTTTTCGTTGATTATATATATATATATATATATATATATATATATATATATATATATATATATATATATATATATATATATAGAAAACTTAAAATTCTTGGGGTAAGCGATCATGAGAATAGGGCTAAAAGGTTTTGAACAGCTACACCAACCTTTCGAAAATTTTGTATTTTCTTCTTTAGGACTACAAATATAGTAGATTATCAGTATTCTAAGGTTTACAACAAAAAGCAACCCAAATTATTAACATCAAACTACTCACCGTTAAGTGGTGCTTTTTGGAGTAATTTCTTTCAACATAAAAACCACATTACTGTTAATATTTATTAAAAAACATGAGAAAATTTCGACAAAAATACTTTCAAAGAATTTAAATATATATATAATAATATATATATATATATATATATATATATATATATATATATATATATATATATATATATATATATATATATATATATATATATATATATATATATATATATATATATATATATATATTTTTTCTAAATAACCGGTCAAGTGCAAGTTGAATTTGCGCAATTAGTGTCGGTACGTTGATCGCTTTTGAAATAAAAAATTTTGTTACGGAGATATAAAATGATCAGTGACTTTACAAAACACACCCCAAATGAGTTTTCAACAAAGCTTTTTTGCCGATATTTACTGAAAACTGATGAAATTGAATTTTTTTTATATATATCAGATAAATTGTTAAAGGTAATGCACTCGTGATAATTTTCATTCATTCTACACCCCGTCGAGAATATTCCAGAATTTTTTCAAAATTTTTTTATCAGTACTTTTCGAGATAGGGGGGCAGCGATTTTTCGCAGTTTTTTAAAAATAATACAAAGAAAAGTGTACATTATATATATTTTTGAACTCTTGTTTTTACAAGCTTTCATTTGACACCCCACTCGATGACATGGTAAAAGAAACAAAATTTTCACTTACGATTTCACCCCCGAAAACTAACCCCTTTAGTTAAAATTTAACTTTCAAAACTACAAGGCTCGGATGAGATCATCAATTCCTATATTAGTACCAAATTTCAACTTTCTATGTAAAATAGTTTCGGAGGAAAATCGGGTGTGACAGACAGACGGGCGGACCGACAGATACCAAAGTGATCTTATAAGTGTTCCGTACTAAACAGCTCAGCTTGTATAACCTCAGGACATGCAAGCCGTAAATTTCCCGTAAACCTCGGCGTTTGAATGTTCTTGCTATTAATAAATATAGTACTAATTTAATATCTGTCCATCATTATCTACGATATAGAACAAAATAGGTTGCAAATTTATAAAGCAAGCAATATTGTTCTCAATAGAAAATGCTTTGACAGTTGCCTTTTAACAAATGATCAGATAAAATTTAGCTAATAGTGACAGCTTTAAAACAAATAATAGCCAAAAATATGATTTTTATTTTTCGCAAATTAACCTGAGAAGCAAACAGCAAAAATCATTTGTATTGTTTGTATTTAACATAGATGGTACCGCGACATACTTAGGTGGGCCACCCACAACTTTTAAAATCGTTATTAACTGGTTTTGGAAGAAACCTAACCTCAAGGTTACTTATAATTTTTATAAAAAGAAATACAGAAAGCGATAAATCCAATAGTACAAATATAATATACTACTTACTGATGGTTGTGGAAAAGTATAAAAATAAGCCATTTATTTAATTTTGTTCATTAAAAGTTACAGGCCTAGGTAAACTTCCTGGTGGTTTGAATGAACCCAAATTTGCGAAATTTTTCTGAATTCATGTAAATTTCATATTAGTCATTTTTAGTAAATCAGGATACATTTCGTTGAATTGTATGGAGTTAGGCTGATATTTTTATCACACTACCCATGTAATATAAATAAATTTATACGAAGTTTACTCGAATAATTATTTTCTTCCATATTACTAGATATTTTATTTTACACTTTATACTGTAAGTGAGAAATACAAAGCGCCAACAAGAACTTAATTAAAACCCCATTTCATTTGATACGTTTATTAGATAAACGATTATAATTCAAAAAATATTCTAGTAAGGAACATTATACACGAAAAAATAGCAAAATCCAGTAGCTTTTTGAAACTAAAATAATATACGGAGTGCTCCATTTAAAAAGCGGAACTTTTGGCAATTTTTCTAACAAACCACTACAAAATTGTTGGTGAACTACCCTATATGCTCTAAATAGGATTTGGTTATAGGATGTGAGACCTTTGAACCTTAGCTAATTCCAGCCTAGAGTTGAGTTTCTGGAAGCATAAGTATTTTAATATTCAATTAGGCAATGTTTTCTGAATAAAAAATGAGAAATAACTTAAATCTCGAAAACTGTAAGAGATAAGTATGGGTTAGTACAAAAAACTTTATCAGAATGAGATTGGAAATCCAAAAATGATTTAAGATACAGGGTGTTCCATTTAAAATATGAAAGTTACTGCTACTTTCGGATAGAAGCGGCAACGCTACATTTTCTCCTTGAAGTACCATATCCAATACGGACGTAGGCGACCCTTTCACCTGTGGTTGGTGCCTTTTTAAGTGTTCCGCAGCCAAAGGTGACCTACAGTTTAATACCGGTTCTGAAGATCCAAAGCTTTACTGGGCATGATACTACGGGTGGTTTTACCATTGTCTTTCCGAGAAAAGCGACCGTCATGTTATAAAGGCTTTTTTTATTAATTTTCCGAGCCGAGATACGAACTCGGGTTACCGGCGTAGACAGCAAACATCTTACTATGCTATGGCCACCTCGGTAACACTGCATGGCTGAAAGTGTTTTATATGGATAAAGCATGATCGCATATACGACCAAAATTTGAAATCGATGTGTTTAGTGGTTCTCCAAAGACGTCTAATAGACCATCCACTTTGGATCACCCTATATATATATATATATATATATATATATATATATATATATATATATATATATATATATATATATGTATAGCTGGATGCAATATAATCCTTATATTACGTCGCGAGAGGAGCAGAACAAAGCGAGCAGATTTTCATGGCACGTGATTTCAGAAGAAGTTGGGATGTTTTTATTAAAGAAATACTATTTGAGTTTTGAAGTAAAAAACTCAGTTTAAGGTTTCTCTCGGCGAAAGAGTCTGCAGTAGATTTACTCCGTTTTCTCAGGATACAAAATCAAGATATTATCGAGCAATAGGAGTAAAACAAAGAACAGTCGGTCAAATAAGAACGAGTCGCGCATTTTTGATTAAAAAAATTTATTTGTAAGTTTCATTATTCGACAGTAAAGGATTGTCATTATAACGCTAATGATTCAGTAATTTGTCCAGTCTCCATCAGCGTCGATGATCGCCTGGCATCTTTGGGGCATACTTACGACGACATTTCCCGCGTATTCTTTAGACAGAGATTTCCAAAGTGCCCAAATTTGCCGTGACAGCTGCTTCACTATGTATACCCTTTTACTACGAAGTTTCTGCTTGATGTACGGCCACATGTTCTCGATTGCGTTCACACCGGATGACGATACCAGATTCCCCTTTCCACTGGCAACACGTTTTACTCCGATGTTTGGGATCGTTATCCTCTTAAAGAATCTACTCCTTATTTTTAACGACAAACCACCGTTTAGCAGTAGGTACTAATGCCTTCTTATAAATCTGGAGCATTTTTCAGCCTTTAAATTGTAGGTAAAGATTAAGTCTCCTGAAATCTTTTTCCAAAATACATCATCCACCATGGATTTTCACAGGGTGTTTCAGGGCGCACTAAATCAGTCGGGTAGTGGAAATTTATCAGACTCGTGGGGTGATAACATAACCTCCAAATGAAGCTTCATCGAAAAAAAATTACATTGCTCCAGTCTCGATCTATGTTTTCCTTTACCCATGCGAGTGGTTTCTTTATGTATTTTTCACTCAGCAATGGTTTCTTGATTGTACACCGCTGCTTCAAGTCATTAGCCCGGAAATGAATGCGAATCATTTCATATGATATATCCACCCCCCCCCCCCCCCCTTTGGCGCAAAATTAATTGACAATTTTGGGAAAACATATTAATAATCATTTTTTCGTCTTTGTTCGACACTTTTCTTCTCCGACCACGTTCTCGTAGATCACCAACTTCTCTCTCGACTTACTGAACAGCCGCTATAGGCGTCATTTTCGGACCTTTTGGACGACAGCCTCGAAGCGCGAAGCGTATGCAGCATTCATGTTCGATAATGCACTATTAACCATATATTAATGTTAGAAACGAAGCATTGTGTGCAGGAGTGCCAACAGTAACCTCAAGAAAGGGATTTCATTTACCGACTAATTATAGACGACACGTTCTTACTTGAGACTATAATATTGGAACTTGGTCACAGGAAGGGACTTATGAATTGAAGGATATACGGTACAAAAAGCAAATCACAATCTCGGCCCAGATTGTCGTGCCTTGTGACTTTCCGTGCAATTCTTCGTTACGTGCTCCCGTAAATTTGAAAACTTGGAAATTGTCCCTATAAGAACTAAAGGTAGTCAGATTAAGATCCTCTTTTTTTAAGTTCATTACATTATAATACCATATTGTGACCGACTTAAATATTAATTTATAAAACCTATATTTCCATAATTACCTACACGTGCTTGTTTGAATCTTTGTATTAAATTTAACCGCCTACTGCTTTAATTAGTATATTACTCCTATAAATATAAATAAAAGAAAACAAAGTGGTTAATTAAATACCATACCTTAGCTTATCTAATATATATTTATTTAGCACATGTTAGATACCAATAATCTAACTACATAATATTAATTATATATTTTTAAATTCGGTACCTATAAATAATTTTCTATGAATTTTACCTTTAATAATCAAGTGCTTAGATATTTTCAGTACTTTACTGTTTTTGCCTAAATATACGAATGACTTAACACAAATAGAATCTCTCTGGTTATTTGGAAAAGGTATATACAGTCTGTCAAGTAAGATCGTATCTGCAAAAATTCATTTTTAGTAGATGCGATTCAACAAGAAATCGGTAGAGGGACCCTTTGTCTACGACACATATAATAAAAGTGTCAGTCGATTCCGAACTTTCGTCGAAATCACGTAAAATCCAAAATAAATTTGCGCGTCGGTTCGAGGCACTCTTTCTTTGTTCCCATCCAAAGGGACCTCAAATAACACATTCCGCGGCCGCTAAATATATTAAACAGTCGGTACCGTTTGTGAAGAAGTGCATAAATGATTTTAACGAGATGAAAAATGTCGACGACTTGCCAAAACCTGGCTCGGTAGGCACAGTCACTCCGAAAGTCGAAAAACGAATCGTGTCTTTGTTTTCACGGGATCCGAAATTGACGCTGCGTCAAGGAGCGGTAAAATTAAGAAAATCGGGCTTGAATGTGCTCGCTTGGGCCCACGATAAGATACTAGAATGGCTGTCACAATCGCCGGACGCCAACCCTATTGTAAACGTTTGGTCCCTTGTAAAGAGAAAGCTCAGAGGAAAGAGACTTTGACTTAGTTGTTTCGCGAAATTCGAAAAATTTTCAGAGTGCAGAATATCTCCTCGACAGCATGCCTCGAAGATGCCAGGCGCTTATTGATGCAGGAGGCGATTGGACAACTTACTAAGGTAATTGCGCCACTGTTAGCACACCAAAGAATACATTGATGGCAAGAAATGTACTCGAAACAAATTTTTTCATGAATACGGTCACGTCTTACTTGACAGACTGTACGTATAAAACTAATGTTTAAATAAAATTATAATTAATAAAACAATAATATGTAAAACGACACAGAATATTTTAAGTTTATAAAGCTAGTCAAGTGACAATTGAAATCGAAAGGACACCGAAGTTTGCGTACCTATCATTTGTAATTAGTAGTTCTTGAATTTTGATAGCCTAAGTTGTTCTCAAATTATGACCCATCCGGAATATTGAATTGATCAAAAGTCATTTCTATTCATTCAAAAATTTAAAAATAGCAACGGTCGTTCTCAAGTCGTCCCTATGCAAGTAACCATACGATGTAGGACAAGAAATAAAGGGGGCATAGTTTTCGGTTCACATTTTTAACATATTTGGTACCACGTTATTCACAAATGACACTTATGGTTCCCAGATGGGCCCCGCTATAAAAAAAATATGACGCATCAAACAAAACAAAAATGTTCATAAACGGTATTATTCCTTTTACTTAGCCTTACAAAACTTTCTAGCTAATAGTGATCACTCCAAATAACTTAAAAACAGTTTGTTTCATAAAACAAAATGCGAACATCAAAAGATTCTTAGGCCGAGACTTGTATTGGTATTTAAAATTCTTTTCACTCCCTTTCTCACCAAGCTATTCTAAATATTTTTTTAAGGGGGATGCCCTGTAGATTGTTATCTAACTGTTTAGTGGTATAAGGTTTGATAGATTGGTCGTTCATATCTCTCTTACAAAGAAATTATTAAATTGGTTGTACGCAACTGTCTCTTCTGAATGTATTTATTTTGTAGTCGTTTTTGTTCAATACAAGGAGACATCTTATACCAGCCAGTTCTACATCTTGATTTGTAAAGGAAGAGCTCTCCGTAAAATAAAATTATATAACGTTTCCAATTTAAAAAACAGTGGGTTGGTAGCTTACGGTAAAGGGAATAATAGTAATCTTAATCGTTATTTGGAGTGATTTCTCATAGCTGAAGTAAGTTTTTTTTCGTTCCAATTATATAGAGACTTTGAAAAAAATTATTGTTAGAGACAGATGGGACGGACGGACCTTCAATTAGGGTTCCGTTTTTAGTCAATAAATACCATACATAAAAAAAATAGAGAGGAGAGTTTAATTATATTTTTTTCTGTTCAAAGAAAATTGTGTTGTAGTAAGACTTAAAATTAAAGAATTATTCTCTTCTAAAAAGGTGATCTTACATCAAGGTGGATAAGGATGCAACTTTATAGAAAAAATATGTTTTTGTAAGTAATTCTATTTTATATGTTTTTAAAATGTTCATTATTCTCATAATTATTATTATTAACTTTGTTTCTACAGGCCATGTAAAACTAATATTATCTTTTTTAATTATTTAGACATATTCTGGCCTCTTCTGCGTCGTGGTTAATCCATACAAGAAGTTACCTATCTATACAGAAAAAATCATGGAAAGATATAAAGGAATCAAGAGACACGAAGTACCTCCTCATGTGTTCGCCATTACAGATACTGCATATCGGTCGATGTTACAAGGTAAAAATAAAAAGATAGATGTGGTGCGATCTAAAAGATCCTGGGTTACCGCTATAAAATATCAAGTAGTTACTTTTAGGCTTCGTGACTTCTGTCACCTTTAAAGTTATCTCCCCTGCATTCGAATGCACCGGCTCACCATTTTTCCATTGGTCGAACATTTTTTGAAAGGTTGATGCTGTCACTTCCTCCAGAGCTTTGTATCTCTTATACTAACCTGAGCAGCCCAAAGCAGCAGGGTCAGGCGAAAAAGATGTTGCCTACACAATGGACCGTGGGCTGGTGTATTGTCGTGATGTACGAGGGAACTCTCTTCTTCCTCCAAAGCTTTGACCATTTTCTTCGAATATCCTCGCGAAGGCGTCTCAGAACGTTTTAATATAATTCACTCTCTGTTCGTGCGGGACAAATTAAAAAGAAAAACAATAAGCCTGCTCTTCACTTGTCGGCATTTCTTGGGTCTCGGCGAATTGAGATTGTCACTGCGACGACTGTTGCTTCGTTTCTGGAGCTTAGCCATACATCCAGCTTTCGACAAAAAAGTTTCATGCAAACATGACTGTTTCGCTGCTTTTGATCACTTGTCAACAGACGCTGAATAACCTTCGCCGCGATTCGATCCATGCCTAATTCTTCCGTTAAAATTTGCTAAATTGTTCCATAACCAACAGAAAGTTCGTCAGGAATAATTTGTTGAACTTTGGTGATGATTTCTGGCGTAGTTGCAGTCGAACGTCTTCTGGAACGCTCATCGTCTCCCATTAAAGTTCAGGCAGCTTTAAATTGCGAACACCACTCGAAAATTTACGTACGCCTCGGAGCTTTGTCTCCAAATGCTTTACGAATCATTTCATGCATTTCAGTAGCACTTTTTCCGAGTTTAAAACAAAAAAATAACACACGCGCTAACCTTTTTTCGTACCCATTATAAAAATCGCAGAGAGGCAATTATAACTTTACGCAACTAACACGCTGAAACTTGTTACGCCACGTTGTTAGTGACGTACCTACCGTCATATATCGACGCAAGTCGATACTATTTCGCCTTCTTGCTAACTATCTTTTGGATTGTACCACCTATTATATTAAGAACAATAATTGATAATCATTTCTGTATCTTCACGGATAGAAGGTACGGTCAATGAAACTCTTAATATACAGTTACCGTCCTTAACTAACCTAATATTTGGTCCCGAATGCAGCTTGGAAGTTAGATTGGGTTAACGTTATGCGCGGAATAGCAAAGAGCTGTGGGAATAGTATTTCGAACTGGAAAGCTCTCCTCCACTCCACAACAACTTTTAATTCTGTACCAAGCTCAAATTCAACCAACGATGCAATACGGCTTCCAGGTTTGTGGCTCTGCTTCCAAACATATACTGCATTTGTTGAATTCTCTTCAAAAGAGAGCTGTTCGCCTGATTGGATACCCAGAACTCACCAGCAACCTTGATTCTTAGAACCTCGAAGAACGGTGAGCGATTTGAGTCCATTCTAGAAGTACTTTCATGGAAAGTGTTCGATGGATGTAACCCGTTTAATTCTTTCCAAAGCGATGGACATCGGGAATACACGTCGTACTAATACGTCACATCCATATGAGGTTCAGCTTGTCACTCGTACAACCCCTTTTAACCAGTCTCTTATATGGAGAGTTTCATCCCGTTGGCATAATTTGTTCAGGACTGTCTTTCCCATCGAATACAGTTTTCAGGGATTCAAGGCCAACGTTAATCGCACAAGCGTCGCTCCTGTGGCCATGATACAGGCCAACAAAAAAAAATATTTATAAAAACTTTTTAAACCAAAACATCTAAGTGTTATGTGTTTTTGGGTGCTGAAATCGTATCTGGTATCAGTTTTTTTGTATCACCTCACAATATGACATCGATTAAATAGGGATCATGACAGTAAACCAAATCCTCTTCCTGCTTGAAAAACTAATCAAACTGTTGATCTCTTGTTCTATAATGGTAAATAGATGTTCCAGATTCCAATAAATGTTTTTCTTTCAGCCTAGAACCAAGCAATTCTGCTTTTTCCTTAGTCAAACTCAAATCTCTCACTAAATCATTTAACTCAGCATGTGTAAGCAACTGTAGTTTTAAATTTTCTGGAGAACATTGAAACTCATTCATCATCAGGTCGACTTTCATTAAATTCGGCACGGGACTGTAAAACGTCATCAATAGACTGAGGTGGCTCAGGGACAGGAAGTCCCGGTCCATGTCCCACCGGCCGATTAGCTCAAGTAAAGTTAAGATAGACAATTACTTTCTTATTTTTGAAGTTATATCCAGAAACATCAACGCTGCAAAAATAACAATCATTTGAATGATTTTCTTGCTCTCTCCATACCATGAGTACTGCAAATCTAAAAGCTTTCTTTTCTTTCTTATACCATTTCCTAAAATCCTCGACACAAACATCACATACTTTGTGAGGAGTCCAACATTTTTCTTGATTAGCTATTTCTACACCAAAATATGCAAAGTATACTTTTTTTACAAAGTCAGTAATCTTTCTTTGATGTTTTTTTAACTAAAAACTCACCACATATATAACAAAAAGTGTTGGGAGAGTTTATACAGCCACGATTAGCCATACTTTAAGTGTGAATTAAAGCACATGGGTTAAACAATGCAATGCGAGGTTATATTAACTGGAAGAAAACAAACAGCTGTGACATTTATCGGAACTGCCAACCTAATAACATTTGATTTTACTGCCAACCTTATAAAATTTTGATTTTATTGCCAACCTAATAACATTCGAATGATAAAAAATAAACTTTTCACATTTTGAATATTAAAATGTGAAAAATTGGTGAGTGGTATGACTTTTTATTATTATTTTCGGACTCAGCACACCAAAAAACATAGGAATCAGATAAAATTATTAAAAAAGTTTTTTCATCGTTGGCCTGTGTAATTATGGTAGACTTGCCGCTATTTGTTTTAACCGGTAATTATATGACATCTTTATATAAAATTTATATCTTTATTTTAATGAGGCAAAGTCTATCTTGAGGCTATTATATTCAACCTGTAATCGTCTGTAAGGTTCCGACTATTATTTTTAGTGTTCCGTACGGAACACTTATAAGATCACTTCGGTGTCTGTCTGTCTGTCACACCCGATTTTCTCCGAAACTATTTGTCATAGAAACTTGAAATTTGGTAATAATATAGGGATTGATGGCCTCATCAGAGCCATGTAGTTTTGAAAGTTAAATTTTGTCTTAAGGGGTTAATTTTGGGGGGTGAAATCGGAAGTGAAAAAAAAATTTTTTTACTAGATCATCGACTGTGGTGTCAAATGAAAGGTTGTGAAAACACGAGTAAAAAATATATATATAATGCAATACTTGCGCGCACTTTTCTTTGTATTATTTTCAAAAAAATCGCGAAAAATCGCTGTCCCGCGCCTTATCTCGAAAAGTACTTATCAAAAAATTTTGAAAAATTCCTGGAATATTCTCCACGGAGGGTAGATTGAACGAAAATTATCACGAGTGCATTACCTTTAATAATTTATCTGGTATTTAAAAAAAAAAAAAAAAAAAATTTCAAAGTCATCAGATTTTAGTAAAGATTGAAAACTCATTTGGGGTGTGTTTTGTGAAATCACTGATCATTTTATACCGGGGGGGGTTCGTTTTGAGGGGTGAAATCGGAAGTGAAAAAAAATTTTTTTTACTAGGTCATCGAGTGTGGTGTCAATTGAAAGCTTGTGAGAACACGAGTAAAAGATATATATATATATATATATATATATATATATATATATATATATATATATATATATATATAATGTAATACTTGCGCACACTTTTCTTCGTATTACTTTTAAAAAATCGCGAAAAAATCGCTGTCCCCTACATTATCTCGAAAAGTACTGATCAAAAAATTTTGAAAAAATTCTGGAATATTCTCCACGGGGTATAGATTGAACGAAAATTATCACGAGTGCATTACCTTTAATAATTTATTTGGTATATAAAAAAAAAAAATTCAAGGTCACCAGTTTTCAGTAAAGATTGGAAACAAATTTTGTTGAAAACTCATTTGGGGTGTGTTTTGTGAAGTCATTGATCATTTTACACCACCCTAACAAAAATTTTTATTTTAAAAACAATCAACGTACGGAACACTAATTATGCAAGTTCAACTTGCACTTGACCGGTTTTTTTTTTTGAAATTATTCCGATTCTCTGAAAAATTTTCTGCGTGTGGTCTTATTTTGGCCTTATTAGATATATTCGGGGAAAATCACATTAGAAACGAAACAAGTAGTGCAGTAAAAAGAGCATTTGAAATTGCACAGTCTAGATACAGCGCTATTATGATTTTATCCTCTCTTGGAGTATCCCAGGAGTATTGTCCTGAGTTTTGGAACTCGAAAAACTTGTGCTCTTTTGTTCATAAACAATTGAAATTTTCAAAACGCGTTTTTTTAAGTTCAAAATGTGAATAACTCCGGTTATATAAGTCGGATCGAGACAAAAAAAACTCTTCGTAATGAAATTTTCAACAAGTCCTCGTTAGTTTTAAATCGCTCAGGTGCTCAAAACAGGCAAAAAACTGTTTTTTTTTTTAATTTTATTGTACAAGTCGGCTAAGTGAACCAATCGGCTTGCAATAAAATATGCCTTTTGTTATAGCAAAAATACCCTGAAATTTTGGTACAAAAATATTGAACTCGGTGGGCACAATTAAATTTGTTATGTAAAATTTGAATTACCCGCCCTTTTATGCCATTTGGTCCAAAATGGATCTTTTTTGTTTCAAAAAAATTTAGGTCTCGACGGCAGCTTTCCGATGCCATTAAAAAACTTTTTTGTTTGTGTGTGTTTTTTACATTTGTTTATTAATGAAATAACAACAAATGCGTTTTTTCGGTATATATATCAATCGGTTTTATAACGTCTTCCGTCTTCCGATGCCTAATTTCCACTTCTCCCGGTTTCTCCATCCCTCCCTCTCCTCCAGATCTCTCTCTAGTACTTCCTTGTTGATTCCTGCTCTCCAGCTTTGGCGTGGTCTTCCTCGCTTTCTTTTTCCATGAGGGTTCCAATTTAAAATCTTTTTAGGCAGTCGGTCTTGTGACATTCTCTGTACATGTCCGTATCATACCAACTGTTGGGTTCTGATTTCGTCCACTATATCGTGCTTTATTTCTAAAGCTCGCCTTATCGTGTCATTTGGTATGCGATCTTTTCTGGATTTTCTGGCTGCTCGTCTCCAGAAATCCATTTCTGTAGCTTTTAGTATTTTTTCTGTTCTTTCCTTTAATGGCCACACCTGGGAGCTGTAAGTTATTATACTTTTCACTATTGAGTTGTAAATTATCTTCTTATTTTCAATGGTTATGTTTTTGTCCCATAGTATACTATTAAGCATTGCAATCGCTTTTCTTCCTTGGATATTCCTCTCGAATATTGCTTCTTTCAGTGTTCCGTCCCTAGATATTCTCGTTCCCAAATACTTATAACTGGCACAGTGTTTGGTGTGTCCTGTGGCCAGTTTCAAGTTCTGCTGTTGTCCTCCGACGCACATGTACTCGGTCTTTTTAATATTGACTTCTAGGCCCCATTTTTCATATTCATCCATAAGTTTTCGTGTCATGTATTCCATATCATCGATGTCCTGAGCGACTACTACCTGGTCATCTGCGAATGATAGCGTGTACAATGTAGTATCGTCATCCAGTGGTAATCCCATACTGCTGCATTTCCTTTTCCAGTTCTTCAGTGCACCCAAATAGATTTTAAATAGCGTTGGGGATATACAGCAGCCCTGTTTGAGACCCTTTGTGACCGGGAACCCTGTTGTTATACCATATTTGGTTTTCACACTACTTCTTGCGTCTTGGTATAAGGATTTTACGGCTTTAATTATTTCGGTGCTTACATTACTCTGTTGTAGTGTTTCCCACAATCTCATTAGGGGCACGCTGTCGTAGGCCTTTTTTAGATCAACAAACAAGACATGGACTTCCTGATCAAATGCGGTTTTCTTTTCTAGGATTTGTGTCAGTGAGAAGAGATGGTCTATTGTGGATCTTCCTGCTCTAAAGCCTGCCTGTTCTTCAGCTTCTACGTCCGCGTATTCCGTTTCTATTCTATTTTTAAGTATTTTTCCGTATATTCTGCTAATAGATCCTGTAACGGTTATTCCCCTATAGTTATCGCAATTATTTTTTGTCTCCTTTCTTATGAATTGTTGATATGTATGATATTTTCCATTCCTCGGGTACTTCTGATGTGTTAATGCATCTTTCGGTCATTTTGAAAAAAAATGAAAATTTTTTATCACATCTGATAGAGAATCCCGAGACCTTTATTTTAAAAGAAAAAAAAATCATTTTCGTTAACAATTTTTTTTCTGAATGACAATTATATGTATTTGATTAAAAAAACACATATAAAAAAAACGGTTAAAATAACCCCAAAAAATTTTTTTAATGGCATCGGAAAGCTGACGTTGAGACCTAATTTTTAAAAAATATGTATCCATTTTGGGCTAAATGGCATAAAATGGCTGGCAATTCAAATTTTAAATAACAAATTCAATTGTGCTCACTTGGTTCAATATTTTTGTACCAAAATTTCAGAGTATTTTTGGTCTAACAAAAGGCATAGTTTCTGAAAGTTTCAAGTCGAACGGTTCGCTTAGTCAACCTATACAATAAAATTAAAAAAAAAACTGTTTATAACCGGTTTTTTCAATTTTGTAGGTTATGTAGAAATTTGAGCGATTTAGTTTTTTATTTGTCTCAATCCGACTTATATAACCGGAGTTATTCACATTTTAAGCTTAAAAAAAGGGGTTTTGAAAACTTAAATTGTTTATAAACAAAAGAGCACAAGTTTTTCGAGGTCAAATACTGCGGTGATACCCCAAAGAGGATAAAAGTATAATATTGCTGTATCTAAATTATACCTATCTCATCATTATTTTGACCTTTTTTACTTTATTAAAGCCTATACGAAAGATAGTTGAAAACTCACCGGAACCTGGTAGTTCCGGTATTAAAGACCCTTATCCTTGTAGCACACCTTTACTGGACAGTTACCTTCTTAGAAAATATTTCTTTTTTTTACTCTATGATTTTGGATATTTTTTTTAAAATATGGACTATGTTTTAGAACGAGAAGATCAATCTATTTTATGTACTGGTGAATCAGGCGCAGGAAAAAAACAGAAAATACAAAAAAAGTTATTCAGTATTTGGCGTACGTAGCAGCTTCTAAATCTCCAAAAGGCTCAGGAGCGGTGAGTATTTTTTTACTTATTTTGAATTAAAAAAAGAAAATCACTTATAATAATTTAATTGAATAATGGTAAAGAAAACATTGCCTATTAAGACTTATTTAATAGTTCTATATATATTCCAATATGAAAATTGGTAAACATTATTAATTTTTAACTAATCAAAGTTTTTATTAACACGTTTTGTTGTTTATTATGTATGTACGTACATATTTAGTATTGGTACCGGTATGGTAATATGGTTTATGCACTTGACGAAGGTTCTGCACTTTCAATTTATTACTAGTTCTTGGTGCTATAGAAAAAATAATTTATGAAATGAACCACTTGCTACTTTTAAATAAATAGGAATAAATAATTGGAGGAAAATTATATACATATATATATATATATATATATATATATATATATATATATATATATATATATATATATATATATATATATATATATAAAACATGGCCTAGTCATACAAAGCTGTTATTAATATTTGGATTAATGTCAATATATCTCCATAACGTGTATAAGGGTAAACATAGAAGATAAGATTAAGTTTTGTTTGTTTATGAATTTAGAATTTTACGTAATTATTTTCATAACTTCACTTACCATACACACTTAAAAGTATTTTTTATATAAAAAAAAATTTAGATATATCTTCGAGAATTCCACAGATTATGTTTTATCATTTCAGCACTATTAAAAAAATTAAGCAATTGCATTCAAAGAGCTTAAAAAAAAGATGCTTTTGCTCGAATTCCTACATTTATTGGGAACTTTCTTCTCTTTTAGTATGGATTAACTATTTCATGGATATATTGAGGGGGATGAATAATTTTATTAATACATACATTAATTTCTACCATATTAAAAAAAAAAACTAGTTTTTTTTTTTACTAAAAACTGCTAAGCCTTTTATTAAGTTTGTAACATACATTAGGAAATTGTAATAAATGAGTACATTCATTTACTTTATGTTGGTCAGCAAATGGTTCATTTTATATCTTTATTTTGCACGCTACTGGTGTATTTTAATTAATTTTATTTTTTATTTGCATGGTTGCCTTTTGGGATATACAGCAAAAAGACCTTATCGTAAGTAGTTTACATATTACAATTATTATTAATCTAGCATTATGTTAGTTTTAGACAGTTATTTAAAATAAAAGACATCATCTGCAAAATACTTGAAATATTTCATTTTTGTTTAAAATATCTGTTTCTGAATTTTTTCAGCAATTTCTATGAAGTTAACAGTAAATTTATGTATATATATATATATATATATATATATATATATATATATATATATATATATATATATATAGGGTGTGGCGCCAAAATCCAGACAAAATTGAATTTCCCGTCGTTCTATACCACTTCAAGAGGTCGCGATTGGCGTCCAAATAGCTTGATGCATGTACTAAACATTCATAACCTCGAAACAGTCGCAATGTTGAAACCAAGTGCGGAGTATAATATAAATATATACTGTGTATGATGTCGCAAAGTATAACGAGTCGGAGAAGTCCAACGAAGGTTTTCCAACACCGGCAAGGAAAACTCACTCGAAGTGAGAACCGCTATTGGAGCGGCATTCGTCGATATGGACCGTGACTCATTAAAAAAAAAAAAACGGGCCTGCTACCGCTTCAGACCGTTAATGGAGGCGATCATTCAAGCAGAAGGGGGTTTATATTGAGTAAATGTGGTCTTTATGACCTAACAAACAATTTAGTAAAAAAAGTAATTATAAACTTCTCCATTTTTGCAATAAAAATTATGTTTCAAAAAAATGTTTACTTTGTCCGGATTTTGGCGCCGTACCCTATATATATATATATATATATATATATATATATATATATATATATATATATATTGATGTATGTATGTATGATGTACATATGTACGTATATATGTATGTATGTATACATATATTGAGATAAATGAGAGATAATATAATACCGTACTAGTAATTAATTTTAAAAAACATTATAACTTAATGACCAAAAAGAAGGTCTACCTTGGATATCTATCATGATGCTATTTACCTAAAGTTCCCTGACAAACTTGTTAACCGTGTCGTGTATCCAATGTATAAGAATCTGATCAATACTTTAAAGAGATACGAAGCCACAAGCATTGAGGTTAACAATATCTTATAATGTTAATAAAAATGTACTTAAAAAATTTCTTGCAGATAGTGTTTTACTTGAAATTTTCTGTTATAGTTGTTATAAATTTAAATTTATTAAGAAGTAAAACTAAAGGCAAATTTTGTTTATTATTACACTGGCCAACAATTGTACTTCTGGCCCTACATGGAAACATTTCTCTACTCGCGATTTATATATATAATAGGTGTTTCGGTTAATAATGTCGATTTTGCTGAGAGATGGCGTTACTAATACACTTGTTGATATAGACTAATGACATCTATGGCGTTTTGGAAGGTAAACATACGCCATCAAAAGCCTGTTTGTTATTAATTCTCATTGTGCGAAAAACATAGTTCTTCATAGCTAGTCCGAGTTATACTCCTCTCCCTTCCGTAGGTAGCACCAGAAGTCCAAAAAAAAGAACAGAGAAAAATAAAAAAAAAATACTTTCAGGTTACTCATTTACTAAAATAAATGATTTACACAATATCCAGACTTAATAAATAATACGTACCTCGAAGTTAGGCTCGTTCGACACCACGCGATATTAGACCAATCCTCATCTTTGAAAGATTTATGTTTCTGGGCCCATGCCAAGCGCATCCTTTTATTTTTCTCCGATAAATAGGTTTTTTTTTAGCTTTATTTTTGAAGCCTTCGTCTGAAGGTCCAAACAGAAATTTTCTTTCCGATATTTTCGAAATTTTCTTTCCGATATTTTCAGAAAAATCCGCACATAGCTCAGAAGAAGATTTCAACGATTTTTCAAAGAAGCATATATCAACTGCCGGTCTTCTTTCGCATTTGTAATGTTTATTTAAGTTTTTGTTGGTTTTTGCTGTTTTAAAACCTACTCTATGAACATTTCATTATTTTTGTAATACCTCACTTATTTTTTCTTTCAAAAAGAAACAGTATTACAGTATATATAAAAATACACTTACCCTTTAATGAAAACCACTAAAATTAACACATTATTAACGATGTGTACACTAGGAGATCTTGAAGTAAATTAAATAATTACAAGAATAAAGCAGGTCGATCGAAGTTTTAGCTATTATTATATTTTTTATTATCAACTGAATATTTTCTAAATTTCTATTTTAGTAAGTAATATAAAAAACTAACTATTAAAATTAAGAGATATAAGTAGCAAGTCTGCTAGGGTGTCCGAAGCTGTTTATACTACAAAACGCATCCATTCCCTTTTTTGCGGCGGTGCCACGGACATAGGATAAAATAGCTGTTTTCCTATTATCAGGGAACGCTTGGTCATGGAACAGAACACACATAATATACAACGTATTTGTATTTAATAAATATATAGTATAAAAATGTTTGCTATATTGTACCATCGTTAGCTGTTTATTTTTTAAGTTGGTTTACTTACTAAATATTTATAGAGAATATGAAGGTATACCGGGTTGCGTTTAAGTTTGACTTCGATGGTCGTATTTATCGTATTAAATTATAATATATCTGATTCAAATTGCTAATATTTTGGTTGCGATTGACAATATGTAGTTCTTTTTTCGTATATATATATATATATATATATATATATATATATATATATATATATATATATATATATATATATATATTTATATATATATATATATATATAAATATATATATATATATATATATATATATATATATATATATATATATATATATATATATATATATATATATATATATATATATATATATATATATATACATTCATTGACGCAAGTTTATCTATCCTATTTCTTCCAGTCTGTGTGTGTTTTAGATGCCCAGCCCCGATTTTAGGAAAATTATTGGATATTTATTTTTTTTAATGTAGAATGGTATAGTCTATGTCAAGGAGTATACTGACGTTTTGACATTTGGTAGTGAAAACGACTCTGGGCACCGCGAGGCCAAACAACATTTTTTTTCCATCGATATTGGAAAGCCCTATTTTTTTTAACATATTGTCCTTAAACTCTTTTTTTTCTAATTTGTTTTGCAAAAAAGTTATGCAGGAAAACACTCCAAAATATAATTTTTTGTTCCTCGCAGTTATTATGGATCGGATGCCACGCGTGGCGGTTTTCAAACTATTTATCTAGTGGACAGCTGTCATATTTTAATCTGACAGCTCTTGTTTGCACACCTATTCAATTCAATAGAGTTAAACTAAGTAAACAGTGTGTTAATCTAGCTTCTGGTTGAAGTGGTTTCCCACGCTGAAAAAGTAGATATGATTCTTATTTATGGAGAAGCCAGAAGAAAATCTCTGGAAGCCGTTAGACCGTATAGAGAACGTTACCCCGACAGGTATATCCCGGATCATACTATATTTTATCGATTAGAACGAAATTTGAGGAGCAATATGGATGTATTTTCTGGACAGAAAGGCATTTATTTCTAAACGAAAAATTTTTTAACACATGATAAAGCAACTGAAATTAAGTAATATTTTCAAAACCATCCATTTAGTTCAATCAGACCAGCAAGCAGGGAATTGAATGTATCTTATGGGGCTATTCTGACTATAAAGTGCATAATCTTCAGTTATTAATGCAATTTGATTTGGAACGACGGCCGAGTTTTGTAGCATAAATGATGATTAAATATAACGAAGAACGTTATTTTCTGAAATCATATATTATGGACAGATGAAAGTAATTTTGTCAGCAAACCTAACAGAACAAATTATCATTACTGAGCTGACGAGGATCCATACAGTGTTAATCAAATTCAGAATCAAAGCCATTATGGCGTTATTGTATGGTGTGGGATAATTGGGAGACCTTTGATTGAACCATACTTTTTTGAGGGAACACTAACTCGAACTAGAAATGTGGAAAAAAATTAGGGTTTTCTAATGCCGTTTTATAAAAGGTATATCGATGGAAAAAAAGTTCTTTGGCGTCGCGGCGCCCACCGTTGTTTTCACTTCCAATTGTCAAATACGTCAGTGTACTCCTTGACATGCACGATACCATTCTACATTTTAAAAAAATTAAATATCCAACAATTTTCCATAAATCGGGGCCGGGCTTCTAAAAATGATCACTCTGTAGAGCCTCAAAGACCGACTCCGTCTAACAATCTGTGTTTAGTTTTACTTCAGAACATAGATACTATTGTATGAAAAATACTTTTACCTTATTAAATTTGTATGGGGAAACGTAAACTATTTTTATTAATGATATCATGCACTTATGTATGCTTTTATTTCACCGTACTTGTGTGCTAGCTGGATATACATACAGATGTGGGCGTAAAATAATATATTATAATTGAGCATTTTAACTTAAATATTACCATAAAATATTAGACGAAGATTTTATTTATTTACATTCTTAAGTGTTTCAGAATAGCTGATTAATAATAAATTGTTTATTTATCTATTTATAAGAGAAGCCGCATGCAAGATGCGAAATTATAGGTGTCAGTGTGATATTAAACTAACTAAAAAATGATTTACGTCAGCATTAGTTTCAATTTTCCAATCTAAAATATTTTAAAAGAAATTTTATATTATTGTGCACGGTTTTTGGTTACAAATTACCTTAACTTTCGTTATTTATTATAAAAATACTTCTAGTTAACAAAGGCTTTTTTAATTGCTTCCCTGCAAGAAAAGTAACACGTTTTTATTCATACAGCGTGCCTTAAAAATATATGGCAGAGCAAAGCTGCCTTTTTTAAATGACCACACTTATTTTTCTTCAAATGGATAATAATTTGTAATTCAAATTCGTCATGGTATAGTTTGAAGGGTTTATTTCTTATTCCTACAACCGATAAAAAAAAAACTCATCCATGAGCCCAAAAGTTTCAAAAATTTGTTATTAAAATGGCGATTAAAATATAATTTCACATAATTACTTAATAATAACTAGATATAGGAAATCACAAGAATTTCGTCACTTCAAAAAGTCATTAGAGAGGTCAAGAAATTCGATCAGAATAAGGTTAATAAATCTTTGAACGTGCGGCTGAAGAAGTGTAGGGAAATATACTGTACGAAGGGTTATCGGTAATTATATGGAATGGAAGCTTGGTTAGATGGCAAATCGTGGTTTTGTAACTTATAAAATAGGCAAATATTTTGAAAATCTCCTAAATCATTTCACAGAAAAAGCCTGTTCATTTATTAAGAACTCCCAACATTTTATTACAAGGTTGGAAATTATATAATTGAACGCTGAAGATATTCTGGTTAGTTCTGACGTTGAACCCTATACAAATGTACCAATTAACGATTCAGTTTATATAATATCAGACATATTTCTCATTTATTTTTTGTAGATTTAATAGAAGCAGGTCTGTCGCCTGAATATTTGTATGAACGTCTTTCAATAAAGTGCCTTGAGCTGAGCTAAAACCAAAATTTTGGTGCAGATATGTTGACTATACATTTATTAACTGGCCATATGGTGAAGAGAACCTGAATGTCTTTGAATCACTTTAATCAACAACATTCAATTATAAAATTTACAATGGAAACTGAATCATATGGTAGCCTTCTTTCTCTAGAAGCGCTGGTACAAAAAAGTAACGGCATCTTGAGACATTCAGCCTGCAGAAAGCCAAGTCATACCAGGAGGTATCTGAATGCTAATTCACATCGTCATACTTCTTAACAACTACCTGTTTCCAAGTTACTAGTATTTATAGCTTTACACAGTGAAACTGACCAGTTCTTTAAAAAAATAATGAATATAGTGCTGACGATATTAAACGTTCGTTAACTGCTTTAAAAGCTCCAGGATAAGATAGTATTAAGGTTCCACTATAGTGTAGTTTTTGCAGCACATACACGGTACTACAGACAAAATAACCAAATTACCTAAGAGATCCAACATTTGCACAATCTTCAACACTTGTAAGAAGATTGGACAAAGCTTGAAATCACTAAAAGATACGATTCGTTTGCAAACAGAAGATCTCTATAAAATTTCCTGTAGAACGCTGAATGTGGGAGAAACTGGAAGATGAATAGCAACTAGAAGAGATAAAAGATGTATAAAAAAAAAGCAATTTCAATAAACGAAAGTTTAGGAAATCATTCGAATTTTATAAACACCCTAATAACATTAATAGAGATACGGGTTACGGTGTGCATCAAACGGAAAAAAGGGTCCTTACACTAGACCAAGGTTCGGTCAACCCCGATCAGGTATAATGCTGGACTTGTCCAGCTCTAATCTCGAAAAGTAAAGCTCCCTAAAGATGCATCTTGCAATTGTATGCGAAAAGTCAGAAAGCTCCAATTTGACACGGTCTAATCGAGAAAACCACCATTTCTCTTTTAACCGAGACCGTAAAATCTTACGTTGCATATAATTAGCGATAATTCATAATCTGGAGTCCCTTATAGTATATTTCCCTACACCTCTTTAGCTAGATTTTCAAAGGTTTATTAATCTTATTCTGATCGAAATTCTTTACCTCATCGCTGTTTTAAGGGACCAAATTCTTATAATTCTTTTTTTGTTAATTGACAAATTGACTCGTTCGTTCGTAACATTTGAAAAGAATTCGTTTAGGTGTTTCGTCTCGAATTCTGTAATTTGTTAATTTTCATTTAATAAATAAACTCTAAATTTATTAGAAGCCAGTTATAATTATTTAATTGAAAAAAATCTATTTTTATCCTATTTTGAACGCAAATTCTCTAATTTTAAAATAGAGGTTTTTATTTTTGGTTGTCACAGCGTAAAATATCTTACAGATCATTTCATTTTTTGATCATCTGCCAACACCTTTTGTTTTCATTGAAAACTTCCATTCAATCATTTGTTTATATACGTTGTATTAGTACCTACCCACGTTTCTTTTGTATTTATCTATAAGAAACTAATATTCTATCAGCATGTTAAATAAAGTGGTTGAACAACATTTAATTTTATGCGGTGAAATCTAAAGGTTTCCTTACTAACGATGTAAAATCTGAAGTAGTTACTTTTTGAGGCTTCATGACTCCTGTCACCTTCAACATGTCCTCCGGCACCCGAATCCACCGGTCCCACCGTTTTTTCCACCGATCAACATTTTTTGGAAGGCCATCACGTAACAGTGACGCTCTAACTTCATCTTCATATGATGTAACAGTCCGAAATCACAGGATGCCAAATCAGGCGGACAGGAGGTGTGAGGAATGATAGTCATGGAATTCTTTGCCAAAAACTACTGCGTACAGAACGATCCGTGGGCAGGTGCATTGTCATGATGCAGGAGGAAACTCTCCTTGCTCCTCGGCCATTTGCTAACCGATAAAAAGTTCGTCGGAGATGCTCAGAATTGTTCGACTACGGCCTTCACAAATAATTTGTTGAACTTTGGCAATGATTTCAAACGTGATTGCAATTGAAAGTCTTTCGGAACGGTCACTATATTCCATCAAAGTTCGGCCGGCCGTAAATTGTGGAAAGCAGTCCGAAAGTTTGCGTATAGCTTAGAGCTTCTTCTCCAAATGCGTTCTGATCATTTTATACGCTTTACACGCATTGCTTTTTTTTTGTATCTATTGTAAAAATCGCAGGGAGGCACAATTAGACCTTTACGCAAACGTGCAGAACAAACAGAATGAGCTACCAAGTTGAAAATCGTCACGCACCAGTCGGCGTCAGTCGCGCGTTCTTGCTATGTAGCGTTAGTTCGGAAACTTTTGGATCGCAGCAAGTAGGAAAAAGCAGTAATAAAGATATACTTAACACGTAAGCTGAAAAGTTTTTGGTCTAGCTACTTTTTTCTTGCAAAATTCGACTTTATTCATCAACATAGTCTCCTTCAAGAGCGATACAGTCGGTCCAACGCTTTTCTAACATTTCTATAAGTTTCTTGTAGAAGGATTTGTCTTTGCCTTCAAAATAGGCCTCAGTTTCGGCAATAACGTCTTCATTGGAGCCAAATCTCTTTCTCGCGAGCATTTTTTTGAGGTCTGCGAATAGATAATAGTCGCTGGTGGCCAAATCTGAAGAAAACGGTAAAACAGAAAGTAATTCGAACTTCAATTCATGCAATTTTGCCATCGACTTGTGACACGGTGCATTGATGAAAGAGCACTTTTTTTTGTTCATTTGGAGCCGTTTCTTTGAGATTTCTGCCTTCAAACGCACCAGTAACTTTAATTAATGGTTTTTCTCTTCTCAGCATAGTCGATGAAAATTATTCCATGCGCATCCCAAAATACCGGTTTCATCCCTTGTGACATATCGCATGGAAAAATCTTTTTTATTGCGCTTAAACAGGTCTAAACAGAGCTGAGAATCATCAACACGTTGTTGTTCTTGGTCGACTGTGAGCAAACTCTGTACCACAGAGCTTTCTCGTGCCCAAATGTTCATGCAAAATATGATAACACGTTCTTTTGATAACCCTAGGGTGTCAGCTATCTTACGCAATTTCACTTTACAGTCATCCAAAACAATTTTATGGATTTTTTTTATGTTTTCCGGTGTATCCACCTCATTTGGGCATCCAGAGCGTTCAGCATCATTTGTGTCTGTACGACCGCGTTTAAATTCAGCATACCAGTAAAAGATGAGTGATTTTCCAGGGGCAAAGTTCTCGTAATACTTATTAAGCCATTGCTTTGCTTGAACGGTATTTTTTACCATCAAAAAACAGTGTTTAATCAACACACGAAATTCGATTTTTTCCATTGTTCTGATAACTTCACTAAAACCACTGTAACTTGTAAACGAATCGTCGAAATGTCGTGAAATTTTGACACGTGTCGTTTGAAGGTTGGCACTTCCTAAAAATCTTATGGACTTTTCAGTCTTCGTGTTATATAGTTACTCACATTAAAAGTTGCATTAGTATACTACTGTTTCAATTTTTAATTTGGGATCACCTTAAGAAAAAATATGAAACGTCATATACCTGCACCTAGAAACCTGAGGGAACTTGAAAATGCAGTTATCACAGAATGGGAGCAAATTCCTCAAGATTTTATTCAAAATTTAATTAGAAGCATGCCTAGGCGCATAAACGCTGTTATCCGAAGTAGAGGAGGCAACACACGCTACTAGTGTCCCAGTTACACCATTAATTTTGCTACAAGTGTCCCAGTTTATTTTTTTCATTATTACATAATTTCAACGATTTTGTTATTAGGTCTTAAAAATAATTTTAATTCGAATCTTATAGAGAAATTTGGTAGCTAATTCACTTTTAAAGTATCCGAATAAGTTTTTTCTAACTTTTAGTGTAACCAATGTTCATAAAAAATTATTAAAATTAATTCATTATAGAGATTTGTATGATGTAATATATTGTTGCGTTAATTTTGTCCAGGAGTGTATATATATATATATATATATATATATATATATATATATATATATATATATATATATATATATATATATATATATAGCAAAAAGGTTTTTTTTTTTTAATTTATCGGGTTTGCGGTCTGTGACAATTAACACTCGATTGCTGTTAAACTCTCTATATTTCGTTGTACTTCACAACTTCATCAGGAGAAACTATAATTTTTAGAAAAAAAAACAGTGTGTCAGGAAATTTATTTGTAAATAAATAGTTATTTTTAAAAACTTACCAACTAAGAGATGGTCACAACATTTATAAAAATAAAAGAACATCGACTACATTAGACACATAACAGAAACAAGAAAATACTTATGCACAGTGACAAATAACAGTTAACAATGAACTAATCTAGGCTATAAATCCGAAATCGGACCAAAAACGAAAAAAAAAAAAAAAACGATCATCAAATACAGTGGTTTAGTTATGCATAAGGTGGTTCAGCTATTGACTTGTAAAATTTATAAGTTTAAAATATTACAATACATTACACTTAATTTACTGGTATCTGCCCTATAATTAACACAATCCTTATGTCTATTTATGTGACACATTTCAAGAAACAGCCGATCCTTGTAATTATTTACTCTCTCCAAAACTTCCACATTGGCAAAATCGAACTGATGTCCCGTTTTCAAAACATGGTCAACTAAGGCACATGACCTCTTACTTATTCGACAATCGCTTTTGTGTTGTGTAATCCTTTGTTTTATCCACTGCGATGTCTGTCCGATATAACATGAAACACAACCCAAACAGGACAACTTGTAAACTACATTGGTGTTATAAAGTAGAGGGGGTCTCTGTTTGAGTTGGGTAAACAAGGTACGGCTACTGAGACTGTTATATTTAACTATTTTAATGTGTGGAAAATCTTTGAAGATGGAAACCATTGAATCTGTTAATCCGCGCACAAACGGTAACTTTTTATATCTGAGAACATTGTGAGTTTCCTCTGTAGGGCCATCAAAATTGTTAGAATTGTAAATAAGTTTTTTCAAAATGTGTTTTGGATACCCGTTGTTGGAAAAAATTTTATATAACTTGGTCAGATTGGCAGGCAGGTAACTCTCGTGGCTAATATGTGTTATTCTGTTCTTCATTGCTATTACGCTGTTATATTTTTGGTTCATAGGGTGATTTGAAAAATAATTAATAAACCTGTTGGAAGCTGTAGGTTTCTGATACCAATTCAAAATTAACACATTATCCCCAGTTCTAATGACCTGTGTATCCAAAAAAGGGATGCTACCATTATTCTCATGCTCGATGGTAAATTGCAAATGACTGTTGAAAGAGTTAAAAGTATCTAACATTTTTTTTAGTAGAATTAGCAGGTACCGAACAAATGATATCGTCCACGTATTTATAAATGAATGGGACATCAAACTGAAGTTGTGCCAATACCACATCAAGCAAATGATCCAAAACTATATTGGCCAACACGGGACTTATGGGAGATCCCATTGGGGTTCCAAATATTTGTTTATAAAATCCATTGTTGAACCCGAAATATGTGTGTTCAAAAATAAATCTTATGAGTCTCATGAAATTGATACTTGACAACGTAGTGTGCGCTTCAATCAACAACCACTTGTCTTCCAGGATTTTTAAAACCAGATCAACGGGATGTTGGTAAATAAGGAGACCACGTCCAACGATATCAACACATGACCTTGTGGTAATCGCAACCCATCTATCATGTTTACAAAAGAGAAAGTATCTTTTATATTATAATCTGTAATGTCTGATAGAGCATTTTTTAATATATTAGACAGGAATTTTGAAATGTTATAAGTAGTGGCATTAATTGAGCTTACAATTGGTCTTAAAGGTATGCCGGGTTTATGTACTTTTGGAAGACAGTACAATTTGGGGAAATGTGAATTATAAACCGACAGGCGTCTTGCGACCCCCACACTTATTTGGTTGTTTGTTTTAAGTTCCTTTATTAAGTTGTTATATGAAGCCTGTATTGTTGTGGTTGGATCTGTACTTAGTTGTGTGTATGTTGATGAATCGCTTAATAATAACTCAGGATCATTTGCCTGATGTGGTATTGGCACAACTTCAGTTTGATGTCCCATTCATTTATAAATACGTGGACGATATCATTTGTTCGGTACCTGCTAATTCTACTAAAAAAATGTTAGATACTTTTAACTCTTTCAACAGTCATTTGCAATTTACCATCGAGCATGAGAATAATGGTAGCATCCCTTTTTTGGATACACAGGTCATTAGAACTGGGGATAATGTGTTAATTTTGAATTGGTATCAGAAACCTACAGCTTCCAACAGGTTTATTAATTATTTTTCAAATCACCCTATGAACCAAAAATATAACAGCGTAATAGCAATGAAGAACAGAATAACACATATTAGCCACGAGAGTTACCTGCCTGCCAATCTGACCAAGTTATATAAAAATTTTTCCAACAACGGGTATCCAAAACACATTTTGAAAAAACTTATTTACAATTCTAACAATTTTGATGGCCCTACAGAGGAAACTCACAATGTTCTCAGATATAAAAAGTTACCGTTTGTGCGCGGATTAACAGATTCAATGGTTTCCATCTTCAAAGATTTTCCACACATTAAAATAGTTAAATATAACAGTCTCAGTAGCCGTACCTTGTTTACCCAACTCAAACAGAGACCCCCTCTACTTTATAACACCAATGTAGTTTACAAGTTGTCCTGTTTGGGTTGTGTTTCATGTTATATCGGACAGACATCGCAGTGGATAAAACAAAGGATTACACAACACAAAAGCGATTGTCGAATAAGTAAGAGGTCATGTGCCTTAGTTGACCATGTTTTGAAAACGGGACATCAGTTCGATTTTGCCAATGTGGAAGTTTTGGAGAGAGTAAATAATTACAAGGATCGGCTGTTTCTTGAAATGTGTCACATAAATAGACATAAGGATTGTGTTAATTATAGGACAGATACCAGTAAATTAAGTGTAATGTATTGTAATATTTTAAACTTATAAATTTTACAAGTCAATAGCTGAACCACCTTATGCATAACTAAACCACTGTATTTGATGATCGTTTTTTTTTTTTTCGTTTTTGGTCCGATTTCGGATTTATAGCCTAGATTAGTTCATTGTTAACTGTTATTTGTCACTGTGCATAAGTATTTTCTTGTTTCTGTTATGTGTCTAATGTAGTCGATGTTCTTTTATTTTTATAAATGTTGTGACCATCTCTTAGTTGGTAAGTTTTTAAAATAACTATTTATTTACAAATAAATTTCCTGACACACTGTTTTTTTTTCTAAAAATTATAGTTTCTCCTGATGAAGTTGTGAAGTACAACGAAATATAGAGAGTTTAACAGCAATCGAGTGTTAATTGTCACAGACCGCAAACCCGATAAATTAAAAAAAAAAAACCTTTTTGCTATCAAAGTACGGTCGATAAATCTACATTTATTTATTATATATATATATATATATATATATATATATATATATACATATATATACATATATATATATATATATATATATATATATATATATATATATATATATATATATACATATATATATATATATATATATATATATATATATATATATATATATATATATATATATATATATATATATATATATACATATATATATATATATATATATATATATATATATATATATATATATATATATATATATATATATATATATATATATATATATATATACATATATATACATATATATATATATATATATATATATATATATATATATATATATATATATATATATATATATATTTATTATATATATATATATATATATATATATATATATATATATATATATATATATATATATATATATATATATATATATATATATATATATATATATATATATATATATATATATATATATATATATATATATATATATATATATATATATTTATATATATATATATATATATATATATATATATTTATATATATATATATATATATATAAAATCTTGTTGACTAGTAACTATATTCTTTTGACTTTGAATTAATAAAAGCAAATAATGATTATTTAAATTTTATGCAACGTCCCTATTCCAAGTTTATTATCAAAAAGTAGCAAACGGCTGCCGGGTACTCCAAATATTTTAAATCAATTACTAGGTTTATATCAATGACTTCAAACCTGCCTGAAACTAATGCTGCTTAGAAGGCAAGGTGTAATTCCAGTGTTCATTTTTCTGTTCATAAAATTTTACTGGAATAGTAATGACAACTTTGTCAACGGTTAATCCTTTAGGCTCTACCGTGACCGTTCGCTGAACTTTCGAGATCGGCTCTAAACCCATGATAAAAACAGAACAACATCATATTGTTAAGGGGGCTACTTCAGAGCCACAGTCTAATGCTGTAAACAGTATCCCCTCGTAGGATCTAAAATTGGACTGGGCTGCTTGTCAACTAAATGCTTCCACCATGATGCCACATGCCACGGACACGTTTAAAGGTAGAAAGCTGGTAATTGTGGTTCGCAGTGAAACGGAAATGTCAGAATAATACGGTTAAACAGCAATGTTGAGAATACCATCTGCTGATCATGTATGATCATTAGATTTGTAATTGTTGTGTCACTTTGTTAACGGAACAAAATTCGTTACCTGGGTATCATCAAATATGCTTAATTAAGGACGTTTTATAAATTTATTTAGCCTAAAAGTATCCAATCCCAACCTAGTTATATTTCTATTTATTGCACCCTGCATAAATATTAATTATATTTATATCTATTTATTATTTTATAATCTTTATTTTTAATTTAGTATCACACATTGCATCCGATGCATTGTTTAGTACTTTAAAAAAATTAAAAAGGAATAATCTGAAAATTACGGATATTAAATATTTTAGTTTTTTTTTTTAATTTCGTAAATATCTTTTTGCATTTGTATACAAAAATAATATATAAGTTGTAATAAGTTGTTGAAAATCCGGTAGTACGCATACTTTTTAAAAGAACATCTATCATGGGAAAATTATTTTTAATAATTATGGCCTTACTTTTTTGAAGCAAGAACCTTACTTTAAAGAATTATTTAAAAAATGTTAGAATATGTTTAATATTGGTAGTTATTTCAGATAACTCCTTTCAGTAAGTTTTTGAAAGTGTATTTTCCATTTTAAGCCAGTTTTCCTTATTTTTACATGCGGTCGTAACGACAGAGTCCATCCAAGGAATTTACGGTATGTTATTGATAGTTATTGTAAGCTGCTTCACTTAGACCACAGTACTGCTCTTGCTGTGTTACATACACATTTTACATTTATTTGTTTTATTATTTTGTTAGTTTGGATTTTCTGCTTTAGGAGTATATTAAGCCTCAGCACTAGTAACATATCCGCTATGGTTTAGATATTTTTGTAGCTACTTTGAACATTTTGCTAAATTCATGCAAATTTAACAAGTTATTTTTTCAAAGAAACTAAATAATAACATGAATTAACCAACCCCATCATTGTCAGCTAAAAAAGATTCTCAAGTTTATGTCCGGAATATCACTAAACACAAATAAATTGATAAAAGTCATTTCAAAAGGGGAGTAAAACTAAGCCAAAATCGTTTAAGCAGGGCTTTTAAAAAAGTGTTATTAATACCACAGAAAGTATAGCTATCGCTACAGAAAGAAACAGGCGGAACCAAACGAAGCCGGCTCGCTACCTTTGATATATGTCTGTGCTAACTGTGCTAATACTATATTTTACTTACGTTCTCACTTTGAAGTAGATTAATTAATCTAAGTTTTTACATAAAGAAATGTTTATTTTGCATTAACGATAAATTGTGGTTCTAAACGGCTTTTTGCTGTACAGAGTTGTTGATTAAAAATAAACCACCTCCCTAACTCATTTATTCAAAGAGTTGAAATGTTAAATACAGAACTTACGAGATTAACAAATCAGAAAAAAATCACATCGCATTTTTCACATCTGACACAAATTTTATATTTTTAAATGGAACACCCTGTATGTTGCTTTCAGTTTTATAGAACTCTTAATTTTAAAATTGCCAATATATATTTATGTGGTGTTATTGTGCAGAATAAGGAAAAAAAAAAACGCTTTTTTCTAACTGCTGAAATTACCCATATGCACTTTTGACAATTGCGCCAATTGACAGTGGCATTTGTTTATGTTAAAAATAAGTATTAGTATAAAAAATGATTTTTTCAGAGAGCAAAAAGGAAATATATACGAGATATGTCTAAAGAATAGTTATAACAAAAAGAAGAAGAAAATATACAAGACTTTACGAGAGGCGAAGAATAATTTCTAGCCGAACTACATTTTCAAGAATATATAACCACATCTTGACTGAAACAATGTTTAATCGAAAGAAAGGGACTGCATAAACAGGAGAAGAATTAGAAATTTTTCTGCTTTTTTGCTCAAAAATTCACAATTTTTTTATAATAATAAGAATTTAGGCTCCTATAAATAATAACAATAATAATAATAAGATATAACATCAGGCGGGATATATTTCAGGGAGACTCACTCAGCGCTCTATGGTTTTGCCTCTGTCTCAATCCACTCTTAAATAAGCCGAACAGAGCATGGCTTCAACATCAAACACCAAGAGGTGAATTAACATAAAATAAACCACCTCCTATATATGGATGACATAAAAACTCTACGCTGCCACAAAAAACACAGCTGAAATAACTCCTCAAAATCACAGAAATATTCACCTTAGACATCAATATGGAATTTGGTATAGGTAAATGCAAAGTGCTCCACATCAACAAAGGCCAATGGAATGGCCTTCATGAGACAGAAACCATCAACAACGAAACACTCGATAACATGCTCCACAAAGAAACATACAAATATCTAGGCTTCCAACAAGCACCATACTCGACCACACTCTCATCAAAACAGAGTTCAGAAGCGAATTCAAAAACAGACCTTACGAAATATTTACAAACAAAACTCAACTCCAAAAGTCTCACTAAAGTCATCAACACGTTCGTTATACCTATACTCACATATTTATTTGGTATCATCAAATGTTCACACACAGACATAGAAAACATTCACATCCTTATACGTTCTCAATTCACCAAAAACAGGAAATTACACCCCAACGCATGCAAAGAAAGACTTACCATCGAGAGGAGGGCAGGGGGAAGAGGAATCATAGACATCAGATCACTACACACAAAACAAATACAAGCACTTAGGAGGTTCTTTCACAGCAGGCAAACCAGCCTCCACACAGCAACAGTGAAAGCAGACAAAAACTACACACATCTCCCCTTATCCCGGGCAGACCACCCCGCAGACACACATGGTCACACCTAGTTACAACAGGAAAAGATGAAAACGTGGTTAGAAAAAACACTTCACGGAAAACACACCACATAGAACCAGACCACGTAAGTAAACAACAATCATACACCTGGTTACAGATGGGCAGCCATTCTCTGAAACAGAAGGCTTCTTACTTGCCATCCAGAATAAAGTTATATTAACCAGAAACTACCAAAAGCATATCATCAAAGACCTAACTATTATAGAAGACAAATGCAGGAAATCCCACCAGCAGAAAGAAACGATCGAACACATAACCGGAACGGGATACACAGCCAGACATGACTCAGCGACAAAAGTAGGTCAGCAAGCACTAGCCACAACATGCAAACTCATAGAAAACACAGATCCCTACTACAAATACACACCAACATGCTTGAAAATAAAGATTATAAGCTCTACTGGGACATCAGTATCCATACGGCTAAAACAATCGCCACCAACAGACCCGATATTACTTTTCAATACAAAAAAAGAAAAGTCATCTATCTGACATAGCTCTCCCCAACGACACAAAACATCCAAACGAAATATACAGAAAAATTCTCCAAATACACAGACCTTGCAACAGAAATAAAAAGGCTATGGAAACAAGTAAAAGTCATCGTTGTCCCCCTCATCATATCAGCCACAGGCCTTACACCAACAATATTCACACCACACTTAGTACTCAACACAAATATACACAAAAACATTCAGAAGTCGGTGTTCTTGAAAACATGTAATATTGTCAGGTCATTCCTTAATACACAGTCAAACATGGAACCATATTGACCAAATGTGAGAAAGAAGAACAAAAATAACAATACTACCAATATTAATGCAAATAATATATCTTTCATGCCATCAAGATGGAAGAAGACTTTTGAGCTTAGAGTGTGGTAGACCAGTATGCAAAATTGCAAAGTGCAGATTATCTCCTAGAGATGGTCTGCGACAATGAATGGAAAGGCGTGAGAGCGTTTCTGTCTAGGGCGATAAAATAGTTAATGGAAGAATTTGGCCTAACGGTAAACTTTGGCAACGTCATAGGGTAACAAAATAAAAAGATTTAGAATCCAGATTTAGAACTTTTTCGACTTAAGCCAGTTATTAATATAAACAGTAGAATAAAAACAATTTTATAAGCCGCACAGAGGAAAGCTCCAAAATGGATTTTTTTTATAGAAACATCGACTTACTGCAGTTTTATGAAAAATTAACATTTATTTTCCTGCATTGGGAAAGTGTTAAGCCAAAGGTTTAGGGATACCTACTTGCTCGTCAGGATGGTGTGATTAATACTTTATTGTATCATTGCTGGTGTACTGACCTGGTGGACATTCAATATAGGAGACGCAAATACCAGAATTCGCGAAACGTTACTTTTCTAAAAACTAAACGGTTTAGTGTTTACTATTTTTTTGATTTAGAAAATCCAGGCGGTTTTATCACAGATGCTGTTGAATATATTGCCAAAGTACATTATGGAATTCAAAACACTTTATAGAAACATAGTTATCATTATATGAAGATTTGTCAGCACAATTGGTGATAATTCGGTACTTAATAATAGGGAAATAATTTGGCTCAGGACGGTGCTACTGGTAACCAATTTTTAAATGAAATTTTCCCTTTATGGGTCGGCAGATTTGGGAGAATGGCCACCAAATAACCCAGATTTAGCTCTGCTGGGCTACTTAAAAGATAAAGTAAAAGATGGAAGAAACTTGACTGAATGAACAAAGCCAAGAAATTATTTTGGCAGCCATAAAAAAACAACAATAAATTTATAGGAAATGCATCGAACAGAAACGGGGACGGGTTGAGCATTTCGTATAATCAGTTTTGGTTTATTTGTTGTAGTAATAATACCATATTTAGAAACAACTAAGCAAACTTCTTATTTATATTTTCTGTTCTCATGCACTGATTTACCTATTTGTAATATTATTTTCTTTTGTTTCAACATTATTTCAATTCAGATGTAGTTATATATTCTTAAAAATGTATTTAAGCTAAGGATCCTTCTTTACCTTAAATAAGTTTTGTATATTCCCGTTATGATTGCCTTTAGCTATAACCATTTTTAATAAATATTTCGTATATCTCACTTTTAGTTTTAACTTACTAATGTGATACTATTTTCAACATAAATAAATGCTGTTGTCAGTTTGCATTACTGTCCTTCGTATATAGCCAACTCTGGGGTTCCATTGAAAAATATATATAATCAATTATAATATAAGAAGTCTATGTCATATGTCAAAAAGACGACTTTTTATTTAACATTTTTTGCTTAACTCTCTAACTAAGCGAGTTAGAGGTGTGGTTCATTTATAATCAATACCCCTGTACAATAGAATTCACTTTTTGTTGCAATATTATTAAATTTATACTATTTTTGATACGATAGTCGTTTTGATATAACAATTACAAACAAATTTTAGTGTATACTGTTATCAAATTTTTAGGGTCCTAGGCTTTCTAGCCTGACAGATTTCTGTCTGTCCGACCGAAAATTTGACCTTAACTTCCTCTAGTTCTGGATATTCTTCGATTCAATAATTTTGATAGGAACCTGTCAATGTCAAGGTGTTTGTAAAATGTTTTCGATAATTGCAAGTATTTATAGTATTGACGCTCGAGCGGAAACGCCCTGCTCTAACAGGATTTTGATTTTTAGTGGAGCATAAAATGGCCCATAGACGGCAATAAATTCTGCATAATTTCTCCTCTTTTGCGATTATTTTTTTATTTTATGTCACTCAATTAATCATGTAACATTTTTTATGACTTGTTTTTAATTTAAACTAGATTATCTTAAACCGATTTTCACTTATTTTTGTGATTATAACTCACTAATCTTCTGATTTAGTTTATAGATGTATTTCCAGAAAGTGTTATATAATTAAGTAATAGTTTAAGCTATTATGATTATCAGTAATAAAATTTGTTGTTTTTTTTTTCAACAGGGTGGATTAGAGCAGCAACTTTTACAAGCTAACCCAATTCTGGAGGCCTTTGGTAACGCTAAGACTATCAAAAATGACAACTCGTCAAGATTCGTAAGTATCTTAAGATTTTTGCGTGTTTGAGTAGTCTATTTTTGTGCATGTAAAATCGATAAAGAAAAGAAACGAGCTTCTCGAAATTTTAATAAGTAAGCCCGAAAAAATCAATTTTGATAAGTAACGGAAGCCACGTGACTACATTCGAGATAATTTTTCAGCTTTATTGACACAAAAGATAATACCGTTATATTTTAACCGAAACCCATAATAAAACATTTTACCATATGATGGGAACTTTGTAGAAGGCACTGTATAACAGGAATAGTTTTATCCTGTTATATTAAAAAATGGTCATCTTGCTGTTTAGTCACTCAATATTTTAGATAAACTAAACTACTGTGTTATCTCACAATATTTTGTCTAGTACTATTTTTTTATTACAGTGGATTTGAATAGCTCGAAATTAAGTATTTTCTTTAAAACGGTTTTAACATACTTACCTTTACACTTTATTTTAGGGAAAATTCATAAGAATTAACTTCGACGCCTCCGGATATATAGCTGGAGCCAATATCGAAACTTATTTGTTAGAAAAATCACGTGCCATAAGACAAGCCACTTCTGAAAGGACCTTCCATATATTTTATCAACTTTTAGCTGGTGCTTCTTCAGAACAAAGGAGTAAGTTCTGTTTTTTTTTTATAAATAATTAGTGTAAAAGAAAGTCACTTCCTTCATTTTAAAGGCCTGTATATTTTCAAGTCAAAATTCTGACATTTGCTAACTTTTTAATATTTTTTGTTTATTTGAAATTTGTTTTTCTTGGCAATGGCAAACCATTGTTCACGTGTGTTACTAAATAATATTACGTCAGCTCAATCAAACTAATCATAAATTACCTAAATTATCCATAACTTCAAATGGTGAAAGTGATTTTTGTTCAATATTTTTAGCTATCACTATTCTCAGCTTAAAATAATTATGTAACTATTTCTTAATGTTATCTAGATTTTAGTCCACTGTTTTGTACCTGTAACTTCAGTGGATCATTGATATGGCGGAAACGATGTTGTACTATATTACATATAGTCCACATACACTAATATATATATATATATATATATATATATATATATATATATATATATATATATATATATATATATATATATATATGTATATATATGTACGAGGCTGGTTTGAAAAGTCCGTGCAAAGTCCGAAAGATGGCACCACCGGCGCGTATCGAGGTCATGTTTAGTTAGTAGCATCTCTTGAATGAACGCACACCAAGTTTCAGCCATATTGGTCTATTTCTTTGTGTTTGGCATTCGTGTGAATCAAGGAAGTCGAGTGATTTTTAAGAAATGGACGAAAAAGAATTTCGTGTGGTGATTAAACATTACTTTATGAAAGGCAAAACGCCTCAGGAGACTAAAGAGAAGCTTGATAAACATTATGGTGACTCTGCACCTTCGATTAGAACAGTTTATAAGTCGTTTCAAAATTTTCGGACTGGCCATATGGGCACAAGTGACGCTGAACGTTCTGGAGGGCCTATGGAGGTTACGACTCCAGAAATCATTGATCAAATCCATGATATGGTGATGGATGACAGAAGAGTTAAGGTGCGTGAGATTGCTAGTGCTGTGGGCATCTCGACTGAACGGGTACATAATATTTTGCATAAACATTTGGACATGAGAAAGCTATCCGCAAGATGGGTGCCGCGATTGCTCACGCTTGACCAAAAACGGAATCGTGTGAAGTGTTGCAAGGATGGTTTGTAGCTGTTCCAGAAGAATCTGGAGGACTTTAAGCGTCGTTTCGTCACTGTGGATGAAACATGGATACATTACTATACTCCTGAGACCAAACAACAATCTAAACAATGGGTTACCAAGGGGGAATCTGCACCAAAAAAGGCGAAGACCGTTCCTTCGGCCGGAAAGGTTATGGCGACTGTCTTTTGGGATTCGCAAGGGATAATCCTCATCGACTATCTGGAAGAGGGTAAAACTATTACAGGTGAATATTATTGATCGTTATTGGACCGTTTGAAAACCGAGCTGCTAGAAAAACGCCCGCGATTGGCCCACAAGAAAGTCATTTTCCATCACGACATCGCACCAGCACACACCTCAGCAGTTGTGGTCGCAAAATTAATGGAAATAGGATTCCAACTCGTTTCACATCCCCCCTATTCTCCAGACTTGGCTCCCTCGGAATACTATTTGTTCCCCAATTTGAAGAAATGGCTGGCGGGACAAAGATTTTATTCAAACGAGGAGGTGATTGCAGACACTAATGGATATTTTGCAGACTTGGACAAATCCTATTATTCGGAAGGGATCAACAAACTAGAACATCGTTGGACGAAGTGTATAAGCCTAAAAGGAGACTATGTCGAAAAATAAAAAAGGTTTACCCCAAACACATAAGTAGTTTTTATTTTTTTGCATGGACTTTTACGACGATAATTTTGGGGAAAAAACTTTTTGGCTGTTATATATATATCGTTGAATTTCAATAGTAAAATTTTAGTAGGTACTTTAAAAGAAAGTAAGGTAAAAGTATATATTATTTTTCTACCGATTATCTACAATTACGAAATGGAGCTTGTTTCAGTTTTAGTCATGAGAAATAAATCGTATGACAAGGATTGTCAGTGTTTTTTCTTGTGTGACCCTCATATCAACATTAATTACCATTGTGATATAATTCCTGATTACTCTTTAAGAACACCTACACAGCGACATGGACCTAGCATTTTACTGTGCTAACATGATGTGGCAATTTGGCGCAAATTCTAAATTTAATTACTTATTCACTATAAAAAAGTGTCCAAAATTTTGAAAAATTTTGTTGATATAATTTGTATAAAATAAAATTCTTGTGTTGTTACGTTATTTAGAATCATATTTTGGTATTTTTATATATATTTATTATATAGTTTTAACTCAATAGAATACACTTTTAGAAGCCAAAATGTTAAAAATATTTTATGTTTGAAACATAGTTATTAAGGATGGACAAGTGCTGATTTCCCATAGGGTTGCGATGAAAAAGCAATAAATAAAAATACTTACCGTTCAGTCATTGTTAGTGCATTTTAGAGTTTTGGGTAAATTCACATCTTGCATGGTGGGAGTAACAACTATTAATCTTGGACCACGGAACAGACGGGTCCCATTGCTTTAATTGATTCGTCTGCTTTCATAGCGAGTTCAGCACTACTACGTACCTTCCTAAAATACCCACTAAGTTCATGTTACTAAATTTGAGTTTTTGTTTCAGAGGAATATATCCTTGAAGAAACAAGATCCTACACCTTTTACCGTGATGACAATTATCTTGTGCCAGGTGTCGATGATGCCGCCGAATTTCAAGCTACCGTAAAAAGTATGAATATTATGGGCATGACTACCGAAGATTTTGATGCCATTTTCAGAGTAGTTTCTTCTGTAATGCTTTTCGGAAAAATGCAGTTTAAACAAGACCGTAATTCTGATCAAGCGACGTTGCCTGATAATACTGTCGCTCAAAAAATCGCTCATTTATTGGGTTTATCCGTCACCGATATGACACGTGCCTTCTTGAAACCCAGGATTAAAGTGGGACGTGATTTTGTCACTAAAAGTCAAACGAAAGAGCAAGTGGAATTTGCTGTTGAAGCAGTTTCTAAAGCATGTTACGAAAGAATGTTCAGGTGGTTAGTCCACAGAATTAATAGATCTTTAGGAAGAACTAAACGTCAAGGTGCTAGCTTTATTGGCATCCTTGATATAGCAGGTTTTGAAATTTTTGATTTGAATTCCTTTGAGCAATTATGTATTAATTACACAAATGAAAAGCTTCAACAATTGTTCAATCACACTATGTTTATATTAGAACAAGAAGAATATCAACGCGAAGGTATCGAGTGGAAATTCATTGATTTTGGACTTGACTTGCAGCCCACAATTGACCTCATCGATAAACCTATGGGTATCATGGCCCTTTTAGATGAAGAATGTCTTTTCCCCAAAGCCACAGATAAGACTTTCGTAGACAAACTTGTAAGCGCCCACTCGGTACATCCCAAATTTAAGAAGAGTGATTTCCGCGGAGTCGCGGACTTCTCTATCATTCATTATGCAGGTAAAGTTGACTATTGTGCCAATCAGTGGCTTATGAAGAATATGGATCCACAGAATGAAAACGTAGTGTCCTTGCTTCAAGCTTCCCAAGATCCTTTCGTTTCACATATTTGGAAAGACGCAGAAACTTTGGGTAGAGCCAAGGGTATGTTCAGAACGGTGTCTTACTTGTACAAGGAACAGCTGGCTAACTTGATGGTAACTCTTCGGAATACTAACCCCAACTTTGTGCGTTGTATAATTCCAAATCATGAGAAACGTGCCGGAAAAATTGACGCTCCTCTGGTACTAGATCAGTTAAGATGCAATGGTGTACTCGAAGGTATCCGTATTTGTAGACAAGGTTTTCCCAACAGAATTCCGTTCCAAGAGTTTAGACAGCGTTATGAACTTCTCACTCCTAATGTCATTAATAAAGGTTTCATGGATGGTAAGAAAGCTTGTGAAACAATGATTAAAAGTTTGGAACTTGATTCCAACTTATACCGTATCGGACAGTCAAAAATATTCTTCAGAGCTGGTGTTTTAGCTCATTTGGAAGAAGAAAGAGACTACAAAATTACAGATCTTATTGTCAACTTCCAGGCTTTCTGCAGAGGTTTTCTTTCAAGACGTAACTATCAGAAGAGAGTACAACAACTTAACGCCATCCGAATTATTCAGAGAAATTGTTCTGCTTATTTGAAATTGAGAAACTGGCAGTGGTGGAGATTATATACGAAAGTCAAACCTTTGCTAGAAGTTACTAAGCAAGAAGAAAAACTTATGCAAAAAGAGGATGAACTTAAACAGGTTAAAGATAAGCTAGAACACCATATCAAAACAGCTGAAGAGTACGAATCCAAATATCAAAAAGCGCAAGAAGAAAAAGTAGTTTTACAGGAGCAGCTTCAAGCTGAAGTAGAACTATGTGCTGAAGCTGAAGAGATGCGAGCTAGATTAACAGCGAGAAAACAAGAATTAGAAGAAATTCTTCACGATCTTGAAGCAAGAATAGAAGAAGAGGAAGAAAGAACTAGCGCTCTTACCCTTGAAAAGAAAAAATTACAAACTACTATATCAGATCTGGAAGAACAACTCGAAGAAGAAGAAGGTGCTAGACAAAAATTACAACTTGAAAAAGTTCAGTGTGATGCCAAAATTAAAAAGCTAGAAGAAGACTTGGCGCTTTCAGATGACACCAACCAAAAACTAATTAAAGAAAAAAAACTCCTAGAGGAACGTAGTAATGACCTAAGTCAGGCTCTCGCAGAAGAAGAAGAAAAAGCCAAACACTTAGCCAAGTTAAAGACTAAACATGAATCGACAATTGCCGAGCTTGAGGAACGTCTTCTTAAAGATCATCAGCAAAGACAGGAATCTGATAGAACAAAGAGGAAAGTTGAATCTGAAGTAAATGATTTAAAAGAACAAATTCAAGAGAAACGCAGTCAAATAGAAGAATTGCAACTGCAATTAGGGAAAAGGGAGGAGGAGCTCGCACAAGCGATGGTTAAAGTAGACGAAGAAAGTGCACAAAAAGCACAAGCGCAAAAAGCTCTTCGAGAGCTTGAAAGTCAATTAACTGAGCTGCAAGAAGATTTAGAAGCAGAAAAAGCAGCTAGAATGAAAGCTGAGAAAATGAAACGTGACTTAAATGAAGAGTTAGAGGCTCTCAAAAATGAACTTTTGGACTCTCTGGACACAACGGCAGCTCAGCAAGAACTAAGATCTAAAAGGGAACAGGAACTTGCCACTCTTAAGAAGAACTTGGAAGAAGAAACTGCAGTGCACGAAGCCACTCAGGCTGAGATGCGTCATAAGCATTCTCAAGATATTACTGCCCTTAACGAACAAATGGAGAACTTTAAAAAACAGAGAGCAAGCCTGGAGAAAGCCAAACAAGCTTTGGAAGCAGAAAATGCAGACTTGACTAGCGAACTTAGAAACGTTGGAGCTAGCAGACAAGAAGGTATATTAGTTCTATTTAATTTTGTGTGTGTAGTAATTTTGTTTCTGCTAGTTACAAGTATTTTGAGACTTACCTAATATTTTTAAAGCATAATATTGATAAACTAGGGAACTGTTAAAATAGTTCAGTAAGCTTCGACCTACAGACATTAGTTGTTTAAAAGTAATTATAAGAAGAAAAATACAATAGCACATAATTGATAAAAAAATATATATTTACCGATTTCCAAAAAAATAAATATAAGAAAATTAAAATTTATTAGATATGTCTATAAATAATGGAAAAGTTTACTGATGACTTTTTTCTTATTATTTTACTGTTCATCTAGAGGCTTTATAGCTGTAAATACAAAAATATTTCTCATTTTCATATTATCTCGTTTATATAAAACTAGATTCTAGATAACTCTACTGATTCCCAATATATTCGTTTTTTATGTGATAGTCACAAATTTACAGTATATATATGTTATTTACGAGGCTTTAAAGATAATTTAGAAGAAAAATAGCTTTTATATGTAAGCCTTTGTGTGTGGTGAAAAATATAAGAAAATGGTCTATATTTTTTAGGTGAGAGAAGACGTAAACAAGCCGAGAACCAATTAGCAGAAGTTACTGCGAAATTGACAGAGGTAGAGAGGTCGCGAGTTGAACTACAAGAAAAGACTACAAAATTACAACAAGAAGTAGAAAATGTTATAGCCCAACTAGAACAAGCTGAATTAAAGTGAGTTCATATATTATTTTTTCTCGACCGTCTTTGATTTCTTAAAGTTTTTAAAAACGTAAAATCTATATGAGGAATATTAATTTAATATTATTCACATAACAAGGACTACTAAAAAATGACAACTTTTTACTATATTCTCTAAAACTTAGCGACATCCGTAATTCCTTTCAAAAATATTCTCATCAATTAATCATCAATTATTACTGTTAATTTTCTTAAAAATGATATTTGATTTGACTTTTTATTGAACTTTTTATTTACTTTAAAAATAGTTTAGAAAAATACACTATTTTGAGATTATAAAAAAAATTGTGAATGGTAATTGTATTTTTGACCTTACTTTTCCATAATTTTAGGGCATCTGCTGCTGTGAAGAGCCAAGCAACTATGGAATCCCAATTAGCTGAGGCTCAAACAGCATTAGAAGAGGAAACTAGACAAAAACTTGGTCTTAGTTCGAAACTTAGGCAATTAGAATCTGACAAGGAGGCATTACAAGAACAAATTGAAGAAGAGGAAGAGGCTAAGAAGAATCTGGAAAAACAATTGGCCACTCTAAGTGTTCAATTAACCGAAGCTAAGAAAAAGGCTGAAGATGAAGCTGAACAAGCCGCTATCTTGGAAGAAAGTAAGAAGAAGTTGGCTAAAGATTTAGAACTTTTGCAAAGGTAGGTGTTCTTTGGATATCAAGCACATATAGCGTTAAAAACATTATGCCATAACATATTACAAATATAAATTCCAATAAAGCTGCATGTATATATATTTAAAATAATTATTCTTACAATGAATTCTAGACAATAGAGAGATCTGGCAACGCTTGGTTGGCAACTCTCTTTATCTTTATTTGAAACATACGCCCGCTATTTGGAGCATGCGCAGTAGTAAAGGGAAGAAATTAAGTATGAGAAGTCGGCTGTTATCATTATTTGAAGCATGCGCTCACAAGGAACTTATAAGAGAGGTTATTTGAAGTTCATTATTCTTATCGCTGTTATGGTAGGGCCTGTATTTTTTTCCTACTTAGGTATACAAACCACTAAGAAAATACAGTAAAATTGAAATGGTAATCTTTAATTGTAAATAATACTGACAACAGTTAATTAATGTTTAGGTTATGTTGAGATTTTGCAATCTTTGGCACAATGGCATTATAGTGTGTGTAGTGTTAATTTCAAATGAAATGTTATTTATCGCACATTCATATTATTTTGGGAATATTGATAGGAACTTGCTCGACACAACCTTAATTTAGAAACTTGTGTTGACCCATCAAATACTAATAACCGGTGTGCTTAATCGTGAAATGACTGAAAAAAATTTTTCCCGAGTTTATAGAAAATGAATACTAACCTAACCTTGCAATTCCTTCCCGTTAATACTGCGCATGCTTGAGATAACGATAAGGACAAAGGCATGTGAAAAATAAGCGTTGCAAAATCTCTCTATTATCTTATAGAATTTGTATTATTAACTTTTTAGTCTCTGTACAAAAATGTAATTTGAGGGGTTTACTAGGAATTTACATTTTTAAGATAAAAACAAAAAAATAATATATAAGTTACTTTATTCCAAATACAAACACTTTATTTTAATGGAATAACGATACAATTCAAAATTTAGCAACTCTTAAGAGAGAGATTTAAAAGTGGCATTGATATACTATATACATAAAAAATAAATTATATTTAATTTTGATGAACCCTGTAAAACTATGTTACCTTAATGTGATTAAGTAACAACTCCTAGATTGTGCTGCACGTTTGTAGTTTTGTCACTATTATACTTAAAAGATTATGGTTATTTAATTTAAGTTTCTCTAGCTCATATCATAATTGTAGTTACAGATGAAAAATAAATATAATTTATTGATGCACTGGTTTCAAAAATATTCTCCAAGTTACAAAAAACAAAATGTCAAAATTTTTGTTTTTAAAAAACAATAATAACGAATACATGAGTTTTTTCGTAAATAATAAATGAGGAATGGTTTATCTGGGTAAAATGATTATTAAAAGTTGTAACGTTCTTTTACGTCATAAAATAAAATGGCACAGTGCAATAAATAGAGCGCTTACAATTGCAAATAATTATATGCGGTAGTACTATTCTTGTTCATAAAAGAGTTATGCCTAGAAGCTTTCATATCGCCCTATTGAACATCTAGTTTATTTCGGAAATGACCGTGTGTTTCGTACTTATAAGATTCCTTCGGTGTCTGCCCGTCCGTCCGTCACACCCGATTTTCTCCGAAACTATTTGACATAGATAGTTGAAATTTGGTAGTAATATAGGAATTCATGGCCTCATCAGAGCCGTGTAGTTTTGAAAGTTAAGTTTGGCCTTAAGGCGTTAGTTTTGGGGGGTGAAATTGTCATTGAAAAACAGTTTTTTTACTAGATTATCGAGTGGTGTGTCAAATGAAAGCTTGTAAAAACGCGAGTTCCAAAATATATGTAATGTAATACTTGTGCACTTGTATTATTTTTAAAAAATCGCTGTCCCCCCCTTATCTCGAAAAATTACTGATCAAAAAATTTTGAAAAAATTCTGTTATATTTTCCACAGTTTGTAGATTGAACGAAAATTATCACGAGTGCATTACCTTTAATAATTTATCTAGTATATAAAAAACAAAAATTTCAAGGTCATCAGTTTTCAGTAAAGATCCGGAAACTCATTTGGAATGTGTTTTGTGTCATTAATCATTTTATACCTCCGTAACAAAATTTTTTTATTTTAAAAGCAATCAACGCACAGAACACTAATTGCCAAGTACAACTTGCTCTTGACCGGTTATTTTTATAATAACTTCTTAACAGCTTTTCTTACTACACTTTGTTTATTAGTATGAAATGGTTAATAGTTAAAAGTATAAATTACTAGCTACCCATTTTTACTTTTTTTGGGATTGTTGTGTTGTTAAGGTCAACGTTGTGATTTTGTATAACCAAAGATTTTGAAAGTGTCAATTATTACCAGTGCTATAATATCAAATATCTATTTGTATTTCGGAAAAGGGCAGACAAATAAGGAAAAGTTTAAATAACAATATTGCACGATTTACTTATTTTATAAATCAGAATGTTCATTATTTCTATTGATTCATATAAAATTTTGTGTTCTCGTTATTTTCAAACGTAAACATAGCCTAACTAAAAATGTTGTAGATATTTAGTATATTCTTCATTTATGAATAAATGGTTGCTAATATTATTGTAGACAAGTTGAAGAGCTCACCGCGGCAAACGACAAACTTGAAAGAAGTAAAAAAGAAAATAGCTGCAGAATTAGAAGACGCAAACATCGATTTGGAAACGCAGAGGCAAAAGGTAGCGGAACTCGAGAAGAAACAAAAGAACTTCGATAAAATTTTAGCTGAAGAAAAGGCTGTTAGCGAACAACTCGCTCAAGAAAAAGACATAGTAGAAAAGGAGGCGAGAGATAAAGAGACCTTAGTTTTATCTCTTAAGCGAGAACTTGATGATTCTAACGTTAAAATCGAAGAATTAGAAAGAGTAAGAAGACAACTTCAATCCGAACTTGATGAATTGGTTAATAATCAGGGTACTGCTGATAAGAACGTTCATGAATTAGAAAAGGTAAGTTCTTTAAACGTGTGAAATTTTAATGTAATTTCTATGTGGTAGAATGTTATATTGTGCTTTGCCCACAAGTGACAAGGCCACTGTATGAAAACTATATGATATACTTGGCAATATGCAATTCATCATCATTAGCTTACTCGATTCATAGTCGGATCTAAATCTCCCCAAGTTGTCTCCAATGAGCCTCGTTTCCTTTTTGCATCCAATCGTGTCCTGCTAATCTTTTTATGTCGTCCATCCATATTGTCTGTGGTCTATTTCTGCATCGCTTGTGTGCTCTAGGCCTCCATTCAACTATACGGCGTGTCCATCATTATCATTCAGCCTTGCGATATGCCCCGCTCACTTGCACCTTATTATACATCTTCGTTGCATTACATCTGTCACTTTTGATGTTCTTACTTCGATGTTAGGAATACGTTCTTGGAGTCTAATATTTAGCATTTTCCTCTCCGTTGCTCTTTGGGTTACCTGGAGTTTATTTTTTATTATGCTTTTATTTAAAGCCCACGTTTCAGTGCCATATGTTAACCTTCCAAACGCAGACCAAGCTAATGAGACTCTTCTATGCAAGTCAACCTTTAAATTAGTTTTTGATATTTCGATTTTTTGTCCTAAATATATAAATGTTTTTACCTTTCCTATTCTTTCACCTTCTATTTATAGTTCCTGGCTGTTATCTTCACTTTCGTTGTTCAAACACTTTGGTGAAGTTTCTTTTTTGGACCTATTTCTTATTTAATTCCATCAGCATTTCTTGTAATTCTTCTTTTGTGTTGGCGAACAGAATGATATCATCTGCGAACCTTAAGTGATTTAATCGTTCACCGTCCATTAATATTCCTTTATTTTCCAACTTTAACGATTTGAACATGTCTTCTAGGGTCAAAGTGAACAACTTTGGGGATATCAAGTCGCCTTGTCTAATTCCTCTTTTAATTTGATTTTATTTTTTTTTTCTACAAGCATAATTTGTGATATGGCATTTATATATATATATATATATATATATATATATATATATATATATATATATATATATATATATATATATATATATATATATATATACAGTCCCTGGCCAAATTATTAGACGCACTGCAAGATTTCATGTAAAATATTAATTACCGAGTGATATTGTATTTTATTATACCGTTTTTTTTTATTTTTATATTATCCAATCAATTACCTATTTATTTGACATAAATAAAACAGCATTAATTTAGAAAAGCATAAGTTTATTAAGTTTTAAAGAAAAGTGAAATTAATGTTAGTAAAAGTCAATATTTAGTTGAGCCACCTTTAGCCGCTATCAAAGCTTTAATTCTGCGCGGCATGCTATCAATGCAAGATTGTACTGTCTCCTGCATTTGAGGATGATGATTCCACACATGAATAATCTTTTCTAGGAGCTGGGTTTTGTTGGTAATCACATCTTTAGCCACTTCTCTTTTCATCAGCTCCCACACATTTTCAATGGGGTTTAATATTAGGGCATTACCCGGCCAATCCAACAGAGGGATATTTTTTTCTGCCAAAAAAGCTTTAACAGACCGAGCAGTGTGGCAGGGAGCTCCATCTTGCATGAAAGTGAATGGTTCCCCATTTGGAAACCATTCTCTGAGCTGCGGAATCAACCGATTTTGTAATACTTCTTTGTACTGATCTTGCCTCATTATTCCTTTGACGACGTACAGACGTCCAGTGCCCTTGCCGCTGATGACTGACCAAATCATCACTTTGGTGGGATGTTTAAACCGTCGGGACGACACAATCAGGATGAAACTTTTCTCCATGACGACGACGCACATACTGAGCTTTATTCTGCAAAATTTCGAATGTGCTTTCGTCACTGAAGCAGACCTGTCAAAAATAGGAAAAATATATAAACTTCCATGTTTATTTGCTTTATTTAACTGAAAATGATAATAATGTATCAATTATTGATTAAATTGCTGTATCTTACCGATCTCCAGAAGTCCACATCTTTGTCTTGCCATTGTTTGGCCCACTTCAGGCGCTTTGCTTTCATTGCAGCTGTTAACTTGGGCTTCCTGGCGGGGCGACAGGCCTTAAAATCTAATTCTTTCAATTTTCTTCGAACAGTGCGCTCAGAAGCATTTACGCTAGCATCCTGGAGTTGTGATTTTATTACCTTTGTGGTAGCAAATCTGTTTTCTACACAAATTTTCTTCAAACATCTCTCTGACCGTGGAGTAAAAATTGGTTTTCTACCGCATCTTTTCTTTCTTTTCGGGCTTAATTCCTTCCCTGACTCAATTTTCTTTTTTATGCGTCGTACACTAGCTTCAGAAACCTCCAATCTTCGTGATATTTCTCGGTTTGTAAATGTTTTCGCAATCACAAGGGCCTTCACTTCAGCTTTTTTACGTGGTGAAAGATCGCCTTTTCTACCCATAATGAAAATAGTCCAATTACTTTTTTAAAACACTGCATACAAAATAAACTAATAACTGAGTAGTATAAAACTGTTAAACAAACAATCACAGTCCATAAAACCACAGAAACACGTCCGTACCTGACTCGATTCCGATCGCGACTGATACAGGTTTGTACTTATTTACGTTCATGTATCACTTTGTCAATATATGTATACAACAATATATATATAAATATACCATTATTGCATATATTATATATATATAATAATATATATATATATATATATATATATATATATATATATATATATATATATATATATATATATATAAAATAAGTTTCAGTTTTTGTAAGCTGTTTTTTTCTAAAATTTATATAACTTTATATAACTTTAATCCCTATTTTTTATTGTACATAATGAACAAAGATTACCTAAAGTATCTTTATAGTTAAAAATTGTCCAAAACAAACTTTTAAAAGTTGAATTGACAGGATTTAGATTTTATATTAAAAATTCTTCATTTCCTATTTTTAAAAGCAAACTCATTGTATGTTTTCATGTACAGGCAAAGAGATCATTAGAATCCCAACTAGCAGAACTCAAAGCTCAAAATGAAGAGCTTGAAGATGAGCTACAGCTCACAGAAGATGCCAAACTCAGGTTAGAGGTTAATATGCAAGCATTGAGGGCTCAATTTGAAAGAGACATTCAAGCTAAGGAAGAACAGGCGGAAGAAAAACGTAGGGGTATCGTGAAACAGCTTAGAGATCTTGAGGCTGAACTTGACGAAGAAAGGAAACAAAGAGCTGCAGCTGTTAGTGCTAGAAAGAAGCTTGAGGGTAAATAAGAAAAATAATTTACAAAAATGACAAAGCGGGTAATTTTAGTTGATCAGAAAAAAAGCAAAACTTGCACACCTTAGTACATAAATTAAACTGTTATCGAATTATTAGCATCTTACAAGACCATTTTTACAGATACACAGAGCCATAGCAATGTAAATATGACATATTGTTTAATATTATAGAAGAGCAGTATCGCATAATTCTGAAAAATGTTATAAATCTCCCGTGATATTTTTTGTGTCATTTATCTAGGTAAAGATCAGAGAAATCCTTTTTGCCAGCCCCGAGGAAACTTTCCCGCAACCATCATCGCGAAATCTCCCGGATCTGATCGTAAAAGTCATAATGTCACCCCACACCGGGTTCTTTTCTTCGGAGAACTACCACTTCAAAGAAGTGAAGCAGCGTCTCCTTATCCTAAAGACAGTCGTCTTGCCCACGCAGCAATGGTAAATGCCTTCTCGACCTGTAATGTCCCGTGAGAGTCCCTACGTGGAGATTCAGGACACATCCGCTTCTATTGAGCAGCCATGCGAAGCACGTTGCTCCAGGCCACGATACAAAGTCCTTGGACTGTTTGCACTCTAGACAGTGGAATCTTCCTCTGCCCTTGCAGCGATTCTTATGTCTCCCAAATCGCCTGTACATTTCTAACATCCAGAATCCTTCATTCGGATGAACGCCGCTATAGCTTCCTTTTTCAAACAAATCGAGTAAATAAATGGTCCCAGCAGGGCATTTAACGCATGATCTTCATCGCTCCTAAAATGCACAGACTAGCGCGACTTTAAATTCTCCCCAGCTAGATTTTTACCGTAGTCCGCTCTACACTAGGCCACGAGACTGAGCCTTAACTGACCGTGGGTGTCTAACCATTGCCGTGTAGAGCCAGCGCATAATTCGGGAGTTATACCTAAATATTTAATACCGGGCACCAAGGTGAGTGGTTTCCCAAATATTCATTCAACGTTTTTTCTTCTGTTAAAGGAAACCATTTCCGCTTATCGGAGTTGACAGACAAACGGTTCTTAAAACACCAATTCTTTACGATACGGCATGCGTCCTACATTCTGTTTCAGATGAAATTTAAAAATTTTCCCATTACAAGAATGAGACGCTGGGAGAGATAAGTGCCCTGAGGACATTCCCTTCTTATCCGAGCCTGCAGCCGTCTGTAACCGATAGCCGTACTTGCCACACGGTCCAGTCGCGAGGGAGTCACAGATTGTCCTCGGCTTTGCCTTGTCGGAGGCTGTTTCTATATCAAAGAAAACTGTGAAAGAATAATAACCAAATACATTTATTCTACACAATAGTTATCACTATTAGACCAACCACTTTATTTTTGCACTCGACGTGAGTTTTGCTAACCGTGTTTACATTATTAGTAGCGATGATCGACTAATCATAAGGTTGAAAACTAGACTATTTATACTAAAATTGAGAGGGACCGAACAAGATGGCCGTTTAGTTCCGGCTGAGTAACCTATATAGAGAAATGTAGGGAATAGGTTCTCTGTTCTTATTTAGTCTATTTACACATTTTTACAGTTCATAATTTCAAAACTTCTGTATGCGTCTAATAATTTCTCATGAGATACCTTTTAATTAACCTTAAATGTTACTCACTGACCACCATTAAAGAAAGAAAAACTCAGTATGAGAGTCAGAAGACAAAGATGTTTAAGTGCATGTTCGACAATGTTTGATTTTTCTCTTGAGCTAAATGTTCTTTAAATCGTATTTGAATCGACTTTTAGTTTCTTCTTTCTTGACACAAGCATTACGTTGGAATATACGTGATAAGTTGTCATCAAAAGAAGAGCTTTATTTTTTGCTATATTTATGTTGGAATCTGCTCCCAATGTCGATTTGTAAATTTGGTATGCGTATAATGCAACAGTGGAGACTAACATATGGCAAAATCTCAGTACTCTGAAAAATGTTCAAAGCATATTTGTGGGTTTATTATGTTGATTATACATATTTTTTTTAGGTGATATTAAAGAACTCGAAAGCCAAATCGAACTTCAGTGTAAAGTAAAGGAAGACGCCTTAAAACAGCTGAAAAAATCGCAACAACAGTGCAAGGAAGCGATCAGAGACGCCGAAGAGGCTAGAGCGGCCAGAGACGAACTGGCGGCTAATAGTAAAGAAGCCGAAAGAAAAGTCAAAACTTTGGAAGCGGAAGTTTTGCAACTTAACGAGGATTTGTCAAGCTCGGAAAGGGCGAGAAGGGCAGCCGAAACTGAAAGGGACGAATTGTTGGAGGAAATCAATTCCAGTAATAATAAAGGTAGGTGTCTCGGGTATAAGGTTTTTCTGATATAAAACACTTCATTTTGACTATTTTACTACTCTAAGGCTTATAAAATCAAATATCGGAAATGAAAAAACAACATATATTCGCAGTAATTAAAGTAGCAAAGGTAAATAAAATAACATATCATGCGTGGCAGATCATAAATCGTAGAATTTCACATATATTTACACTACGTCTAAATGCTGCATATTGCAAATTAGAAAAAAATAATAATTTTCAGGTCAGGTAAGATTCGATTTCTAATCGTGATCTACAATAGCATTGCACTATTTTCAATTTCATTCATGTCATGAATTATTAAAGTCGATAACGCCAAATGTCAGATTATCAGAAAGCTGAGGAGGAAAGGAATTAATTTTGAAGAATTCGCAAATAGCCCAAGTTTGGTCGTATTTTGAACTCTTTATATAGTTGTCTTAAAAACTATTTGACTTGGATAGCTCACATTTTTTAAATTTTTGTCATTTTTATAAATTTATTTGATATATTGACTATGTTACGAAAATTTTATTTTTTTTTAAAGAAAAAATAGTATATCCTTCAAAAAAATAAATATTTCTTATCAAATAACATTTTTTAGTTCCATGGAATCATATTGTGAAACATCCAGTAATATTTCGTTAGTCTTTGCGTACTAAGAATAAGTAGACAATATATTTATAGGTGAATATGTGGTAATTTGCTATATTCAATCGGCTTATTTAATTAATAATATAACTATCTCGGTATGATTTACACAGTATTATAAAACTATGTTTTAATAGTTTTCAGGAAAAATTGATACGGTATTTTTACAGTACCTCCAGGTTAAAACAATAGTGTCAATTTCTTTACACGTTTTTCTTTTTTTTCCTGATTTTTCCAAAGGTCATAGAACGTCGTTAATTTGACAGTAAAATAATTTTTCTTAATGTAATAAAGATTCAATATTGAAATTTTTATATTAATTCTACTAGCATGTATTATAGTGCTTGACAAATAGGTTAAACCATAGACATAGACGATGGACTGAGCATTAACCTTACAAAATTGGCCACTCTTTAGAAAGAGACAAAGGAACTGTGCGGCCAATACCTGTCTCTATTCGGTAGGCCTGTAATAAACAAAGCGCAGTCCCCCAGACGGAATTCAAGGCGAGAAAGGTCCCGACCCAATTTTAGTTCAAATAGAACACTTAGAAATATTATTTTCAAGAGCTCCATAGTTTAGCGGCATTCTAGAAAGAGACAGCTACTAGCCGCTCATTCGCTTTGTCTCTCTCACTTTTGCGTCCATATTTACTTCAAGGCGGGATACGGAACACTCAGTCCATCCTCTGTCTATGGATAAAACAGTATGTTGGAAAAATATAAAAAATTTGAAAGGTATTTACTTGGATAGGATCTTATTGGTGTCTAAACATGAAATTTGACATCTCGGTAATTGATGTATAAAAATTATTTTTAATCAAAGAAACTATTTTTTCAAGAATATATAGTCGAGATGTGTTTAAACTACAGCTCAAAAAAAAACAAAATCAAATTTAAAAAATTCAGCAATCTGCAAATAGATACAAATTCAGTGGATCATAATACATAAACAATCTAATATTTGATTTTCCGGTCCTAAAAATAATTTTTCTATTTACATATTGTGTCTATCATAATTTATTGATTTTTGCAGTATACATCATATGAAATATTGAATTTTCAGCATTACTAGTTAATTACTTATTAAACAATGATTTACAGGTTCTCTTCTTATTGATGAAAAGCGTCGCCTTGAAGCCAGAATTGCTACCTTGGAGGAGGAGCTTGAAGAGGAACAGAACACAAATGAATTGCTTCAAGATCGCTCAAGAAAAGTAAGATATATGGTTTAAATTTAAAAATGAACGCATAAACCGGAAAACACTGATAAGTGGACTATATAATTGCATATAAAAATTCTTCAGCTTCTGTCAGCTGGTCGAAATGTCTTAAAAATGTGTTTTTGTTCACGAATAAGTATCTTAGGAAAAAAGTTTAGGTGACATCATATTTTTTATATTACTTTATTAATAATTTTTATTACATTTTTACAATATTCGAAGTAAATTTTACATATACTAAATTCTAGCTAAATTCGCTCAGTAATATATTATATATAATGCAATCTTAAGTTGTAAATGACTTAAAGAGCACAGTACATGAAAACACTCGATCACTACGTGTCTACACTAATGTTACAGCTATTTAATTAATTTCTTTTTTTCTGTACAGGCGCAACTTAGCATAGATCAACTTACCACAGAACTATCGAATGAAAGATCAGCTAATCAAAAAATTGAGTCAAATAGGTTATTATTGGAGAGACAAAATAAGGAACTAAAAGCTAAGTTAACTGAACTAGAAACTGCTCAGAGAACAAAGACTAAGGCCACCATTTCCGCTCTGGAAAGTAAGATCGCCAACCTTGAAGAACAACTCGAGGTAAACTTTAAAAAATGTTACAAATGATGGATATGTCATAGAGTCTCATCAAGTACTAGTGAAATTTTCTCAATAATAAAACTTATACTCTGGCGTCTACAGAACGGTCGCTACACAGAGAAAACAGTACATTTCCTCAGTGACGACTCATCGTTTCTGCTTGGAAATCCCAGCGTGCGATTTAAAATTATTAATGTCACACAATTTCCATGACTGTTAAGATATTGCGTGTTCGTTGAAGAAAGTGCGCGACCGTTATGCAGGCGTCTGTAGAAAATGAAACGACTCTATCAAATCGGATCTATCCAAAAGCGTTACAAAAAACTTTTACGTTTAAGTAATCCTACTTTACAATATACCGCAACGGGAAGAAAACACTAGGACATGAGAGTCATGAGAGTCAAAATTGTATTTTTTGGAATGATATTCGAGTTTTTATTTCCGAAAAGACGGTATATAATTTTTACCTTAAATTATATTTAAGTGACTTGTAAGTTATTAGGCTTCAAGGGGAAAATATATGTACTGAACAAGTAATCTTCATGTGTAATTTAACTGCCAATTACCTATTTTTTACCTTCTAGTAACAATCAGTAACAAAATTAGAATGGACGAGATAACAAAATATGTACATATCTTCAGGAAAATCTAATAATTTCCAAATTCTTTCGTGTTCTCTAACACTCATACTAGCTTAACTTTACCAAAGGAATATTAGTTTTTTTAATTACATATTGGATTTTGGTAATTACTTATTTTTATGTTTAAAATTTCAGGTTGAAGCGAAAGAACGACTTGCGCAACAAAAAGGTAACCGAAAACTTGATAAGAAAATTAAAGAGCTTGTCATGCAGCTTGAAGATGAACGTCGTCACGCAGATCAGTATAAAGAACAGGTATGTAAATTCATTATTTAACTAAATTATTTTTTTCTAGTTAAAAATATATCTAAATAAAATAAATATGGACAGTTTTTATTTTTAATCTTTAAATATATTAGTTAGTTGTTAACTGATATTAAAACCGTTCGCATTTATAAATTCATCGTTGCGCTCTTTGTGTTTGAACAGCTATTTGATGTTTTCTTTTTAAACAATATGACAGTTCGCGTGTCTGATTAAGGCGATCAGAGAAAAAAGAATACGGAGACGAACTTGGTAATGTTTTCAATATTTTGGCTAAAATTTTAAAGTTCGTTGTTTGTGCTAAAATTGTGGTAATACTGATTTCAGAAGTCAATCTCTATAATAAATCAAAAAAATACTTTTTTAAAGCTTTCTCTAAAATCAGTATTTTTTTATTATTCAAGTAAGGACGTTATTCTAATCGGTTCGATACTAAAAATAAGGTGAGCTACATTTAATGACCGTCTCCAGACATACGTAATTTTCATTATAGGTTTGCTAAAACTCCACGATATCTTTGTATAACTATAGCTTTTTTTTAATTTCTTGTACTGTATGTTTTCTTCTCAGAGTATTTTTTAGCATTTAGATTATCTTGAGCCCAAACGTATTTAACGGCACCAAGCTATTCTTCTTTACTCTGCACTGTTTATTTTTTGTCAACAGAGATTCCTACTTCTAGTAGTTTTTGGTCTTACCTTCAACATTTTCAGTCTTGTAGATACAGTTCTTATCTTTTCAACTCCATGTCTATGTTTTCTTGAATAATTTTTCAAGACGTCTTAAATGTATATTATATATATATATATATATATATATATATATATATATATATATATATATATATATATATATATATATATATATGTATACATATATGTATATATATATATATATATATATATATATATATATATATATATATATATATATATATATATATATATATATATATATATATAATCCTCCAAGAGATCCTTAAAGTACAAAATATTTAGCACATTTTATTGTTCTTTTTCTTTTTGTCCAGTTATGATTTAAAATATTTAATCTTCTTTATGTTTGTCTTAATAGAGAAAATATTTAGTATTATTAATGACCAGTGCCCTACATACCTACATAGATGTCGCCCTTTCAAAAAAATCCGTATGATTTTTAGGAAGTACCAACTTTCCAACGATACGTTCAAAATATCATGACATTTCGACGATTAGTTTACAAGTTACGGCGGTTTTAGTGACGCTACTTTTGATATTTTCAAAACAATGAAAAACATCGAATTTCGTATATTGATTAAAAACTGTTTTTTCATGGGAAAAAATACCGTTCAAGAAAAGCAATGGCTCGATAAGTGTTACGGGAATTCTGCCCCTGGAAAATCACTCATCATTTACTGGTATGGTAAATTTAAACGCGGTCGTACAGACACAAATGATACTGAACGCTCTGGACGCCCAAATGAGGTGGTTACACCGGAAAACGTCAAAAAATCCACAAAATAGTTTTGGATTACCGTAAAGTGAAATTGCGTAAGATAGCTGATGCTCTAAAGATATCAAAAGAACGTGTTGGTCATATTTTGCATGAGAAAGCTCTGTTCGGAATGAGTACCGCGTTTGTGCATAGTGGACCGACAATAACGTATTGATGATTCTGAGCGCTGTTTGTACCTGTTTAAGCGCAACAAAAAGGATTTTTTCATGCGATATGTGACAATGGATGGATCATGGATCGGCAGTCAACTGGCTGGACAGCAGCCGATGAAAGCCGCTCGAAGCCACCAAAGACACAATACATGGAATAATGCTGAGAAGGGAGAAACCCTCAGTAGCGAATATTATATAAAATTATTGGTGCGTTTGAAGACGCAAAGAAACAGCCCCAAATGAACAAGAAAAAAGTACTCTTTCATCAAGACAGTGCACCATGTCACAAGTCAATGGTTACGATGGCAAAATTGCATGAATTGAAGTTCGAATTGCTTCCTCATCCACCGTATTCCAAATCTGACTCCTGGCGACTATTATCTATTCGCAGACATCAAGAAAATGCTGCGGGAAAGATTTAGCTCTAATGAAGAAGTTATCGCCGAAACTGAGGCCTATTTTGAAGGCAAAGACAAATCCTTCTACAAGAAAGGTATAGAAATGTTAGAAAAGCGTTGGACTGATTATATCGCTCTTGAAGGACACTATGTTGATGAATAACGTTGAATTTTGCAAAAAAAAAAATGTGTTTTAAATAGCTAGATCCAAAATTTTTCACCTGTTACTATTGTGATTCAGTTTTCAATTAAAAAGTAACTGTGACGAAAAATCAAAGATTATAATAGATAAAAGCCTGCTACTTGTACTAGTATACTGAAAAACATATTTTATAAAAACCCACCAGTTTCTTCATAAATTTCATTATATCCCGTATATGTATGTATGCTTTTCCATAAGAATGTACTAATATTTTTGTTTGTAGGTTGAAAAAGGAAACGCAAGAGTTAAAGCACTCAAGAGGCAATTAGACGAGGCCGAAGAAGAAGTTACAAGAGAAAAGGCCCAGAAACGTAAAGCACAGAGAGAATGCGAAGATATGATCGAATCGCACGAGAGCATGACTAGAGAAATAAATAATTTGAAGAGTAAATTAAGGTAGGTAACAAATAAAATATAAAATTATAGTGTATATTAGAAATAAAAACAATATCCTATATTTTGTGTTTATCGGGACTGCAAAGCGTAGGTTTTTTTTTGTTTTACTTAAGTATTTTATATTAAACAGAGAAAATACTTACATCAAGGTTGTTTTTTTTTTTTTTAATTTAAGTCTCGTACAAACTTGAAAAAGAAAAATAAAAAGTGTTAAAATTTAAAATTGAGATGTGAAATGGAAGCCTTGGTGAGAAACCATAGTTCTTGCTGGTAGTCCGTGTCAGATAGGACTGACTGACGTTTCGCTTGTGGATTCAGATTAGAACAATATGGAAAAGTGAAGATTCTTGAAAAGGCCGTTAAGTCATCCAGTCTGACACATTCTGATATGAGGAACCATGATTTCTCAATTTCCAAACTTTTATAATTGGTTTATCTGGAAAGTTTTTGACAAAAGTCTAAGAGAGAGATTGGACAAGTTAGGGAATTTTTTATGATCTGATTAAAATAATTTACATTTTAACAAGATTTTATTCTCATATGATTAAAAGAATTGTATTTTCAATAATAATGTAATTTAAACGAAATAATCCGCAAAAAATTCATTTTTATCTCGGTACTTTTCTTTTATCCATTTTATAGAAAGTAAGTAAAGTGAAGCTTAAAAGACGTTAGTTGAACATGGTTGGATATTTGGCTTGAGATGATTATACAGTGCCGGCAAAAAAATCTTTACAAGGTCAATAAAACCACGAAATCTCAATATTCAATTTTTTTATTGTAGATATTTTGTTACAGTTAGTACTTGTTCTAGTCACCCTTACATTTTATCACCATCTGTAGTCGTTTAGGCATGGATTGAGCAAGGTTTGTGAAGTTCGTGGAGTCCATGGTTATCCACAGTGTCTTTAGCGGTTCTTTTAGATCGTTGATGTTCATGGGTCGTGTCTCTTAAACCTTGTTCGTCATGAAATCCCAGACATTTTCTATGGGATTAAGGTCAGGGGAATTACCTGGCCACTGTAAAATATTAATGTTATGGTCATTGAGAAACTTTCTCACAACCTTGGCCCCATCATGAATAAAATAATCACATTGATGAATGATCCAAAAATTAAGCAAATGTTTTTCCAAAACATTCATATAATTGCTTGCTTTCATAGTTACATTATTGGGAAGAAAGTACAAACCTCCCCTGTCCTTGTTTCCACTGAATGCACCCCACCCCATCACCGGGTGTTTAACAGTCATAATCGTATATTTAGGGTCATACCTTGACGACTCACAATCTTTGAGCCTCTCGTGACCAACCTGAAAGTGCTCTCATTACTAAACATCACTTTCTTCCTCTTTTCGGATGTCTCTTGATATTTTTTAGTAGAAATCAAGCCTTTTCTTCTTCATTGCTGCTGTGAGCAGGGGCTTCTTTGCGGCAGGGCGACTTGGTAGATCCAGGTCCTTCTGCAGGCGGTGACGAACTGTGGTAGGTGTGACGTTCTGAAGGAGCGTGGAGTATTTGTTTTTGAGTTCAACGGCGGTTATAGAAGGATTTGACATCACTTCACGCTTCAGAAACTTATCAGTCCATGACGAAGTCTTCTTCGGTGCGCCAGAGTTTGGTTTTCTCCAAGGTACCGTCCCAGGAGGCAGTGACGCCGCTGACCGCTTCAGTTGATAAATTGTCTCTCTCTCTCTCGATACACCCAGATCTTGGACCACAACAATCACTGAATCCCCTTCTCTAGCAGAATCAAGGCACGGGATTTCTCTTCTGTTTTAAGCTTCTTCCGACCCACTGTGTGCAGTGGGACTAAAGATGTTAGACTTCAAACTTTTAAGAAATGATAAAAACACTGTTCGACCGGAGTATAAAACTGTAACACTGTAAAAGTCAACGAGGCGAACTAAGTGTTGGCTGGGCGGGAGAAGGTCGCCTGAGGCGTGCTAATACCGCATGTCATCACTAGGCTTCTCCCTCATTTTTATAGTGGGAATGGCAAGTGAAATCATGACGCGGATTTTGCATGTAAAAATTGTTTTTGCCGCGCAAGTGTAAAGATTTTTTTTGCCGGCACTGTATTGTGTGGTACTTCTCCAAGAGACGAAAATAAAAACAAAATGATCATTGAATTCAGTTCCTTAAAATAGGTGGTCTTGGAAAAATGCAAAAATCAGGAAATTTTTATGTAGTTTAGAAGTCCGAACACAGGAATTTCAGCTAATATATCGTTTTTTATAAAAAAATTCTCTCTCATTTTGTGGAAATTTACTATTAAAGTATCTACGTATTTTTTAAAGAATAATAAATTTATATTATGGATAACCTTTTCTCATGAATAACTAAATATTTGATACAGAAGTGTCAAACAAATAAAATATAAACAACCACCACTTTCTTTATCTGATCCGGGTACGTTGCCGCATACACTACACTCCAGGTTGTGTTTACAAACGTATGCAGGTTGAAATGCTAGACTTTTAATAACACAAGTATTTGGTCTGAATATGAACTCTTCTCTTTCATATTTACCAAATAATGGATTCGTAAACGTTTTGATAACTCCATTATGAAACCTAACAAAATCACATACAGTTATAGTATCTTTCAAGATCTAAGAAAGTAATTTGGTAAATTGATGCAATAAAAACATTAAACGACCGTTAGGATCTTCGCATGTACCTGCCCGTAACAGGGTCGTAATTGATATATAGATACCTCCCTTTCAATCTAACATTTTATTGGCTACTTCGTGTTTATAAATATAAAGAATATTCTTCCTTTTATCTGCAGTATTATACTGAAATAGTGTGCATTATAAAGTTCAATAGTGTCTTAAAATGTCCGAAGCCCTTTCCATCAGAAGCCGCAAATGTTTGCCCGTTGAGGCAAAAGTGATGGTTAAAAGTGTTTATTTAAAGTTAGTGGAGCGACGCCACGAAAAGTACTTTTCATTGATGGACACATGAGCTTTAACAAGCATCCCTGAACGTACACGAAAACACAAAGTTGTGTCGAAATGTATTGATTTCTATCTAGAAGACTTAATCGGCCGCAAAATTTATGAAATGTATGCAGAACAAAAAATTTCTACGTTAATGTCACTTTCACGGAGGCTGTCCGTGGATACTTGTGACATAAAATGTTCCACTACAACTTTATGGCGTATTCTACGTCGTTTGGGGTTTTTGTTCAAAAAAATAGACAAAAGGCAAGTTATAATGGGATCACGGCGCTTACAACTCAGAATGGAATATCTTGAAAAATAAATACAGCTAGATCGGAAAATCGAACGATAATCTACCTAGATGATACCCACGACACACCCAGTAAAAGGATGGATTGATAAATCCAAAAAAATAAAGGTAAAAGAATAACTATTTTACATGCGGTGTCAGAAGAAGGCTGGATACCAGAATGTCTATTTCTAGCAGCCAAGAATATTTTAGATTCTAGCTTGGATTATCATTGTGATACAACCGCTGAAGTTTCTGAAGATTGGCTTCAAAACAAATTAATGCCGAATATACCACCGAATAGCTCTATTGTGATGGATAATGCATCCTATCATAGTCGCCAAATGAATAAAGTACCAAGTTCCACCAGTAGAAAAGGGGAAATACAAGCCTTTTTGTGCGAATGTGACATATATTTCCATGAAAGTTATACAGTTAAACAATTGTTAGAAGTTTTAAAAAGGTTACCATTTTTCAAAGGAATATGTTTGTGATAAAATTGCAAAGGAAGCAGGACACGAAATAATTCGGCTTCCACTATATTATTGTATCTTTAATGCGATCGAGTTGATATGGCATAAAATAAAGTCGTGCTCACAATAATACACCAACTTTAAACAGTAGTGTGATTGAGTTGATAAAGACAGAAGTCAAAAATGTAACCGTTGAAACTGGAGAAACTGTATTCAACACGTCAAAAAAATTGAAAACTCATAATTGTATATATACAATATAAATAGTTTCGAACCTGTAAAAAAACTTATTGATTGTAACAAATGTTGGCAAGGACGCTGTAAACTGTTTTAATATATTTATGTAATTACTATATTATGTATTATTCAGTACATAAAACATTAAAATTCAACTGTCTTATCACAATAAAATTTTAAACCCAACATTTATACAATCAGGTATAATGCGGCCCTGCACGATGCTTTGTCATTAAACAGCCATAAAATAATCAGTTTCGAATCTTGTTGAATTTTGAATGGGTATAGGTAGCTAAGTCACTTTCTTAGATCGTGAAAAATACTATACCTTGTCTTTAACAATATAAAACATTTTACTGTTTACAGCACAATGAAATGATAGATCGTCAAGAAGAATATTTAAATTTTGGTACGTGGTTCCATTACTGCTTCAATATGTGTATAACTTTTTTGCGATTGGCTGCCCAAAACTAAGTTTAGAACGTTGAATTACTACTTGTAATTGCGCTTTCATAACAGCAATTAGCTTTATTTGCTAAGTATTTTTGTATACAGAATAATAAAAGTTATTTGGCTTCTACTTAGAAATTGCGATTTAATATCATATTAGCTTATAAGCAAGTACTTGTAAATACCTTGTTATGTGATGACGAAACTTTTGTCAAATAAAAAAATAGCCTGTACAAGTTTCCTGCTAATAAAATATGAAGAGTATTGCGACAACAACCCAACTATTATGACACATTGGAGGTATTACAGTTGTCAAGGAAACAGATTTTGTCTGTTAAAAAATTTAACCATCATTCAAACAATATTCCTACAATTAACGGGGCTATCCTCCATTTTTTCTTGGGGTGACAGTAACCAAGTGGAATTTAACGCTACAAAAACCCAGGCGGCAGTTTTTTCTAAAAAAGTTAACGTTGCTGAAACCGACATAGTTATGTCGGGGCACTCCATTTCTGTAACATCGTCACTCAATCTGTTGGGCGTTAATTTGGGAGCAAATATGTCCTGGCATGAACATGTTGCAGGCATAGCAAGGAGAGCTTCTCAAAAGTTAGGAATATTATTTCGAACCAGAAAGCTTCCCACTCCACAACTGTTAATTATTTACAAAGCTCAAATTCGACCAACTATGGAATACTGCTCCCATATTTGGGGCTCCGCTCCCAAACATGCACTGCATTTGTTGGATTCTGTTCAGAGAAGAGATGTTCGTCTGATTGGAGACCCGGAACTGACCGGCGGCCTTGATTCGCTGAAACATCGAAGAACGGTTGGCGACTTGAGTATGTTCTATAAGTATTTTCATGGAAAGTGTTCGAAGGATGTAGCCCGCTTAATTCCTCCCAAAGCAGTGCATGTTAAAAATACACGTCGCGCTGGTGCGTCACATCCGTATGAGGTTCAGCTTGTTACTCCGCGTACAACGCTTTTCTAGCAGTCTTTTATATGGAGAACATCATCCCTTTGGAATAATTTGCCCAGCGCTGTGTTTCCCACCGAGTACAATTTACAGCGATTCAGGAACAACGTGAATCGCTTTTTCTGCACACATGCCGTTCCTGGAGCGCTTTAGGGACTTCCCTGCAGCACGTGTGTTAGACCCATAAAAAAAAATAAAAAATAAAATTTTTACAATTTTGATATATTGAGATAAAAGGTCGATTTCTTTCAATTGCAGTTACCAAATGGCGCAAGTAATGCCAAAATAGTAATGCATTTCCAAAAATTTCAATACTTTGAAAATGTCCAATTTTAGTTATTTTCCTGTCGAAGTTTCTGTAAAATTAGCATTTCTTGTAAATCAGTTTCCCGTTTTGTAAAATAAAGAAATATTTGGCAGTTACCAAGATACAAAATAGTCGTTTAAAATACTTCATTTCATTCGTTTTAAATTTATTTTTTAAAATATATTTAAGTTTTTATATCAAATGACAAATTTCCAAATGGTTGTTTGTTGAAATTTAGTAAGCTTATCATGCTGTTCCCTTCTTTTCAAAAAATGTATGTATTCAGTGTTAATGACCGTAATTCATTTTCATTTCTCTACTTAAAATCAAATGTAATTTTAAGATTATGGTCATCCCAAATTATCCGTTGTTTTTTCAAATTTTTAAGTGGTGAAGTCTGGACTTTGTGGTTTTCAGTAGTTTTACATTAAACCACATAAGCCTGAGGGAGATCCCTCGAAAACTGCGCCGCCTGCGTTGAAGTGTTGACTTTGTCAACCACTCTGACGGCTTGCGGCTGCTGTGTCAGCCTTTGATGGAGTATTAGGTGTGCGTACTTGGTACAATTCTTTGTGACTTTACGTTCCGTAAGTACTTGGATAAGGACTAGTAAATACTGTTCTCTTGTTTATCGGTCCTAGACCGACTGATGAGCCGTGATACGGCGAAACGCGTCTCTGGATGGATTGACAAATAAGAGAGCAGTGATAAACTGCTGAAATATGGACTTTGTCTCACATATGCCTGAGGGGAATCCTTCGAAAACACCGCACCGCTTGCGTCGAAATGTTGATTTCGTCAATCTCTCTGTCGGCTTGTGACTTCTGTGTCAGCCTACGATGGAGTATTAAGTGTGCTACTTTGTACAGTTCGTTGTATTTTACCACTGGTAAAAAAAATCTAAACTTTTTATTACTATATATTGTTCCTTTTGCTTTTAATATTTAACTTCAACGTTTTATAATAATGCAGAGAAAGATATCAATTCTATCAAACATATTTTGATTCCATAAACTACACTATTGGCGTTTTTGTTTGTTTTTATACTAAATGTGTGAAAACTGTGACCTACTAACAATTTTGTCTGTGTATGAGGATAATGGTCTAAATGTTTTAAAAGGAGTGTAACATATACTAAAATGCAAAATTTATTTCATAAAATTTCAACTACAACCAAGGCTTAACAACTTGATTGGATTTATGTGTATATTATTTGCGAATCGATCTAGCATTATCCGTAATAACTAAGACATTTTTCATTTTTAGTAGAAAGATTTTTTAAACGGATTTTTTTACTTTTAGACGAGGCGCTGGCATGGGCCTGTCTTCATCCCGTCTAAGTTCCACGAAACGTGGATCGATTCAGACCAGTGGAAACGGTTCTGGAGACGATTCCACAACACAAGACGAAGCAATGGACGGTGATGAAGGACCTAACTAAGCATTTTTTAACTAATACTTAATAACGCTTAAAAATAACCTCACCATAAGGTTCATTTAATTTTAGTTGTTTAACTGTGACACATTGAGGCCTTTGGTATATACATAGTTATTTACTTAATAATTCAAAATTAATTAAACATCCCGAAGAAAAACCATTGTGATAGTCTTCCAAAATTTTATAAATATGTTTTTAAAAAATAATAATTAGTGATAGTATTGATAGCAACAAAATAACCAAAGTTCTCATGTGTCTCTTCTATATAATGGCATTTTTATTAAATTAACAATAATAAGAATATAAACATTGCTTTTGTACATATGTTGTTTAGTACTTAGCCAGTGTTTTACAGTTTTGTTCGGAATTTATTTATTCTACTGATTTCAGGTTGTAAAAAGAATGTATTTATTTTGAGGGGCAATGAAGAATTTGAGTTAGGTTCCATCAAAGGATTGATTTTTTTTGTAAAACACAACTATTGCCTTTTATATCAGCTTTTATTAGTATGATTAATTTAGTTTTTATTAGTTTTTAGCATTTTATTTATATTTAGTTATACATTTTGTATTATTTACTTTTTCTATGGTACTATTTACTCTGTTAAGACTGTAGACATGCCTTCTAAATGAGAAAAAGCTCAATAAAGAAATGAAAAGTTAGTAAACATATTAAGTATGCAAAACCAGTCTCAGTCTTAAAAACAAAAAGTATTTTTCAGTATAAGTTCACTATTTTCATATTTCGTATATTTCAACTAAATTATCCATACTGCTAACAATTATAATTAGGAGTAATTATAAATCAACATTTTGATGCATATTTTGTAGAATATATATTTTTTTGTAAAGACTATTTTAGACTACCGTCATCAGTTTTTGATATATGCATGTTTTTGTATATTAAAAAAAAACTTACCGCATTTTGTATATAAACTTAGCATACTGGGGTCAGGGCTCACATGAATATTCAGTTAACGAGTTCAATAAAATTTATATAAATCTACTTTATTGTATTTTATTTGCTTCTTTGAAACGGTAATTTTTTTAGCATCTTCTGCAATAAACGGCAATATAAACCACACATTGGAAAATATTAGAGACAAGGCCAATTTTTGGTTGTTAGTAAAAATTCGAAAAATGACGCAATTTGTCTAGTCTTTCAGCTTTTTAAAAAATATATCCAAAACTGTTCAAAATGTCAGAATTTTTGGTTAATAGCTCTAGTGTACGAGCTTTAACAGTATACAAGACAAAACAGATTAATTATTTAACGGTAAAAAAATTTCGAGATAGAAATTCTAACAGAAAAAGCTGTAATTAAATTTCACGTGGAACTTGTCTCTAAAATATTCAGAATGATCAAAAAAATATATGGCAATAATTGCTTATCAAGTTTTCGAATGACCGAATCGTTTTTTTGAAGATGACAAACACAAGAATAATAATATCATTTTAAAATGATTGAAGCACCGTTAATCCTCAACAGGTACACAAAGGTTTGCACAACTCTACACACTTAAAATTACGATAAAATAAGCGCACAAGCAACATTTTAAAAAAGTCCTATGAATCTCTAGGAATAATCGAAACTTGCTGAAATTATTTGTTACTGGTAATGAGAATGTTATCTATATAACTTACAGATAAAGCGCTAGAGTACAGAATGAAAATCTTAATATAAATAATAAATATATTAATCCAGACAGCTGGTGTTGGCTACATTTCACTCGTCAATTTTTGGTTTCAAACTAAATTTATGCGTTGAACCATTCATGGTATTTGCCTGATTTAGCACCTTGTGACTTGTCATTTTTTCGAGAACGGTGATCGTTCCAATTTGTAAGCAGTCCCGCAAAATGAGCTTAACAAGTCATTTAAATCGTATAAAGTGCATTGAGTTAGGAGGAGAATATATTGAATAAGTAAAAGAGAAAACGAGCAAATTGTTTAATTTTTTCAGTATAAAATCAAGAACTTTTTTTATTGGGATTCACTTTTGTAAAAAAATGGTTATCGATAATTTAAATGCACGTTTTTAATAATTCCAATACTCGTTTTTACTTTCCTTGTTAAAGGACAGTAGTATATTCGTGAAAAAATCACATTCCGCGTTTTTTTGCATTCGTCACATTTCAAAGGTCCCTATGCCCCATTCTCTGTCTGTGTGGTCAGTTAGCACGACCGAATATAGGTATACATATAATAGATACAATAAATAAATATATATATATATATATATATATATATATATATATATACCATATATATATATATATATATATATATATATATATATATATATATATATATATATATATATATATATATATATATATATAATATATATATAATATATATATATATATATATATATATATATATATATATATATATATATATATATATATATATATATATATATATATATATATATATATATATATATATATATATATATATATATATATATATATATATATATATATATATATATATATATATATATATATATATATATATATATATATATATATATATATATATATATATATATATATATATATATATATATATATATATATATATATATATATATATATATATATATATATATATATATATATATATATATATATATATATATATATCATATATATATATATATATATATATATATATATATATATATATATATATACCATATATATATATATATATATATATATATATATATATATATATATATATATATATATATACCATATATATATATATATACCATATATATATATATATATACCATATATATATATATATATATATATATATATATATATATATATATATATATATATATATATATATATATATATATATATATATATATATATATATATATAAAATATATATATATATATATATATATATATATATATATATATATATATATATATATATATATATATATATATATATATATATATATATATATATATATATATATAAAATATATAAAATATAATGTATATATATATATATATATATATATATATATATATATATATATATATATATATATATATATATATATATTACAGTAGACACTCGGTAGTGTGAACGGAAATCTCGCATGACGTGAACATGTTATTAATTAACTCAGGCCACCATATACCGTTAACAAGCAAACCTTCGCTAATGGAAACAAACAAATAATGCCATCCATTCTGAAAAATCGATACAGTTGCGGTTGCGCACTATTGTAAATCCACGGTACATTCGGTACTTCCCAGTCGTATAAGCTAAAATATATTCGTTTCGTGAGATCGTTCGTTGTTAATAGGTGGTGTCTGCGTATTTGGGCTACGTAATTTCTGTTTATTTCGATGAAATGTCTCTTAAAAAACCAAAGTGTTTTACTCTTTACGAAAAATCGCTAGTGATTCAAGGATTATTAGCCAAAAAATATGGTATAGTAAAATCTACAATTTCTAAGATAAAACAAAAAAAGAACTAATTTCTAGAGCTGTGAAAGATACATATATCGGACCAAGTAAAAGACAAACATTAAAGAGTTCGGGGTTTCCCAGAATGGAAAAAAAAATTGTATGTGGTTTTTGGATCAACGAAATAAAAATTATATTGTGAGTGGGGAAATGACTAAGCAAAAAGCAAGGCTAATTCATTCACAAATTTAAAAAAATGATAAGCCATTTACGGCTAGTGAAAGATGGCTACAACGCTATAAAAAGCGATTTGGGATTCGCTTCTTGAAGATTTCTGGGGAAAAATTATCCTCTCAACCAGAACTCGTGGATCCGTTTAAAATTCAGTTAAAAAATAAAATGGAGGAACTTGGTCTCACTTTGGAGCAACTTTATAATGTTGATGAAACAGGACTTTATTAGAAATTGCTACCAAAGAAAACATTTGTCTCGGCGGCAGAAAGAACTGCAGCTGGTAGAAAAACCTAATGGCAGCCTGGAATTATCTTCATCCAGAAATTATAAAAAAATGTTGGAGGAATATTTTGGAGGGGGTGTGCTCAAATTTTGATGACGACGAAAATGTGCCATTCGCTGTTTTGAAACGCCGTTAGGCCAACGACAACTTAGTTTCCAAATCACTTGAACTTCTGCACGGAGTTGCGCCTCAGGTAAGTCTTTTTTCCTACACATACAAATATTTTTTATTGGCTCTTGTTTTGTTTAATTATGGGTGATTTTGACGAATCTGATGTCTTGCAGTGGAATCAGTGTGACAATGATTTTAAAGATGATGTAAGTGAAGACCATCAAAGTGATGAAATTGAGAAGGTCGAAGAAAATCCTGAATTATCGAACATCAGTATCGTTAGATAGAGTCATAGAGGCTTTAAGTGTAGTAAACCAGTGGGCAGAAGCAAGTGACATTGACGTTAATGATCTTATAGTTATAAAAAGACTAAGAGATAAAGCCATTTTGCAGAAGACTAAAAGTTCCTATAAACAAATAAAAATATTTGATTTTTTATCAAAAAATGACTTTTATCAGCTTGTTTTTATTTTTTCGTTTTGTTTTGATGATAATGATCATTTTTTCATGTTTATATTGTTAATTATAGATTTTTATTAAATATTTAATATAACCTTCGTTAACGTGAATAAATCGATAACGTGAACAGACGTTGTTTTTTTGGGTTCACACTATCGAGTGTCTACTGTATGTATATATATATATATATATATATATATATATATATATATATATATATATATATATATATATATATATATATATATATATATATATATATATATATATATATATATATATATATATATATATATATATATATATATATATATATATATATATATATATATATATATAATATATATATATATATATATATATATATATATATATATATATATATATATATATATATATATATTATATATATATATATGTATATATATATATATATATATATATATATATATATATATATATATATATATATATATATATATATATATATATATATATATATATATATATATATATATATATATATATATATATATATATATATAATATAACCATATATATATATATATATATATATATATATATATATACCAACCATATATATATATATATATATATATATATATATATATATATATATATATATATATATATATATATATATATATATATATATACCAGCCAGGAATGGAACCTATAGTTTTGGGCAATATCAGTTTAGATTAAGGGAGTGACAGAGGTAGGGGACGATAAATTTTGTGAATTTTCAAGAACTTCAATCATTTCGTCACGTTTCATAGGTTCCTAGATTACAGAAAACATAGTGCGCCATTTACATCGATCTGTCTGTTGTCATGAACGTGTAATATATATATATATATATATATATATATATATATATATATATATATATATATATATATATATATACACATGAATTAATAGGACCGGTTGTTTTTGGGCGATACCGCTCTAGGAAAAGGAAGTGACAGGGGTAGGGGACGATAAATTCTGTGAATTTTCTATATTATTCTTCTTGCTTTTAAGTTGAATAATAAACAATTTTTAGGTATAATTATTTATAGTCAAACCCATAAGGGTTTAAAGAGGTGGTAAAGGGTGTTTGAAGGGAATATATATATATATATATATATATATATATATATATATATATATATATGTATATATCATGTTATATGTCATTCAGGATTGTTGCACTAGCGGAATCTGAAAATTGTGTAATTTTTCATGATTTTCAATTATTTATGGCCAAACAAAAGAGGTGTGAGAGCGAATGCTTCGTATATATCGTGTTACATGTTCTTTTTGACGTTCCTGGAATCGAAGTACCCAAAAAAAAATGTGTTTGTTCTCATTACTTTTAATGATTTATGGTCAAATATATAAGATTAGAAAGAATACTTCATATATACTATGCTATATGCTTTTTTTCTCTCGTAGCGCCATATCTAACACGGACGTATTTCCACAGACTAAAGTGATTTATAATTTAATACCACCTCCGAGCGGCTTTAGTAGGCAGGTTGCCATTGTTTTCCCGAGAGAGGCGACCGTCATGTTGTAAATTATATTTTATTCTTTACTTATCTTTTTTATTATTATTTCCTGAGCCGAGATACGAACTCGAGTCGCTGGCGTCGAAATCAGACATGTCCCCCTCTTTCAGGCCGCCGTTCTTTTTAGGATTCTTGGAATCGAGGGATTCAAAAATTGTTATTTTTTCGTTATTTTCAATTTTAACGAAATTGAATGTTGAGGAAAATATTCGATTTCAGTTGTAAATAGTTCTGAAGCCTCTACCCCACTTTTTTGCTAAATATTATCTTAATATGCTTTTTAATGTAAGCCTTGAGTATAGGTATAACCTTTTTAATCCATTTTACTTCCATCGCTAATGGATATACTCGTGACAAAAATATACCTCATTTGAGATTGTCTGGATCATGAAAAAGAAATTTAAATTTGCTTCAATTTCTCTGTATAAAAGTTGCGCCACTTTAACATTTTAAGTATTACGAGACGCACAAGAATTAGAGGTGGAATTTTTTTACAAAATCACGTAATTTATTGATAATTTTTGTTGAATATACTAATAAATCAACGCCATAATAACCTCTAAAAAATAAAGGAATATATGAAGTTCATGTTTTCTTCCTTTCATGTTAGGTCATGTTTTTGCTGAAGTCTTAAGAGTCTTGTTGATTAAACTTAAATTTACAACAAAGTTATTTTCTGGAGAGGTGAGTTAATTCTTCGATTATAATAATTTATATTTTTAATTCCTTGCTGTTCTATACATTTTTTCAGTTTGGAGACAATCAAGTTCCTAATCTAGTTAAAAAAAAATATTCAGAAAATACTAATCAGGAAAGAGAAAAGGAAGATTTATATAGGGTCTAATAAATAGTTCAAACATGAGACCCGTTGTTATCACTTTTAAAAACGTAAATAAATATTCACAGAAGCGTTTAACCCAAAAAAGTATATTTCCCGCATTCCGACTAAAATAAATATATAGCGTACAAAGATGTATAAGAAAAGTTCGCTGATAAATCTAACAAAGATCATGGCAACATCAACAAACAAACATGGGGGAAAGCACTTCATTATCGGATAAAAAAGTCTGTTATCTGGATGTAACTTTAAATGCTATAAAGAAGGAATCAGGATAATGGAAACCAAAAATTATTTACTAAAAAAGAACAAAATATTGTTATAAAGCTAACAGTCATTTTACTAAAGAATTTCACTATATATCGAAGTGGTCTACTTAAAAAGGAGAATTTTGTGTTGCCAGCTTTCCTAATCGACGCTTCAACACTGGAGATTATTTTTTTCAACCGGAATGTTCTTAGTCGAAATAACCCTTAGACAAGACTAATTTTTGGACTTCAATAGCCGAGCTGTGAATAGATTGAATACTTTGTTTTTAAGCGCATCTTCAGGTTTTTTCAACTTCAGCAAAGTTCTTCCTTTTTGCTGAGTGATTTGTTCGTGAATCTTCTCTACTTGGAGATTGGTGATTTTATCTAAGGTATCGAACATATCACGTTCTAGAACAAAAGACAATTTTCTGAACTGAATTTCTAACTACGGGCATTAGTATCCAAATTTCTTTTATCTGACTAACGTCTTGCTTGCTTGTATGTAAATAAAGGGTGCGGGCCTTGATATAATCTGGTGTCCTATTTTTAGTGCTACTCCTACATCTTTATCTCAAAATTTTAAGAGAAAGGCTAGCTGGCAGGGAATCTTTTTCTTGGTATTGCGAAGATCGTTAAAAACTTTAGTATCCGTTTTGATTTCCTCCCCATAGAGGGTTGCTAACGTGGATCTGAAGCTCTCATGGTCTTGGTTAGATGAGAAACCGCGATTCTTGGAATTATACCGTGTCAGTTTGGAGTAGCTTCCCGACGATGGGCTCGAGAAAACACAAGTAAAGTACTTATAACTTTTGGGTTTCACCGAATCATGACCCAGTGTACTAATCATTTGTCACGTGTTGATTACTCCAAATTGGCACGGCTTAATCACAAGAACCACAATGCCTCATATTTGGTAGTCGTAAGTCATCTAAAGAAGACATGGTGCTGTTGAAAGAATCACCATAGTAATTAAAATGAAGTGGTCATCTTACCAAAAAAACTTTGTCTCATTTTTATTAATTTAGAAATGATTTAGTATCGATTAAGGCCTTAGGCCACTGTAGAAGCATGAAAATGAACCAACTTTTAAACATTTTTTCCGGACTGAAAAAAAAAAAATTAAATGAACCACATATGTATCGAGGTACAAAAATATAGTTCTGGATATATTTTACAAAATGGCGATACAGTGCAGCTATTTAAAAGACATCTTTTTAAAAAAGGGCTCCTGGGCATGCAGAATATCTTGAGTAAATTTGATACTGTAACAAAAAAAATTCTGCTTAATCTACATGATTGATTAAGTACGTTTTAAAATATTGATTTTTCGAAAAATCGCATGCTTTTGAAAAAAAATCTCATTTTTCGAAAAAATTGACAGAAATTTGTTTTGCAATATTTAATATTTCGTAAAAATGCTAACGTGCTTCTCTTCAGAATCTATTACAGAAGCTACAGTTAAAATTTGAAGTCAATTGGATAAAGATTGTTTAGTTATGCTGCAAGCCGATTTGAAAAACATGTTTTGAGATAAACGCGCTTAAAGTTTCAACTACTGATTTTTAGCTTTTCAAATTGAAAATTGCTATAATAAAAAATGTTTTACTGTGTCTGCGATCCCGGCACCATATAAGTGGCCTTCTAAATTGATATTTTCTTCTGTTCTTCTCGTGGATTTGGAGGCCGAGCGTGCCTGTTTGGCACCATCAGACAATGACAACTGGGCAGCCCCATTGGCAACTATAAGACCTCCATAATCTTCATAATACTAGATAAGCCATCATTAAATACGCATACAGATACATCCGTTGCGATGTCAAGCACTTTTTTATTGCTCGAAACCTTCTTTGGGGGTTACCACACGGTCAAATTAAAACATTCGTTATTATCTTGCGTATATCCGCTCGTTTGGGTCGGCTTATGTTTATAAGAATTTATACTATTTTCAGCCGTTGCTCTTTACCATGAGCGCCAAAATACGTAATTTCATACGTTCTGATACGGCATGACTTTCTTGACTTAGAGTGTTTAAACATATTTTTAAAAATTTGTTTTCAGTATAAAACGATTTCTATTATATTTTTAGATGCTAAAGGATTGATTAAGCAAATAAAAAAAAAAGATTTTTTCAAAAAATTGCAGTAGCCTAAGGCCTTAATTCCATAAATTCTTAAGTTTATAGTTTTTTTAAAAAGAGATCTAACAATTGCCATTTTAGAAATATTATGTACACCTTTTAGTTGGCTATCTTTACTTGCGAGCTGTAGATTATTTTTCCATAAAAGAATTATTACTCGTCAGGTTATACACAAATAACCCAATATTTTATTTAAAAAACCTATACTGTATTTTACATATCTATAATTGGTTCTATGGATATTGTTACCAGTTCTTTGATCTTTAAAACTCTAAAATAAAAATATAAGTAGAATTTTTGTATGACACTAATTATTGATAGTTGATCCATAAATTCAAAAATGGTTAAGAAAAAGTAATAAAACTATTCCCGATAAACCGATAACCCATCTGACTGCGCCAGGGAGGTCTCCGATGTTATTTTGGCTGGTATGGAAGCTTACATCCCTTTTTCGAAGAAATGCTCCTCCAACGGCAAGCCTTGGTTCGACCGAAAATGCAAAGAAGCTGTTGCTTCTAAACATATTGCCTACCGACAATGGCGTGAAAATCCTAACACCGTAAATCGAAACATCTTTGTTCATGCCCGGAACAGATGCAAGGGAATTATCGACGAAACCAAGGAGGCACACAATCAACGAATTAGAAACAAACTTCTCGCTTGTCCCAACAATTCCAGGTCCTTTTGGGCAGTCGCTAAGGCAGTTAGTCAAAATTTTACCAAATCCACCATACCACCACTCACACGGCCAGGTAATTCCATTGCAACCACACCTGTTGAGAGAGCGAACTTGTTGGCTGAACTTTTTGCTTCACATTCTACTGTCGATTTCCAAGGAAAAACACCACCTACTATTCCCATATTGCAGTCAAGGATGCCCGATGTTGTCTTCAGACAGCGTATCATAAAACGTATTTTGATGAAGCTAGACACCAAAAAGGCTTCTGGCGCTGACGGAATACCTGCCATAGTTCTCAAAAACTGTGCAAGCGAACTAACACCAGTTTTCTGTAGACTTTTTAACCTATCCTACAGAAAGGGAATATTTCCGTCCTGCTGGAAATGTGCCACGGTTCAGCCGATACCTAAAAAAGGTAAGAAGACCTTGCCAAATAACTACCGACCAGTTGCACTGCTTTCAATAATATCGAAAGTCATGGAAAAGGTTATCAATGAGCATCTTCTAAAATATCTTGAACGATTCAATATGATTAGCGATCACCAATATGGTTTTCGTAAACATAGATCAACAGGAGATCTTCTGACTTATGTAACACATGTTTGGAACAACGCAATTGAACACTTTGGAGAATCTCGAGCGGTTGCTCTTGACATATCCAAGGCATTCGACCGTGTTTGGCACGATGGACTGTTGGCTAAGTTGCGCTCTTATGGTATGTCTGAAAGGTTCTGTTTGTGGCTCTCATGTTTCCTCAGAGAGCGTTCTTTACGAGTGGCGGTCGACGGATTTCTTTCTAACACCCTCACTATCAACGCTGGTGTGCCCCAGGGCTCCATACTGTCTCCTACTCTCTTTCTCATTTACATTAACGATCTGCTGGAAAAGACCGGGAATCCAATCTATAGCTTTGCAGATGACAGTACGCTTGTCTCTTCATTCACCTTGAACGCTCGGACATCGGCTGCTCAGGCGAATGTCCGCAGACAGCAGGAGGTCGTTCAACTGAACAAAGACCTGGAAGAAATTCTATCTTGGGGTGACAGTAACCAAGTGGAATTTAACGCTACAAAAACCCAAGCGGCAGTTTTTTCTAAAAAAAGTTAACGTTGCTGAACCCGACATAGTTATGTCGGGGCACTCCATTCCCCTAGCATCGTCGCTCAATTTGTTGGGCGTTAGTTTGGGAGCAAATATGTCTTGGCATGAACATGTTGCAGGCATAGCAAGGAGAGCTTCTCAAAAGTTGGGAATATTATTTAGAACCAGAAAGCTTTACACCCCACAACAACTGTTAATTCTTTACAAAGCCCAAATTCGACCAACTATGGAATACTGCTCCCACGTTTGGGGCTTCGCTCCCAAACATACACTGCATTTGTTGGATTCTGTTCAGAGAAGAGCGGCCCGTCTGATTGGGGACCCGGAATTGACCGGCGGCCTTGATTCGCTGGAACATCGAAGAACGGTTGGCGACTTGAGTCTGTTCTACAAGTATTTTCATGGAAAGTGTTCGAAGGATGTAGCCCGCTTAATTCCTCCCAAAGCGGAGCATGTTAGAAATACACGTCGCGCTGGTGCTTCGCATCCGTATGAGGTTCAGCTTGTTACTCCGCGTACGACGCTTTTCAAGCAATCTTTTATATGGAGAACGTCATCCCTTTGGAATAATTTGCCCAGCGCTGTGTTTCCCACCGAGTACAATTTACAGCGATTCAAGAGCAACGTGAATCGCTTTTTCCGCACTCGTGCCGCTCCTGGAGCGCTTTAGGGACTTCCCTGCAGCACGTGTGCTAGACCAATAAAAAAAAAAAAAAAAAAAAAAAAAAATTCATCATAAATTTATAAATATATTCCAAAAGTGATTATTTCATTAAGAAAATTATAAATAAACTATAAATTTATTCTAAAAACCATAAAAACATCTATTTCTAAAAAAGCAGTAAAAAAAAGTAAATAACCCTAAATTTGTAAATAAATATTTTTAATCAGAATCAAAAAGATCAGTATGATTCGACCGTAACTATAAAAATAGATCTTTCTTACTTCAGATCAAATACGTTGCGTTTAGGAGGTTCAATTAATTAAATTCCAACCAACATACAATCGGCAGCAATCACATGTGATATATTCTAATACTCCTCATAAATTTTAGTAGCATTCAAAACCCGGCATTGGAAACTTTTCGCTGTAACTACCAATTTCTTCCCGTAATTTTTCCACTTTTGGACTAAATTCCGAACCGTGAACTGCTTTTTTAAAGTCTACTATTTTAGGACCAGACTTTTCACTAATTTCTTTAGCTAATTTAAGCGCCCTGTCCATAAACTCCACCACTTGATCGATATCTTTTTCCTTGAAACCTCTAGTTGTAAGTGCGGGAGTACCTAAAATTCAAATTATACAGTATTAAATCGGAAAAATTAAAACACAGCACTAGTGAAAATAGACAAAATATGTACAGTTACATTTTTCTATTCGGGTTCATTCACTGGACGAATACCCCATTCCTTTCACCCCATATATCTTTTACTATAAATTATTAGCTAAAATTTTATAAAATATCCCAACCAAAGCCAGGAAAAAAATCTCATAATATTGAAACTGTACAAAATTTAATGATCCCCACACTCTTTCCTGTTAACATTAAAAATAATGTAATATTTTGATACATCAACTCAAAGATTTCTAAAAGAAGACCTATAATGCAATAAATGCGAAATTATCCTTTCCCACTCCTTATATGTTGCATAATTACCATATTTATAGTAAATAAATATCTATACTTAAAATTTGTTTATTATCGCAACCAAAAATCTAGAAAAACTCCTATAAAACTACTGAAAATATACAAAGCTTGACTACTCTTTTACCCCTTTCCCCCCATTAAAGTTGAAAGTAATAAAAAAAAATTATTTTCATATTCCTAGACACCAAAACCCGACCTATAACACCATATATATATATATATATATATATATATATATATATATATATATATATATATATATACATATATATATATACATATGAAGTAACCCCTTTAACCCCCTACCCCACCCCTTTAACCTCAAACAGATTTTACTATAAATAATATACTTAATATTTGTTCAGTACATTAGCCAAAAAACCTCTGTAAATATCTCAAAATTCTATTGCCATTATACAATAATAAACGATCTTCGCCCCTTTCAGTCCCCTCTTGGGTTAAAAAATGAAAGCAATGAAAAAATAACCTAATTTTTGAATTCCTGGATTTCAAAAAACTCTCTAATCTCCTCCTCCACCACTCCCTTATGTTTTACTATAAATATTCATGCATAAAATGTGTTTATTATTTCAACAAAAAAACCATAAGAAATTACCATATTACTAAAGCCATATAAAATTTATCGACTCCCACCCCTTTCACCACCTTAGCTTCTAGCAATATCGTTCAAAAACCTTAGGCTTTATCCCTTCGTTACCTAGTATCTATGTGCAAAGTTTAAAATTGATATCTCATTCCATTCGAGAGTTACCGAGCCAACAGACAGACAGACTGTTTTTCGTGATTAGGGACCCTAAAACGTGTAGAAAAGGAAAAATCTCGGAGTGTAATTTTTCACGAAGAAAAGTAAAAAATGCCAATATCAACGTTAAATTGATCAATAATAACGCTTTCTCCACCAAGCCGCTATAAAAATAGAAGATACTAAACATAAACGCGTAACTGAAACACCAGTAATTTTCTATGGAAAATCTTCACCTCTATACTTTTATTATATCAGCAATATAAGGGCTACTGTCGTATTGGTCACCGTAGTTACTACTATAATAATTGTTTTTAATCTAATGAATTTAAAATTGATGCTTTAGTTTCATTTAGACGAGTTCAACCGAGATTTAAATATGGGCTGCTGCACCTGGAGAGGTTTCCAGTCCTATTAAACAATCGGTAATGCCTTTTTAAATTTTTATGTGTTTGATCTATAATGTTCAGCAATTACCTAATATTAGAAGAACAACGAATGAGCCACATACACGATTATTAATCTTTTAACCACCATTTTCTTTCTTGCAGATCGACATATCTGCAGGATATTAGGAATCTCAAATTAATAATTTTATATATAAATTTTAAAAAATCAATATCACCTATAATTATAGGTGCTAAAGCCAACTGTTTACTTTTTACCAGACAATGTGGTCTGATATGTCAACAGCGAGTAATTGTAAATATCTCTCCTTCTAATATTCTCACCCAGCTTGTAGTTACCGAAAATTGCAGTGCAGTACACATTAGCAAACATAAAAATTAATTGTTGATAGGACTCACAAGAATTTCATAAAAAAGGTTTTTTTTTATATTTCACGTGGAGGTAAGATTTTTGAAAAACCAGATTCCTAGCCTGATTTGGATTATTTAAATCCCCAAGAACTTGATATTGGTTCATATTAAATAAAATTAAATTTTTTCAGTAAATGTCATTACGTCAAAACTATTATATCAAAAACAGGCTAAACAGTTTAAATTAAAAAAACCCAGAATGTATTGCAAAAATAAGTGAATTTTATTGTACATTTAATTCAAAAACATGATTTGTGAAACAAAAAGTCAATTAGAACCAAAATTTGTCGTTAAAGGAAATCAAACATTCTCCTAAGTAAAAAACTTAAGAATTTATAAGAAAATTGCGTGAAAGCAACAATGTAAAAAAATATATTATTACTAACACCTTTTTTAAGATCCTGCTTAATGATTTTTATATATTTCGTTTCTGACCCAATTTGGAGTTTAAATTTGAATATATTTTTACGAAAAGGGACAATAAAAAATGTACGTGTCTTTGATCGATTAGAAAACTTTAGTTCAGTTGGTAAATCATTTACTTGGAAAACCGAAAGCCCGCGTTGAATTCCCTATGGAAGTATAAATGGTTTTCAATTTTTTTCATTAATTCATTTAAATACCACTACAATATATTTATTAAGGCGTTCATTGCGCCTGACTTGATGATTGAAGTAATATAAATTGTAAAATATAAGATAAGATCTTCTGCGTAAAACATTATTATCTTACATATGTTAGTTGTACCACACTTTCAGTAGTAACAAATTTAGGATTCATGACGTTATATATTTAAACTACTTACCTAATCTAATTCCAGAAGGATTCATGGCACTCTTGTCCCCAGGAACGGTGTTTTTGTTACAAGCAATTGAGACTTCTTCTAAAATGTATTCGCCCTTTGCTCCAGTTAGTCCGACAGATTTTAAATCAACCAAGACTAGGTGAACTTCTGTATCACCAGTAACTATTTTATAACCCTAAAAAATATAACAAGATTATTTTATTGGTTTATTAATTTCAATTAGTAGATTTTAAATAGTCTAAAAATATAAAGGTTGTACATTTAAATTTTTATATTCAATTTTAGTAAAACATTTCTTCGATAATTTATCTGGTATATAAAAAAAAATAAATAATTTTTTATGTCATCGAATGGGGTGTCGAAGAACTGTTAAAAATCGCGATGCCCCGACCCATCTCTAAAAGTACTAATAAAAAAATTTCGAAAAAATCTGGAACATTCTCCGTAAGGTACAGATTAAATGAAAATTATTATGATAATTTATCTAGTATATAAAAACGGAAACAAACTTTGTTGAAACTCATTTGGGGTGAGTTTTGTGAAATCACTGATCATTTTATACCTTAACGAAAATTTTTATTTTAAAAGCAATCACCGTACGGAACACTAATTGCACAAGTCCGATTTGTACTTGGCCTTTTTTTTATATCAAAATCAAGGTCAAACTTTTGGGAAGACAGATCGCTATCCTGTTAAAGTACCTAAAAACTTGATATACCCTCATATATATTAAAATCTGATCATGTTAGAAAATGTTATTTCGTCAAAACTTTTACCTTATTAAAAACAGCTTGAATTTAAAAAATATGGCAGATACTGCAAACATGAAATATTTTACAAAAATAAGTGGAATATATCAACTAGTGTCTGAAGGTTCAGTTTTGGCCAAAAATATCAATTTTGGCTGCAGTTTCGAAACTATGATAGTAATGTTTCAACTTATTATTTAGTTACGATTAGTAGTTCTTTCTAAGTAAGAAATCTAGTTTTTTCTTGGAATGTTCAGTAAAGTCTCCTAAACATTCTGTAAACAGAAATCTTATCACATAATAAAATTAGAAAGACACTTTAGTAAGAGTGATACTATACCGACTGTGTCATAACGAGATTCACTCAAAAATTTAATGGAAAAAATTTCCTAGAGATTTTCACAATTTGATATATATATATATATATATACAGTAATACCCCGCTTAGCGCGACCCCGTTACGCGCGGTTTCACTATAACGCGAATTTCAAATTTCGCGCTCATGTTATATTACTCTTAGACAATGCCCCAGGACATCCAACCTCACTTGATACGCCCAGAGACTTAAAAGTGTACGTAAAGTTCCTTCCACCAAACACTACGTCAATATTACAACCTATGGACCAGGGAGCAATAGCAAACTTCAAAGCTTATTACCATCGCCGCACTTTTAGCCAACTAATTCATGAAACTGACGGGGAAGGAAGACAGTCTATGCGAGAGTGGTGGAAGTCATACAACATTATGAAGTCTATTCACAACATAGAAGAGGCTTGGAAGGAAGTTAAAATGAGTTGTATGAATGGGGTGTGGGCGTAATCTTTGGCCAGATGTAGTGGAAGCACCTAGAAGAATTGTCCAGATGCAGAGACAAGTGCTTGAAGACATTGCTGCAATGATAGAGGGGTCTGAACTTGAAGATGTCACGGTAGAAGATCTCGTAGAACTTGTAGCAACGCACGACGATCCTATTAGCAATGAAGATCTGATCGAGTTACAGAATAATCCTATCTACGATGAGGAAGAACAAGTAGAAGAGAAAGTTTTATCTTCAGGGGAAATACAAAATGCACTTTCAAAAATTTATTCAGGTTTGGACATATTGCAGAGTATAGACAATAATGATGACCGTGTCTTGACCGTGTGTCAAACAATTAAAAACAGTGTTGGGTGTTATGAACGTATTTTACAAGAACGTAAACAAAACGTTACCCAAAAGACAATAGATGTATTTTTCCGTAAAAAATAAGAGTATGTATTGCATAAAGTGTTCTTAGAATTAAAGTGATTGATTAAAATGATTTGTATTTTTTTGTATTAAATTTTGACTATGTTTAATCATAAACCTCGATATACGCGAATTTCAGTTAACGCGATTTTTTTCGGAACGTATCCCTCGCGTAAAGCGGGGTATTACTGTATATATATATATATATATATATATATATATATATATATATATATATATATATATATATATATATATATACATATATATAAACAATACAATCTCGATTATCCGAATCGCGATTATCTGAAATCCGGCTTATCCGAAACAAACTGTTAAAAAGCTAATTTTATTCCCATTAAACGAAAAAATCCCCATTATTCGAAACAGACGATGAGTGGTTTTCTAAACGCGTCGGGGACTCCCCGACGTCTAGAATTTCACCGCTGTGTGTGTTTTGGTTAGTCGACGAGTGTTATAAGTTACTCATTACGTCTATTATTATCGCAGAGGTAATAGTTTCGTTTTAATAGAAACTTTTCAAAATAGAGCCTCATTATAATAAGCGTAAACGTGTTGTTATTACCTTAAAAGAGAAACTTGAAGCAATTCAACAATTAGATAATGGCGAACTTCTTAAAACTATAGCGAAGAATTTAGGTGTAGCCGTGTTTCAGAGTGGAGAAAAAATCGCAAAAAACTTGAAATATGGTGTAGTATTTTGTCATCGCCCACCCAGGAACGAAAAAGTATGAAAAGCGGTGAATACCAAAAAGTGGATCATTCTTTATTTTTATGGTTTACACAGAATCGAGAATGTGGAATACCAATTTCAGGAACAATTTTAAAACATAAGGCAGTGTGGCACATTTTTGGCCTCAATTGCTCTTTTTATTGCGACTAGATTAGTGCCTTCTCTGTGGTTTAATTTTGGAGCAGCATCATGTAAATTATTTTTACTAGACTTAATAAATGAACTTTTACGTTTATTAAGTTAGACAACTGTCGAATCTACTCCCCTGGACGGAGCGGAGTTCTGTAATTACTAATTCTATATAAGACTATACCTTTGATTTAAAAATGGTACAGAGTATTCTTAGTAATCTCTAACACAATACAATGATTCGGTTCGAAGAGAGATAATCCATAACAATCCACACTAAAAGTCCTTGCGATCTTCTTCAATTAAAAATTTGCTGCCTCACATTCTCTTTTTACCGAAGTTATATAGATTCATTTTTTATTTACTTGTTACAAAATTTTAAAATGTATGATACTTGCCACCCATACCTTCAATAATGCCCTTTTAGGACAATGTGGAATTTTGATGGCGTAATTTTAAAGTTTTATTTCTAATAAATCTCAACAATTCTCAATAAGAAATGACTTAAAACCGGTCAAAATCCTTTTAATATACACCTGGGAAGCTTCTGAGAGTAAATATTACCTTTTGTTTAACAGCCAGAAAACTGAACATCTCCAAAAATCTGAATTGGATATTAGATTTTTCTCTCATAAAGATATTTATTTCATTTACTCTAGAAGTAACTCTCGTGTGGGCGAAAGTTCTGTTTATTTTTAGTGTTCTGCAAGGAACACTTATGGGCTCACTTAGGCGTCCCTCTGTCTGTCCGTTTGTCATGCCCGATTTTCTCCGAAACAAGTTGACATAGAAAGTTGAAATTTGGCTCAAATATAAGAATCGTTGACCCAATTAGAACCGCGTAGTTTTGAAAATAACATTTTTACGTAATGGGTAAGTTTTGGAGGGGTGAAATCGGAAGTAAAAAAAAATTACCAGATCATCGAGTGGGGTGTCAAATGAAAGCTTGTGAAAACACGACTTCAAAAATATATATTATGTAATATTGCTCACACTTTTCTTTGTATTATTTTTAAAAGATGGAAAAAATCTCTGTCCCCCCCACCCTATCTCTTATTGTTAATTATTTTCCTTATGATTCAATTTTACTTACTAATTTGATCAGTTCGCTCTTCATAAATACTTTTAAGCGAAGAGTTGCCGGTTATTGAAGCGCCTGTAAATTTTTCTGCAAGTGATGGATGACTAGACAGATGGAAAAAAAGACATAGTGTACGTCAACTGAAAGTTTCTGCAGAAATATTGTCGGCTGATGTATCTGCTGCAAAAAAATTTGCAGAGAATTTTGAGCAGCTTATGAAAGAACATGGTTTCCAACCAGACCAAATCTATAATTGTGATAAAACAGGCTTGAACTACAAAATGTTGTCGTCAAATACCTTAGCTTCAAAAACGGAAGCTGAAGCACCTGGTTACAAACATAGCAAAGAACATATTACTGTTCTTGCATGCAGTAATGCTTCTGGAAGACACAAACTCCCATTATTATGTATTGGTAAGTCAGCAAATCCACGAACCTTTAAGAATATTCGTCGCAATGCTTATCCTGTTTTGTATAAAAATCAAAACAATGCCTTGATAAACGCGACTCTATTTAAAGACTAGTTTTTTGGATATTTTGTTTCCAAAGTGGAAGTTTTTTTAAAAGAACATGGTTATCCTAGAAAATGTATTCTGTTACTAGATAACGCCCCCCACTCACCCAAGTGCGGAGCAACTTGAAAGTGGGGAAATAAAAGCAATGTTTTCTGCCGCCTGCTGTAACTTCTCTCGTTCAGCCTATGAATCAGGGTGTATTGGAAAACTTAACACGCAATTACAGGCGTTTGTTATTGGAGCATATTTTACAAGAAGTAGATAAAGGTGGCAATCTTACTGATTGTCTAAAAAAGATAATTTGATAAATGTTTATATATATATATATATATATATATATATATATATATATATATATACTCTGGAAAAATCTTGGTCAAAATTGATTCCACAAGAGGAGAGACATTACTCGGAGGGAGAAACAGAAGATAATGAAAGTTTACATCAAATTATTACAAGAATATCAGGATGTGAAAGTGTTACGGAAACCGATGTTTGTGAATGGTTCAACAGTGTGATAGTGTGGAAGATGAAATGACTGACCAAGAATTAATTAAAAATGTATGCAAAAATGCTAATAAAATAAACAGTGATGACGATGATGATAACGAAGTAGAAGCCACTGACAATATTCCAGTAAAACTGTCACATTCAGAAGGACTAGAGGCCCTAGAAAAAGCGTTAACTTATGTAGAACAACAAGAAAATGCAACCGCCGCGAACGTTTTGCTTATCAAACGTTGGAGAGACATTGCAGCCAAAAACAGCACTAACGCAAAACGAATGCAGTTAAAAATTACCTCATTTTTAAGACATTAAAGTTAAGAATAAATTGTTTTATTTTCGATTTTCCGTACATATACATAAAATAAGTAAACTAATTGTTCTATTCTTTGCTTTAATAAATACCTATGTACGTAATAGCATATCGTATAAATGCTTTTAAGTCAATCTGCAATGTTGTATTCATTCTAAACTTCTTATTTTATAAAAAAAAAAAATCGGATTAACCGAAATTTCGATTATCAGAAATCACTTTGGTCTATATTATTTCGGATAATCGAGATTCTACATATATATATATTATATATATATATATATATATATATATATATATATATATATATATATATATATATATATATATATATACATACACCCAGTGAAGTCTGCTTATAACGAACCCGCTTATAGCGAATTTCCAGTCCAAACAAACTATTTTATAATGCACGAAAAAACTTCCATAAGCCCAACGCAAATTTTTATCGGTTATAACGAACTTCCGAATAAAGCGAACTAAATTTGGATGTTTTGTGTCCGTTTATAACGAACTTGCCACTCCCTGTGCCCGATGTCGCACGACTTGATCTAAGGAATTCACCGAAACTTGCTGGGAACTCTTATGCTACTTGTTTCCGCCACGTCGCCAGTTCGAGCAGTATTATTTTCAATTTACTTGTGTTATGCGGTTCTAATGCATATTTGATTAAAGTAACAAAGTGAATGTTTAAGTTTTTATTTTAAAATGTGTACACAAAAACGTAAAGCGAAAAGAAAATAGAGTTAAACCAAGTGATGTTTGCAAACAGTTGAATTTAACTAAATCTACGGTTTCTACCGTATAGAAGAAGAGGCAAGAAATCTTATAAATCTATGATAAAAGAAACTATAGATCAGATTAAAAAAGTAAGAAAATCTACACATGACCAAGTCGATAAAGGAGTCCTTAAATGGTTTAGTCAAAAACGACATGAACATGTTCCTATTACCGGCTATACTTTACAACAGAAAGCTAGTGAATTGGGAAGGGAAATAGAAAACACCGAATTTAACTGTTCTGGAAGTTGGATTGAACGATTTAAAAAGCGACATGATATTAGTGGGGGTAAGATAATAGGAGCAAATGCAGGAGTGGATATGCCTGTTGTTGGCCAATGTATGGCCCGAAATTCGAGAAAGTTATAAATATGTGGACATTTTTAATGCGGATGAAACGGGTTTGTTTTACAAGATGACGCCTGATAAGACATTAATGTTTGTCGGAGAGAATTGTGCTAGTGGAAAATTATCAAAAGTAAGGTTTACTGTGTTGGTAACTGCAAATATGTCTGGAACAGAGAAAAGAAAATTGTTGGTGATAGGAAAGTCCGCCAATCCCAGGTGTTTTAAAAATAAACATTTACCAGTAAAGTACAAATCAAACAGAAAAGCCTGGATGACATCAGAAATTTTTAAAAACGAACTGATCGAATGGAACAAAGAATTAAAATTCAAACATAAAAATATTAGTTTTGATTGACAACTGTCCAGCGCACCCTGAAGTTGATCTACAGCAAATAAAATTGGGTTTTATGCCTTCAAACACAAGTGCAAAGCTCCAGTCTATGGATCAAGGTGTGATACATTCTTTAAAATGTCATTATAAAAAGATTTTACTTGTGAAAATGTTAGAGACGATCGATAAAGGTAACATTTTTTTTATAATTCTCTTGGACGCTATAAACTTATCCATATGGCTTGGCAAAAAGTCAGTAGAGAAATCATTGCAAACTGTTTTAAGCATGGCGGATTTTTAAGGAAGGAATGTAGATATGACTCAGATGGTGAGCTACCGTTGACTCAGTGGATTGAAAAACATCGAGAAGATCCTACTGACCTAGAATTTGTTTACGATGCTGACATTCAACAAAGTAAAGTGGAATTCGAGATTAAAAAGATGTTTAATCACTTTAATTTTGAAGAATATGTATGTGCTAATAATAAATTAATGACGAGAGAAATATTAACTGATAATCTAATTGTGACATCGGTAACTTCTGGAAAGAGTTTAAGCGATAATGACGACGAAGACGAGCTTGGAAAAGGAGATAATATTTATGTTCCAACCATTTCGGAAGTTCCCGAACATATATGGAGTAGTTTGTGTGACCTTGACAAATATATAAACGCCATTTCTTCTTCAAGTAAAATTGTACAAACGAAAATTACTGATTTTATTGTATAAACTAAGTATTTTAATGTTTTTCGTTTATACTCTTATATGTACCCACAACATAATAATAACTTTAGTGTGATTTGTTTTATTTTCTTTTGAAAGTTTTGTTTTAATTTAATCATTCATTCATTTTTCTAAGCATTAGCGCCTAATCTAAATAAAAAAAAGTAGTGAAAAATGATATTAGATTTTGTTTACTATTTGTAACGAACTTCAGATATAGCGGATATATATATATATATATATATATATATATATATATATATATATATATATATATATATATATATATATGTATATGTATATATATATATATATATATATATATATATATATATATATATATATATAAACCGATGTCAACTTGGTTATTTTAAACGTATACCTGTATGTCTTTAAATATAGATTCACAGAAGGGGTCTAAAAGTTAAACACTTGTATAATATAAATATTTTTATAAGACAATTTAATTTTATGGCTAAAACTATATATATTTCATAAATAGATAGACATACTTGGTGCTTTATACACATAGTGTTTAAAAGTGTCAAAAAAAATAAACAAAAGAGAATAACATAAAATAGAATAGATAAAATAAACAAAGCAAGATAAAATAAATTCTAATACAAAATGTAACATATAAAGACCAACATTAAAATACGTGTATGTAAGTAAATAATACAAAACAAATAAAGAGATTAAGAACTTCACAGCAAGTAACATATTAGAAACAACCAGAAAACAGTGCAAAATGAAATTATTCAAGAATGTTAAAAAAAACATTGGTCGCCAAAAATTAAATCTCTGGTTCCCCTATACACATTCACATTGAACAAATTTTAATTTTTTTTTTTAAATTTGATCTGAGTATTCGATAATTCTCAGGTAATTTGTAAAAAATATTTTTGAGTAATAATTCAGAATATTGCTACTAGCTTTTAGTTTTAGAAAGGTTATGTTAATGTGTGTTTGTCTTTACGTATTATATATAAACCAGACAGGGTTAATGTTCCCAATTAAACAAAAGTATTTCTAACATTATCCTTGTATTCCGTCATAACACGAAGTACGTTACGTCGTAAACCAAAGATATGAGATGAACCTCTGGCATGACCCCAAGTTATAAGACCAAAGGTAATATGCGTTTCAAATAGAGCAAAATAACTAGTAATACAATAATACTTACAGATTTTTGACGAATTACTACTACATTTTTCCATAATTTTTTGAATATACTTTATACATATTCCAGCTTAATTTTTGATCAAAATACATTTCATACATATTATGATTTGAGTTCTGATAAAATATTAGACTGTAGCTTTATTTTCGTTTAGTGCGAGTTTATTTAATTGAAACCAGTTTTGGTGCTATTCGTCGACTGTAACTCGCAAAAATGCTCTCTAAGGAAATAAGAGAGTTATAAACAAAACTTTTGGACATATCATACGAGTGTAGCTTAACCAACAATCTGTCATGCCAAACAAGGTCAAATGCCTTGAATGCATCCAGTGAAACCGCTCGGGATTGTCCAAAATATTCAATTGCGTTATTCCAAATATGTATGACGTAAGTTAGAAGATCCCCTGTTGATCTCTGCTTACGAAAGCCATATTGATGGTCGCTGATAGTACTGAATCCTTCAAAATATTTTTGAAGATGCTGCTTGATAGCCTTTCCCATAACTTTCGATATTACTGAAAGCAATCCGACTGGTTGGTATTAGTGCGGCAACGTCTTGTCTTTTTAGGGTATCGACTAAACTAGCGCATTTCCAGTAGAAAAGAAGTATTTCCTTTCTGTAGGATGGGTTAAACAGTCTAAAGAAAAATGGCGTTAGTCCTATCGTGCATTTTTGAGTATTATGGCAGGTATTCCATCAAAGCTAGAAGCTTTTTTGGTGTCTAGCTACATTAAAATACGTTTTATGATACGTTATCTGAAGACAATATCGGGCATCCTTGAATCCTGAACTATGGGAATAGATGGTGGTGTTTTTCCTTGGAAATCGACAGTAGAATGTGAAACAAAGAGTTCAGCTAACGAGTTGACTTTCTCAACGGGTGTTGTTGCACAAGTGTTATCTGGCCGTGTGAGTGGTGCTATTGTGATTTAGTGAAATTTTGACTAATGGCTTTAGCGACTGAGCAAAAGGACCTGGAATTGTTCGGACAGGCAAGAAGTTTGTTTTTAATTATATGATTGTGTGTATATGATCACGCCATTGTTGGTAGACAAGATGCTTTTTTGCATTTTCGGTCGAACCAAGGCTTGCGGTTGGAAGGGAATTTCTTCGAAAAAGGGATGTAAGCTCCCATACCAGCCAAAATGACATTGAAAACCTCCTTAACCCATTCAGACGGGTTGTCGGATTTAAAACAAACGTCTAACAAAGGGAAAGTTCGAAAATTTTTCATAAGTTATTCTCATTGAGATTTGTAGGGCCAAAACTTGCGCGGTGTAGTTACTACTAGGAAGGATACTTGATGTGAAAGCAGTTCTTCAGACTATAGAAGAACCTAACGGCGGATTTACGGTGACACGGTGTAAATCTCTGGATTGTTATGTAAAAAGAGGTAAAGAAGACTGACAAACTCTTCGTCTCGATCAGGGACCCGTATTGGTTCATCAATAAACTGAGTAAGGCCACAAGTGATTGAGAATGATTCAGCGTCACGACCTTATTCGTCGGTCGTATTTGAATACTTAAGCCAGTTGGTAATATGGACATTAAAAGGGCCAATTTCGACACTTGGATAATTAATCTGATCTGATCGATGTTGTCAGCAAGATAAGCGAAAAATATTCTAAAGTTGTCGATAGGGGCACCAGATAAACTTTGCGATTTTTAACAACATAACATCAAAGTTTCGGAGCTCTAGGGCCTCCTTTCGTAGGCAAGAGAGATTTTCTGACAAAAAGGCAGATTTCAAAGTTACGCCTAAACCGGAAATAGAAGTCGTACCCATGACAGAGAAAGTCGACGGTACTGATGGATGAACTGACCTTAATTTCACAGAGACCGAGTACATGAAGCTTATTTGATTGCAAGTGTTTTAGTTTAAACCTAGTATGGTAAGTTACAAAAATCAATTTAAAAATTGCGATATCCCCATGTTCACGCGAATCAGTCCCCACTCGGAGATGCGAACGAAGGGCTATTTTACGGCCGGAACTTTTTGATCCTGGGAGTTTCCTCATGCTTTTCTTTCCTCACATTCCGAGGACATCGGCTCAGCCACAAAACCTAAGGCAACTTCACCAAGCCTTTGCACCTGATCGGCTCTTTTGCCGTTCCTATTTTTTTGGTTTTTCTATTTAAAATTGACATATTGTTGACGTTGTTATGTAGAATTCGTATAGCGGCCTTTGCAGATCGTTCTCGGTCTCAGCCATTATTATCGCGTCATCTGCATAACATAATTTTAAGTTCTCTGGTACCCATTCTATATCCCTTTTTTCCTTTGACACTCTTTATAATTTCATCCATAAAAACAGTAAATAGAAGAGGATTTAAAGAGTCTCCCTACCTGATTCCAGATTCATAGTTGATTGCTTCTGTCATTTCTTCTGCTAATCTTGTGACTACTTTATTGTTTTTATATATATATTCTCGATAGTTTTATTTAGGTCTAATCTGTTATATAATAGATGATTAACGTCTTCTATTTGCACATTATCGAAAGCTTTTTTAAGTCTATCAGGCACAAGTATGCTGGAGTGTTGTATTCTATAGATTTTTCTTTTACCTGGCTCAAAATGAATACGGCATCGGTGCACGAGTGCCCACTTCCGAATCCTTGCTGTTCTTCTTCCAGTTGTAATCTCGCGTTTATTTTTGTTGTAATAATCTTTGTTGTTAATTTCAGTGTACAATTTAGTAGATTTATGCCTCTATAGTTATTTGAATCTTCTTTTTCTCCCCCCTTGTGCATTAGTATAACTGACTCATTTCTCCATTCCTCGTGGATTCTATTTGATCTTATAATCATCTGTATAAGTGTCTGGAGTTGCTTAACCAGAGAGTATCCCCCATATTTTAGTAGTTCATTAGCTGTTTTGTCTTCGCCGGGAGATTTACGATTTTTAAATTTTTCCAATGCTTTCATTACGTCTTCTTCCGTTATATATGTTTCTTCGTTTATCGTTATATCTGGTGTTTGTGGCAGTGTGATACTCTGTTCCCTTTTATATAATTGTGTAAGATATGTTATCCAAGTGAAGAAAGAATTCTTCATCATATACTCATTAAGGACTAAAACTGTAGATAATAATAAAAACCGGTAAAGTGCAAGTTGGACCTGCACAATTAGTATTCTGTATGTTGATTGCTTTTGAAATAAAAATTTTTGTTACGGAAGTATAAAATGATCAGTGACTTCACAAAAACATCCCAAATGAGTTTTCAACAAAGTTTTTCCCGATCTTTAGTGAAAACTGATGACCTTCAAATTTTTGTTTTTAGTGTTCCGTACGGAAGATGACTTCGGTGTCTGTCTGTCACACCCGATTTTCTCCGAAACTATTTGTCACAGAAAGTTGAAATTTGGTAATAATATAGTAATTGATGGCCTCATCAGAACCGTGTAGTTTTGAAAGTTAAATTTTGACTTAAGGGGTTAGTTTTGGGGGGTGAAATCGGAGGTAAAAAAAAAAAAATTTTTACTAGGTCATCGAGTGTGGTGTTAAATGAAAGCTTGTGAAAACACGAGTAAAATATATAAATATATTTTTTATTTATTTATTTATTTATTTATATATATATATATATATATATATATATATATATATATATATATATATATATATATATATATATATATATATATATACAGTCGACTCTCTATATAGTGAAAGACCAAAATGTTGACCGAAATTTCACACTATAGAGAGTTTTTCACTATATAAAGAAAAAATCCGTATATATTGCTATGTATGTAAGATATTCTAGTTCTTGAAAAAATTGCACTATAAAGAGTTTTTCACTATATAGAGTTTCACTATAAACAGTGTCGACTATATATATATATATATATATATATATATATATATATATATATATATATATATATATATATATATATATATATATATATATATATATATATATATATATATATATATATATATATATATATATATATAAATAATGTAATACTTGGGCTCACTTTTTTTTTGTATTATCTTTAAAAAATCTCGAAATGTGCTGATCAAAAAAATTCTGGAATATTTTCCACGGGGTGTAGATTGAACGAAAATTATCACCATATTAATAAAAAATTATCATCATATTAATAATTTATTTGGAATATATAAAAAACAAAAATTTCAAGATCATTAGTTTTCAATAAAGATTGGAAACAAACTTTGTTGAAAACTCCTTTCGGGTCTGTTTTGTGAAGTCACTGATCATTTTATACCACCATAACAAAAATTTTTATTTTAAAAGCGATCAACGTACAGAACACTAATTGTGCAAATTCAACTTGCACTTGACCGGTTATTTTATATACCAGATAAATTATTAAAGTTAATGCTCTCGTAATAATTTTCGTTCAATCTACACCCTGTAGAAAATATTCCAGAATTTTTTCAAAATTACTGTACTTTTCGAGATAAAGGGGGGACAGCGATTTTTGGCACATTTTAAAAATAATGCAAAGAGAATTGTGCGCGCGTATTACATTATATATATTTTTGAACTCTCTTTTTTCAAGCTTTCATTTGACAGTTCCGATTTCACTCCGCAAAAACTAACCCCTTAGGTCAAAATTTCACTTTCAAAACTACACGGCTCTAATGAGGCCATCAATTCCTATATTAGTGCCAAATTTCAACTGTCTATGTCAAATAGTTTCGGAGAAAATCGGGTGTGACAGACACTGAAGTGATCTTATAAGTGTTCAGTACGGAACACTAAAAATGAAGAACAAAAATGGTTCAGTGCAGAAATCAAAGAGAAATGCCGTAAAAAGAAAGAAAGCTATGTATCTAAAGTAAAGGTCAATCAGGACAGATAAAGCCTACCCAAGATATAAAAGAATACGAACAGAAACACACGAATTAGCAAGAAGAACAAAAACGGAATACTGGGAACGATACATAAACAAAATTAGAATCAGACTATGGTCACTAAAAACAAATTTGGAGATTCATAAGACAGCAGAGAACCGAGATAAAGAAAAAATTTCAGGACAATAAATAACTATGGAAAATTATAATATGAAATAACAGATCAAAATATGCCTATAATTTACCTTTTTCTTGAGGGAATCACTCAGTCTTTTAGCATTTACTAGAACTTGTTGAGCATATGCTTTAAATTCCGGTGTTTGTGCTTGTTTCATTGCTGTTGCTATAGCTGCAATTTGATGTTCATGGGGACCACCTAAAAATTAAGTAAAAACTAAAATTGTCCTATCTTCCTCAAAAATATAAAAGAAGTAAATATTGTGTATACCAATTATTTAACGGCCTTTATAAACTAAATTTTACACTTATTTATAACAAAATGTATTAGAATTCAATGTTCAAAGTAATCTCCTTTACTTTCTATATATTTTTTCCACCCTTCAGGCTATAGTCAGATTAAAGGTCGGAAAAATGATCGTTATTTCGATGTGATAAATTTATCAAGGCCTTTTTCAACCTGTTCAATTGATTTGAACAACAACCAGGTGGTAAGGTAGAGATCAGAACAGGTGGTTATTCGCTACTAGTAAACGGCCTTTTTTTTTCTCCACACACGGATCAATTGGTGAAACAGATCAGAAAAAACGCTCTGACCATGTCATGGCATCTCATAATGGATCACCCCACTCTGACTTCACCAAATGTATAGCAACAGTTTTTTTATATGAGCGTACGGTTTTATGGCGCTTGTTGGTAGCTCAACTGGTTAGACCTGTTTTTCTCTTAAGATTCTAATACAATATCTAATTTTTATCACAACTAACACTTCTGTACAAAAAGTTCTTCTTGATCCTGGAGAGTAAAAAGAGAGCATCGTCTGCTTTTGTTTTCAGGGGTGAGTTCATGGGAGCTCTATCGAGACTTCTAGTAAATCCCCATAGCTTTTATAGCCGATGAGAAATAGCTTGCTGGATACCTCCGAGAGGCATTTGCAAGCCGAGTGTCTCAAGGATTCTCATCCAAAACTTGTTCTAACTTCTCTGCCTCTTTTTTTATGGGCCTAGCACACGTGCTGCAGGAGCCACACGTGTGCGGAAAAGCGATTCACATTGGTCTTGAATCGCTGTACTCGGTCGGAAACACAGTCCTGAGCAAATTATTCCAAAGGGATGAGGTTCTCCATATAAAAGACTGCTTGAAAAGGGTGGTATGAGGAGGGACAAGCTGAACCTCATATGGACGTGAAGTATTAACGCCACCTGCATCTCCAGGATGCACCGCTCTGGGAGGAATTAAGAGGGCTACATCCATCAAACACTTTTCATAAAAATACTTGTAGAATAGACTCAAGTCGCCAACCGTTCTTTGATGTTCCAATGAATCAAGCTTGCCAGCTCCGAGTCTCCAATCAAGCGAACAGCTCTCTTGTGAATAGAATTCAACAAATGCAGTGTATTTTTGGGAGCAAAACACCCAACCATGGGAGTAGTATTCCATTGTTGGTCGAATCTGGATTTTATACAGAATTAACAGTTGTTGTGGAATGTAAAGCTTTCTAGTTCGAAACAATATTTCCAGCTTTTAAAAAGCTCTCTTTGCTATGCTTGCAACATGTTCATGCCAAGACGTATTTGCTCCCAAATTAACGCTCAACAAATTCAGTGACGATGCTAGAGAAACAGAGTGCCCCCACATAACTATGTCGGGTTCAGCAACATTAACTTTTTTAGAAAAAAATGCCTGGATTTTTGTAGCGTTAAATTCTACTTGGTTATTGTCACCCCAAGAAAGAATTTCTGCCAGGTCTTTGTTAAGTTGAACGACTTCCTGCTGTCTACGGATATTTACATGAGGCGATGTTCGAGCGTTCAAAGTGAATGAAGAAATAAATGAACTGTCATCTGCAAAGCTGTAGATTAGATTCCTGGACTTTTCCAGCAGATCGTTAATGTAAATGAGAAAGAGAGTAGTAGACAGTATGGAGCCCTGGGGCATACAAGCGTTGATAGTGAAGGTGTTAAAAAGAAGTTCGTCGACTGCCACTTGTAAAGAACGCTCTTTGAGGAAACATGAGAACCATAAACAGAACTTTTCAGACATACCAGAAGAGTATAGATTAGCCAACAATCCATCCGGCCAAACACGGTCGACTGCCTTGGATATATTAAGAGCAACCGCTCGAGATTCTCCGAAGTATTCGATTGCGTTATTCCAAACTTGTGTTACATAAATTATTGATCTATGTAGTGCGATTGGTAGTTAGTTGTCTGGCAATGTCTTCTTGCCTTTTTTGGGTGTCAGCTGAATTGTGGTGCAGTTTTTGATTACTATGACAGGTAATCCGTCTGCGCCAGAAGCTCTTTTGGTGTCTAGTTTCATTAAAATACGTTTTATGATACGCTATCCGACGACAATATCAGGCATCCTTGACTGCACTATGAGACTAGTAGGTGGCGTTTTTCTTTGGAAATCGACAGTAGAATGTAAAGCAAATAGTTCAGTCAACAAATTCGCTTTCTCAACAAGTGTTGTCACAGAATTATCTGGCCATGCGAATGGTGGTATAGGGGACTGGGTGAAATTTTTACTAACGGCTTCAGCAACTGACCAAAAAGACCAGGAATTGTTGAGGCAAGCAAGAAGTTTGTTTTTTATTCGTTGATTGTGTGCCTCCTTGGTTTCGTCGATAATTTATTTGCATTGTCGGTAGGCAATATGTTTAGAAGCAACAGCTTCTTTGTATTTTTGATCAAACCAAGACTTGCCATTGGAGCGGCATTTCTTCGAAAAAGCGACGTAATTGTCCATACTAGTCAAAATAACATCGGAAATCTTTTTACCGCAGTCAGATGGGTCGTCGGATCTAAAACAAACGTATATCCAAAGGAAAGTTCGAAAATATTCCGCGAGTTCTTCCCACTTAAGAGATCCGTAGTGCCAAATCTTGCACAGTTTAGGCGCATCTCTCTACTCTTTTTTGGTTCATCGTCAACCTAATTGTTAAGCTTATTTGTATGAACTGCTAGAACTACTTTTTGCACATGCTGTATGATATAACGTCTTCACCTAAGGCTGAAAAAAACCAATTCTCTTACGTCAGTTGCTTTTTTATCACTAGATTCACTAAATTTTTAGCATAGTTGTCACGAAATCTAAAACTTAAAGCGGTCCAATTTGTCCAAGTGAAATGCGAAAAGAAGGCATTGCCTCAAATGCTGGTTTTTGAATAATATCGTGTCTGCAACTAATTTTCCAGATAATGGTCACAATTGGATTTTTACCACATTGTAAAGCTAAAAGATAACACTCCAACATAGCTTTAGGGTGAAAAAAATTTCAATTTTAAAAGGTCCGTAATTGAAAAAAGGTAGAGCTAAGAATTAATTTGTACATCTAATAATTTTAACCATTAGCATCTGGACGTTTTTGGCTAGGGATTTCATGATTGCCACTTGATCTTGTTTCTTCAAAATAGTGAAAAATTCTTTAAAAAGAAGACATCGAGTGATAGCGACACTCAAAAAGCTAATAGTTTTTAGCCATTTGACACAAATAATAACAGAAAATCACTTTTTGCATAACTGATGCTTGGTTAGATTTTGCAGAAATAGATCAATGGCAAAACTTACCCTGTAATCCTGGAAATACTGCTTGGTTAATTTTGTTTTCATAATCGTATTCTACTTTTTCCCCTTTGGCGTTCGTGTAACAACCTTTCCTGTAAAAAATTATACCCGCCCTGGGACCTCTCAGACTTTTGTGGGTGGTAGTTGTTACTACGTCGCTGTATTCGAAAGGATTGGGAGTAACACCTAAAAATATTTCTATTCTAAATATATTATTAAAAAAATCGCTTAAAACATTAAGGGTGATAATTTCAAAAAAATCGATTTTTTTACATATTTCGATACATATATGTATAGAATAAGAGGTCGAAGTCGGCCTATGATTATTTCTGAAAATACAGCTACCTGCTCAGGGGTTATAAACTCGTTTTCGGAAGCGTAACGCGAACCGGAGCAGTTATTGAAATTCCAATGCCGTGACGCAACGTGTAAGTTAAAATTAAACATCTAATACTTCAGTGAACCCAAAATAGTCAAAAAGGTAGGTGCGTGGCAAGAGATCATTATTTATGTGTTACACGCTAGTCATTCTTTAAACGAGTTTTTCTCAAAACTACATTTTTTAAATATGTTGCTCGAAAACAATTTATTGTATCGACTTATTTTTTTTTGCATGAACCATGGATTTTTTGATTGGTTCAAAAATGTCAATTTGGCATGCAAAAAACGGACACTTTTTTGAAGAAAATTTTATATTTTTTTTTTTCTAAACGCCGCCATTCTTATAATTTACAATATTTTTGTGAAATCCATGATTGACGGAACGGAAAATTATCTCTATTTTAATGATCACTTTGGTTTTTTTTTTGATTCCAGGCATCGTGGCTACTTTTTTTTTCACCAGCCCGTTACTGGGACATAAGTCCCGTAAATTTCAATATTTTGGTCGGAAAAAATTTGTGTGTATTTGTACGTAACTAATAAATATATACCCAAAATTTTAAAACATTTAATGCAGTAGTTTTTTTTTTTAATTCTAGAAAAATATCCTTATTTTCAAGTAGTTACACTGGTATAGTCCCTTAAATGGGCTGTATAGAAGAAAGAAAAACTTGTTGATAAAAAACCGTAACTTTATAAAATATACAATGGTGAAGAAACGTGTGATGATTGCCATTAAGTTAATAGAGGTCTATTAATCTATAACATCACTTCATATACTTGCCATAGAATAAATGACAGGACAAATAGAAATATTTGTAAAAAAAACAATTGATTTACCTGCAGCTACAAGTCCTGAAATATGTGCCATATCTGACATCAAGATGGCTCCAACGTCGTCACATATTTCTCTAAACTTCTTATAATCCAATGCCCTTGAATAACAACTTATTCCGGCAATAATAACTTTTGGTTTAAATAAACGAGCTGTGTGCAATAACTTGTCATAATCAATTAGGCCACTCTCAGGGTTTACCTATTAAATAAGTTATTTCAAAATTTTATTTTATTCTTATTAAGTAATTGAAAAATAAACTGACTACAATAACTAATAAATCACGGCTCTACTGATCATTTTCCTATTCTTTTAAATATGAATATAAGTAAGATAAATGAAAATTTAATCTCTAGAAAGTTTGCTAATAAAATAGACTTTACGAAAGTAAAACAAATTTTGGAAGGGGAACATTGGTGGGATGTTTTGAACTGAGGATGTAAACGAATGTATAGATATTTTTATAAATAAACTAAAGTCTATTATTGATGGATCCACACTTCGCAAATATATTGTATGCAATAAGAGACGAATTAAACCTTGGATTACTCAAGGATTGCTCAATTCTATACGTCAGCGTGACAAATTAAAAAGAATATCTTCTAGAGACCCTGAGAATTTTGTAGCTCTTAATATGTATAAAAATCACCGTAAGATGTTGACTAAGCTAATAAATAAAACCAAAGTTGATTATTACACTAATTTATTTCAGCTAAACTTAGGTGACTCTAAAAAAACTTGGAATTTAATAAAGTCGGCTAGCAATACTCAAAAAAATAATCAAAAAATAGGAGTAATTTCCAATGATAAAGGAATTGAAATTCTAGGCGAAAAACTCAGAGCAGATGAGTTTAATAAATTTTTTTCTGGGATAGGAAAGAAATTAGCCATTCCTGATAGTGTCCCTAGAATACCTGGATCACTTTTTCTGGCCCTGATAATGGATTTTGAAATAATTCAAATTATAAACTCACTTAAAAACGCTTCAAGTGCTAGCGACGACATCCCATATAGTAAATTTCATTTTTGGGATGGATTATTTCCTGACAGTTTAAAGAAATGTATCATAACGCCTATACATAAGGGTGGTTCGCGTAACGAAATTACGAATTATCGTCCCATTGCAATTATCAGCAACCTGAGTAAAATTATTGAGAAATGTATCAAGTTGCGCCTGGACGATTACTTAAATAAAAATAAATTAATACCCGATGCGCAGTATGCTTTTAGACAGAAGTTGGGCACTGAAGATGCTCTTATAACGGTAGTAAACCATATTTCTGAGAACCTCGACAATGGCAATAAATCACTTTTGATATTCTTGGACCTGACACTGTGTCTCACCGCATATTGTTGGAGAAAGTTGAGTATATTGCAATTAGAGGTATCCCGTATGATCTAATAAAATCATATCTGATCGGACGTACGCAACAAGTAACAAATAGGAGAATCAATGAGCTCATCACTTCCAGTTGAGTGCCATTGTTATTTACAATATACATAGATACCCTCTTGCGTATTTTATCTCAAGGATCTATGGTTTGTTATGCCGACGATACTGTCATAATGTTACAGGATAAAATATGGGGCCGGGTCTTTGACAAGGCAGAACTGGCTATGAGTAAGGTAAAGTTGTGGTTGGATTTGAACTTATTAACCTTAAATATTGATAAATCAAAATTGATAGCCTTTACGTTTAATAAAAGGAATTATCCCGACAAGAATTTTATAAAAATTTATGAACGTGGCTGTAATAACTTTGCTGCTTGTGATTGCAATCTGAAGATCTGCTCCACCGATAACATTAAATATTTGGGTGTATACCTAGATTCGCATTTAAGATGGGATTCTCACATAGATTATATAACAAGTAAAATTCGAAAAATGTATTTTAGGTTTTATCAGATTAGGCAATGGTTACCCAAGAAATATTTATTATATGTATATAAAGCACTTGTGGAGTCAGTGATAGGCTATGGCTTGGTAGTTTGGGTGTCCGTGCGTGATTCGGTATCTTCGTCTTTAGTAACAGCCCAGAAAAGGGTTCTAAAAATAATACTGTTTAAACCGCAAAGATTTCCTACGGACCAACTATACGATGGGGCTAGGGTTTTGTCGCTGAAGCAATTATACATAAAATCGGTGGTAAGAATTTTACTGAATAACAAACATAAGTTAAACAGAGTTGATCACTCTATTCATACTAGACTAATTACACTGAACAATGTGTATGTACCATCTACCCCCTTTAGTGCTACTCAAAGGTCCCTATCTTTTTCTGCTCCGAGGATTCTTAATATAATTCCTCACGAACTGAAAGTGAAGCCATATAGGTTGGTAAAAAATAAATTGATTAACTGGCTGCTTGATAACAAAATAGATCATTATTGAGAAAATAAATAAAGCATGTATTTAAAATAAGATGGTTCTAGTACATTTGTAATAAGCACTAATAGTAGATTATGAAATGGTGATGCACGCACATTCTTCTTTAAGAAAATTGTGCCTAGCTTTTTTTTTTTATGGGTCTAGCACACGTGCTACAGGGAAATCCCTAAAGCGCTACAGGAGCGACACGTGTGCGGAGAAAGCGATTCACGTTGTTCTTGAATCGCTGTAGATTGTACTCGATGGGAAACACAGTCCTGGGCAAACTATTCCAAAGGTATGATGTTCTCCATATAAAAGACTGCTTGAAAAGCGTTGTACGAGGAGTAACAAGCTGAACCTCATACGAATGTGAAGTATTAGCGCGACGTGTACTCCTAACATGCACCGCTCTGGGAGGAATTAAGCGGGGGGAGGAATTAAGCTTATATATTATTGCCTTGTAATTTGGTTTTTACTGCTGGGGAAATTGTCTTTTCCTGTATTGGTTCTCGTAGTATTAAGTTTAAGTTTAATGTGTACCAACTATGATTTGTTGGCAGGAATAAATATATTTTTATTTTTTTTTATTTATAAATTGTACAGTCATAAAAACAGTTTAAAATATCAAAACATATACGCATTAGATTTAATTTTAAAATTAAATACAATTGGTCGAAACTAGATCACATGACCGGCTGAATGCATTGATAGCTTAAACCACCATTTTGCGCATATGTGAAATGATCCAGAACTGTTGAAAATCGTGTGGCTACGTTATGACTTGCTTATGGAATTATAAATTGGCTAATTTATTCAAATTACTTGTAATCATACAGTGAAAAGCAAATGCACGAAAATAAGTAATATTTTTCGAAAAACGTACATATTGTCCAGTCCAATAGGGATTCAACCTCGGAATGAAAGTTAAAAAGCTGAAAATTTGCATAAATCTTTGTTTTGACATTCTGAAAGTTAGCTCAAAAGTCTCTCTTCAAATGATGTTACAAATATGTAGACCATAAAATTCTCTACAAATTTGGTCTCAGACGATATTTTATATACTTAACCATTCTCGAGATAGAGCACGAAGAGTGGGAAGCGCCCATCCGTATATAGGATGTATAGTCAACTGTGTCAATCAAACGCATAGTACAGCTTATAAAATTAATTATTTACAAATATTATAATTATTAAGAAACTTTAATTATTTATTTATTTATAAATGATGTTAATTATATAAAATATCTCTTGAGACCAAATTTGTAGAAAATTTTATGCTCTGCAAGTATTGTGATAGCTTGAAACATCATAAGAAAGCATAGGAAAAAGATATTTGCAAAAAACCGATTTTCGCGATGTTTGACCCTGAATATCTTGGCTCGCGGACACGAGATTCTATGAGACTTTTGAGCTAACTTTTAGAATGTCAAAACATTCTTTCCGAGGTTTACCCTTTTTTTAACTTTATATTGTTGCCCTAGCATAGATTGTCAATTTTAGTTTTTGTTGCGCAGTTGATGTTAATTATATAAAATATCTCTTGAGACCAAATTTGTAGAAAATTTTATGCTCTGCAAGTATTGTGATAGCTTTAAACATCATAAGAAAGCATAGGAAAAAGATATTTGCAAAAAACCGATTTTCGCGATGTTTGACCCTGAATATCTTGGCTCGCGGACACGAGATTCTATGAGACTTTTGAGCTAACTTTTAGAATGTCAAAACATTCTTTCCGAGGTTTACCCTTTTTTTAACTTTATATTGTTGCCCTAGCATAGATTGTCAATTTTAGTTTTTGTTGCGCAGTTTCTTGACCAATATTTTCTTATATAGGGTCACGCAAAAAGAAGTTATGACATTACAGATCATTTTTTTTTTTGAAAGGAAACCAACATTTTTTTATTTTTATGCATATTTGATATACCTAAATTAAATAATTAAAATTCCTATGTTAGTACTCTATCCTCTAGCTAAAATGGTCAACATCAAATCTGCTTCTTTCTAATTAAATTTGAATATTTTCAGTTTCAGTTTTCAGCTGAAATGATAGTTGACGTCTTTTTCACTTCAAACCATAAAGAGATTATAGATTCTTAAAATTTAAATAACCGGTCAAGTGCAAGTTGAACTTGCACAACTAGTGTTCCGTACGTTGATTGCTTTTAAAATAAAAAATGTTGTTACGGTGGTACAAAATGACCAGTGACTTCACAAAACACACCCCAAATGAGTTTTCAACAAAGTTTGTTTCCAATCTTTACTGAAAATTGATGACCTTGAATTTTTTTTTTTTTTTATATACCAGATAAATTATTAAAGGTAATGCACTCGTGATAATTTTCGTTCAATCTACACCCCCTGGAGAATATTCCAGAATTTTTTCAAAATTTTTTGATCAGTACTTCTCGAGATAAGGTGGGGGGACAACGATTTTTCGCGAAATAATACAAAGAAAAGTGTGCGCAAGTATTACATTATATATATATTTTTTACTCGTGTTTTCATAAGCTCTCATTTGATGACCTACTAAAAAATTTTTTTTTCACTTCCAATTTCACCCCCCAAAATTAACCCCTTAAGTCAAAATTTGACTTTCAAAACTACACGGCTTTGATGAGGCCGTCAATTCCTATATTATTACCAAATTTCAACTTTCTATGACAAATAGTTTCGGAGAAAATCGGGTGCGACAGACAGACGGACAGACAGACAGACAGACAGACACCGAAGTGCTCTTATAAGTGTTCCGTACGGAACACTAAAAATATCACTATAGTTAAGTAAATCTTAAGTTTTTTATCATTTTGAAAAACGTGTAGAAGGCAAAAACCAATGAAGTCCATTCTTAAGATAGAAATAACACACTTCATTTGGTCAAACAATAGCAAATGTGTTACGTTTATTTTTATTTTGTATACAACACAAATCAAATATTTATATTAAGCTATGTACTTTTACGAGAGAAGTTTATTAAAAAAAATCACTTATGATGTTATAATTTCTCTCTAGATAACCGTTGTATGTAAAAGTTTTAAACAAAAGAATATGAGAGAAAAAAACTAAAAATTCAAGCGTTTTTGAAAAATAAATCAGACCTGAATTGTAATCGTATTTGAGCAAAAAAATCTACGCCTTCTGCATTTCAAATAATCGAAAATGCAATAAAATTCTGATGGTTTTAGGGGCAAGACACATAAGTTAACTTCGGTCCATTTTCTTCTCGAATATTATATGAAAGAATCGGGTACACAACTCATATGGGTCAGTCAGTAGGTCAAATTAATTGACTGAAGGAGTGTGACGCATGTTTACTATTGTGACAATTCGGCTAGTTTTTTCACTATAATGGATTTAACTTTTTTTGCGTGTATAGAACTTTATTAATTTTAAATGATGTTGGTTACCTTGTAGGGCATAGATTCAAAAAAAATCGAAGTTGCTGAAATTTTTTTAGTAGCTGTAAAAAAACCATGGGTCAAATGACCACCGTCCGGTAAATCCAAGCCCATAATACGTCCATGGGGTTCAACAATACCTAAAATTAAATTTTATAAATGCCAATAACATAGGTGAAATAAAAACTTTTTTTTTAAGAACTATACTCTAAACAGTCAAAATTAATTTTGCTTTTAGTCCATAATTCTGGAAAACTTCTAGTTAAAAATTAAAAAAAACCTGGATCAAGGTGTAGCCTAATTACTCATGACTTGAAAATGTTATTGAGAGATAGATGTTCCAACTCCTTACTCTTTTAACCAGAAAAATAAACTGATGGTAAGTGTTTTAATGATAGAGAAAAAAAAAAATGTTTATTTTGAAACAAACCAGTCGCATTTTTATTGATCATTTTTGCTTTTAAATAAATAACAGCTATCTAGTTACCTTAAATAAGACTTTGGGATTTCAGTGAGACGGTTAGATTTACCAATTTATGTAACATTGGGTTATTCTATACTTTACTTTTTCAATGATTTAACCGATAAAACTAAGCTGAACTTAATTTAAAAATAAAATGGCAATGTTGCATTTTTTTGGAAAATTTGCAAATGTAAAACCTATTTGGAAACTGTGATTATGCTAGCTTGATTACCGACTGATAATCAGATATTGCCGTTTATCAAATAGCAATAAAGAGATGACCAATCTTAGGTCACTATCTATCAGACCAACCTGATAATAGTTTTCCAAAACGTGTTTGTTTAAACTTAAATTATGAAGAACTTGGTATAAAATTCCCAATTTTAGAAAAAAAAAATGTTTCCCTATACCCTGCAATTCTTAGTTTATCCGAGTTAAGTTTTATTCCTGTTAAGACAAAGTATAACAACACATGGTGTCACCTAAGTCGGGCATGATTTTTAACTGGTCATAATACTCAAAAATAAAAACATTAAAACACCTAGCATAAAACTGTATTTACCCTGGTCTTAGAGTAAATGCTCAAAATTGATATTTGCTAAAATTAAATACTTTGGAGGAATCAACAATCCAGCAAAAAATGTCTCAAACTTGGCATCTTGGTGGATCAACATCATAACAACAAATAACTGAATTTAAAATTTACCCGTATAAACAGCAAAATTTGCAGGAGATCCAGAATAGGGTTGCACATTTACACCCCATTCTTCAGGATTCAATCTGAAAGTTTCAAGAGATCGTTGTTGTGCCAATATTTCAATTTTATCGATAAACTGATTTCCACCATAGTACCTGTAAATAATATTTAAGATAAGTATTTAGCAAAATTTAACAAAATTGGTAAAGTTTTTCAGTATTATATTAATTGCAAATACAATCTGGAACATGAATACTGAATTTGAATTTTTACACTAAAGAATAATTTAATTCCGGCATTAAAACTATATTTACAACTGAAAAACTGATAGTTTACAGGGTCCAAAAGCATCAGAGGTCAGAAAATTGATTGTTACAATTAAATCATGAGTTGTCGTTTTCGCATAGACAGGGGTAGACAGGGACGCGTAAGGTAAAATGGTCTTATATTTTTATGGAATACTTTGAAAATGAATCATATTTTTTTAAAATGTAAGTAAATAAAAAACAATTCTACATATTTAATATATTTTTTAAGTGTAATAATATTCCTAGTATATTAAATGAAAATCTTCTTATTCCATTCTTTAGCAAATAAATATACTGCTGATGGGTTCATATGAATTAACAGGTTTGTAATAGCCTTAATGACTCGGCGGCACTGGATTTTTTAAACCTGATTACAATCTGTCAGAAATTTTGATAAAAAAGATTCCATGGCTTCGAGAATACTGGAAACGGTATACTATATATTACGATATATTGAAAAGTACCATAATCATCTCTCTCGAAACCATTGATATGCCATATGTGTTTGACTAAAAACAATCACGTTAAAAATGTGTTTTTTCCTAACCAAAAACAAGTAAAAAGTAAGTGGTAGTAATTTAGAAATTATTCTGTTGGTCACATACAACTTCCCTAGATACTATTTTTGCTAAAATTGCAATAATAAGAAGAATATTGATTTCAGATTCAGCAACTCCAAGATCCCTGAAATGGGTGTATTATATAAATTATCTAAAATTACCATTTAGCTCATTTTGTTATCTAAAAACGAGGAAATACATTGACTCATATCCTCTTCTTGAATAATATCGCTTCAAAGATATGTCTCTTTCCTACCCTTCATCCTATACTTTAAATACATTTCATATTCAAAGTAAAATCGATATATCGTTGCGTTTACGAGTTATCGTGGCAATAAATAAACCGATAAAAATTAAAAACTGTTTTCCCTACTTAGGGTTTCCAAAACCTAATGAAAAAAGCTCATAATGATGTTTTCTCAAATACAATACTTCTATTAACAAAAAAAAATACAAAACAAACACGGTACTTGTCAGAAAAATCTTTAGTAGTATATTTTTATACGAAAATACTTTATCTCATTATTATTATAATAAATTAGAGTTATAGGTGCCCTTTTATGGTCCTTACCGTTTGTTTCACTATCCGCCATTATCCGTCCAAATATCCATTTGGTGAAATAACCTATTAGTTTTATTCCTTTACTGTGTTAGCAGTAGCGGAGAAGTATGAAAAAAACACGTAATAGACGGTTTTAGTGCTGAAATCATGATCTAAATTTCATCCTCGACTGTTGGTATAGACTAAAGAATTATTTCCTATTAGACTATAAAACTCAAAGTAACTTTTAGATAACCAAAATCGTGGACAGCGTAGCACAAAAAGCATTCCTGAGTGGACTGCAACGACAGAGGCGGCTTGGACACGATATAATATATATGTAAAATTCGCCAAAAGATCTGCTAATAAAATTGGTGTGTTTGAATTTCTTAGGCCTTCTAAGTCGGGTAGCGGGTAGCACTCTTCTGTGATCCCGGTAGGAGACAGGCTACTACAGAACTTGACGGGCCTGCCCTGCGCTAGCTACTGATTCTCTTCAACTTCCCATTCCAAGAAGAAATCAGGCCATCTTCCCTTATCCCACCTTCCTCTTATTTTCATATCTACATATCCTTAACCCTGAATAATGGCAGCTGGTTGTTCAGAACTGCCCACAAGCAGAAATCAAGGGGACTGGAATGGTTGTGAAGCAGATAACAAATGGCGTGGTGAGAGTCAGTAAAGCGGCATTTGCACAGCGGTGTAGAAGGCAACGGAAAACCACTACACTTTTTTCTCCCAGGAAATCACAATGCCGACAAAGATAGAAGAAAAGGCCCTCAGTCCCGAGCAACCCTCAAGTGGGGAGAGGATGCGAAGAATCCCCCTGTGGAAAGCGAAAAGGAAAATAGAAACTTGAAATGTCAGAAGTTTACTTGAAGCGGGCAAAGTTGCAGATCTGATCGGAGACATGAAAAGACTTAACACCTCGATATATTGGGATGTAGCGAAGTGAGCAATAGTGGTCTCAGAAGTGGCAAGAATAGTGGAAGGATTTTTTACCGATCTCAGCAGGAATAATCTTGATTCAAATAAATTGAAAACCCCACAAATTTAACATTATTCAAGTCTACGCCTCAATATAACAAAGTACCGATGAAGAAATCGAAATATTTTATGAAGATTTAACTAAGACTCTACAATACACTAAGAAAAATGAGATAAACATGATAATGGGGGATTTCAGTGCCAAAGTAGGAGATGAAAAAGAAGAGGATATTGTGGCTTGGGTAAACGTAATGATAGAGGTCAGAGACTGATCCAGTTCTGCACCTCTCTATTATGAACCTTTATTTTAAATTGCTACCCCGACCGTTACATACACGGAAAGCCACTGCAGATGGAAAAGATAACAAAATCATCCGAAATCAAATAGACTATATAACCATCAATAGGAGACAATGAAATATAGTCAACTCTGCCTAAACCTATCTTGGAGCAGATATACCTACAGACCATAATTTGCTGCTTACAACTATCAAGATTAAAGTTAAAACATGAACAAACAATAATAAATATTAACATCGACAAACTCAAAGAAGAAGTCATGAGGAGATTGATAGAAGTCTGGATACAAACAAGCTGGGAACTCATCAGATACCGAAAGAAAAATGGCACATCAGAGAAACACTGGAAGAAGTAATGGAAAAGCACCTGAAACAAAATACAACCAAAAAGAAACAATCATGGATGATGGAGGAAATATTGGATATGATGGAAGTAAGAAGTAAGAAGTAATATTAAATGCAAAGAAACGCACAACCTAATAAAAAGAAAGATAAAGGAGGCTAAAGACATATGGCTAAATGAACAATGCACAGAAATAGAAGCATTAGAAAAGAAATACGACCCATTTAATTTGCATAAAAAAATCAAAGAAGCTGCTGGATTAAAGTTACGAAAGCAACAACAAGTAATAGAGGATAAAGAAGGTAAACTACTACTGAACATACAAGAAAGAATAAATAGATGGGAAGAATATATAGGGAAAATGTATAGTGACACAACTAGACCGCATAATACAAATAAGCTTAATACAACGAGCTCTCCCATAAATAAAGACGAAATATTAGCAGCAGCAAATCAGCTTAAAAACAAAAAGGCAGTAGGAGAAGATAATATACCTACAAAAATTATTAAAATATTTCTTGAAAAACATATGAACATTATACAGAACCTCTTCAACAGCGTATACAACACAGGTGATGTACCTCATAATTGGTTGACATCAATTTTTATACCGTTGCCAAAAATGAATAACGCTAGAAAGTGCGAGAAATAACGGAATATAAGTCTAATGAACCACATCTTGAAATTCTCCTTAACATAATACAGTATACGAAAAACTAGATGAACTTACTGGACAAGTACAGTTCGGCTTTAGGAACGGACTAGGAACGAGGGACGCACTATTCTCCATCCGCGTTCTGATTGAAAGATGTAGGAATGTCAATTCTGATGTTTATGCTGAGAAAATGATAGAAATACTACAATCGTATGACACTGATGACAAAGTCTTACAAATAATATCAAGTTTATACTGGAACCAGACTGGCAAAATAAAAGTTGAGAATCGCATGTCGAAAGAAATAAAAATAAAGGAAGGCGTACGTCAGGGTTGTATTTTGTCACCCCTGTTGTTCAATGTCTATCCGGCGGAAATCTTCGGTAAAGCACTTTCTGATAAAAAGATGGAATTACAATTAATGGTGTGTGTGTGTGTGTGTGTGTAAATAACCTCCGTTACGCTGATGATACTGTCATTCTAGCGGACAGTGAAGAAGGCCTACAAAGGCCCATGAATGGAATTGTTGATACATGTGAGGAATATGGAATGAAACTGAATACGAACAAAACAAAAACAATGGTGGTCAGTAAGAATACTAATATAAACATAAATATTAAAGTACATCAACACTTGAAAGGGTAACAAAAATAACGTACTTAGGAAGCGTAATTAGTGAAGATTGGGACCACTCTATTGAAATACGCTCAAGAATTAAAAAAGCACGAAGCTCCTTTAATAAAATGCGCAGCATACTGTGTAGCTGCCAACTAAACTTAAAAACAAGAACAAGAGTGCTAAGATGCTACGTGTTCTCGGTCATGTTATACGGTATAGAAGCTGCAACAATCACAGAGACAACACAACAAAGACGTGATACTATCGTCGAATGCTGCCTGTTCCTTGGACAGCGCATACCACAAACGTGGAAATACTTGATCGGATGAGAAAAGAACGATAGTTGATTCCAGCTGTTAAAGAAAGAAAAAGCACTTACTTTGGCCATATTATGAGCTCCTGCAACTTATAACTGAAGGAAAAATAATCGGTAGACAGGGACCATGATGGCGCCACAATACCTACTTAAAAAACTTACAAATGGACAAACATGACATCTACTGAACTGTTTAGAGCAGCAATAGATAAAATCGGATGGGCAAATGTGATCGCCAACGTCCTTAGAAGATAAGGCACACTAAGAAGAAGGCTTTCAAGGAATTTTTATTTTCCGTTGGATAGGTGCAATTTAAGATTCAGGTCTTATTCCCTTCAAAACCTACAAGAAGCCTGTAAATAAAGAAAACAACCCATCGATTTAAAAAAATAATTGAACATCATTGTACAACCTTATATATGAGTCAAATAAGTAAAAACGGTATACCTATACTGTCTTCATTCATATAATTTTTTAGTAAAGGCATATTTTTACCTCTCAGTAAAAATAATGGTTGTTTATTGTGATACACCTTGCCATTCTCGCTCTCTCTTTATCCAAAGTTCATTGTTCATAAAACGACATATACCACCTCCTTTCCCTTTCATCTTTTTTTCTCCTATGTTACGTTCGTCCATCCATTTCCTACCACATTCCTAATGTCACCATATCATAGGCTATCCTAGATTTATTTTTTCTCCTCATGGGTTCCATTCCATAGTGTTCCTTGTCCCTCTTCTCCTTTCCATTGTTGCTCCATGTTTTGTCTATCTTCATTTAGCCTTTAATGTTCTGTGTTTGACATCTTTAATTCTGATACATTCTCCAATTCATTCTACAGATTTTTTGTCCTTTAGTGACATATTTTGGATGGCTTTCTCCATCTGGTTAAGTGGTTTACATCTAATTCGTTGTTTTCTTTGTTATTTCAAACGGTTCAGCTCCATATATTATTGGGATAATACATTGATTGATTTAATATTTTTTCATGTATGACTTAAATATTTTGTTTTGCAATATGTATTTTAAACACCCAAAAGCTTTCCATGGGAGTCTTTTCACATATTTAAATCTACGATTTGATTTTTTTTATCTATTTTTATGTATTGTCCCAGGTATTCGTATTATTCTACTTTTCTTATTCTCATTCGATTTGGCATGACGGTTCAGAATAGTATTGGGAGGCTCTCTTAATTTTTTTTGCTTATATTTATACTCAAGTCATTTGATCATTTCGTGTAGTTCTAAGCGACCTTTTGTAATAAACACCACATTGTCTCCATATCTTAGCGTGTTTCATTTTTGCCCTTTATTTATACCATGGTTCTCTCAGGTTAATTTTTTAAATATATTTTTCAGGACCAACATGAGAAGCTTCGGTGATATGGAGTCTTCTTACCTTATTCTAAGTTAATTTTTTTCTGTTTCTGAATAT
>CM032455.1:63985409-64092909 GCA_019049505.1 Pachyrhynchus sulphureomaculatus | reverse complement strand
AATTGCATTTGGGTCTTATCTGTGAAAGGTTACATTTTCTAATAACCAGTCAAGTGCAAGTTGAACTTGCCCAATTAGTGTTCCGTATTGCTTTTAAAATAAAAATTTTTGTTACGAAGGGATAAAATGATCAATGACTTCACGAAACGCACCCCAAATGAGTTTTCAACAAAGTATTTTTCCGATTTTTTACTGGCAACTGATGATTTTTATTTTTTTATATATCAGATAAACTATTAAAGGTAATGCACTAGTGATAATTTTCGCAATCTACACCCTCTAGAGATTATTCCAGAATTTTTTCAAAATTTTTTGATCAGTACTTTTCGAGATAAAGAAGAGACAGCGATTATCGGCGATTTTTTAAAAATAATACTAAGAAAAGTGCGCGCAAGTATTACATTATATATAGTTTTGAACTCGTATTTTTACAAGCTTTCATTTGACACCTCTCTCAATGACCTGGTAAAAAAAAATTTCACTTCCGATTTCACCCTCTAAAACTTACTCTTTAAGTCAAAATTTAACTTTCAAAACTACACGGCTCTGATGAGGCTATGGATTCCTACATTAGAACCAAATTTCAACTTTCTGTGTCAAGTAATTTCTGAGAAAATTAGGTGTGACAGACAGATGGACGGACAGACACATAGACACCGAAGTGATCTTATAAGTGTTCCGTGTGGAATACTAAAAACGGTATTTAAGTGTTTTCGTGATGGTTTTTTTTTTGTTTTAAATGGAACATCCCCCATATCTTGTAACCTTCTAACTAAAAATATCTTCAAATTTACAAAAACGAATAATAGCACGTAAAAAATAAATCTATTTTTAATTTTTTTGGCTGTCTGGTAAGAGGTGATTTAATATAACGAAATAACAAAAATATAAAAATATTAACTTTCTTTATAATTTTTAATAAATTTTTAGGAAAGCAAAAACAAAGTTACGTCACGATTCGAAGACTTGAAGAATCAGTCTTTCTTTTTCTAACAAGAGTCAAGATAATTGAGATGCTAGAAGTTGTTTCGCACATTGTTTACCATTTTTCTCTGTAAACTGAGAATTTATTGGTGGTATCTTTCATTTCATTAAACAGTAGTTCAGTGATATATCATACAAATGCACCATACAATAACTGGGGGTTATTTTGGAAATGTCAATGAAATAAGCCTTTTGTTGACATCTTACCCAATTTAATGTATCTTCTTACCAAATTAAAAGAAAATCGTGGTTCTTAGAATCAAAAATTGTCAATTTAGAGGAACTTTTTAAGGGTTCGCCTACGCTAACACGAAGCATCTTCATGGATCCGTACTCTTCAAGATTAAAACACTAAATTTTCCTGAAAATGCCTTGTGCAAACATCGGAGAATTGACATGACCCAATCCCGCAAACCGCGATTTCCAAATCCAAATTCCATACAAAGAAATTATCAAAAAATAAACTTCTTTTTATTACTCTCATTAATATTGACGAATGAATGGGGTAAACAGGGAGTTATTTAAAGACCTATTTTAAAATGTCTATCTAACTTTTTAAGGGGAATAATTAAAACTGTCTTTAATCATTTCTAGTAACGCATGGTTTTTGAAGTAATTTGCTGGTGCATATTGTCTTTCTTACCCTACGTGCATGTATGTACATTATTCTAAAGGTAATATTCATTGCTATTTAAAAAATGGTAAAAATGAGGGTAATTTCATTGTTTAATGAATGTACAGAAGTGAAAAAGCTGCAGCAACGGGTTCCTGTAACTTGCAAAGTGAGTTGCATCAATGTTTGAAGACTTTAAAACACTCCATAACAACTGCTGACATTTATTTCTTTGTGTCACTCTTGATAAAGTAAATTATCCAATTTGAACCCAACATCCTGAATTGGATTTAGTGACCTGAATGTATAAAAACATAAACCTTGACTTCTACTATCTAAATATTTCATTTATTTTTAAATCATGCTACAAATAAAACTATGATTTTGATGAATCCAAGAGCTTTTCTCATTTTGACTGAATTATAAGCAGCACTAAATAAAAAGTTATCAATATATTTCCATTGTAAAACAATATACTAACTATATAAAATATATATATATATATATATATATATATATATATATATATATATATATATATATATATATATATATATATATATATATATATATATACGAGGCTGGTTTGAAAAGTCCGTGCAAAATAAAAACTACTTATGTGTTTGGGGTAAACCTTTTTTATTTTTCGACATAGTCTCCTTTTAGGCTTATACACTTCGTCCAACGATGTTCTAGTTTGTTGATCCCTTCCGAATAATAGGATTTGTCCAAGTCTGCAAAATATCCATTAGTGTCTGCAACCACCTCCTCGTTTGAATAAAATCTTTGTCCCGCCAGCCATTTCTTCAAATTGGGGAACAAATAGTAGTCCGAGGGAGCCAAGTCTGGAGAATAGGGGGGATGTGAAAACGAGTTGGAATCCTATTTCCATTAATTTTGCGACCACAACTGCATTGTTGTTTGGTCTCAGGAGTATAGTAATGTATCCATGTTTCATCCACAGTGACGAAACGACGCTTAAAGTCCTCCGGATTCTTCTGGAACAGCTGCAAACCATCCTTGCAACACTTCACACGATTCCGTTTTTTGGTCAAGCGTGAGCAATCGCGGCACCCATCTTGCGGATAGCTTTCTCATGTCCAAATGTTTATGCAAAATATTATGTACCCGTTCAGTCGAGATGCCCACAGCACTAGCAATCTCACCTACCTTAACTCTTCTGTCATCCATCACCATATCATGGATTTGATCAATGATTTCTGGAGTCGTAACCTCCACAGGCCGTCCAGAACGTTTAGCGTCACTTGTGCCCATATAGCCAGTCCGAAAATTTTGAAACCACTTATAAACTGTTCTAATCGAAGGTGCAGAGTCACCATAATGTTTATCAAGCTTCTTTTTAGTCTCCTGAGGCGTTTTGCCTTTCATAAAGTAATGTTTAATCACCACACGAAATTCTTTTTCGTCCATTTCTTGAAAATCACTCGACTTCCTTGATTCACACGAATGCCAAACACAAAGAAATAGACCAATATGGCTGAAAACTTGGTGTGCGTTCATTCAAGAGATGCTACTACTATCTCTCGGACTTTGCACGGACTTTTCAAACCAGCCTCGTGTATATATATATATATATATATATATATATATATATATATATATATATATATATAATATAAAGATATATAAAAATAAAGATATATATATATAAATAAAGATATATATATATATATATATATATATATATATATATATATATATATATATATATATATATATATATATATATATATATATATATATATATATATATTTATATTTATATGTATATATATATATATATATATATATATATATATATATATATATATATATATATATATATATATATATATATATATAAATGGGACAATATACTAATTATATATAATTTCAAATTTATTTTGTCTTACGCAAGACCTTGCAGAATCATTTGATGGGGTGAGCAGACCGATGTGATTTACACTGATTACTCTAAGGTCTTTGATCGGCTGGATCATGGGATTCTGTTGGACAAGTTGTTCGCAATTGGCTTTTCGGGTAAGTTATTATCTTTTTTTAAATCATACTTAATAAACCGCTCGCAGCTTGTACAGTGTCTTGGTCAGAATTCTTCTAGCTTTGTTGCCACATCGGGAGTGCCGCAGGGGGCATTTGGGGCCACTCCTTTTCAATATATTTATAAATGATCCTACTCAGAGAGCGGGTGTTGAATACTTACTTTATGCTGATGACGTAAAGTTATCTTGCAGAATCAGAGACCTGAACGACTGCATAAGACTACAGGATGGCTTTAATCTCATAAACAATTGGTGTTGTAACAACAAACTCCTTTTGAAGGTATCCAAATGCAATGTAATCACCTTTACAAAAACATTGAGTCCCATACAATTCAATTACAGTATGAATGGTCAGGTCCTAGAGTGATGTCAGTCGGTGTCTGATTTGGGTGTTTTGCTGGATACTGCCTTATCTTTTCGTGGCCATATTGCAAAGATTACGGCGGAGACTTTTAAACTATTGGGTTTCTTCATACGTAATAGTGCCGACTTTGTTGAATATGATACTCTAAAATTGCTTTTTAATAGTTTCGTGAGATCACGCCTTGAATACTCAGTTGTTGTTTGGTGCCCCTTTTATCAAGCGCACATTCAAAATATTAAAAAAATTCAAAAGCGTTTTTTAAAGTACGCTAGTTTTAAACTCGATGGAGTATATCCCGAAGTAGGTTATCCCTATGAAAGTCTCTTGGATAGATTTTCGATGGAAAGTTTAGAAGCACGCCGAAACAAAGCCCAAATTGTATTTTTACATAAGATAATATCAAACATAATTGATGCAAACAAAATCTTGCAGTGTCTGCCTTCTCATGTACCTAGACCACCACATGTAGTCTGCAAACTTTTAATTTACCAATCCCAAGAATAAATGTCCTAAAATTTTCTCTTCTTTTTCAAATTTGCGAGAAATATAATCGAATGCAGCAATGATATTTTCAACTGCAGCATGACAAAAATAAAAAAAAAATGTAGTTTTAAAATATGTTGTTAAAAAGCTATTTAATTTTAATTAGGTTTAGTACATTTCATTATGTTATTTTCCCATTCTGTAATTGGAATACTGTAGAATGTGGTAAATAAATAATTATATATATATATATATATATATATATATATATATATATATATATATATATATATATATATATAGATATTTGGTAGATAGAGAGAGCTTAAAAGATTAAGGAAATAATAAAACTATTGATCTGACCATAGTTTTTTAATAGTCTAACCACATCCTGCTTTTCAGCTGTCTAAGAGCTGCTTCACTAAAAAATAATTAACATATCCTATAGCCACTAAATCACATAAAATCAAGATGTCATTAACTTCATATTCGAATGACCATAAAAAAGCAACGCATGCAGCATTATCTTTTCAGCAAAAAATAAAATGTAATATTTTCACAAGAAAATTACCATGAATATGGAAGACATTTGAAGATAACCTGTTTTTTATTTTTAAAATTAACTAGATGGTAGGGTGTTACAAAAAAAGTTAAAGCTGTTTTAATGGTAGCATTGGATTTAATAATAAAAATTGAAAGGTGACGAGGTAGCGGAATTACATTTATAAAATTTAATCAGTATCTTTTGCAACACTAATTCCTTATTAGCCGCGGCAATGTTCCTAAAGTTTAGCTTTAGTTTAATGTTTCTAAGTACACATTGAACATAACTGGTAATACAATAATTTTAAAATACTTAGGGTTTAATCCTAAACCATATGCATACAAAAAACTTCTCGCTTGTCCCAACAATTCCAATTCCCTTTGGGCAGTGGCTAAGGCAGTTAGTCAAAATTTCACCAAATCCACCATACCACTACTCACATGGTTAAATAATTCTGTCCTGTTGAGAAAGCGAACTTGTTGGCTGAATTCTTTGCTTCACATTCTACTGTCCATTTCCAAGGAAAAAAACACCACCTACTATTCCCATATTGCAGTCAAGGACGCCCGATGTTGTCTTCAGACAGCGTATCATAAAGCGTATTTTAATGAAGCTAGACACCAAAAGGCTTCTGGCGCTGACGGAAAACCTCCCATAGTTCGCAGACACTGTGCGAGGGAACTAACACCAGTTTTCTGTAATCTTTTCAACCTATCCTACAGAAAGGGAGTATTTCCTTCCTGCTGGAAATGTGTCGCTGTTCAGCCGATACCTAAAAAAGGCAAGAAGACCTTGCCAAATAACTACCGACCAGTCGCACTGCTTTCAATAATATCGAAAGTCATGGAAAAGGTTATCAATCAGCATCTTCTAAAATATCTTGAAGGACTCAACATTATTAGCGATCACCAATATGGCTTTCATAAACATAGATCAACAGGAGATTTTCTGACTTATGTAATACATGTTTGAAACAATGCAATTGAATACTTTGGAGAATCTCGAGCAGTGGCCCTCAACATATCCAAGGCATTTGACTGTGTTTGGCACGATGGACTGTTGGCTAAGCTACACTCTTATGATATGTCTGAAAAGTTCTGTTTGTGACTCTCATGTTTCCTCAAAGTGGCGGTCAACGGATTTCTTTCCAACACCTTTACTATCAATGCCAGTGTGCCCCAAGTTTCCATACTGTCTCCTACTCTCTTTCTCATTTACATTAACAATCTGCTGGGAAAGACCGGGAATCCAATTTACAGCTTTGCAGATGAGAGTATACTTATCTTTTCATTCACTTTGAACAGTCGGACATCGGCTACTCAGGCAAATATCCGCAGACAGCAGGAGGTCGTTCAACTTAACAAAGACCTGGAAGAAATTCTATCTTGGGGTGACGGTAACCAAGCGGAATTTAACGCTACGAAAACCCAGGCAACAGTTTTCTCTAAAAAAAGTTAATGTTGCTGAACCCGACATAGTCATGTCAGGGCACTCCATTCCCCTAACATCATCAGTCAATTTGTTGGGCGTTAATTTGGGAGCAAATATGTCCTGACATGAATACATTGCAGGCATAGCAGGGAGAGCTTCTCAAAAGTTGGGATATTATTTCAAACCAGAAAGCTTTACACTCCACAACTGTTAATTCTTTACAAAGCTCAAATTCAACCAACTATGAAATACTGCTCCCATATTTGGGGCTTCGCTCCCAAACACACACTGCATTAGTTGGATTCTGTTCAGAGAAGAGCTGTTCTTCTGATTGGAGACCCGGAACTGACTGACTGAAGAATGGTTAGCGACTTGAGTCTGTTCTATAAGTATTTTCATGGAAAGTATTAGAAGGATGTGGCCCACTTAATTCCTCCCAGAGCAGTGGATGTTAGAAATACACGTCGCGCTAATATTTCACATCCGTATGAAGTTCAGGTTGTTACTCCACGTACAACGCTTTTCAAGCAGTCTTTTATATCGAGAAATATATGTGAAATAATTCGCCCAGCCCTGTGTTTCCCACCAAGTACAATTTACAGTGATTCAAGAACGTGAATCGCTTTTTCCGCACACATGCCACTGCTAAAATGCTTTAAGGGCTTCCCTGTAGAATGTGTGCCAGACCCATAAAAAAAAAGAAATCACTAAAAACTTCATTCTACCATAAAACTGGTCATTGTATTGTAATTTCTTCTTAGTATATATACTTGCACATAAAAAATAGATCAATCTGCCACGGTGAAAAGCCCCTCCTTCAACTTATCTGAGAATGTTTAGTATGGTTTATGGTACACAGAAAATATATTTTTTATTAACTTTTTAAAAACAAAATGTTTGGGAAATTCATAAATATTGGTAAACACTAACTCTCTCAAATTTTAGCTTTCAAAGTCATTGTAATTACTATGACCAATTTGAACAGTTCTGCTAGTGTATCAATAATGATAGTAGTTGAATTAAGTTAAGAATTAAGCAAGAATGAATAAAAGCTGAATTATGTTAAGATATAAGTAAGAATGTTTGCCTACAGGTTGTCAGTCAAATATTTCAAATTTCATAATGTTATGAATTGAACTAGATGCTACTAACATATGTGATATTGCAATGACTACAATCGGCTACACTTTTAAAGCTTTAAACTAATTCTATGGACTATCTAGATGTAAAGAAAATGATTTCAACTAAAAATATATATTACCAATATGATATTATGGAATGGTGTACTAATATTATGTTGCAGAAGTCTCAGTCGCCACATTTTATCCAATATTTAGCCACAATTTTGAAGAAACAAAAATTACAACATTTAGGTAAAAATAAAACAAGTAAATAACATATTTTTAGGTTAACATAATACTAACCTTTTAAAATTATTACCTGTGATCTTATAAATAAACCACTTGAACAACTTTTCAATCAATAACTAAAATGTAACGGCAGTGGGAAACAAATCCCAAGTAACACGGATCCTAATTGTTAATAAAATTTATAAGAATGGGAAAACAATTTTATGATAACCTCTTACCAACGCATTTAAGGTCAGTAAATTCGTTACTCAATTGCTGTTATTAAAATTATGAGGCAAGAACTAACGTATGTTGTAATATTATTCTCGATTGAAAGCTGTTTTAATGCTCCAATTTCTAAAATAAATAAAACAAAAACGAATTCAACTATTCCTCTTACCCCTTCTTTCAACAGGTGTTTATAGCACGTGGTGAAAAAGCGCGAAAACATGTTAAGATAAATTTATAGATAAAATAGACACCTGTATTATCGATTTGTCGTGGCGCGGGTCTTTTAATACGTCGCCTTTACACTAGAAAGAAAAAAGATCGGTTTTGTAATTCAAACCAGAATTTTCTAAAAATAATATAAAGTTATCTTATCATTATTGACCTTTTGACTTGACAACTATAAACACAAGTGTGGGGTATCCATTACGTTATCGTAAACGTATTTTGCAAACGATTTTAACACAACCAATGACGATAGAAAAAAATTAGTGTAGAATTAAGACCTAGCATATTTTGTTTTATTTAAAATTATTACTGTTTTAAGTTTGGTTTTCAAAGCGTACATATGCATAAAATCGATTTATCTTTGAGCATTTAGGCAAATAAAGTATATAGATTTTTATACTATTCTTATTCAAAACAATATTGAAATTTTGAAAATTGTTATTTCTAATACTATTCTAGCTTATGTGTGTAGTATTATTTATCAAAAACTTTTTATTGAAAATCCAATGAAAATCTCATGTGTCCAGAGACAATTTTCCAAATGTAATTGGACAATTCTATACAATCATGCGTTATTTCCAAAATTTTAGCAAAATTTTTGTTATGTAGTAAGTTTAAGAAGGTATATTAGTGTTATCTTATCATTAACCATTATCAATTATTTCATATTATAATTAAATCGTTAGTCACCAAATACCCTAACAAAGATTTAGTAGTCAAGAAATTATGAGACAAATTTTTTTGTCTGTTGCTGATAAACGAGATAATAATGATAATAACTTCTGAAATCATTGGTTAAATATTATTCACCTATTTTACGATTTTAAATATTTTATGGGCGTTTGTAATTAAGGAAAAACACCATTTTACAACACTGTAAACAAAAGAGCGCAGAAAAGATGTTTATAGCAACCAGAATTTGGCGAGATTAATCGTTTATTTTGATTGGTAATCTTGATCTCGCTAAATTCTGGTTGCTGTGAACATCTCTCTTGAACTTTTTTGTTTACTATAATTACAATCATCGACAAGGGCAGGATAAGGGATTCGGGTTGGTTTCCATTGTAATATCAATATCAATTGAGGCCTTTTTTCCAGATAGCTACTAAGTATTGTTAGCCATAGCAAAACTGACGTCATCAAGGGATTAAAAACGGTTACAGCTACTAATAACAGTTGATAAAAAAATATGCTTTAATTGTTTCAAGTTTACGCCAAGAAGATCTAAATTATTAGTCGCTGAAAATGAGATTTTAATTTACATTTGAATTTAGGAATGAGCCCAATGAATACACTTTGGGTAAGAGGATAGATAAGGAATAGTACTTTTTTGCATCAAAACCGAAATAATTCAACGTACTACGAAATAATCTACTAGTCCTAGAACCAGGCCGAACGAGCAGTCTTTAAAAAAAAACTTCAAAAACTAGTCAGTTATATTGGTAATGGTTAAATCGAACTGATTTTAATCATCACTCCAAAAAAATTCTTTCACACTTATCCTAAACTACAAGAGTTGTAATAATAATTGTACATAGATTGTCCTTTCGTACATGGATGCTATCTGAGACTACTTACATATTGCATAGAATGTTTCGGTGCGAAAAATACTCTGTCCGTTATTTGGTGTTTTGCAGCATATGGAGACATTCTGCTTCTCGCACTAAAATTATGGTTCAGAGCAAATTGGAAAAAAAAACAAAAACCTTGTTTAAGTTGCTATTTGATTCCATATATTTCGTTCTATTCATGAAGATTTTAAAAAGTTAATTATCAATTTTTCAAAAAATGTAACTTAACATCTTTATTTACTTAAGACTTCAAAAATTTGAAGAAATAATTGCTTACAGCTTTTATTTCTCCAAGCCTTTCTCGATAAATTTAAAATAGACTGAACTATAACACATAGTAGTTATTTACGTGTCATGTTCGGAAAGTGGTATATTCCAGGACGATAAGCAAATTTAAGACTGACATCATCAGTGAAATATTGCAAGCTTACAAGCCCTATTATGGCATTATCACTTTCAGGATGTGACACACAAGATGTCTGTATGCACGTGGTTTGATATGTGTGAATGAAATATTCATTTGTCAAGTTTTGCACGGCCCATATTGATAAATACTTATCATGACCTACTATTGCCTGGTGAAATAGTACGGCAAATTGTATTTGCCTATTAAAAAACAAAAAATATTCCATATTGTCAAGCTTTAATTTGTAAAGTTTTGATGTGAACATATATGTACGTAAAAGAAACGTTAACGCATGTAAAACATTATTTTTGCGAATCTGCTCGATATTGTACAATTCTTTTGTGGATGTTGGAATTGATTTGTGATGTGTAAATTGAAGTTAATGGCGGAATTTTTTATTCTAATATATGTATATGTACAGGGTGGTCCAAATTGGACACTTTTAAAGGTAAACCCCTTTATCTAAGGGAGATAGACGAAAACGGATGTCGGTATCTGAGGCTCAATTTTTATGATAAACTCAATGGTGAAAACCGCATGTCGATATCTAGTAGCGTTTCAGATATACAGGTGAAAAATGTGCATTTAAAACTCGCGTAAAAACTGAAAACCTTTATATTTTGAAGTAGATTTAAGCAAAATATAAAGTGTGCTATATTTTTAGAATGGTAATTTAAAACTCTATTCGGATAAGGAAAAATATACAGGGTATCCCATTTAAAAAATATATTTTTGCACTAATAACTATTAAAATATTAGTTGTAAAAAAATGTAACTTACGAGGCTGGTTTGAAAAGTCCGTGCAAAGTCCGAGAGATGGCGCCACCGGCGCGTATCGAGGTCATGTTTCAGTTAGTAGCATCTCTTGAATGAACGCACACCAAGTTTCAGCCATATTGGTCTATTTCTTTGTGTTTGGCATTCGTGTGAATAAAGGAAGTCGAGTGATTTTCAAGAAATGGACGAAAAAGAATTTCGTGTGGTGATTAAACATTACTTTGTGAAAGGCAAAACGCCTCAGGAGACTAAAGAGAAGCTTGATAAACATTATGGTGACTCTGCACCTTCGATTAGAACAGTTTATAAGTGGTTTCAAAATTTTCGGACTGGCCATATGGGCACAAGTGACGCCGAACGTTCTGGACGGCCTGTGGAGGTTACGACTCCAGAAATCATTGATCAAATCCATGATATGGTGATGGATGACAGAAGAGTTAAGGTGCGTGAGATTGCGAGTGCTGTGGGCATCTCGACTGAACGGGTACATAATATTTTGCATAAAGATTTGGACATGAGAAAGCTATCCGCAAGATGGGTGCCGCGATTGCTCACGCTTGACCAAAAACGGAATCGTGTGAAGTGTTGCAAGGAAGAATCCGGAGGACTTTAAGCGTCGTTTCGTCACTGTGGATGAAACATGGATACATTACTATACTCCTGAGACCAAACAACAATCTAAACAATGGGTTACCAAGGGGGAATCTGCACCAAAAAAGGCGAAGACCGTTCCTTCAGCCGGAAAGGTTATGACGACTGTCTTTTGGGATTCGCAAGGGATAATCCTCATCGACTATCTGGAAAAGGGTTAAACTATTACAGGTGAATATTATTCATCGTTACTGGACCCTTTGAAAACCGAGCTGCAAGAAAAACGCCCGCGATTGGCCCACAAGAAAGTCCTTTTCCATCACGACAACGCACCAGCACACACCTCAGCAGATGTGGTCGCAAAATTAATGGAAATAGGATTCCAACTTGTTTCACATCCCCCTTATTCTCCAGACTTGGCTCCCTCGGACTACTATTTGTTCCCCAATTTGAAGAAATGGCTGGCGGGACAAAGATTTTATTCAAACGAGGAGGTGATTGCAGACACTAATGGATATTTTGCAGACTTGGACAAATCCTATTATTCGGAAGGGATCAACAAACTAGAACATCGTTGGACGAAGTGTATAAGCCTAAAAGGAGACTATGTCGAAAAATAAAAAAGGTTTACCCCAAACATATAAGTAGTTTTTATTTTTGCACGGACTTTTCAAACCAGCCTCGTACACTATTGAAATCCACGTGAAAAAGTGCTTTGAGAATGTTTTTACAGAAATCAAAAATTTTCAATAGGAAAAGAATTACAAACATCTATATATATATATATATATATATATATATATATATATATATATATATATATATATCTATATACATGTATATATATATATATATATATATATATATATATATATATATATATATATATATATATATAGATGTATATATATATATATATATATATATATATATATATATATATATATATATATATACACAGTGCGACCTCGATAATCCGGACTAATTAAAACCGCGGTGATCCGAATTAGTAAATAATTCGAATTACTGAAGCAGGACATTATTTATATTAAAAAACGAATCATTTACTACGAAACAACTAAAAAATAGTACATTCATAAAATAATATTTAAAATAGAAGGATATCTTATCAAGTTTTATCTTATTTTGTAAAAAAAAATTGTAATTTTTATTTGCTTGACCCTTCCCTGGTTCATCATAAAAGCAATTTCTTTTAATCTTTGGAGTACAAGAACATCACTTAGAGGGATATCATTTTCTTCTGCCCATCTCATGCACACATTGAAACTTTTAACTGCCTCATCATTCTTCACAGTGTTCTTAACAGTCTGGTTTGTATTAGTATTTAACTCTGAACCTTCATTACACAGCCCCACAAAAAAAAAAGTGGGGTATACTTTTGATGCGATATATCAGATCCGTAGTATTTTTGGCCGCTGATCACGAATCTGACGTCAGAATATCGCCATCACATCTCAATTTTTTTCTAACCTCAAAAAATAGGTAAAAATTAATAAAAATTAAGAAAAATATACTCCTAAAAAATTGATTCAAGCTTTTTCATGAATCCAAAGATGTATTAATATGTATTCGGACACGCTAAGCTAATATTCATCGGTTGGATTGAGCCATACAGTTCTGTTTGCTTTCTAACCTCAATAAATCACACAGATATAGTGCTTCTCGAATGCAAAAACGAATTCAAATTAAAATTCAACCGATCCTTACCAAATTTGGTACACGGGGATTTTTTGGGTCGCTGATCACGAATCTGAGGTTGGATTTGCAAAATTCAAGATGGCAGATGTTTTCGCGCCATTTTGAACGCCGAGAAAATTCATCGGTCGATTTTTATTCTTCTACCTGCATCCAGGGCACCTCCACGTGGTGACGGTGGGCAACGGTGTTACTCCACTAGCCGGCAGAGTCCCTGGATAACGGCTTAGATGCCGTCATGGCAGGTAGAAGAAAGTGAATTACGATGCAGGGACTCGGAAACCCAGTATCGGCGGTTGGTCAGGGTGGGAAAGCGGGCCCGCAGCCGTCGTCATCCAGCGACCGTAGCTCTTCATGTGTGGGTGACTTGGCTCATGTAGAGTATAATGCTACAAGAAAACAGTCTCACGGTACAAGGACTTTTCATAAGTGCGATAAAAACAGTGATTCATTTTGTTACATTTGCTGTCAACACGTATTCAGTAAAATGGGGTCACCGATAACGGATAAGATTAAAACCTTATATAAGGATTGTTTTAACATTGAAATACAGCACCAGGATACAGATTGGGTTCCCCACATCATTTGCAGTTCTTGCAAAATAATGTTGTACATCAATAAGAAGGCGATTAAATATTCCAGACCAGCAATATGGAATAGACCATACAGTGAAAATGATTGCTACTTTTGTATGAATGTTGTATCTAGGCATAACCGAAAAAATAAAACCACTATTACTTATAACGATGTTTCGACAGTAACAAGACCAACTAAACTAATTCCGCCTCCTGAACCACTTGATGCTGATGTTATGGAAACAAATGATTTCACCTTATCAGTTCATGCCGAAAACATTGAGACTATCGAAAAAGATTCAAACACTGTTACTAATAAATGTTCTAGTGACAACCTATCATACACTAGTGACACAGATAAAGAATTTCTACCATACAACCGTAAACCAGAACCAATACTCGTATCACAGTCAGAACTTAGTGATCTAGTCAGAGATTTAGGCTTATCCAAAGATGGTTCAGAGCATCTTGCTTCCTTTTTAAAGAAAAGACATTTACTTAAGCCAGAAGCTACGATTTCTTATTATAGAAACAGAGATGAAGAATTTCGAAAATATTTCACAATGGACGAGGAATTGTCACTTTCATATTGTACCGATGTAAAAGGTCTAATGGATGAATTTCAAAATAACTCATACGATCCTGAAGAATGGAGACTGTTCATTGATTCTTCTAAACGGAGCATTAAGGCAGTTTTGCTGCATAATACCAACGTTTACGCTCCCATTCCGATTGTTCATTCCACAGTTATGGAAGAGCAATATGAAAAAATGAAGCAGCTTTTGATAAAATAAAATATGCTAATCATAACTGGAAAATTTGTAGAGATCTGAAAATTGTAACAATATTGCTTGGCCAACAGCCAGGGTTTACACTTTATCCCTGTTATAAATGTCTGTGGAATAGCAGAGACAGGGAACGTCATTATAAGAAAAAAATTTGGCCAACAAGAGAATCGTTCACTCCTGGTGAAAATAATGTATTGTTTCCACCATTGGTAGATCCAGGAAAAGTTCTTATTCCCCCGCTTCACATTAAGCTTGGACTTATGAAGCAATTCACGAGAGCATTAGATACAAACGGCCCATGTTTCAAATATTAAGAAAATTGTTTCAAGATTCATTATTTGTTACTAAAATGAATAAAGTTGAAAAAGCTGCTTAGCTTAGTTTTAAAGAAATCGCAACAAACTTTTTGGGAAATAATAAAAGTCCTAAGTACAAAGAAATAGTCGAGAAAATGGTAAAAAATTTTCAAACATTAGGTTGCTTAATGAATCTAAAATTACATTTCCTGGACTCCCACATCGATGATTTCCCAGATAATCTTGGTGACTACAGTGAGGAGCAAGGGGAACGTTTTCACCAAGATCTGAAAATCACAGAAAATCGGTATCAAGGACGATGGGATGACCATATGCTAGCGGACTATTGCTGGTCGCTAAAAAGAGAAACAAGTCCTCAAAAGCGTTTGGGCAGAAAGCCTTTGAATAGGTCATTCGCGGAAAAAAAGAACAAGATACAGCCAAAAAAAGGAAAGTTTAGGCGCGGGTCTAACCTTCGCAATTCTAGGGCTTAAGGGTCTACTATTTGAGAGCATATGGTTTAAAAGTCCTGGTTTTGAGTTTATTGGGTCTCATTTTTTAAAGTTACAGGGTTATTGAGGTCTATTTTTTGAGGTTACAGGGTGTGGGAGTCTAAGGTTTCAGGGTTTAGGGTTTAAGAGTATCAGGTTTGAGGATTCCCCAACTGTATACCAAATTTGGTAGGAATCGGTTGGTTTTCAAAAATTTTGTCCGCCATCTTGAATCCGCCATTTTGAATTTTGCAAATCCGACCTCAGATTCATGATCAGCAACCCAAAAAACCCCCGTGTACCAAATTTGGTAAGAATCGGTTGAATTTTAATTTGAATTCGTTTTTTTTTTTGCATTCGAGAAGCACAATATCTGTCTGATTTATTGAGGTTAGACAGAAAACAGAACTGTATGGCTTAATCCAACCGATGAATATTAGCTTAGCGTGTCCGAATACATATTAATACATCTTTGGATTCATGAAAAAGCTTGAATCAATTTTTTAGGAGTATATTTTTCTTAATTTTTACTAATTTTTACCTATTTTTTGAGGTTAGAAAAAAATTGAGATGTGATGGCGATATTCTGACGCCAGATTCGTGATCAGCGGGCAAAAATACTACGGATCTGATATATCGCATCAAAAGTATACAACACTTTTTTTTTTGTGGGGCTGTGTTATCACTCTCGTATCATTTATGTCTTCCAGTGGTAACAAATCTTCATCATTTTCAAGCCAATTACATATTTCCACGTTCGTGAGATTCTGCTCAGTGAGAACATTCAGCATATCTGAAACATCTTTTAGATATTTACGAATTAACCAAAAAAATACTAAAAGAAAAATTTCAGGCTTTACCTTTCATTTCTTCATTCGTGGAAAGCGCATTGTGCCGCAATTCACTCAGAAGAATCAGATCTTCAGCATCATATTCAGTGTCTGGGTTGGTATCTGCCACATAAGCCATAATTTTGTGCCAGCACTTTTTCAAGACTTCAGGGGAGACTTTTTCCCATGAATTGCATAGTAGACATAGAGCATCTTTTAGGTTAATTCTTTTTAATAACCTAACAAGGTTCTCTTCATTATTTGATAAAATATGGGCTAAAAGACTTTTCCGATAAAATAATTTTGTCAGTCTGATTGAATTCTGGTCCATAGGCTGCAAAAGTGCAGTACAATTTGGTGGAGGAAATAATGTTGTAAACTGTCCATCCTCACTAGTCAGCTCTTCTATAGTTCCATGGCTCAAAACGTTATCAACGATTAGCAGCGCTCTTTCAGGCAAGTTGGGACTTCTTAAATGACTTTTGACTTGACGAATAAAAGAATGATGAAACCAGTCTAAGAAAATTGCTGTAGTCATCCATGCATTGGCAAATGATTTGTACTCACGTATGTATGTTCACGTTTTTAAAAGCCCTCGGATTTTTTGTCTTTCCTGTCAGTAACAACTTTAATTTTTGTGATCCATCAGCATTGCAACATGCTAGAAAGGTAACGCGTTCTTTGTTTATTTTTCGAACTGGTGCGGTCTTTTCCTGAGAACGAACCAGCGTTTTTTCAGGCAACATTTTCCAATACAGAGCTGATTCATCTGCATTGTATATTTGAGTAGGTCCAAGGTCCAAGGCCAAATCTTATCTGCGAATAAAGTTAGAAAAGGATCGACGGCACTTTCATCATTGGATAGTTTTTCGCCACAAACTTTTAAAGCACGCAGGCCATGTCTTTTTTCTGAAATTAGAAATCCAGCTCTAAAATTATCATTCCCGTAGGTTTCACTGTAAAACTGTTTTGCTTTGCCTGATAAAATTTCGTAGGAAATTGGGACGTGCCTTGATCCTTGCGTACAAAACCATGTGTACAAACGAGTTTCCATTTCTGGATATTCGGCTTTTCGTAAGGTTTTTATGACGCCAGGACCGGAATCACATTTGGAAATAAATCTAAAAGAAGTTACACGTCCATAGTGAGTTTCCAAAATTATCTTTAAAACAAATCATATATACATACCTTTTGATTTTCCCTTGCTTCTTTTTTATATCCAAAGTTGTGGATGTTCCTACTCCGTATTCATTTGCCAACACTTTTCCGCTTTCACCAAGAAACTAGTCTTTCTAACATATCGGACTTTTGTTTTATTGTTAGTGTAATATGTTTTCTTTTAGAAGGCATTTTAATATGTAGGTACATATACGTAAAAAAAACCTTTACATACTTATATGAACCACATAAAGTAAAATAGAACGTAGGTATGTTGTACTTGTGACAATAAACAAACAACTACAAAGTCCTTAACCTTTAGACGCGATACGCGATGCGTTGTAGGAAAATCAAAGGCACCTACAGTTTGTGTGAACCCCAGATGTATTAGACGATTTCAGTTTTCCCATGTAGTTTAAATTAAGTAGATGTCTAAAAACGCAGGTCCGGATTACCTAGTACTATCAAATCTGGATTATAAAGTATATAATGCAATAGAAATGTTTGTCCGGATTATTAAAGAATACGGTTTAATGGAGATCCGGATTATCGAGGTGGCACTGTATATATATATATATATATATATATATATATATATATATATATATATATATATACATATATATATATATATATATATATATATATATATATATATATACATATATATATATATATATATATATATATATATATATATATATATATATATATATATAATATATACATATATATATATATATATATATATATATATATATATATATATATATATATATATATATATATATATATATATATATATATATATATATATATGGTTCAATGTAAAACCATTGAAATTAGATAAAATTCACACACAGACCAAGTGTTCTCTCATCTAGAGACGCTTCATCGTATCACGGCTCATCAGTCAAGCTAGGATCGACAAACAAGAGGGTAGAACTTTGGATACTTTGGATGCCACTCTAGAAATTTTTAAAAAAACAACATTTTTTTTGGCTTAAATGATGCTTTCGGGAAATAATGTACAAAGGATTTTATGAGGGTAAGAAGGTTATAAGTGTATATTTTATCAAGTGCGCGTAATTGTCTTGCAGCGTTCTCCAAACTCTCCGAGAGTTTTTATGTTTCGCGCTGCTTAAATGACTCTACCTTTCTGAATATTGAAGAAATCTATTTATTTACAGAATTAATGTTCATCTAGATGTAAGTAGGTGACATCAGTAGTATATAAACCCCATAGTATTTGCATAGTATTAGAATAAACCGTTAAAGACACACTGTTCACACGAGCCTTTTTTCCTTCGTTATCGAACTACTGTTAATCTGTGCAACATTGTACCATAAGCTTTCGACTGATGATAAGCCACAGCACGATAAATGTCCACCTGGTGAAAAATCATGGTGTTCTTGGCAAGAGTGAAGGCCACCAATTCCTTGACTACTCATTTGCGTAAGCCAGCTTTTTCGCAGCTCATTTCCAATTAAATAAAGCCAACTTATGAAGAACGCAACAGAGATGAATCCTTGAACGCTGCATTGGTGGATTCACGCAAAACAGCAATGAAAGTTTCAATGCGACTGTCTGGTCGATAGCTCCTAAATCTGTTTCGAGTGGCAAAGTTATTTTGGATATTGCAGCAAATATAGCTGTATTTGTTTACAACGATGGTTTTACCAGTATAATGAAAATTATGGAACTATTAGGGATGCAAATTGGGTTGAACTGTTACAATTTCCGTATGCAGGGTGATGCTTGTAGTATCAAGTTTTCCAAGCGATCGCTGACTAACATAGCAAAAGAAGCTTGACTGTCTTTGAAATCTGACAGAAAGGAAAAAGATGAGGAAAACATCAATTTAAAGGACCAATTATATGTCGCAAGCATCGCGGATTAGAAGTATTTAGAAAAAGTATGTAAAAAAAGTACATACAAAAAACTCTAGAAGATTTTTTTCTCAAAACTACATTTTTCAAACTGGCCGGAAACATAACTTCTTCAAATTGTCACCGATTTGTTTAAAATTTTAACTGTACCTTCAGAATTACATTATTTAGCGAAGTACGTACGGATTTTACAATTTGTTTTTAAGTTTTTTTTTACGAACGATTTTTTACCGAAAAATGAAACACTTTCTTCAAACATGTACTATTTATAAAAAAATCAATATTTTTTAATTTTTCTACGTACTTCCCGAGAAAATCTTATGTAGAACTCAAAAAAATTTGCACTTTGTTACAGGTAAAAAAATTGGAGGAGGAATCTTTCCGACCGCAAAGTACTATTTATAAGATGCATCTTACTTTACCGACTACTGGTGCCGCCATTTTGTAAAAAAAGGTTTAAAAATTTGTAAATGCTCTTTAAAGTATGTATAAAAAAAGCATTTGATTAAATTTTGGATTGCGTTTTCTGTTTCAAAAAAAATTGTCAAAATCAAGTTTTTTTTAGCTCTAGACTGGCATTACCCCTTAATCCCCTACTGGCGTAAAATCGTGATATAAATAATAAACTGTGCCTAAATTTAAAACGCATATCTGCTCTCAACAGAAGGTTGTCTAGAGCCACAAACCGAGAGAGGAAAAGTCTGCACGCCCGATTCGACGCATATGTGATTTAACGTAAAAACCGCTGAAATTCCAAATTCCAAAGTCCATATTTCACCAGTTTACCTTACCCACTGTTTTCTCATATGTCAATCCATCTCGAGACACGGCTCATCAGTCGAGCTAGGATCGACAAACAAGAATTTTTTTTTTTTTGTCAAGGAGAAATCCGCCTTATGGATTCCGGAGCAGCCTGCGTCACCATAAGGGTGCCCCAGAGTGCTCCAGTTATGTGGGGCTCTCCAACCTGAAGGGTTGGCATACCCACTAAAACTCCTTGTGAGCCAGGAAAACCCTTTACTCCTTTTACATGTCTGACGCGCTGTTAAATATTTAGGTTGTTTTGTGTGGTTTAGCTCAAGGTTAATTTACTAATGAATTGAACTAACCTAACTTAACCTATCTTATAACTAAACTAACCTAATCCCCAATGTCGGGAGTGTTTGTGTTACATTATGTGTGGTGTATATTGTTACACTGGTTCAGAAGGAGTGGCTCAACTAACCTACGGCCTTAAGATAAAGTCGAAGTTAGTCGTTTGTCTAATGTTAGTCTGGTATCATGTCTGTGGGTCACAAATATCTTATGTCGACATTCACGTTGCCTCTGAAAGTGTTGGCTATCTCCGGGTTAGAATGGGCTGCTGCTTTCTCAAGAAAACGAAGTTGAGAAGCACGAGTGAATTCTTTAATCGTCGGCATGTCGAACTCCCTGTGCAACTGATTGTTGCGGACGAACCAGGGAGCACCAGCAATAATGCGCAAAACTTTATTTTGAACGGCCTGGACCTTGACCCGGTGGGATCTAGACATCTGACACCAGGTCTGGCAGGCGTACGTAAGTCCGGCCCTGATTATCATTTTGTAAATTAACAACTTGTTGCTAGTTGACAATTTACTACGACGATTCAGGAGCGGATACAGCTTCCAAGAAGCTGATTTGCCTTACGCACGACCATTGGGACTTGGTCCTTCCATACGAGCCGTTTGTCGTATAGAAGGCCCAGGTATTTGATGTTATTGGACCACCTGAGCCTAGTTCCATTCAGGGATAGAGGAGGAGGGGCTGTGCGGGTGCCTTTTTCAAATATTATAGTCTGGGTTTTGGCTGGATTGACCTTAATCCTCCGACGATCAAACCAATCCGAGAGACGCCCAAGATGACGTTGTTATCGGGCAATGACATAATCAATCCTCGGAGCCGAGGCAGTGATTGCCGTGTCATCGGCATACAATTGAAGATTTGTAAAACGATCCCTAGGGATATCAAAGAGAAAATATTGAAAAGATGTGGAGACAGGGTAGAACCTTGAGGGACACCGGCCTTTATTCTCTTAATCTCGGACAGGGACTGTTCGACGCGGACTTGGAAAGTCCTACCAGACAAGAAGGATTGAACCAACGTGATAAGATGAGGAGGATAGCCAAAGCGGATAAGTTTAAGAATTAAACCTTCATGCCAGACTTTATCGAATGCCTTGGAGATGTCAAGGAACACAGCACCAACTCGGAAACCGCGGTTGAAATTGCTAGAAATGAACTGGGCCAATTTAGCGGCATGATGAATCGTACCATGTTTAGGTTGAAAGCCGAATTGTTCGTCAGGGATGACGTTGAGTTCGGTGCGTTTGTCTCTGATTTCCTCAAGGACAACTTTCTCCGCCACCTTGCCCAACGTTGATATTAGGCTAATGGGACGATAGCTGTCGGCCTCGTGGGAAGGAGAGCCAGGCTTCCGAATCATTACAATTTCGGCTTTCTTCCAGGAAACAGGAAAATAACTTAAACGGAAAATTCCATTAATGATATTAGTGATCTCAGCAATTTGTTTCACGGGTAACTCTCTCAGGGATCTGACAGAAATTTTGTCATGACCTGGGGCTTTTCTAACTGGACGAGACTGGATGATTGACTTGACTGTTTGCGGAGTTGTGAAAGTCCGCACCGGGGGAAAAGGAGTTTGATTGAAGATACGAATGGTTTCAGCCACCACCGCATCCCTGCCGAACCTTGGATGACTATGAGGATTAGGTTGAAACCTATCCTCGAGCATTTCTGCGAATAGACCCGCCTTCTCCTCGGGAGACGAAGCAATGCCATTCACATGACGAAGCGAGGGAATTTTACTAGGACCCTCATTGGAGATGGCTTTCGCCATTCTCAAAACAGAAGAGATAACAGGATTCAGACTTTCGAGTTTAGAATCCCATCTATCATTATGAAATTGATAGAGGGCCGCTCTGACCAATTCAATATGTTGATTCGCGAGCCTTTTGATATTAGGATTGCCAGTCCTTATAGCTCTCCGCCTGATGCGATTTTTCTCCCTGGTAAGTTCTTTGATGTGGGCAGGAAGTTTACCCGACATCCGAGCTGGAAAGGTACGAGTGAAGGTGGCATGAGAAATTGCCTGCTGAATATCCACGGTTAACTTATTAACCTTCATCGAGTTCCTGAGAAGTATTGATCCTAGGAATTGGACCGGTACTTTGGAGATGGTGTCTGAAACGATTCCAATCAGTGAAATTTCGGGTAACATAATCAGGGACCCTATCGGCCGGATTTCCGAGAGTGAGAATGATAGGGAGATGATCAGATGATAATTCATGAAAAAACTGTGATATTATGACCGAGGTTCAGATTTTTGACTAAGAACATGTCCAAAAAATCTGGCTGGCCTCTACCGATGAAGGTAGGCTCGGCTGGCGTTATCACGTTGAATAGAAGTCTTTGCTGAAGAGCGCATAAATCAATACCATTCCTGTTCGTTGTTAGGTTTCCCCACTGAACATTCTTGGCATTGAAGTCTCCGCCCAAGATGGTTATTTGATCGTCAGGACCAAGAAGATGCCTATACTCATTGAAATTTACTGGATGAGCAGGATTATTTCTCTGATAAACGGAAGAAATCAGAAGTATTACCGGCCAGATTGACTACGATAGTTGAAGCCTCGGCAGAGACTAAGTTTGGGCTAGGGGGAGGAGAATGATGACTAAGGGAGCGTCTGACAAGAATAAGAGTGCCACCATTCAGAGCACCTATCTTATCATCCCTGTAAACGAGAAAATTAGGAATTTTGAAACGTTTGCCTGGTTTCAAGAAAGTATATCTTGGATGAGGGCAATATCAATTTTATGCTCTTGCAGAAAATGAAGTAATTCCTGTTTTTTTATGGGAGATGCTAAAGCAATTCCAGGACATGATGTTTACTGTCGACGGTTTATGTTGTACATTCTTGTCCGTGCGTTATTAAATGTCAGGGTCAAACGATTTCATGTGATCGGCAAACATTTTTGCGATCTGTGCCATTTGCGCTTGATTTAGAAGAGGTTGGTTTGAGGAATCAGGATTACTTGCCTGATTTTGAGACTTGGCAGGCTTCTTGGGGGCAAGGCGCAAATTATCCTGCGTCCCCCATCCTCGGAATGATGATTGCTTCTGAAAACTTTGACTTGCGACGGATGACTCGGACATCCACTTAAAAAGAAACAGGGTGATCACCCCCCCATTTTGCGCCTTTAGGCGGCTCTTCCTTAGTCTTCTTACACTGCGCTGTATGGTGATCCTTACCACACTTCACGCATTTCGGTGGGACATGACAGCAGGGGGCTGCACAAACAAGAAGGCAGAACTTCGAATACTTATTCCCATACTGGCGTTACATCGTGGTAAGATACAATAAATTGTACGTAAAATTGAAACGCATATATATATATATATATATATATATATATATATATATATATATATATATATATATATATATATATATATATAGGGCCTTTGCCTGTGGTTGGTGCTTTTTTTAGGTGTTAAGTTGATGTTTACCAATAAGGCCTAGCTCTGTATAGCTTGTATTTCATATTTATACTTTTACTTAGACCTCAAATTATTACCACCATCATAGAACTGACATTTATTATCACAGGTTTTCTTTTAAAGCTAGATTATTGATAGCAAGGATATTATAAGTATGAGTAATAAGGTTGTATGAATCTTCTTTTGATGTTAATACACTAAATTATATCTTTCTTTCGCAAAACTAAATAAAATGTAATGTATGAGTGTATAACGACGCAGTATTTTTAAATACTTCAAGTTCATTTTTATTTAAACATGCTTCAAACGAAAAGATTAAATAAAATAACCAAAAGTTCAACTATCTACAATGCGCGACGCAAAATTAATTTTTAAGAGCTATTGTAATTAAAATTATGTTTTAAACAACTTTCTAAACTATTTACTAAATATTTTACTTTTAAAAAACTTCAGGTTCTAAATAATAAATAACATCACATGAAAACTGGGCATAGTTTTTAAGCAGTTGAAGAATCCAAGTACCTATATTTGAATCTATGCTTCAAATTATAAAAGAAAATAACTTATTTTATCATATCTGCCCGCAATTACAGTGTTATTTAAGGTCACACTGCATCCACAGCCGAGTCGCTGTGTCTCCCCTGCTAAGACGCTATAATTCCGCTGCTAAAGTTGTCCAGAAGACTCGCTAGCGGAGAACAATCATATCTTGTGTCTAGTGGCGTAGACAGGTTCGAGAGTGGAGGAGCATATGAACACGAAAAAAAGAAACAGCTACATATATAGAAGGGGAACTTCTAGAAAAAAAAGAAAACCTCTTTTACACTGGAACTCTAAAACCTTAAATCATTCTCAATATAGTAAGCGCAAAGTCGATGACCGGGAAGAAGGAATTTTTTACAAAAAAGAAACATTTTATGCAATGGAACTGTAATAACTTATGCCTAATTTAAAAACCGAAAACGGAGAAAGGGGGAATTTTTCTCAAAAAAATTCGTAGACAGTAGAGCTTTAAAAGCTTAAACCAAATTTAAAAATCGATGATCTACGATTTTTCTCAAAAAATAACTCTTTCACAACACGATGAAACTTTTCCTAATAAAAAAGCACTATTTCACGCAACAGGTTGCTTATTAAATGTCAAGACCCCACTTTGACAAACAAATTCATTCTACGGAGGGTTTTGCATTTTTGTCTCCCGGCAAAGATTTCGCCCGTCTGAACGAAGCCAATGAACAGCAACGTTAAAAAACTATAATTTTGTCACCGTGTGTTCCGTATGGAACACTTATAAGATTACTTCAGTGTCTGTCCGTCCGTCCGTCTGTCACACCGGATTTTCTCCGCAATTATTTGACATAGACTTGAAATTTAGCACTAATATAGGAATTGATGAGCGCATCAGAGCCATGTAGTTTTGAAAGTTAAATTTTGACTTAAGGGGTTAGTTTTGGGAGGTGAAATCGGAAGTGAAAAAAAAATACCAGGCCATCGAGTGGGGTTCAAAAATATAGATGATGTAATACTTGCTTCTTTGTATCATTTTTGAAAAAATGCCAAAAATCGCTGGCCCCCCTTATCTCGGTAAAGTTCTGCTCAAAAAATTTTGAAAATATTCTGGAATATTCTCCACTTGGTGTAGATTGAATGAAAATTATCACGAGTGCATGCCTTTGATAATTTATCTGATATTAAAATAAACTTTGTTGAAAACTCATTTGGGGTGTGATTTGTCAAGTCTACAAAAAAATATATTTTTAAGGTAATCACGGTACGGAACATTAATTGCGCAAGTCCAACTTGCACTTGACCGGTTATTTTTCTCTTATGATCAATTTGTTCTTAGAAATTGTCAAAATAAATAAAATATATAAAAAGGGGAATCCGGTCTAGATGCCCCAAGTTCCGAATAATCTAGTCACTGGGTGGTACAGAGTATTTTGTATCATTGACCTCAATGCAAACACGAATTCATCATAACAATGAAAACTAACTGCCTCTTATTTTTATAGGTAAAGTAAAGGAATTTTAACTAAAAATTCTAAATATTTTGTTTTTATTTGTCAAATTTTAACAGACGTTTGATTTATGTTTAGACAAGAGGTTTTTTTTTATAAACATATTCGTAAAAGATTATTTAATGTTTTAACGTATGTAAAGCAATATTGTTCTGTTTAATTTGTGAATCTGTGACTGTTAAAATTTGACAAATAAAAAACTTGACAAAACATTGAGTTACGTTATAATCATAGGCAGTTAATTTAATTGTTATGGTGAACTGGTGTTTGCATCGGGGTGAATGATACAAAATACTCTGTACGACCCAGTGACTACCTGGTAATTTTTTTTTTTCACTTCCGATTTCACCTCCCAAAACTAACTTCTTAAGTCAAAATTTAACTTTCAAATCTACACCGCTCTGATGAGGCCATCAATTCCTATATTAGTGCCACATTTCAACTGTCTATGTCAAATAGTTGCGGAGAAAATCAGGTGTGACGTACGGACAGACACCGAAGTAATCTTATAAGTGTTCCGTACGGAACACACGGTGACAAAATTATAGTTTCGTAACGTTGCTGCTCATGGACTTTGTTCAGACGGGCGAAATCTTTGCCGGGAGACAAAAATGTGAAACCCTCCGTAGAACGAATTTGTTAGTCAAAGTGGGGTCTTGACGTTTAATAAAGTAGGTACAACCTGTTGCGTGAAATAGTGCTTTTTTTATTAGCAAAGTTTCATCGTGTTGTAAGAGTTCTTTTTTGAGAAAAATCGTAGGTCATCGATCATACTTGGATTCTTCAACTGCTTAAAAATTATGCCCAGTTTTCGTGTGACGTTATTTATTATGTAGAACCTGAACACTTTTAAGATCCCTAATCTATAATTTTTTTTAAAAGTAAAGATATTAGTATGTAGTTTAGAAAGTTGTTTAAAACATAATTTTAATTACAATAGGACTTAGAAATTAATTTTGCGTCGCGCATTATAGATAGTTGAACTTTTGGTTATTTTATTTAATTTTTTTCGCATGTTTAAATAAAAAACCGGTCAAGTGCAAGTCGAACTTGCACAATTAGTGTTCCGTACGTTGATTGTTTTTAAAGTAAAAAATTTTGTTAGGGTGGTATAAAATGATCAGTGACTTCACAAAAACGTACCCCAAATGAGTTTTCAACAAAGTTTGTTTCCATTCTTTACTGAAAACTGGTGAGCTTGAAATTTTGGTTTTTTTTCTATACCAGATAATTTATTAAAGGTAACGATAATATTCGTTCAATTTATACCCCGTGGAGAATATTCCAGGATTTTTTCAAAATTTTTTGATCAGTACTTTTCGAGATAAGGTAGGGAACAGCGATTTCTCACAATTTTTTAAAAGTAATACGAAGAAAAGTGTGCGCAAGTATTACATTATATATATATTTTTTACTCGTGTTTTCACAAGCTTTCATTTGACACCACACTCGATGACCTAGTAAAAAAATTTTTTTTTCACTTCCTATTTCACTCCTCAAAACGAATCCCTTAAGTCAAAATTTATGTTACGGTGATATAAAATGATCAGTGACTTCACAAAACACACCCCAAATAAGTTTTCAACAAAGTTTATTTCCAATCTTTACTGAAAATTGATGACCTTGAAATTTGTTTTTTTTTTATATACCAGATAAATTATTACAGGTAATGCACTCGTGATAATTTTCGTTCAATCTACATCCCGTGGAGAATATTCCAGAATTTTTTCAAAATTTTTTGATAAGTACTTTCCGAGATAAGGCGGGTGGACAGCGATTTTTTAAAAATAATGCAAAGAAAAGTGCGCGCAAGTATTACATTATATACATATTTTTTTACTCGTGTTTTCACAAGCTTTCATTTGACACCACACTCGATTACCTAGTAAAACAATTTTTTTTCACTTCCGATTTCACCCCCAAAAACTAACCCCTTAAGTCAAAATTTAACTTTCAAAACTGCATGGCTCCGATGAGGCCATCAATTCCTATATTACTACCAAATTTCAACTTTCTATGACAAATAGTTTCGGAGAAAAATCGGGTGTGACAGACGGACAGACACCGAATTGATCTTATAAGTGTTCCGTACGGAACACTAAAATTAACTTGAAGCATTTAAAAATACTGCGTCGTTATAGATACCGGAAAGACATTAAATTTTATTTAGTTTTGCCAAAGAAAGATATAATTTCGTGTATTAACATCAAAAGAAGATTCATACAACCTTATTACTCATACTTATAATTGCTTGCTGTCAATAATGTAGCCTTAAAAGAAAACCTGTAATAATAAATGTTAGTTTTTTCTATGACGGTGGTAGAGAAGACAGGTAAAAACAGAACTTTTTAACTAACTTTGACTATTCGTGGTCTTCATAATTGTTCTCCACACGGTAGAAGAACGTTATGAAGTTTTTTTCTTTAGGGAGGAATAAAGGTGCCTGAGTTTTCCTTGGAGGAAGACTGCTGTACATTGTAGGGGCAACTCAATTCCACGCGTGTCTAGATTGTTCGTAGTAGCATTCTACAAATTTAAATTCTGTTCATCCACTTCATCTGCGAGAAATTTATAATTCGTCTCGTTGATCGCACATCCTCATGTTCGAGAGTTCAGAGAAGGACTCGAAAGGCCGTAACCGGAAAATAAGCCAGTTGTTTTAATATTTATATTTTTTTAAAATCATGAGTAATTGACATATCCATTTGTTATTTATAGCAAGTTTAAGTAGTAGACTTAATTAACACAAGGTAAAAGAACTGAAGGTCAAATCAATCTAAGTTCACTACTTAATCTTCAGAGTAAAGTATAAAGGCGGGTACACACGTACCTTCAAGATTAACAAGCATGCGTGGACAAACTTTTTGTGCAAGTATGCATAACTTCCCTGTAGACTCCATACGACAAATAGCAACAGTCTGCGCTTGGAAAATGTTGTGTTTGGACGACGACGACGCGCCCACTCTGGCTGTTTTTGCTTTCATTTTAAAAAGAAAAAACGCGAAACAGGAAAGTACTATGTGGTACAAACACAGGCTATTGAAAAGAAAACATTAATCCCACATAAACCTTTTGAGCGAATTGAAAATATATCCTTGGGATTGGCATAATTATTTACGAATGGATGAAAAAAAAAACAGTTTACGGTCATGAGAAGTGCTATTACACCGCACGAAAGATTAACAGTAACATTGCGGTTTCTTGCGACCGGAAGAAGTTATGGAGATGTTAAATATTCAACAATAATTTCTCCACAGGCATTAAGTTACATAATTCCCGATACATGCATGCGATTTACAAACCGCTGGAATCAAATTATTTGAAGCTAAAACTTTATTTTAATATTATTTAATAATAAGGCAAATTAAATTAGTAATCATTGTAATTAAAAATAAACGAAGCGATTGAATGATCGGAACTTTGTTTGTGAGATTGTCAGCAGAGTCGATCTTAGATATATTTGACGATCTTTGCTCTCGATAAGTACTAGTAATAGGCGGGGTAGAAAGAGGTCTATTATTCTTATAATTTGAATGCTGGTGGTCAATTGACAGCAAACTGAATGTGACATTTTAGCCATGAATAAGCCCTTATTTAATATTTTTCGCCTAATTTTTGAGGATTATTTATAATATCTTTCGTTTTCATAGTTACATGTTTACCTAATACATCATATTTATCTTCTTTCAGTTTAGCGTTTTGAAAATGATTGTCAATTACTTCTAGAATGTATCGCATCTATCTGATAAACTTCACTTATGGGATCTTGCATCTAGTATTTTTGTTATAATAGTTTCTTCAGATGAATTAAGTATTTCATGTTCTGTTGAATGAGTTAGCTGAAATTCTTCACTAGATTGCTCTAGATCAGAGGTTCCCAAACTTTTTTTTTTCTCGTAGACCACTTTCAAAATTTTACTGGTTTCGGTGGACCCCCTGCTGCTACATTTCTACCTTATTCTCAAAACTTGTCAAAAAATGTGAAGATTAGATCTAACGATGGAAATTTGCGTCGTGGCTGAGTTCCAACCCTAAATTCAGAGTGGCAAAAATAAAAATAATATATTTTCTTGTGTTCTATTTATTAAAATATGATTACAGACTTAATAGAATTAAAATTAAACATTAATAACGTACCGTAACTTCAACAATGCAAATCAACAATTAAAAAAAAAAGTCATAATTTTAATGGGAGGGATGTACTTGATGGATTGACAGCAAATTATCAATATTTGGTTTCAGTTTTGTAAGGAATAACCGCAAATCTCCCCGTTCTGTGATGTTCAATCTGCTCCTTTTTTTTGTTAATAGGTTTGTAACGACACTAAAACTTTTTTCGACAAGGTATGACGAGGGAAACGCTATCAAAAGTTTTCTCGCAATTTCCCACAGCCCAGGATATTTTTCGGGTATTTCTGCCTGCAGCCAAAATTTTTGATAGCCTTTTTTAAATTTCACCTTCAGCTCCTCATTGGTACTAAGCTCGAGTAGCTCCTCTTGTAATACCACATTCGCCACTTCCGTTTCATCAAATGGATTTATGATCCATGGTGGTATTTCCATCATCAGAATATCTTCAAATCTATTTTTGAAGTCATCATGCAGGGCATTTAAATGTTGAACGTATGTCTGAATATCCTCATCAAGACATTCTGCCTGTGACAAGTTTGGAAACTGGGAGAATTCGCGCCGACTAATATTTTGCTTCATAAATTTCAATTTTCCAAGAAAAGCCGAAATTACACCCTTTGTTTTTATTAAATTTAGGCTGTCCCCTTGTAACTGCAAGTTAATGTCATTAAATTTTTGAACAAATCTGTCAAATACGCGATGTCTGCTTTCAATTTGATCAGCTTTTCTTTTAAATCTGGATCTTTACTTTCCAGAAACTCTAAAACTGATTCAAAAAGTGAGTAAAATCTTGTTAAAGGTGCATGACCTTTCGACAACCAGCGTACTTCAGTATGTAAGAGCAATCGTTGGAAGTCTTCATCATTTTCGTGGCATAATTGTGCAAATAAACGGGTATTCAACGCATTGCTTCTTATTTTGTTAACTGCTTTAATCACAAATTGAAGCGATTGGTGCAATCTATCACTCAAATTTTTCGCTACCAGGTGTTGTTGTCGGTGGATGACACAGTGAATTGCAGTTACTCCTGGTATAATTCTTTTAAGATGGCTTATAAACCCACGATATCGCCCGAAGATGGCAGGAGCCCCATCTGCTGCCACCGAAATAATGTTTGTAAACGGAATCGATTTTTTCCTTAAAAAAATCACTCAGGACATTAAATATTGATTCGCCTTTGTCCGTCTCCAAAGTTTTCGCGAATAGCAGCTCTTCATGGATTTCTTCGTCCATAACAAATCGAACATATGCCAATAATAATGCTTCATTACTAGGTAAAGTTGCCTCGTCCAGTTGAATAGAAAAATGAGTTGTTTGCAGATAATTACACAAGAAGCTTTTAATATCAGAGCTCATTTCATCAATACGTCTTTGTACAGTGTTGTTATTCAAAGGAACTCTTTTGAGTACGTCAAATGAAGGTTTGTGCAGAACACTTTTTAAAACCTCTTCAACAGCGGGTAAAATTAACTGTTCTCCGATGGTGTGCGGTTTTCCAGATTTCGCTATAAGCAATGAGATATTGTAAGATGCCGGCAAGTCATCATCGTTACTTTGAGACGTTGAAGCGAACATACTGTGCACGGTGGGTCTCTTTTCATATTTTTCCTTCAATGTTTGAAAATATTTTAAATCTTTACCTATTTTATCAGGATAACACCTTCTTAGATGATCTTCGAGCTTCGATGGTTTCATAGAGTCATTGCTCAAAACTTTGTTGCATAAAAGGCATATGGGCAATCGTTTGTCTGCCTTTGATGGAAGAAAACCAAATTTCAAATAATCAACATTGTACTGTCGACATTTCTTCTTAGATTCAGCCATGTTTCGTATAAGTTACCTACCTGTAAAGAAAAAAATGTTTGTTTTAGTAATCATAAGGCGACTTTAACAGGATATGGCTATTTTAACAGAATAAAATAGGATTAATTAATTATTGCAATGAAAAAACCAAAATGCCGGCGGCAAAACTGATTTTAATTATTAAAAGCAATAAACTGCTAAGACCCACATAGAAGTTTTCACAAAATGGCTGAACCTATTTTAATGTAATATAAAATATTTTTTGATTAATTATATTTTGATACATTTCTGTAAATTCGAGAGAAAATTCTTTTAAAGAATATTTTGACATCAAAAACTCCTCAATTTTAATGATTTATTTATTACTTTGATGAACGTTACGAGTGGTACATAAAGACACGTACAATTTATGAAAATATTTTTAGTCATTTAGCATTAGCAACTACGAGGGCACTGAAATATGTACAAACATGCAGGTCAATCATATATCTCTCCTTTAGTGAATCACCACAGTCGGGTAAATAAATAATTTTATAATAAAAAGTACTAAAAGTTCAATCTTTCTCGGCTTTCTGTTCTTTTATAGAAGTATCGAATAATGGCCCTGTTCAGTATTTAATTTTTATTACGTACCCACTACACGCAAACATAACAAATATAATATTACAATATAAAAGTATGAATAACAAATAGGCAGGTACTTACTTTTTACGGCACTGGCAAACACTGACATCGATTCACTCACACTTTTCTTTTCAAAATTCCGAAAACAAATGAGTAACGTTTGTCCTTGGCATTCGTATTTATATTGGTGAAGAATCAAACAAGTCCATGCAAGATTACAAGCACAGTACAAGTCGTATTTCGTACCTTTTCACGTCTGAACGGGTTGCGTTGCGGACGGGCGGCGCTTTGCAAGTCTCGACGCGCGTTGTACTGAATATCGAATATGCAAGTTTTTACAAGTAACAGTCGCTGATCTTCTTAAAATACACTTCTCAAAAAAATTAAGCGAGGTTTTAAAAGAAGGAAATTAATGCTAAATAAACAGGCTATCTGATCCATATGCCGGCCTAACTGAAAAATTTTTTTTCAAGCCTGTGGACCAAAAAAAAGCAAAATATTTGCAATATTATTTTTTCGCTGTTAGGATTGCATGAGAACTGTAGCTCCTAAAAAATTTTAGCCAAAAAATCTGAAAATTAGAATCTTAAAGCTTCAAAATGCTTTTTTTTTTAAGTCTCAATACGACCATTTTTCACCAAAATACAGCCTGTCAAAAATCACCGAAAAATTTGGAATTTTTTTTTTGTTCCCTTAATTTTTTTTGAGTAGTGTATTATCTGCCTATATTGACAGGTAAAGCCAAGCCCACATTTTTGTTCTTTACTATCGAAACCAGATAAATTTTTGTGGACTCCCACTTACAACTTGTGAACCCCCATTTTTTTTCACGCCAACGTAGACTCCCGTGGACCCCTGGGGGTCCACCTGAACCACTTTGGGAATCACTGCTCTAGATGTAATCAGTTTCCAGTTCTTCTGTTTCTTCCTGAAAATAATAACATATATTTTTTTTCAGTTTCCACAAATAGAGGATGATTGAAAAGAAATAGCGAATGACTTCGAAAGAAGGTGGAATATCCCTTACTATCTAGGTTGCTTGAGTGGAAAACATACCGAGATAACGCTTCCAGCTGAAAGTGGCTCATATGTTTTTACGAGAAAACACACAGTATGATCCTACTCACCATTGCCAATGCAAAATATTGATGTATTTTGTTTGATTTTGGTACAAATGGAAGATAATCTGATGGAAGTGTACTTCGGCAGTAAACTACAGAATAAACATACCTAGAGAAACTGGAGTCACAACCAGTTCATGAAAACTGCCGTACGTATTTATCGAATGCAATGCAGAGCACTGGAAAAAAGATTTTTACATAATCTATCGAGAGAACGACAAATCATAGAAAAGTCTTTGGTATTATGTCAGCAGGTTTTACAATATTCCATACAGCTATAAGTTTAGGATAAGTCGATATTGATTCAATATCAACTTGTGCTTTACAGAATTATTTAATGTCATCTGTCAGATAAATTTACGCTCCACGAGATTCTCTGAAGACATCAAAAATGGCAGAATCATTACTGGTATGACATCGAATTCGAATATCTTGCTTCTAGAAAATCTCGCAATACTAGAAATACCCCACTTAACGCAATACAAGTGAGGGAAGAATTTATGAATTTGCTAATGGACAAGTGCCCTGGCAATAGAAATTTGTACATTCGAATTAAAAATAAGTACTTATATTTATGTATAAATAAACATTATATAAACCTTAAATAAACGTACATAACAATTAATTAAATAAATAAACAATTTAAAAAAAAACTTACGTCTTGTTCAATCATGTTGGGTGAAGAGCTTCAAGAAGTATCCTGATCTCTCGAAAAATCAAACAAATGGTGATACTATAATGTAGATAAGTGAATTTTGTCAGTGCCTGGACCAGAGCAACAAGATCCTTCATTTTTTTTTTCTTCTCCCTTCTATAATTAGTTCTCAGGCTATTAATTTTTTCTACCACCATATCTTGGTCGGCGTTAGGATCAATTAATTTATACTTTTCGAGTAATCTATTGTATGTCACATTCCTCTTTGCCTTAAGATAGTCTTTGAATTTAATACGAAAGAACCATGGCTCACTCTTCGAGTTTTTCTCGATTAATATTTCGTAAATCGCAAGACATGGCGCGAGACTGAAAATTCACGTACACGCGTTTGTCAAGACCGAGCGCTACTTCGCTACTGACATTTGCTTGCCCAAACCTCCGTACATATGTTTAGATATACTTGCACAAGCGTGTACTACTACTTATACAACCAAAATGCTTGCTCACACGTCTGTACGAGTATCAAGCAAATTTGCACAAAAAGATTGTCCGTGCACGCTTGTTAATCTTGCAGTTACATGTAAACCTACCTTTAGAGTAATTTCAAGAGTGTAAATATGTATATATCTATACTTATTGAATTATTAATATAATTGTAAATAATTTTAACGAAGGTAAAACAAAAGCGTTTTTTTAAGGGAAGTCATTTTTTTTTATTTCTAACATGCAACTCTTAAACCACAGAAAAATTCTAATAAACTATAAGCTAATAATAAATATAATAAACTATCTCGAACGAACAATGGATTCAAAAATTTCAGTAGCACCCTGGTTCGCTCTTCTTGAATCCATGACCGCCCCAGCTCAGGGCAGATTAAACCACTCGGTACCATAAAAAAAGAAGACCGGAATAAATTATACATTTGTCATTATTGGTCAAGAAATTAGGGCCATCTATTATTGAGGAATTTAAACCACCACTTAAATTGGCACAACGGAAGTAAATGAAAGTGTGGGTTCTAGGTATGAATATTTTTTGTTGAAAATGAAAAAATATATTGCAATTTTCTGATCATACACTAAGTTGGACAAACTGAACAAACAATTCTAGTCCGTTTTAAAATTGTACTTGTTATAACTTGCCCAAGGTTTTTGATAATAAAACATAATAATTTTTATATTTTTATTAGTGAAGTCTTTTTACATAGAAAACAAAGGCGCAAAAACTCAACAAAGAGCCATTAATGATTTTTTAAATGTAATTTATTGCAATACTTTATCTAAGCTGGATCATTTTTATAAAGAAAAACATACGAAATATACAATCGGCAATAATAAATACAATACAAATTTGATACAAAATTTTTACAATCAAACAAGCTGCATAATAACTTAAACTGATAATATAAAAAACATAAAATAAATAAAAGTACAACGTTAAGGGTATTACTTAAAGTACAAATTTAGATAAAATAAAAGTGTACTTGTTTAAAATAATTCTTTTAAGGGCATACATTTTCTTGTACGTCAGGTCTGTTACTAAACACGTTTTTGCAGAACTGGGTAAAGAACATTAAAGTTGTTTTTTATCTTATAAGTGCCTGAATTTTCTTATAAACCATATATCAGTATTCAATATAATAGTTGGGTTATCCTGCCGAACATTTTTTGCATAAACAATAATGTTGTTGCCTACTTTTACACATAAAAAAGTGTTTTTTTGAAATCCTATTTAAGGCTAGAGCGTACGCAAGTGACAGAGAAATAACGCATGTATTAAGCAATTTTACAGACATTATATTCTATTCTCAAGTTTCAAATTAGATATTATGACAAGATTTTATTGTATTTGCAAATCCTTAGTAATTGAAATTAGTAAAAAATATTTGAGTTCATGGATTTTTGGTTTATTTAAATATAAATAGTAGTGAATAACAAATAAGCAAAACCAAAAACTCATCGTGAATATTTTCAATTTTTTCGAGAAGCAATTGACTAAAAGTTTCTGAGCGCAGTAAACTCTGTTCACGACATTATGTGCTTTACACTTAATTTGTTAACATTCCATAAAAAGGTGCTAATAACACGTGACCTCAAAATTAAGTAATATCATAATATTCAGTTGAACACACACAATTAAAGATTATACACAATACTGAGACGTTTCAAGGAACTAAGTAAAAAAATTATCAATGATGTTACGTTTATAACGAACTGTAAATTAACTAATGTGGTTTTAAAACATCTTGTACAACATGCTAAAAAAAACTCAAATAAGTTTCAAACTAAATTAGTGAAACTAAATAAATCGTCCTTTATAATAAAGTATCCGTAAAAGCTAATACTTTTACTAAAAAAGAGTTCTAATTGCCTAATATCCACACTAGCGAACTATGGGTAGGTGATATCGTAACATTCCGCTGGAACAGTTATCAAAATAGTGAAACACGTGTCGACTAATATAAAATGTTTTAAACTATTTTATATTTTTTACACATTTATTACAAATTAAATGAAGTATGTCTTAGTTCATTGTAATTTTCATTTTTATTAGTTATATATCTTTATTAAACATATATAGTTTTTAAAAAATGTCACATTTCTTTCACTCTCAATAAAGTATTACACTACTGATCTTAGCTTTACAGGAGTAGTGCAATTAATCTGTAGTCATCTTAACATCTATACCCATAAATAATAGTTATATCACCAACTTTAAGTAATACCCTATATTATATTTATGTTTAAGAGAAAATAGCCATTATTAGGTGCAAAATAAATCATTTATTATTAAAGAAAAGAAATTATAAATTTGCAGTCCAGGTCAAACGTGTAAAAATTAATAAAAACTAGAAAATAAAATTGAATATTACTGCAACATGTTAGAGAGACAAATTGTAAAAAGGGCAAACTAAAAAAAGTACTAATATGCTGAATGAAATTGTAAATGCACCATGAGCAACAATACAAGATAGAGGAAAATGTATCCTATTCTTAATTGGTCAAAGTTTAAATCGTTTCTGAGACATGAGCTGACTCTTCTCTACTTGAGTAAACCAGAAATTGATATTTTTGAACAGAAGATGAAAAATTTAGATAGAAACAGACAAAAATTAAGGCAGTCAAAATATAATAAGTGTCATATCTGTCTCTTTGTTTATGTATGAATGCTTTACGTAAAATGTGTTGTACAAATATAATGAACCGTATAGTGTTGAAACACCATGTACAGACAAAAATTAGAAAAAAATTAACTTTTTAAACATTTTTTCTGAAGTTTATAAATATTACAGAGTTAAGAGAATGATTTGATTGATAACAAATTAACCCTATACTTTTTACTATTCTATAAAATTCATTCATATTCAAATATTCCGATGGTTAGTGTAACAGACTATCAATATTTTGGTAAATGCCTAATCTCGCCGTTGTGTAACAAGTGTGGAAATAAAAATGATGAAAAAAAGTTATTTTAATACATTTCCCAAAAATCGTATTATAAAATAAAGTATTTAATAGTCATTTACGTATCAGGTTCAGAAAATCGTATTTTACGAGACAAGTAAGCAAGCTTAGAGTCCTGTTAAAAAATATCTATTTCCCAACATGATGCATCCATCAAATTTTTGTGTATTTGTTGTATAAATTAATGTAAAAATTTAATAAATAAATAATTTATCGATTTGTGAAAATAGCATTATAATTATGAAATATTGACAAACAGATCTCATAGTCTACTGCTGCCTGGTGAAAGGATATCGAAAATTATATTTTTCGAATTAGACTGCAAAATACATTTTTCTGAATAGAAAACTGTTCAGAAAGGGGCGAATACACAATTTTTTTTAAATGCATTTTGAGCATAATTTTAAAATAAAATGCAGTTTGCCCTTAACTATACCATCAAAAAAAATGGTCGATATTAAATTGTAAACATGACACAGTGCTACCAACTTCACTTTCCAAATTCTAAAACATAAACATTTGTTAACTACTCAAATAATAATATATTTAACAAGTGGATATTCTCGTAGATATAATTTCTAAACAGACAGTCGCCTGTCCAATAAATATTATGTACAAGTGGTGTTAAAAACAGCAGGGCTTCGACATTGCCTTATGAAAATATTAATAAATTGATAAGCGACATACTCACACCCTAAACTTTACATTTGGTTTGGCAAAACTAGCTTTAAATATACAAGACAATATATTTTTTATTAGTTCATTTAGAGTATCTTCATTTAGCAAAAAAACTAGGACATCAAAGTCAAAATTGGGTTGTCTGGACTAGATGGAAAAGTTCTTGTAAGTTTTGACTTTTTCTCTTTATTTCGGAAATATATCTTTGACTTTGGTGTCCTATTTTTTTGCGACATGAATTATATTATAGGCTTGAAGTAATATCGCAGGTTACAGAATATATAAATAGATCTCAAATGTCAAAATTCCTTATTAAAGGAAAGAAAGTATTATCCAAATTTGCTCGTCAAAATAAAAAAAGTGATTTAGTGAATTTTTAGCCAATTAGGGTATATTTCACATGTTTAAAGGTTTATTTTTCTCGTTACTGTCTGAAAAGAAACAACTGGATTTCCATGATTTTTTTGCAATATATCACGGATTTAATATCTGACCATGGTAGAATGGGACATGTTTATATATATATATATATATATATATATATATATATATATATATATATATATATAAATTTTTAATGGAAATGCCTATTTAATAAAACGGTACATATTGGTAGTTTAGAAAAAAAAAAAGATTAAATGATAATGAATGAAAACAATAAAAATTAAACTTTGTAACTACTTTTTACTATTTATAAATGTACAAATTTTCTAGAATGACCATTTTTTGAGAAAATGTCATTCATCCAAAAGAAACTGTGACTATGTTAGAACTCAACTGTCACATTACAAGGTAGATTGCAGAAATATTATTACTAGAACATATCTTAAAAACTTTAGATATTTTCGGTTATAGGGAAGAAAAACTAACACACACATCTGAATATATTTATCATTACTCAATCAACCATTACACGTCATGAAAATATTAAATTTTGTTAACGAAATGTGGTTATAATAAATTTTGCTTTGCCTTCTTTTCTCCTCTGAATAATATACTATAATGTTTGCCAGAAAAATACTTCATTCTTAAAAAATAAAAAAAAAAACTCTTGCAAAGCATGCAAAAATGCCCTGTATCATTTTTTCCGATAAGCAGTTTTTTCTTGGTTGTATCGACTTTTAAATGTACCGATTCTTACGAATTTAACTCATCATTTTTTACTCACACCAATTATTTTGTGAGAATTAGCACGCTCAAATTCTGTTGAAATAGTTGAAAAAGCAGTTACCTTGTTTTTTTTTAAGCCTTTTTTATCATTTGTTGATGTATTTGTATATCCAATAGTTAGGTAAGACCAGAAAGCTGTTATAAAAAAGAAGATAAATTAAGGATTGCACTTTATTATATCATAAACTTTACAGCACTACTTTGTACGCAATTGGTACAATATAACCTAGTCATTGTATGGACATATTTGATTAAGATTATTAAAACAAACCTGTTATATACATAATACTATTTGCTATTCGCAGTTTTGGTTAGTAGGTAATTAAAGCAAATTTTGCCAAATAGTAACAAATTTCTTTAAAATCCTGATTAATTTTTTAAATGGATTGGCAACACTGCTTAAAGCCATAATTTCTGTAAGTGTCATCGTGAATAATGGATTTTCTTTTTCTTTTATGGTCAGTCTAATATCAGTTGTATATTTTGATGGCCTTCTCCAGATAGTTGAATCTGGTTCTTTTGGGAGCCTTGTTGATGTGATCTAACCCTAACCATGGTCTTGGACTACCTACTAAAATCAAAATATTAAGAATCTAGGTATACATACATACACATACACACACATATATATATATATATATATATATATATATATATATATATATATATATATATATATATATATATATATATATATATATATATATAGAGAGAGTTCCGTTCTGGTCGTCTCTTGTACATCTTGTATCTTAATGAGTTACCTAATGCCTTAAGTCGATACATATTTAATTATAAGGGAAAGAATTAAGTATGCAAGTAATATGTGAATGACATCGAGGAGTGTAACTTCGATTACAAAAACAAAATATTACAAGCAAGCAATGCAGTGTTTTTTCTAGAAGTAACAATTAATAGCAGAATAGATTGGAGGGAATACACAAAACAGCTCTTGTGTAACTTTGGGTGAGTGCATTTGTGCTCTAAAGGTCTTGTTTTGTCTTTGAGTTTTAATTTCCCAAAAATAACAGTTTTTCAAAAATGTACATATCCATGTTAAAAAAGTCGCTCCAGAGATTTGTTAAACAAAAACATCATTTAAAACTGTTTTGTGCTGTTAAGAAATATTCTTGATTACTTTATATTTACTCACCTTGTGTGGGAAGTGGCCTAAAGTCATTTAAGTTAACTATATACTCATCCTCCTGGATGATTTGTGGACGACCCATTGAAACTATTGCAAATTTAAATTTCTCCCATTCTTTTTCAGGCACAACCAATTTCCTCTGAATTCGTTCTGTAAATAAAAATGAATAAATATATAAATATCTTTGTATAAACTGGATAATTAACAGTTTATTATTTTCATTATATATATATATATATATATATATATATATATATATATATATAATATACAATATATATATATATATATATATATATATATATATATATATATATATATATATATATATATATATATATATTGTAAAGTTATTTGCAGGAAGGCTCTTGAAGCATTAGCTATCTATGGGTAGATTGACCCTTAGTTAAACTATCTAACGATCAAATTTTAACCCTTTGAAATCACACGGTAAAGAACCAGGCTTCGGATAACTTGTTACAGTGGAAAAATAGTAAGCAAGGAGTTCGCATGTCAGCTATTATCATATATACGCCTTGAAAGGGTCAGGAGAGAGAGAAATAAAACGGACAGTTCAAGACAAAAAAAAAAATCTTAAGTGAAGGCGGTATAAAGAGGAAGACAGTATGCTCGTATGCGCGAGAATGTAGTTAGGAATCAAGCGAATACTCGTACAACGGATGGTGGGTCAGGCGACGTTATCGAAACGGCGGTAAACGCTCCCTTTGATCATAGTAAGTAGAAGCGCAAAAAATTTACGACTGGCGGAGGTGTTAAGAGCGAATTTACAATAGTAATAGTCGGTCGTCACACGACAGCGGTTCGCGAGCAATCGGCTCATGCCACGAACCCACATTCGATGTCATGCCACCGGACGACGGTGTACGGTAATTCGGGTGAGAGACGGATCTTTGTGGCGTATTACGGATCTGTAGACGGCAAGCAACTCAGAATAATGGGCTGTGGGTAACTTTACTCTCAAAGCTCTTTCTGACTAGCAGAAGTCGATCTACTAATGGATTTCGTTCCAACTCCCAACAAACGCTGGGTTCGCGGTTAAATGCTGTGGACTTTGAGCAGCTGCAAAGCTATTTAGGTAAGAATATACCTCTAGCGAAAATATTCGAAAAAAATATAATATAATGGCTGGCAATGTTGGATCGAGTCGGCTGCTTGGCTGGCGTTTTCTATTTTGATCTGCTTCTTTGGATTAGTCCTTGGTCTGGTTTGGGGTCTTCTGGCAAATAGACTACCCCGTTTACAATGTGGTATGATGATTTTATAGATTCGGTGCGGTAGTGGAGACGCGTTGACTAAGGCAAAGATGCGCGCTGATAATGACGGTGCAACATCAGCAGTGAATTAGTGAATCAATTTCGCGTTTCTCGCAACCGATTGTTTAAACATGTAAGTTCACTGTTACTTATTAAAGCACCCTCCGTGGGCGTGTGGGAGAGAATACCACTTCCGGTACGATCTGCTTGTCGTAGAAAATGACTAAAAGAATAAACCAGATGGTATGTGCCTAGATCCCACCAAGCATCGCCCGGTCTGATACTATCACCTCATCTTAGGCTGCGTGAAGTTGCTTAACGTTTTGTGGCTGTACCGATGTCTGGATTTTGTGAAAAGAACAGCATCTATAGCTCTCAGAATCAAAAAATTCCGGAGGTAAAATAACCCCCGTTCGGATATCAGGGTAGGGGCTGCCTCGGAGGCGTCAACATGCGGAGATCGTAATTTTAAGGTAGATTTTTGTAATATACGAGGTTTTTATTCGAATATAAATTAAGTGCACCAATACCTGCAATCAAATAAGCCTAACTAGCAAAACTAAGGTAAGTACATCGACCAGTACAGTCAACATTTTCTATCCTTGGTACGACTTTCATTCTCGGTTTAGGCGTAAGTTTAGAATCTGTCTTTACGTCGGAAATGATCTCTCTTGCTAACGAGAGGGGGCTCTGGAGACCCGAAACACTGACGTTATGTCGTTAAAAATAACGATTCCACTCACTACGAGGTTTATCTGCGGCCTCTATCGACCATTAAGTCATACTAACTTCAGAACACTTTTCGCTTTTTTTGTAGACATCATCGATCACTTGCAGATTAACTATCCAAGTGCCCAAAATGCCATTCTGGGCCACAACATCAATTGGCTTAAATATTCATATACGACCGACAAACAAGGCCGTGAAGCTAAATCATTCTCAATCAGTGGTGGCTTTGCTTAGCTTATCAATGAACCAACACGAATTCCTGATAGTGAGGGGGAGTTCGCCAGTCTTCTTGAGCTGTTTTAACCTCCAATCCACCCGCCTTAGGTTTTTCGAACCATAAACTGCTCTCGACATCAAGTTTTCTACCAACCAGTGACAGAGAGACGCCTAAACCACGCAAGATTTAGCACCACAAATCTGATAAATGGGAAGAACTCATGGAATATCTTCGACTTTTCCTTGGATGAACGTTTGCTTTAGATCGGACGACCCATCTGACTGCGTTAAGAAAGTTTTCTGATGTTTTTTTTTGGCCGGTTTGGATGCTTCCATCCCTTTTTCGAAGAAATGGTTCGACCAAAAATACATAGAAGCTGTTGCTCTTAAACATCTCGCCTACCGACAATGGCGTGAAAATGGTAACGTCATAAATCATTCGTCCGTATCAGGAACAAGTGCAAAGAAATGTTACACGAAATCAAGGATACACAAACTATGATTTAAAAACAAACTTGTTGCTTGTCTCAACAATTCCAGGTCCTTTTGGTAGGTCGCTAAGGCCATTAGTCAAAATTTCACTAAATCTACACTATCACCTCTGACACGGCCAGGTAAAACCATTACAACTGTTGAGAAAGCCAACATGTTAGCTGAACTTTTTGCTTCAGATTCTGCTTTTCCAAGGAAAAACATCACCCACTCCATAACATCTTCAGACAGTATATCATAAAACGTATTTTATTAAAGTTAGACACCAACAAATCTGGCGCTGATTGCATACCTGCCATAGTACTCAAAAGATATCCAAGCGAACTAAGACCAGTTTTTTGTAAACTTCAATCTATTCTACAGAAAAGGAAGATTTCCTTCCCGCTGGAAATGCGCTTCAGTTCAGCCAATACCCAAAAAAGGCAGGAAGATCGTGCCAAACAACTACAGTCCGGTCGTACTGTTTTCAATAATATCGAAAGTTATGGAAAAGGCTATCAATCAGCATCTTCTAAAATAACTAGAATGATTCAATATTATTAACGACCATCAATATGGCTTTAGTAAGCAAAAATCAACCGGAGATCTTTTAACTTATGTCACATATGTTTGGAACAATGCAATTAAACATTTTGGAGAATCTCTAGTGGTTGAACTTCATATATCCAAGGCATTTGACCATGCTTGGCATGAAGGATTGCTGGCTAAGTTACGCTGTTATGGTATGCCTGCACAGTTTTGTTTATGGCTGTGGTGTTCCCTCAGAGAGTATCCTTTATGAGTAGCAGTTGACGGGTTTCTTTCTAATACCTTCACTATCAACGCGGGTATGACCCAAGGCTCCATACTGTCTTCTACTCTCTTTCTCCTTATATTAACAATCTGCTGGAAAGGACCAGGAACCCAATCTACAGCTTTGCAGATGACAGTATGCTTTTTTCTTCATTTACTTTGAACGCTCGAATATCTGCTAGTTATGCCAATATCCTCAGTCAGCAAGCAGTGGTTTAATTTAACAAAGACTTGGAAAAAATTCTATCTTGAGATGACAGTAACCAAGTAGAATTTAATACTACAAAAACTCAGATGGCAGTTTTTTCTAAAAAAAAAAAAAGTTTAGGTTGTAGAGCCTTCGATTCCTCTAGCATTGTCACACAATTTGCTGGGTGTTAACTTGGAAGCAAACATCTTGGCATGAACATGTCGGATGCATAGCAAAAAGAGCTTCTCAAAAGCTGGACATATTATTTCGAACTAGAAAGCTTTACACTCCACAACAATTTTTAATACGTTATAAAGCTCGAGTTCGACCAATAATGGAATACCGCCCCCATGTTTGGAGCTCTGCTCCCAAACATACAATGCCTTTGTTGGATTCTATTTAGAAGAGAGCTATTCGCCTGATTGCAGACTCAGAACTCACCAGCAACCTTAATTCCTTGGAACATCAAAGAACGGTGGGCGACTGAGTCTATTCTACCAGTACTTCCATGGAAGATGTTCGATGGATGTAGCCTACTTAATTCCTCCCAGAGCGGTGCATGCCAGGAATACAGGTCACGCTAATACATCACAAGCATATAAGGTTGAGCTTATGACTCCTGATACAACGCTTTTTAAGCAATCTTTATGGAGAACCTCATCCCTTTGGAGCGCTTTGCCCAGCACTGTGTTTCCTACCAAGTACAATTTACAGCTATTCGAAACCTATATGAATCGCTCTTTTCACACACGCATCTCCTCTGTAGGGCTTTAGGGATTTCCCTGCAGCACATACAACCTTTCATAATGTAGAACGAGATGGCTCGACATGCATACTGGCCCAAAAAATTATGTTACTTTGTTAAAATGTCTAGGTATATGACGAAACTAGCCGTCCATAAAATAATGATGCACGGTCTAGTTTGTTTTGTATGAAATTCTCTATAAACATTTGTTGTTAGGTAGGATCGGCGCCGTCTACAGCGAACACCGAAAAGTCCTCGTTCCTGCCAGGAACCTTGAAGTAATTGTACACGCATGTGTTTTAGAGTATTATTATGTATTCAGAGTGCATTTAAATCTTTTTGAAAATACAAAATGAACTGCAAATCGGTACGTTTTCGGTTAATATAAAATACTGTTTTTAAATCATAACATTTTTGTTATTACTTATAAACATCAATCCACTATCATTAAATTTACAAAATATTGCTTACCTTTAACTTTACTAAAAGGTTCGCCTTGCTTAACTTTAATAAGGAACGGGATACCAAACGTTGAGAATACTTCTTTGTGAAAATGTGCACATGAAACGAGCATCTCATCATCTGCTAAAACTAATTCTTCCCTAAAATTAAGAAAGATATATATTTTTAAAGTTTCACAACAACACCAACACTTTTTCGATATTTTTTACAATGGAAGAAAAACTAAACTAAAAAGAATCTCTTGTGAAAGTATGCAGAGATATTTTTATGAAATTATTAAAAACAGCAGAGTTTAATTAAAGTGCTTTTCATTTTTGTTATACCTAGGAATTTCCTCCACTCTGTATATCTTTGTAGTTGCTAACGATTCTAATGGAGTATCTTCTTTAGGGCCCATTAATAATTTGTTACAATTTATTTCCGTTAACCTACAACACACAAAATATTTTATTTTAAAATGTGCTTTAGTTAATGAAAGAGAAATTTCATACTTTGTTCTATCCTCGCTCCTGGACGATTTATTATTAAAAAAAATGACTTTTTGGGACTTGGGCGTTGGCAAAGGTTTAAATTCACTTACTTTTCTCTTTGTCTTTGACTCAATTTAAAAACGTGATCTTTTTTACCTTACAGAGGTTTATAAAAATAGAACATTTTACAACACTGCAAACAAAAGAGCGCAGGTAAGATAGTTATAACAACCGAAATTTCCCGAAATTACCAATATCAATCAAAACAGATAAAATTAATCACGGGAAATTATGGTTCTCTCTTCTCTACGCATTTTTGTTTATTGTACGAGTATCATAAAATAGTGGCTCCCATCGTGTTAACGTACGTACCATTATCAATAGCAAACCCCCCAAATTCACTGAACAACAAAATTTCCTAAATAAGGGATAGGTGAGACTAAATTAATAATTAATAAAGTAAGAAAAAAAATTAAAAACGAAATGGCTTACAGAGGTGATGAAAGGGGTGAACGATGGACAACATATTTTGTTGAATTTCACCAGTATTTTACTTTTTCCTTGTTTTTAATGAATAATGCATACCATGAGTAGCTACAATGGGAAGGGTAGCATGTTGGTGGTTGACTAGGGTTTTTGAAGTCGGGGAGTCATGTCAGTTCTTTGTTAACTTCAATATCAACTATGGTAGTTAATAGAGGATAATTAATCTCATTAACTTGCATTTGGTAGGATAGTTGTGGGTAAACAACGTTATTATTTTTTTTATGAAATTATTAATTAAACTAGAGATAAAAGAAACCCAATCAAAATGTCGAATTAAAGCTCTTAAAAATCTATTTCAATTTTAAATTTTGTGTGGGATTATCTATATTACTACTATGGTTTATCAAAGTTTTAAGTTATTGCATAAGTTATTGTTAAATAAAAGTGTCTAACTGAACGATAATTATGACTGTTAGTTGCCTGTGGTAATATTTTTATTATAAGAATCACAAATAGTTACATAAGAAAATTTCAAATAAGAACTCTTGAAGATATTAAAATGCACTTATAATCTTCCTTAACACAACATAAAAGCATATGCCATATTTCCCATATACATAAATCTATATGTGTTCTTCTATAAAGAAATGCCCCTTTAACCTAGCTACTGTGGGAAACTTGCATATTTTTTAAGTTAAAGATCTGGAGTGAGATTATTTAAAATCCCAAAAATTATATATATATATATATATATATATATATATATATATATATATATATATATATATATATATATATTTGTATACGTGTTTATATATATATATATATATATATATATATATATATATATATATATATATAAACACGTAGGCTAAAAAGTTTTTGAGCTAGCTACTTAAAACACTTTTTTTGCAAAATTCGACTTTACTCATCAATATAGTCTCCTTCAAGAGCGATACAATCAGTCCAACCCTTTTCTAACATTTCTATACCTTTCTTGTAGAAGGATTTGTCTTTGCCTTCAAAATAGGCCTCGGTTTCGGCGATAACTTCATTGGAGCCTCTTTCCCGCGAGCATTTTTTTGAGGTCTGCGAATAGATAATAGTTGCTGGGGACCAAATCTGGAGAATATGGTGGATGAGGAGCAATTCGAACTTCAATTCATGCAATTTTGCCATCATAACCATTGACTTGTGATACAGTGCATTGTTTTGATGAAAGAGCACTTTTTTCTTGTTCATTTGGGGCCATTTCTTTGCGATTTCTGCCTTCAAATGCACCAATAACCTTATATAATATTCGGTATAGATGGTTTTTCCCTTCTCAGCATAGTCGATGAAAATTATTCCATGCGCATCCCAAAATACAGAGGACAAAACCTTCCCAGCCGACTGTTGGGTCCTTGGTAGCTTCGGGCGGCTTTCACTGGCTGCTGGCTACTCAGCTGACTGCCGATTGGATTCCGGTGTGTTGTGATGAATCTATGTTTCATCCATTGTCACATATCGCATGAAAAAATCCTTTTTATTGCGCTTAAACAGGTCCAAACAACGCTCAGAATCATCAACATGTCGTTTTTGGTCCACTGTGAGCAAATGTGGTACCCATTTCGAACAAAGTTTTCTCATGCCCAAATGTTCATACAAAATATGACCAACACGTTCTTTTCATATCTTTAGGGTGTCAGCTATTTCACGGAATTTCACTTTACGGTCATCCCAAACAATTTTGTGGATTTTTTTTATGTTTTACGGTGTAACTACCTCATTTGGGCTTCCAGAGCATTCAGCATCATTTGTATCTGTATGACCGCGTTTAAATTCAGCATACCAGTAAATGATGAGTGATTTTCCAGGAGCAGAGTCCCCGTAACACTTATCAAGCCATTGCTTTGCTTGAACGGTATTTTTTCCCATCAAAAAACAGTGTTTAAGCAATACACGAAAAAAAAAAAAAGAATTTTCTCATCACAAAAAACCACTGCAACTTGTAAACTAATTGTCGAAATGTCATAAAATTTTGAAACGTATTGTTTAAAGGTTGGTACTTCCTAAAAATCAAATGGATTTTTGAAAACGGCGACTTCTATGTGTCCGACCAAAAACTTTTCATATATATATATATATATATATATATATATATATATATATATATATATATATATATATATATATATATATATATTATTTTATTATTAATATAAGCTATTTTTATCTATTTGACTAAGTGACAAATTAATAATTAATAAATAATTATAGAAGAATCCAGGAGGGTTTCAAAAAGTGAGATTTTTAAAATTGTATCTTAATAATATTAAAAAACATAATAGAGATTTTGTAATGCTTATTTTCAACATGCCTTTATCGTTATCGTGCAATATAAACGCAAAGGACCTGCACAAAAAAAGGTTTTGTAACTCTTAAAATAAGCACTTCCTTATTATGTCTTTACATTAATGAGGGTGGAGAAGTAAACATAATTTCTTTTTTTTTAGTTGTGTTATTTTTGTGATTTGTTTTTTTTTTGTTTCAAAAATGAATCGACAAATCGAAAATGTATTAAGACCTTCCTAAAAAAATATATCTTTACATGCAATTACAAGATTACAGTAAATTAAGAACTTTTAAAAAAATACGTACATATCTGCCATTTAGGATGAAAAAAATTATTCAGTAGATACAATTAATAAATTTACTTCTACTTATCAACAAAGATATGTAAAATATCTTAAATTTAAACTTTCATAGAATATGGCAGCATCCCATTAAAAACAAAAGAAAATTAGTATAAGGTATTAATGGAAGTGGGTATGGTTAGCACCCTGGTTATTAGAATTTGATGGGTCAACACAAAAAGTTTCTAAATTAAAGTTGTATCTAGCAGGTTTCTATTATTTCCTTTAATATTTTTAAGTTAATAGGAACGAATGATTATAAAATGTAAATTAAAATTTGCATATTTTGCACTAAACTATGAAACTTCTATAAACATATGTCTAATTTTACATAATAGTATTCCGTTACGTGGTAGGGTTCAGATTGGACAAATGATGCTTTACTCTACCACACCCATAGAACAATTTTAGTATACTTGCAAAAACATTTATGCAGAAAAAATAATATCCTAAAACTACTCAACAGTTATCACCACTTCCCCAAACACTTTATTCTTGTACTCGACATGAGTTATGCTAACCATGTTAGCACCATCAAGAGCGATTAGTGAGCCGACAGGCAGTCGTAGCTCCTAATGATGCTATGATGCTAACATGTTTAGAAAGACGTGTTGAGTACAAAAATAAAGTGTTGTGCCCAAGATTCCCAAATCTCAACCCTTTTTTGTTAGTGTTATTTGTAATAAAAGATAAGTTCAATTTTAGTATATTTTCTTAGTACCTAGTACACATAAGTAGAAGAAAATACTATACCGTACCATAATAGCAATGAGAATAATGAACCCCTCAAATAAGCTTTCTTATAACTTCGTTAATATGAGACACTGTTATCTTTAATAAAATAATTCTTATTTTATTCAAATATTGCCCATGCTCCAAACGGTGGGTTCCAATTAGATGTCATTGTTATTTTGTAAATTTGAGCAGTCACTGTAGTAAATAGAAGAACAATTACAACATTTTACGACTAAACATGCTTCAACAATCGATAGCGTAGGGTCTTTATATTTAATTTCTTCTCTTTAATTTTGTGCATGCTTAAAATAAAGGTAACGAAAAAGGCGGGCCAAAATAGGCTCTGCAAAATCTCTCTAATAATAAAAATTCATTACCCTTACCTTAATTTTCCTGTGCTATCTTCACTAAATTCTATTTGTTTTTTGGCCTCATCTAAAAGGTCAGCAACGACACCGTTCTTATTTGGATAAAGTATCAATTCCTTTTCTTCTTTCATGTTGGGACCAACATAAATACATTTAAATTGTTTTTTATTTTCTAATTCATTAACACGAATACTAAGTTGTTGATAGAAAATCTTTTTTGGAACTTTAGGTTTACTAAAAACTAGTAAATCTTTTAAAGTCCCTTCAAAAGTACACCTTAAAGGATGTCCTGGACTATCTTTATAGCTAAAAATAAAAATAAATATGCAGTAATATCTGGTCAAATAGAAACAAAAATTGGTATGTTTTAACTTAATTTCACTTAAGAATAGTGACAGATAAAATATGAATAAAAATCTGATCGTGTGAAAGAACACTGAAGGCGTCAAAATTGTCTACAAACTTCTGATTACTTAATAATAACCCGACAAGACTGACGAGGTAGGCAACACTTCCCCGTATTGGGGTGGGGTGTATATCTAAAGTCAGACTTACAACGTTTAAGAGCCGAACTCCGACGGAACTTGCTGACGGTATGTTGTTGGCTGAAATTTCATTTAGACTGGAAGACTGACAAGGGAGACAGCGTCCTTGTGCTTTTCGAATGAGATACATGTCTGAAGTCGTCCGAGGGCCGTCGCCTATAAAACATACTTCACTGCAATGCCACGAAGGGGTTTATAAGGTAGGTGAGGAAGTAAAAGGTTGTCCCCCGAGGAGGTTTGTGGTAACACAAGACCGTAGAAAACGAGTGACTTAAGAGTATCATCTGTCGATCACGTGGTTCGGAATCCACGTTAGAAAACAGTATGTCCTGTAGGGCTGACATTAATGAAGTTGGCAAAAAGGATCTCACTGGTCTGTTTGCTTGGCTATAAACTTTCTCACCCATACTATTACGACTTAATAATAACCAAGATTTCAACGATGGGCATCGAATTTAATACATGTGTAGTGTATACATTTTTCATACATACCTTTGACATTTGAAAAATTGCAATAGATAGGGATCAGTACCCACTCTTTGTGCAACAGCTCTAGCGAATTGATCGTATGTCATCCTTTGGGATAATTCCATTGTAAACCCTAAAAGCATATTTGTAGAATAAAAACATATTTACTTAAAATAAATCGTAATGTACCTTGATCATTAGGTATTGTTTTGTCGACGAAAGTAACTTCCACTCTATAAAAGAGATCTTTATAATAGTCTATACACGTTGGTAAGTCAGAATTTACATCGCCTTCGTCCTTTTCAAAAATAATAATGTCGCCGTCCATTAGCTCTTCCAATATCTAAAAACATAAAACAGAGATAAATTAAAAATTTTGACATTTCAACTATTCTTTTTGATAGGTGGTTTATTTTAATGGTAATAATATGTTTCTTGGTTTAAATCCTTTTTTGTCTCTATATACATTATAAAATAATGTAAATATGTTTGACGTTAAATATATCTCAAGTGTATTTGGATACACCTTTTAAATCTCTACCAATGCTAAGATAAACTTAACTCTATGCTTCAACTCTGAATAATGACTGTTGATTAGTATTACCATGGTGTATTTAAATTTGAGCCAGTGTTAACTCTGGCTGAGAGAATTTAATTATAAGATTAATTTTTTGTATTTAGTACATAAATCGTTTTCAAAGTAACCCAGATATATCTAGAAAAAATATTTAGTTGTTTTTTTTTTAATATTTGGGTATTATAATACTACACAACAGTAATCGCCGCTACACGGAATATCTTATTTTTGCACTAGACCCATGTTAGCATTATCATGATAATCGACTTAGTCATCGCTTCTTAATTAGTGAAACGGGCGTCGATTGTAAAAATATTTTTGGTGTGCGTGCAACTGCCGTTGTGTAGTGCAATTGTGCGAAATATTCCAAAATCTTAAGTATTATAATACTAGTTTGATATATGGTGAACATTCTTAAAAAGATCTTTTATCAAGATAAAGTTTTGTACAATTAAATTTTTCCGCGTTTCAAAAATATTTCGAGGATCTGGTCTAGCTATACAGGATGCCTTAAAATGACGAAAAAGATGGTCAACTGTAGGTCTCTAAATATGTTAATATTTTACTTACTATTGGTTGATTTTATTATTTGAAACTCCATTTTAATGTATGCTAGTGTTCTACAACTAGTATTATTGAGCCAGAAACATACAACGTGTTCCACTCAAATAAATACAGTTTTAAAAATAAAATTACTTAATTACTTTGTTAACTGACACTACATATATTTTTGTAAAGATTTACAACTGCGTTATCGTGATTTCGTAGTCCAACTACATTTTCAAAAGTTTAACTAAGACTAAAACAGATTTTTGGTATTTATGTTTATATAATGAACAGATGTGGGTATCTAAAGTACTATAAAAGTTGGTAAAGGACGGAATTTGCTAAGTCTAATTGACTATTCAGTAAATTTATATTATGGTTCTTTGAATGTCTGTAAATTTCTGTAGATTCTAAGAAACTTCAGTTTTGAATCTTTAGGTCCCGTATGGAGTATTTGTAAACAATTAATATTGGAAAATGGATGGCCTGTTTCTAAAAAATGTTTAGCAAAGTGTGATTTTTAATTTTTTGGCCTATAAGAAGCGTTATGTTCTGTGAATCTTGTTTTGAAATTACGTCCCGTTTGGCCTACGTAACAGCTGTTGCACTCTTGACAATTATATAAACTCCCGATTTATTATGTTTAATAGTTCTATCTTTGGCATTGAAAAATATATTGGATAATTTTTGAGCGGGTTTTAAAGCCATTCTTATTTTTCTGGCCGTGAGAACTTGAGATATTTTATCCGAGATGGGACCAAAATATGTCAAAGGTCTCATCTCGGATAAAATATCTCGAGTTCTCACGGCCGAAAAAACAAGAATAGCTTTAAAACATGCACAAAAACTATCCAATATATTTTTCAATGCCAAAGATAAAATTAGTAAACATAATAAATCAGGGGTTAATAAGTTAATTGTCAAGAGTGCAATAGCTGTTACGTAGGCCAACGGAATTTCAAAACAAGATTCGCAGAACATACTGCTTCTTATAGGCTAAAAAATGGAAAATCACACTTTGCTAAACATTTTTTAGAAACATGCCATTCATTTTCCAATATTAATTGTTTACAAGTACTCCATACGGCACCTAAAGGGTCAAAATTCAATTTCTTAGAATCTATAGAAATTTACAGACATTCAAAGAACCATAATATAAATTTACTGAATAGTCAATTAGACGTAGCAAATTCCGTCCTTTACCAACTTTTATAGTACCTAATATATCCACATCTATTCATTATATAAACATAAATATCAAAAATCTGTTTTAGTCTTAGTTAAGCGGTTGAAAATGTAGTTGTACTACGAAATCGCGATAACGCAGCTTTAAATCTCATCAAAAATATATGTAGTGTCAGTTAACAAAGTAATTAAGTAATTTTATTGTCAAAGTGTGGTTACAAAGTAACGGACCGATCAATCAACTCTTTAAATACAGTTGGCTCTACCAGTACGTTTTTGGGACACTCTGTGTATAAAAAAATAGTTTTCATTATAAACGAGTGTGTACTTTGTTTATAACCCAGAACTCTGCACTTATAGAATACTTACCAGACAACTGAAAGTAAATTATTTTTAAAATGATGTTTCACCAAAGTTTTAAAGTAGATCAACGAATCAGTTAAAAATTATTTGAAAAGTTATTGCTCAGACTAGAATTTCTACCAGGGTCTATAACGCTTTTTTTAACAGTCGAAAATGATTCTACAAGTTTTTTTTATCATTCACCTTTCCGCCTCGTATTTCACAGCGATTGTGCTTTCACATGCGTTATTGTATTTCTACGTTACTCTAAATACACCTATAACACCCAGCCGATAGTCGGAATCGAATCGGCGACCCTCCGGTTACAATGCTCTCAACTTACCGAGGTCAGTGGTTTTACAGCGAAATTTTGCAGCCTTTATAAAACATCTTATTAAAAATGTTTACTAGATCTCCAGCTCTTGTAGTTAAATGTGGAAAGTTTTTAGGGCAAAAAAAATGAATAAATATACAAATTAATTATATGCTCTAGCTGAATTTATTTTTTCAAGATATTCCATTCCGAGTTGTTGTAAGCGACGTGATTCCATTATAACTTGCCTTTTGAACAAAAACCCCAAACGACGTAGAATACGCCATAAAGTTGTAGTGGAAAATTCTCGGACAGCCTCCGTGAAAGTGACAATAACGTAGGAATTTTTTGTTCTGCATACATTTCATAAATTTTGGGGCGGATTAAGTCTTCTTGACAGAAATCAATACATTTCGACACACCTTTGTCTTTTCGTGTTTTTTTAGGAGCTATTGAATTATTTACAATTTTCCAAACTGTACTTTCAGGGATGCTCAACTTTGATTTATAAAAAACCTAATACAAACTCATTTCAATCGCTCTATTGGGTTTCAGATGTTGTTCAACTGACAAACTGTGACTCAGTCAGATGGTGTCGTAGAGATCGGAATAGGTGGTAATCCGAAGAAGCCAAGACTGTAGTGTACAAATATGAAATGGCTTCCAGGTGTTGTTTTGCTGTGTAGGTCAGGGCATTATTCTGCAGTAGTAACACCATCCATCTCCCACTGACAATAAACGGTCTTTTTTCTTTAAATGAGTCACTGATAAGGGGTATATATTGTGATAGTCTGAGCAGGTTGAAGCGCTAAATTTTACATAGATGTTCAATTTTGCCACCGATTATCCACTTTAGATCACAAGTATCAATTTTCTGCAAAAGGTTCTCTTTCTTGAACCTGAAAAGCCGGAGAGAGCAATACTGTAGCGTATTTTTGTGCATGGAGGATCCACAGAGATTCCTTGCGGGGAGTTCCAGTTAGTTTACCGTCAAGCTCATTATGAAATTTCCTTTTAGAAACCGCTGAGACCGCTTTTTACATCATCAGTATTTTTACTTAAAGCCAAACAAACCATTTCTTTCGCTTTTGCTGCGCGTTTTAAAGTTTAGATGCAAAAAGAAAGCTCTCTCAAAATTTGTTTTTCAAGTGACTTGGGACTACAACTGATTTTTCACGTTATGATACAGTAGGATTAAGTATTACAACTCGTTTTAAATGTCACTTTAAAATGACCACAGGATGGTAAAGAATTTTAACTTGAACAGATTCTGCGATTATGATGAAAGGTAAAATAATTTGCAATGGTAGAGTCCAAAGTCAATACCATATGTTTTTAATAGACAAAACAGCGATTCTTAATTATAAATGAGCAAACAGGATAAAAAGCAAGATACATATTCACAAAGATCTATATCTAAACAAACATCAACTGCAGATCCGCCATTTGCAAAATGAAACGTGCCGTGATGTGATACGTGTGTGATATTAAGTTTGGTCATTTTACTTAAGGTGGCGTAACAGCATATGTCAGCCATGTTGTATCGAGTACAGTAAAAATTGATTTAGCGGACTTTTTGCTTTTATCCTTATTACTGTATTGGTACAGTAAACGGTAAAAATTTGCAATGTTTTATTACACATTTAATATAACAAGTTTATCGCATTTAGATTTGATGCCAGAGAAGAAGAATAAAGATAAGTTTTGTAGAAAAAAGTATACACGAAGAAGCGTAGGAACGATTCAACGTTTAGAAAAAAAAAAGCGGGCAGATTCTGATATTCTGAAATAGTTAAGAATATAAGTATGGTTAGCTATATAGAAACGGCAGACCCAGTGAGGAATCGCAAGGCGAAATAAGAACTGTTTTAAAATTAATACTTGAGAACAGAAAAAATCTTTATTGCAAAATTTTAAAGAGATAAATTCTATTTTATTTTACTTACCTTTTCTATGGGTTCACTGAAGTTTGTTATTTTTTCTATCATATTCGGCCTAATTTCTTCATACAGTAATAATTCAGTGTCCGGAGCGAAACCCGCTCGTTCGTTGAGCAAAGGAATAATATCACTAAGTTTGCTAGTAACAGGCACATAAGAGTGTCCACAGTAATGAATTTTTTTCTGTTTAGGATCATACATTTTAAAGAACAACATGACGTCTGTCTCCTGAAAAAAAAACGAAAATCGAATTATAATGCAAAGATTTATTTTTTTAAAAATTTTAACTTTAGGATTCAGAAAATTAAGAAGATAATTAGATCTTGTCCTATTACTGGGCGTTCTTGTGATGCGGTGAAATGGGATTTTTTGTATGTATCATTAAATATCTTTCAAAATTGTCCGAAATATATACATATTTATTTATTTATTTAAATATATATATATATATATATATATATATATATATATATATATATATATATATATATATATTGACTTTCAAAACTGATGAGGCCATCAATTTCTATATTATTACCAAATTTCAACTTTCTATGACAAATAGTTTCGGAGAAAATCGGGTGTGACAGACAGACAGACATACATCGAAGTCATCTTATAAGTGTTCCGTACGGAATACTAAAAAGAAACAACTTTAAATTATTTTACAAAAAAGAAAAGCGATTCTAAAAAAACAATAAAGTTGTTTTTGAATCTTATTAACATATTTATTATCTTCTTGTCTTGCGGTATAATACTATAAGCTAAAGGTGATTGTATAAAATTGATCATTTTCCAAAATCATGTCTGACACTATGTTTGTATAGTATTTTTCTTGTTTTATTTTATAAAAATAGATTAAGATTAAGATTGGTTTTAATATTATTCTGTACTAAAATAACAAAGGGTCTGTTTTCAAGCTAATGGTGTTTTTATCATGCTGTAGAACAATGCCATGAAAATTTCAGTACCATGAAACATTTGTTTATGACTTCAGGAAGTCTAACAAAAACTTTTTGTGACAATCAAAAATTATACCAGCACTAATTTTAGTCTCTTGTATCACTCAAATGATAGTGAGTTGCATATTAATGTAATAAAAGAAAGTGATTTCTTATCGAAAATATGCTACTATGAGAGTGTTGAGTCCATATTTAGACATGGAAACTGTGTAGGAGTAAGAGGAGATAAGGATAGGAGGATGTAGGGGTAAGTGTAGTAATGGTAGTAGTCAAATAATAATAAAAAAATTAGTTACTACACATAATGCCTCTAAATTCCTGTGCGACCCGAGGCACAAGTGGGTTTTAAATGGAACCACTGACCTTTTTAAAATCATATACACCCTATTCCAAAGGCAAAAACTATATATATAAATTCCAATGTTCGCATTATGGGCTGTAGTTTATTTTTGATTTTATTTACCTAAATTAACGAAAAAATAAAACAGATGCTTAAGTAAATCCTTACCTTATCAAAGGCTGGAAGACTCGTTTGTCCAGAATCTGGGGGTAACAGTTCCAAAAATATATTCCATGGATTCATGTTTTCTGCTGCATCGATAACAGTCTTGTGAAGATCCGCTTCTAAGTCTAAAACTCCCGGTCGTATTGTTTGGTTAGATCTGGAATAATATAATTATTATCGAATCTATGTATACTTTAAAAATGCACTAACCTTGAACAAAGTAAATCATTTCATGGAATAGTATTTTGTAAAAACACTTTAATATTCACGTTTATTTGGATAATTTTAACTATAAAGTAAAACCGCTTGAATCTGAATCTTTTATGTTGTTTCGTTAGGATAAAAACTACTTAACTCTCTGATTTAATTATTTTTAGCGCTATAATGAAACTAATTTCACAAAACAAAATAACTTAATCTAGCTTGTGTAAAAAGAAAATACAAGCAAAACTTCCAACATTTGGAAAAAATTTAATAATTAAGTGATGAAGTTTTACTCTAAATACACAACACCCTTAAAATATTCAACATTTGTACAATCTTCAACACAAATTGAGCAAGCTTGATATTATGAAAAGACACAATTGGTTTACAAACAGGAGATGTCTATAGAACTCCCTGTTCGTGTGGTACGGTGTATTAGGAGAAAATGGAAGATCAATATGAACCAGAATTAGGAAGCATGTATCAAAAAGAAGCAAATTTTGCAAGTAGCCGCAGCTGAATATCAACATTCTACTGATTATACCATCAATTTAAGAGCAACCAAAGCTCTTAATTCGTTCCCGACTTTCAATAAACGAAAGTTTAGGGAATCAATCGAAATTTACAAACACCCTAACAACATTAATAGAGACCCAGGTTACGGTCCGCAACAACAGTGAAAAACGATCATGGGTCATGGTGCGGTGAATACCGATCAGGTTCAAATACTGGACTTGTGCTCCTTCGAACTCATTCAGTGTTCTAATCTCGAAGAGAAATAATTAGTGAAGATATCTTGTACAATCGTGGGCAAAACGTGGGAAAATTACTCCAAACTGACCCAAGAACTACGATTTCTCATATTATTAATTTTTCTTAAACATTTGTACTAAATTTTTGCATTCAAAAACTTTTTTATGCTAATTTCAGATGTTAAGTATTCCCTAAATGAAGAAAAAAAGTTAATTAAATAATATTCTAAAATATACCCAGAGAAAATTTAGGTTTAAGTAAAAAAAGCTGAAATGTATGTTTTCTTTTTCTCTTCTGACTTAGATGCGCCATGTACATTTTTTACATTACATCTTTTTATTGACTTTGTCGATAACCTTTCTTTTTGTTATTATCATATATTTCTCTGACCATAATAAAAGCATCTATTTTTATTATATTAATAATTCGTTTTGAATCTGACATTAGCAAAATAGGTTTAGCATCACGTAAAAACTTCTGGCATCAAAACTTTTTGAGAAATTAACATTAAAGATTTTTCACATATATTGTAAACTTTATGCTCGACATTATAGATCAAATCCACATTACTTATTACACGGTTTGAAAAATTTAAATCCGTGTACACTGAAAGAAACAGACAGTAAAAAACGAAAAACCCTAGACTGCCGGTGCTACAATTACTTGCTTTAAATGTGGTAGGATAATTGTGGTAGTCGAATCAAATGTTATGATAGCCTAACTGACAGAAATATAAATCACTTCGAGAAACGGATTTCTGTCGTCCTTTTACTTTAAATTTTCACTAGACCTAATTTTTATTAAACATGTTCCTTTGAAAAAGCTAATAGAGTTATAAATAATGCAAAAGTCCTCATTCTGAGGAATATTTTTAAAAGTAAACTAAAAACTTATTTGTTGTATAAAAAAACCGGCCAAGTGTAAGTCGAACTTATGTAATTAGTGTTCCGTACATTGATTGCTTTTAAAATAAAATTTTTTGTTATGGAGATATAAAATGCTCAACGACTTCACAAAACACACCCTAAATAGGTTTTCAACAAAGTTTTTTTTCCGATCTTTACTAAGAACTGATGACCTTGAATTTTTTTTTTTAATATACCAGATAAAGTACTAAAGTGATAATTTTCGTTCCATCTACACCCTGTGGAGAATATTCCAAAATTTTTTGATCAGTACTTTGTGAGATAAGGGGGGCGGACAGAGATTTTTTACAAATAATACAAAGAAAAGTGTGCGCAAGTACTACACTAAATATATTTTTGAATTCGCGTTTTTACAAGTTTTCATTTAACACCCCACTCAACGACTGGTAAATTTTTTTTTCACTTCATTTCACCCCCCAAAACTAACCTCTTAAGTCAAAATTTAACTTTCAAAACTACACGGCTCTGATGAGGCCATGATATCTTATATTAGTGCCAAATTTTAACTTTCTATATCAAATAGTTTCGGAAAAAATCGGATGTGACAGACAGGCAGACACCAAAGTGATTTTATAAGTGTTCCGTATGGAACACTAAAAATAAAGTAAATAATTGAGCACTATGTAAAAATACTATTTCAAGCGTTCATGAACTAACTTAAATACCAATATCTAAACATCAATAACACTACAACCTCTGAGAAAAAGGCCATGGCCGAATCTGCTCAGGAGGATATTTAAACGCGTCCGCCAGCATTTCCATCATCTCTGCCACCGTCGCCATCTTACGGATCTTGAATATACGGAATTGAGCGTGTTCCGGATCGTACAGGTCGTTGCCTTGATGTCCGTCAAACTGATCCTCCAAAAGTACCTAAAACAATAATAATTCTTAATCTGAGGGCATATATATAAGTGACTGACTTTTAATGCCTTTATGTGATGAGTCGCGATTGAATTAAAAAAAAAAAAAAAAAATAGAGAGATGTAAGGGTTTAATTTTCGTCTTTGTAAGAATTACTTACTGATATTTTGTTCGGAATCTAGCACTATAATCAAAATGTTTATTTAGTTGAAAAAACGTTTTATCTTTATTGATCCAATTTATTGTCTCATACTGAGTAAAAGTTACGAGACATTTGTCCTTACAGTATCAAGTTCCAAGTGGGGAGATGTAACAGGGAAATGAAGCGCAGTGAGGAGAGTCGTAACTGGTTTTATACCGCAACATACTGTACATTAGGGGAAACATGACGCCTGTATCTTTTGTTGATGTTTTAAGTTCGATAATCCTCAGTCTGATAGAAACCAGATATACCTAATAGTATGTACTATCAGTTTTTTGACGAATCTCATTGTTAGTGCCAACCCGAGTGCGGGGACCTTATGTGCAGTATTTATTAAAGAAAACAAATATAGTTATGGACTTTAATTTTTAGTTTTACGTAATCGTAAACCCCTGCTGGTAACAAGTAAAATTAAAAGGCCATTCAAACTCGAGAACGTGTAAGTCATCCTTGCTGGGGCACCGTTTAAGCACGAGGGGATTTCGAAAAAGAAGGGTTCTTTTACAACCGCCACTTGGCCGAATAGTCTTGGCAGCTATAGGGGGTTAACAGCAAGAGAGAGTGGCATAAGAAAGCGGACTTGAGATTCAAATATCTGAACTCCTTAAATATGTTCCTTTATTCTATTAATAGTTCTCAATTAAGACAGAAAAAAAAAACGATAGTTTACGAACCGAAAGAGACAGACGCAGTCGGAATGCAAATTTGAATTCTTTATGGCCCATATACCCCAAACTTGGTTCTTGATTTCATCAGCTGTATGTGAGAAAAACAATATATAAAAAACATGGTCTTCAGAATTTAACTCCTCCGCTAGGATATTTCGCCGAAAGATTATCTCCCTTCCAAGCCAGCCAAAATTTACATTTACATGGAAAACATCGAGTAACCTTTTATTTATAAAAATACTGAACTAACTTGAATTTATTACCTGGATGGTCATGTATAAATGAGCTTCATTTCTCTCTTTCCGCCTCACTTGTTCCATGCGTTTTTCTTCCGCTAATCTATCAGCGAGTTCACTGGGTATATCTGCATCTGTCACCTAAAAAATGTCTTAAAATCTAAAACTTAATAGTATTATGCTTAGCGAAAATCTAAAGGGAACCACGGAAAAAGTATCTAAAACATCAACCTTTAGAGGTTGTTATAGTTATGTTTTAAGTGTTTCAAAGAAATTTTTGCTGTGTAAATTACGAGACAAACGTGTAATATTAAATATCCTGAAAATAAATCTTGAAAAGTAGTTTGCCAAAAATAAGCCAATTTACCCTGATTAAACTACATGATTCTCTTTAACTGGTTAAGTTTGTAATATATTTTAGGGATAAAAACATACAAAAATAGTATTATTTTTAACTACTTGTTAAACTTCAACAACTATTAAAATCCCTTCAATTTACGATAACTTTTCAATAAAATGTATCAAACATTTGAAATTGTTGAGCTTTAAAAATGTAACGCTGACAGATATTTCAAACCGGAAAGCTCTCAAAGAATATAATTATGTAAGTAATCTCATTAATGGAAAAAATTAGATGAGAAATTACTAGAATTACCTAAAATAAGAAGAAAAAGAGATCTTAACAAGAAATCGTGGTTCATGTCAAATTGGAGTGACTTTTCGCCGTATCGTCTACGATTGTATGAAGTATCTTCGGGACATTTACTCTTCGATATTAGAATTTACCCCAGAAGAGCAAACATATCTGAAGATGTATCGCACAATTGTAAACAGAACGTCGGAGGCTCACTCCAATTTAACACAGTCTAATTCCAAGAACCACTAAAGCCGTGAAAGCTTCTGTTTTATGTATATAATCTTAACATACACCACTCACCCTTCGATTCTTACCCAGTAAATTTCACAGAGGTACTTTTTTTCATAAATTTGGCTTTTAACCAAATATTTCCGATTAAATAATGACCAATAAAAGTTTTGAATATTTTAGGAACAAAATTTATAAAAGGATATTTAAAAGAAAATTTACCTGGTAAAAACTCAAAGCCCTAGTGATATATCTTAAAACTTTAAAACACGTTGCACAAATTTTTCTAATTTCTAAGCTTCTTAATTCTCCTACAACCAAACAACTAACCTCTTGTAGTACATTGGGTAGTTCAGAGTCCCTGATATATACTAACATGTAAGCGTTAGTGCAGTGTTTAACATTCATCATATTTATGTCTTCATCATGACCTCCATAGTTGTGTTCTATTGCTTCCATTTTGGTACATCTGGAGACCACATCGTCATCGAATTTACACCATTTGCCATCACCTAAAAGTAATCAAAAATTCGCCACCTGTTATAGTAGATTTACTAGAACTCTTCCATAGATGTCACGTAGAGACAAAAAGAAAAACGGAAAGCTGTATATTGTCAAAAAGGAAACACAATTAGATACTTCATTATGTCATTTTAGGAAAACTAGAAAACAGTTAAAATAATAAAATAGGTTTTTTAGGGATTTACTGTAATAAAGGTAATTGTGTGGAATAAAATCCCATACTATATTTTCAGATAAACTTTTTGAACTGAATTATGAGGTTAAATCCAGATTAAATCTTTAAACTACTCTCTAACCTACTTTTGATATAAAATTTGAGAACAATTTATTATAAATGACATCAGGGATATACTATTAAATTAAACATTTTCATAGGAAATAGAGACGGGATAACCGCATTTGAAAATAATTTAAAATCTCTACTCAACCCTAAATTATTTCACTACTGACAAATTATACCAAATTCAAAGATAAACTTTTTAAGTGAATGTAAAATAATAGACTAAATGTGTGACCTGATAATTGCCAACCATATAGCTCCCAATTGAGAATGCTGTAATATTTATTGTCTGACTATACATCTATGTATCATTCTGATGCCATGAAATGTAGCACAAATAATCATGCAGCTAGATATTTCCAAAATATGTTGCTTCTTCAGCAACATATCTATACAAGTTCAAGCAATTGTTTGATTTTACATACAACGTGTCAAGCTCCAAGGAAACTGGATAATTAGTGTTCCCTACGGAACACTTATGGGATCACTTCAGTTTCTGTTTGTCCGTCTGTCCCACCCGATTTTCTCTGAAACTATTTGACACAGAAAGTTGAAATTTGGCAGAAATATAGGATTGATGGCCTAATCAAAGCAGTATAGTTTTGAAAGTTAAATTTGACTTAAGGGGTTAGTTTTAAGGAATGAAATCGGAAGTGAAAAAAAATTTTACCAGATCATCGAGGGGAGTGTCAAATGAAAGCTTGTGAAAACATGAGTTCTCTGTCCGCCCCTCCCTATCTCAAAAAAACCGGTCAAGTGCAAGTTGAACTTGCACAATTAGCGTTCCGTACGTTGATTGCTTTTAAAATAAAAAATGTTGTTACAGTGGTATAAAATGATCAGTGACTTTACAAAACACAGCCCAAATGAGTTTTCAACAAAGTTTGTTTCCAATCTTTACTGAAAATTGATGACCTTGAAATTTTTGTTTTTTTTATATACCAGATAAATTAAAGGTAATGCACTCGTGATAATTTTCGTTCAATCTACACCCTCTGGAGAATATTCCAAAATTTTTAAAAATTTTTTGATCAGTACTTTTCGAGATAAGGCGGGTGAACAGCGATTTTTCGCGATTTTTTAAAAATAATACAAAGAAATGTGCGCGCAAGTAAAATTTTTTTTTTTTCACTTCCGATTTCACCCCCCAAACTAACCCCTTAAGACAAAATTTAACTTTCAAAACTACATGGCTCTGATAAGGCCATCAATTCCTATATTATTACCAAATTTCAACTTTCTATGACAAATAGTTTCGGAGAAAATCGGGTGTGACAGACAGCCGCACAGACAGTCAGACACCGAAGTGATCTTATAAGTGTTCCGTACGGAACACTAAAAATACTGATAAAAAAATTTTGAAATGATAATTTTTTTGGTAGTAAAAAAAAAAGTAAGTGGCATGACAGAATGATGAAGATTTGGAAAGTGAAGAATTCAACCGGGACTAAGAGCTATGAAACATCAATACCTATTCGGTGCCATCAATAATATCATGATGACTGGTGACTAACAGGTAGATACCGAAGACAAAATAATTTTATTTTATTGGTTTATAATTAAACAAATATTTTATTGGTTTATAATTAAAACACTATTTGTTTCAAACCTTTAGTACTAGATTCTAGATTGAGCTAGATTCCTTTATTAGCTATTAGGTAGCTAATTTTTATTTTGAAGACAATTACGGTACAGAACACCAATTGTGCAAGTCCAACTTGCACTCGATCGGTTTTTTCTTTTATTTAAAATGAGCAAAAACCCCTCATAAAAGTTGACGAAATTATTTTGGAACACTAGCAAATGATTATATTTGTATTCATATAAAAATTAAAATAAGAAAATGCTTGTTCTCAGCTTCAGGTTTTGTTATTTAGAAATTTACTTTAAAAGTGATTAGCATGTTTTGCAAATAAGGCAACTTTTATTTTTATTCAAAAACCTACTGTTTTTCTTTATTAATTTTAAGTTTAGACTTAAGTTTTATGTATATATATCTTAAGGGGGAGGCCTGCGTAAAAAAAATTTTGACGATTTCTTTTTCATAAAAAGTTAGTTACTAACATCTAAAGAATGTCCTCATCAAGCTTTGAATCGAAATTCGAACTTTAAATGCACCTATCGTGTCATGAAAGAGACCGTTTCTAATCGATTCAGTCGTTTTATGTTTTGGGCTTTCCATTTGTTTATATTGTTGAGAAAAATTGATAAAAATGAACCCAATTATCGTCCAAGTCGCCCTCGCCGTCGGCATTAATCAGGTCATAAGTCCAAGGATACGCAATATACTGAGCAAGAAAAAGAAGTTGGACTAAGTGCATCAGTTAAGAAATTGAAAGCGACGGAGGCTTTACCAAAAACTTTAACCGCGATTTTCTTAAAACGTAAAATTTCGCACGCCGTACAATGTAGCTCAAACAGTAATTCACGGATTCACTTGAAATTTTATACAGATATTCATTAATATATTGACCATTGAATCAACGTATAAAAATTATAATAAGTTCATTATAAACATTATTTTTTGCAAATTGTTTATAAAAAAAAAGGGTTAATTTTTTCAAAATGGTCCCAAATTCGCAATTTTTGATTATTTTTTTGGTAAATTTAAATTCATTCAAAGCATATAATCCTACTCCGATTTTTTTAAAAATTTTTGTAATGCACTATAGCGACCCGGGCGTTACACGGCGCAAATTCAAGGAATCAACTTTGAGCAGCCGCTGCTCCGCCATTTTGAATTTTTTAAAAAGTTAAAATAAGCTTATTTTTAAACCCAAAAAGTTGTTCTTTTTTATGTACTTTTTCATTTTTGTATAAATATTATAGCATCTCAAGAAATGATTCATAAAAAAACCGTCGTTTACACAGACCTCTCCCTTAAGTTCAAATATCTTAAGTTATCTCCACACATTTATATAAAATCCTTACCGAAGCTAATTCGTATTGTTGTGTTGTATAAATCTTAAGATCCAATATGTATTATCATCTTTTTTCTTAGTCAATCATGTATAATAGTTATAGCATTTGTGCTACCTAATAAGCCAATAAATGATTTTAAATTTCAGAATTATATTTAGTGATTTTTTTTCAATTTTTTATCGTTTTTAATGTGAATTTAATGTAATTAAGTAAAACCTGGTTCCGTTTTGTGAATAGTTTTCTTTTAGCCTTTAGCACGGATGATGGTTCTGCATAGAGAAACCGTAATGAAAAATACAAAAAAGTTTTTAACAAGAATTCTATTCTCGCCATTTTATCCTAACTTACTATGCAGTGAATTGAGAGAGTAGTTATGATTTCGTTCGCCAATAACAGCTTGAATGCAATGACATGCTGCTGAGATTATATACCACATAAAGATATAAAAATCTTAGCACATATTATGCTTTTTGTTGCTAAAAAAAAAATGTATATATTATACGTACCTCTAGGATTAATAAACACAACATAGTGACCCCCGTGATTATCACCGCTATGAACCAGTACAGCGTGTAACGTGTAGTTAGCTGGATCATTTGTATCATTTTTTTGCAAATATTCATCTAACTGAATTTTTTCATAAAATTCAAACCTAAAAAAGTATAGCATACTTTATAACCACTATGTACATATCAGAAGCTACTAAAAAACATTAAGTATCAGATCATAGATCTAAATATAGCCCGATCTTCACTGGGTTAAAAAACATGGTGCGACCCAACGTTACGCTATAAAATCTGAAGTAGTTAGTTTTAAGCTTTGTGACTCCCGCGTCTTCAAAGTAATCCCTTCTGCACCCGTTCCACTGATTTTTGCACTGGTGGAACAAAATTAATGTTGTCACGGGCTCCAGCGCCGCCTGCGTTTCGCGTTGTATCTCCTCTACCGTCTTGAAGTAGCAACCCTTTACCTTCCTCTTTATATCGGGGTCCAGCATGAAGTCACAAGGTTCCAAACCAGGCGAATAAAAGGGGATGACATTCATGGAATTCTTCGCCAAAACCTGTTTACGCACAAAATTTTCGTAATGCAAGAGGAAATTCTTTTGGCTCCAATAATTTGGCCGTTTTCTAATCACTAGAAAGTTCATCAAAGATGCTCAGAACTGTCCAAAGACGGTCTTCACGAACGATTTGTTCTACTTTGGATATGATTATAGGTGTGCTTGCAGGCGAAGATCTTTCGGAACACCCGTCGTCTTCCTCCCAAGTTCGGTCAGCTCTAAATCGCGAGAATCACCAGATAATTTGGGTACAACTCGAGACTTTGTCCTCAAATGCTTTTCGAATCTATTCATACCTTTCAGTAGCACTTTTCCCCAGTTTACAACAAAATTTAACACACGCGCTGCTTTTTTTTCCTATCCATTGCATAGAGAACAAACTGAATGAGTTAGAAAGTTGAAACTTGTCACGTTGCGTTGCTAACGCAACGTGACAAGTTTCTACCACCACCTATAGGAGTGAGTCGATACTATGTAGCGTTCTGGCTATATGGTGTTGGTCAGGGAACTTTTGGATCGCATTACGTATCTGATCATATTTCGTACAAGGTAATCTATATGAACACAGATGAGAAGAATAAACATGCATTTATACATAAATACATACATATACACATACACAGGGTGCTTCATATGTATGGAATAATAATTCCACAGCATTTACTAATAAGTGTATCAAAAAAACGTTTAAATAAAAGTTATAGGGTGTTATATGGCGCACATGCTAACGTTGATAATAAAATGTTTTGTACTGTCAGTTCAAAGAAATTAGGCTATCTTGATTTTTTTAAACGGAAAACCTTGTATATTATTTTATTTTTGAGTCCTACTAAAAATTCTAGATATTATTTGTCTAACATAACACTTGTCTAAATTGAACTGTTTTGGAATTATTGTCATTTGAAACTTAAAATAAAAAAAAAATTATTAATAAATACTCTAGGTTTATTTTTAAGGTAACAATTGCTCAAAATATCTACCGTCCTACTTTATATTGAATTCTTTGTTATAAATCTTCTACAGCTTCAGGTCGACTTCGGTAAACTTTGGTTTTCAAATGACAGCGCCTCTTCTGCCTATCCATCTATTAGGAAAAATGGCATCCAAATATCTACGAAAGTTGATTTCATAGTGGGGAGATGCTCTGTCCTATTGATACCACAGATTTCTGTTAGGGGTATCCAAATTATTTTCATCGGGAAAAAGACCTGCACAAGTTGGAATAACTTGCTCTTGGAGTAACTGTAAATACCGCTGTCCTGTAAGATTTCCATCAATAAAAAAGGGACCAATGGTATAACACGTACAAATCCCTGCCCACACGTTTATCTTTTGTGGTCTTTTAAGAATGAACGTCAATTATCCAGCGGGGTTCTCAGTAGACCAGTACCGGCAGTTATGCCTATTAACTTTTCCGTTAAGACAAAATGTAGCCTCATCAGAAAAAACAATATTATGAATTAGGTTAGGATCATTATTGATTCGTTCCATCCAATTCAACGCGTCTATCTTAGTCATCTTCAGATAATTCTTGAAATAGAATGGGTTTGTAGGGATGCAATTTTTCATCATTCAGTATATGACTTAAGGTACCTTTACTTATGTTGTGGTCTAGGAAAAGCTGATGAGTGGCTGTATGGGGATTTTCTGTAATTTGCAATAACTTTTGGAGGTCCAGATTTAGAACGATACTTAACATGACCTGATTGTCTAAATCGTTTCAATGTTTTGCTAATTACGGATTGGGTAATAGGTTCCCGATTCGGATATTCTGCGTTAAAAAGATCACACACTTCCTGGTGTGTTCTCCTACGGTCTCCGTAACCAACCATCATTAACAAAGTGATTCTGTGTGTTAAATGTACCATTATGATATTATGCTCATATTGTAGTTTCACAAAATGCAGCAATAAACGTTTTCATCAATAAATCATTTTTTGATGCGTTAAGTCGTTACAGTAAATGTTTGATACAAACCAGCTTAAAAAAATAAATTTGATCTCCATAATTTCAAATATCAATAATTCCAAAACAGTTCAATTTAGATATATGGTATGTTAGACAAACAATATCTAGAATTGTTGGTAGGACTCAAAAATAAAATAATATACAGGGCTTTCCATTTAAAAAAATTAAAGATGGCGTAATTTCTTTGAACTGACAATTCAAAATATTTTATTGTCAACGTCAGCATGTGCACCGTATAACACCCTATAACTTTTATTTAAACATTTTTTTGATACACACACACACACACACACACATATATATATATATATATATATATATATATATATATATATATATATATATATATATATACATATATATATATATATATATATATATATATATATATATATATATATACATATATATATATATATATATATATATATATATATATATATATATATATATATATATGTATATATATATATATATATATATATATATATATATATATATATATATATATATATATATATATACATATATATATACATATACATATATATATACATATACATATATATATATACATATATATATATATATATATATATATATATATATATATATATATATATATATATATATATATATATATATATAATGTGTATATATATATATATATATATATATATATATATATATATATATATATATATATATATATATATATATAATCATTTGTAACAATGTTTGAATATTATGTTTGTATGTACCAGGATTCCGTTAATATTTAGACTTAACAACTACAATCAGTAAGATACAACTTGCATCTGCTGTAAGCATTTTTTTATATCATACATACCTCTATCTGGGACTGTTTAAAGCCGCAAATCAATAGAGTAATTGTTGTCAGCGAGTTATTAATAATTACCGCCAGACCGCGCTTGTTAACGTTCTATCCCACGTATATAAAATTGAACAGTACATACATATGAACTGTGGATATATATATATATATATATATATATATATATATATATATATATATATATATATATACGAGGCTGGTTTGAAAAGTCCGTGCAAAAATAAAAACTACTTATGTGTTTGGGGTAAACCTTCTTTATTTTTCGACATAGTCTCCTTTTAGGCTTATACACTTCGTCCAACGATGTTCTAGTTTGTTGATCCCTTCCGAATAATAGGATTTGTCCAAGTCTGCAAAATATCCATTAGTGTCTGCAATCACCTCGTCGTTTGAATAAAATCTTTGTCCCGCCAGCCATTTCTTCAAATTGGGGAACAAATAGTAGTCCGAGGGAGCCAAGTCTGGAGAATAGGGGGGATGTGAAACGAGTTGGAATCCTATTTCCATTAATTTTGCGACCACAACTGCTGAGGTGTGTGCTGTTGCGTTGTCGTGATGGAAAAGGACTTTCTTGTGGGCCAATCGCGGGCGTTTTTCTTGCAGCTCGGTTTTCAAACGGTCCAATAACGATGAATAATATTCACCTGTAATAGTTTTTACCCTTTTTCAGATAGTCGATGAGGATTATCCCTTGCGAATCCCAAAAGACAGTCGCCATAACCTTTCCGGCCAAAGGAACGGTCTTCGCCTTTTTTGGTGCAGATTCCCCCTTGGTAACCCATTGTTTAGATTGTTGTTTGGTCTCAGGAGTATAGTAATGTATCCATGTTTCATCCACAGTGACGAAACGACGCTTAAAGTCCTCTGGATTCTTCTGGAACAGCTGCAAACCATCCTTGCAACACTTCACACGATTCCGTTTTTGGTCAAGCGTGAGCAATCGCGGCACCCATCTTGCGGATAGCTTTCTCATGTCCAAATGTTTATGCTAAATATTATGTACCCGTTCAGTCGAGATGCCCACAGCACTAGCAATCTCACGCACCTTAACTCTTCTGTCATCCATCACCATATCATGGATTTGATCAATGATTTCTGGAGTCGTAACCTCCACAGGCCGTCCAGAACGTTCAGCGTCACTTGTGCCCATATGGCCAGTCCGAAAATTTTGAAACAACTTATAAACTGTTCTAATCGAAGGTGCAGAGTCACCATAATGTTTATCAAGCTTTTCTTTAGTCTCCTGAGGCGCTTTGCCTTTCATAAAGTAATGTTTAATCACCACACGAAAATTCTTTTTCGTATATTTCTTGAAAATCACTCGACTTCCTTGATTCACACGAATGCCAAACACAAAGAAATAGACCAATATGGCTGAAACTTGGTGTGCGTTCATTCAAGAGATGCTACTAACTAAACATGACCTCGATACGCGCCGGTGGTGCCATCTCTCGGACTTTGCACGGACTTTTCAAACCAGCCTCGTGTATATATATATATATATATATATATATATATATATATATATATATATATATATATATATATATATATATATATATATATATTTATTATATTATATATTTATATATTTATATATTTATATATTTATATATATTTATATATATTTATATATATTTATATATATTTATATATATTTATATATATTTATATATATTTATATATATTTATATATATTTATATATATTTATATATATTTATATATATTTATATATATTTATATATATTTATATATATTTATATATATTTATATATATTTATATATATTTATATATATTTATATATATTTATATATGTTTATATATATATATATATATATATATATATATATATATATATATATATATATATATATATATATATGTATTTTACAGTCCATATAGACTTTGTTCAATTTTAGTAATGGATAGTGATGATTGATTTGTAAGATAGAACCCTAACGATCGCACTGTCTAGCGGTAATTGTTAGCACCTCGCTTAACAATTACTCTTTCGATCTCAGACCTTAAACAGCCCTGAATAGAGGTACATTTGACTTAAAAAATATATCCAAAGCATTTTACTGATTATAGTTATTAATCTAAATGTTAACAAAACCCTGGTACATGTAAACATAATAATATTCAAACATTGTTACAAATAAAATTTAAAGTTGGCGACTTGCATACAATTTTCGCAGTTTCGTCTACTTTTATTTTTGTCGTCGGTAGTGTAATTAATTTTTAGCCGATATTAATTTTGAAAACCAACCTATCATTAAATTTAACAGAAGAATCTGTTACAGGGTCATATTGGAAGCGCATTAAGTGTAGATGCAAAACAGGCGGGAACGATGCAAATATCACTCCTTTTTCGGCTTCCTGAAGACCATGTTCACCGGCATCATACTTATTATCACCATCGAGCGTCTCTTTTGCAATGTAATCTTTAAAAGATTCATATACTAAAAAACAAAAAATTATTTATACAGACCAAATTTTAAACAGGATTAACTTCATATAAATAAACAATATAGAAGTACTATGTGTATTGTATTTGTGGCTTGTCCCAGTTCTAGTGGAAATTTAAAATTATTTTTGCTGGAAGAGACTTCAGCTAATAAGATCCAGTTTTAGTCCATGACATACCAAAAAATTTAGTTTTCTATATAAAGTTCTTAATAAAATGCAAAAGGTAACATTGTATATTTTCTTCACGTGATGATTATTTCACTAAGTGAGTATTCAGTCTGGTAGAATCTAAACGCAGAACTGACGCAAGACGATGTTTTTTTAGCGAAAACTCTGTTGAACGAAGATTCAAGTATGTCAATTCGTTAATAGTCATCAACGTCCAAATTTTTCAGTAAGAAAAATTAATTTATTTGGTCTTACATGTTAAAGAAGGTAAGGAAATAGACGACATTTCGGAGCGTTCAATGTGATATTTAACAGTACAACAATGTAATCTATATTTGGTTATTGTTTAGGAGTCACGTTTAAAATCACTGTATCAAAAATAACTGGTCACTGGTGTACGCATAGCGGATTCTGTCATACCGAGAAACAACGAGAAGTTGTGTCAAAGTCTTGCAACTGGAAAGTAGTGGACCGATTATACTTGAATGTATTGAATTTGGCATTGATTAACAAGTTGTCTAACTGGTCTAATGTAGAGTGTCTGCGTCATTACAGCAAAAGGGTACCGAAGTGGCACGCCTTTCAAGTCATTGTCTTTTCACCCGTTTGAATATATAGTGGTACATTTTGCACATTTAGGAGAAATTACATGAAATATCTTCAAAATACATCAAGAAATCTGAAACTAAGCAAAACTATGGTTTGTTTATACAAAAATTAGAAGTGTAATATGGAATGAAATATAATATTTCATCATTTGTTAAATGTAAAATAGCTCGTGTTGACATGTTTCTTCGCTATTTTAAGAACCTCTATGCACTTCACATAAAATTACTGCACAGACTTAAATTTAACTGGCTGTAAACTTGAACTGCGATGGAGTTTTACACTTTATTAAAAAGTAGCATAGAAACTAGAGATTTACATTAAAAATTCACAAATTTTAAATTATTTTGAAACTGTTTACTTTATTTAACAAAAAAACTTACTGTTCTTTTTTCCTTTAATATTCAATTGAATATCATAAAATGTTTCTGACCGGGTACTAGAATAATCGACGTTCGTACACCGAATATAAGACACCATTTTTCCTTCAAACAGCTTAGGTACTGTTCCTTCTACGCACGTTCCTTTCATTTTACTTTCTAGTTTATCTAAAAGTACCTAAAATAAGAAAATAAAAGTTACAAAAAAAATAGAACACATTCAATATTCTTTTAAACAAGTTTTCCAAACCTTTATTTAAATATATCCAAATTATTTTAAGTTAGAAGACGAAAGCCAACAAAAATAAATATCACTGGTTCTAGTCAAGGCATCAAAACTTCAATATTTCGTTAATTTTGCTTTATCATGGATAAAATTTTGTACTATTTTTAGTATCTAGTTATAAGATCACTTCCGTGTTTATCCGCCTGTCACACCCGATTTTCTTCAAAACTATTTGATAAAGAAAGTTGATATTTGGCACTAATACAGGAATGCTCATAAGAGCAGTGTAGTTTTGAAAGTTGAATTTTGACTTAAGGGTTAGTTTTGTGGGGTCAAATCGGAGGTGAAAATTTTTTTTTACCAGGTGTCATGGAGTGGGATGTCAAATGAAAGTTTGTATAAACACGAATTCAAAAATATATATAATGTATTATTTATGCACACTTTTCTTTGTATTAGTTTATATCGAAAAGTACTGATTAAAAATTTGGAAAAAATTCTGGAATATTCTCTATAGGGTCATCATTATTATTATAATTTATCTGGTATATAAAAAAAGACAAAAATTTCAAGGTCATCAGTTTTCAGTAAAGATCGGGGAAAAAAAAAACTTTGTTGAAAACTTATTTTACTAAGACTTGCACTTAGCCGGTTTTATTGTTAATTTAAAATGTGTGACTTTCAGTTCTGCTGGGTGCATCTTGTCACTATGGGTTAATTTACATAATTCAAGAGAATATGCAAACTGGTTACTGACAGAAACGATTTGATAAAATATTACATAGTCGATATGTAGCATATTATTTTTATATTTTCTAGGTTTAAAAGGCCAAAAACAATTTTTTAATAGTTATAGAACTTTATCAGACAAAATTTGACAAGGCGTTAAAATAAACTTAATCATTTAAAATTTAAACTGAATTGTCAACGACAATAGGAATATTTAAAAAATACTTTTCTTCACTATAATACATTCTTATAGAGTATAGAAGCTAAAAACAGATATTCAAAATAACCAGAAACTAGTGTTTCTTTTGAAAAATGCATACATTTCAGACATGTAAAAAAACCTCAATTGTGTCATATTTTGCTTTATTCACATTTTAATTCGTTTTCACCTCCTCATCTTCAAAACTACCTTTATATTATTTTTTTATAATAGAATATCCTATATATTTTTATCTCAGTTGATAGTGTTTCAACACGAGTTGAATAATCCCAGTTTTGAGCGATGATATTTATGGTTCTCGTCATATTTAATGGAAACTTTCCCAAGCTACTGGAAGTGGGTACTTTTAGCTGAGAAAGCCTGTATATAATAGTCATTGTAGTCATTTTGGTGCAGTTTTACGCTAACAGTGGTTATAAAACACACAGAAATATCCAAAGAAACTTCTTATGCTTACCCTCAGAAACTCCTGCACATCATGCTGCATAAACGAATCGAGGGTTTCCCACCCAAAACTCTTAGTTAATTTCTTTGTGCCAACTGGTTTGTCACAAAACTGCAGCTCATGAAAAACTCTCTGTAATGCTAAAGCTACTGATTTAGTTGAATCATCTGATTCAGTAGGCATTTTGTAAACTGCCTTTCTTAACTGATTGGTAAAGTACAATGTTTGTAGTAAAGAGTTCATGTAACAAGTTGCACCTTGGTTCTTTAAACCGACATAACCTAAAAATAAAAAAGAAATGTAATAATTTTTTTAATACCACTTAGATCTTTGGATAAAATGGTACTACTATTAAGAGAAAGGGCAGTATCAACATTTTTAAATACTAATGAGATACATTAGCTCTTCCAAAAAGAAGATACATTATAGATAATAAAAAATCGTAGGTCTTGGATTAGACCGTGTCAAATTGAAGTGCAATCGCTTACGATTGCACAAGACATCTTCAGGAATCTTTACTCTTTGAAATTGGAACACTGAATGAGCTCGAAGAAGAACAAGTCAACCGTACTGGGGTTCACCGAACCGTGACCCATAAACATTGTAAATTTCGATTGATTCCCTAAACTTTCGGTTATAGATATTAGAAACAGAAGCAAGAATTTTCCATGTTCCTTAATTCTAGTTGCTATTACTCTCTCAGTGTCTCCTACATATACCGTACCACATGAATAGGGAATTTTATAGATACCTTCTGTTTGTAAACGAATTGTGTCTTTTGGTGATTTCAAGCATTTTCCAATTTTCTTATGAGTATTAAAGATTATGTGAATATTGGATCTTTTAAGTAATTTGGCTATTTTGCCTAGAGTACCATGTATGAAAACGCGATAATAATAATGCACAAGAAAAATCAACAAAGTACTAAGCGTCAACACCTAAAAAATGATCCAAGCGCACCTCACTAGTAAGATCAAGAGGCGAGTTACAACCTTAATTCAAGCGCCTGAAAAAAAGAAATCGCTCAAGGCTGACAACTCGAAAATGTCTCGATTTTATGGACCCCCAATTTTCAATAGTCAGTGCAGCAGATTCTTCAACTTTTAAAATAGGTAAATAATTTGCTAACCTTCTAAATCCTTTCACAGAAAAAACTAGCTTATTTAATAAAAATTTCCAACATTTTATTGAAAGGTTAAAAACGATCCGGGAAATATAGATTCAATAGAGTCCACATATTTTATTTTCCAAGGAACATTTTATGAACAAACTTTAGAAGCAGCCATGGGTTCTTTACGGTCTCGTGGTGTATATTTTCACGGAATCCTTTGAAGCAGATATGTTGATGACATATTTGTTATCTAGCTGAAGAACACCTGAATGTCCTTTTGAATCATCTCAATCAACAACACTCAAATATAAAATTTACAATGAAAACTAAATCACATGGTATACTTTCTTTTCCAGATGCATCGGTACAAAGGAACAATAATTCACACCATCATTAGAAACCGATAAACTGAATAGTGCCTTAAAAAGTAATCGATATTGACCTTCGTTTACCTGCTTTAAAAACCCGACTACCAGACAAGATAGTAATAAGAATCCATCAGTAGATAGTACACTCGTACTTTACATAAATGGTATTACAGACAAAATAGTCAAATTAGTTTTAAAATCCAATATTCACAAAATCTTTATCACTTGTGAGAGAAAAACAAAGGCACAATTAGTTTTCAATATTCAAGTCAATTCAATATCTTTATTCATGTTATTAAACAAGATGTATAAATGCACTAAAAAATAAAAATACAATAAATATAATAAAAAAAATGCAATACATAAATATCAGTCTTAACCTAAATTTCATATTCACCATATAGAAAAAAACTAATATAACAACGTAAATTTACTAGAGGTACATGTGCGACAGCAAGCATCACAGAAATGGAGTTAATATTAGGAATTCACAAAGCTACTGTGATACTTCTCCACACTGTAGAATGCTCGCCGCACCAGAGATGCCCCAATCTTTTTAAAGTATCGTAGTAGTTTATTTTTTTATTATTGTTAATGACTGTAGTCGCTTATTTTAAAATTATCTACTGAAAAACAAAAAAATGTCATAATTACCTTTTGTGTCACTAACAAATGCCACAAGCTCTAGAATTTTGTTCCTTACACATTGAATATTTACATAGAAAACATTTATAGTATTAGATTTAACATTTTTACCGCTCTCTGCTGCCTCCAGCAATCGTATCCGCTCTGCCCCGATATTTTAATAACTTTGAGGCAACTAAGAGAGTTGGTGGCAATTTTTTTTTATTTGGTACTACTGGGTTCTCTATAGTAAGCTATGAAGTTACAGGCGACTTTATAAGTACATCTTCTGATTGTTGCTTAACAATTTCGTTCTTTTTTGACTCGGCAGTAATGTTATTTTTATTTATTTCAATAAAAATTATAGATTTCCTAGCTTTATTTTTATTAAATAAAATTTTATGAAAAATTGTTGTACAAATGGAGCTTTTGTTTATTACAATCTTATTTTGATTATTATGAAGTTAAAATTGCCCGGCAAACAAGAATCCAATTTGTTGATGAAGAGCATTAGAATTTTATACATCTCACTTAACACATCTATGGAGCATCACTTGAACCCAATATTAAACACCAATTTGAAGCTTCATATGTCATATGAACACACCCTAAATTTCAAGTCAATCCCTGTTTATCAGCTGGTTAAGGTATTTCTTACAAGTAACTGTTAAACTAGTACTAGCCTTTCCTATATATAATCAGTTGTAGTTGAACATGAGTGTTGATTTTTAGCTACTATCAACATAAGAGAAACCAAAGTTCTTGTTTCTCATTTTAATTATTATAAACGAACGTTTAGAGAATCAGTCGAAACTTACAAACACGCGAACAACTCGGAGAGACTCGGATTACGGTCTACATCACACGTAAAAACGATCATTATAACGGTCACAGTCGGTGGACCCCAGTCAGGTATAAATACTCGGCTTCTGCCTCTTCGAGCTTATTTGGTGTTCTGCAATCGTAGACAAAACGTCGGAATGTCACTCAAAGTTGACATGGTCTAATCTCAAGAATCACGATTCCCCATCTAACCAAATATATATATATATATATATGTATATATATATATATATATATATATATATATATACATATATACATATATATATATATATATATATATATATATATATATATATATATATATATATATATATATATATATATATATATATATATATATATATATATATATATATATATATTTATATATATATATATATATATATATATATATATATATATATATATATATATATATATATATATAATAGCTTTATAATCCGGATTTGATAGTACAGCAACTGTTAATTCTTTATAAAGCTCTAATTCGACCAACTATGGAATACTGCTCCCACGTTTGGGGCTCCGCTCCCAAACATACACTGCATTTGTTGGATTCTGTTCAGAGAAGAGCTGGCCGTCTGATTGGAGACCCGGAATTGACCAGCGGTCTTGATTCGCTGGAACATCGAAGGACGGTTGGCGACTTGAGTCTGTTCTACAAGTATTTTCATGGAAAATGTTTGAAGGATGTAGCCCGCTTAATTCCTACCAAAGCGGTACATGTTAGAAATACACGTCGGGCTGGTGCTTCGCATCCGTATGAGGTTCAGCTTGTTACTCCTCTCTTTTATATGGAGAACATCATCCCTTTGTAATAATTTGCCCAGCGCTGTTTCCGATCGAGTACAATTTACAGCGATTCAAGAACAGCGTGAATCGCTTTGCGGCACACGTGCCGCTCCTTGAGCCTATTCTACAACTATTTTCATGGAAAGTGTCAGGAGGATGTGGCCCGTTTAATTCCTCCCAGAGCGGTTCATGTTAGAAATACACGTCGCGCTGATACTTCACATCCGTATGAGGTTCGGCTTGTTACTCCTCGTACAACGCTTTTCAAGCAGTCTTTTATATGGAGAACATCATCCCTTTAGAATAATTTGCCCAGGACTGTATTTCCCACCGAGTACAATTTACAGCGATTCAAGGACAACGTGAATCGCTTTTTCTGCACACGTGTCGCTCCTGTAGCGCTTTAGGGACCTCCCTGCAGCACTTGTGCTAGACCCATAAAAAAAATCCGGACCTGCGTTTTTAGATATCTACTTAATTTAAACTACATGGGAAAACTGAAATCGATAGTGAGGGGATTCCCCTAATTTCCAGTCTAATACATATGGGATTCACACAAACTGTAGGTGCCTTTAATTTGCCGCATCGCGGATCGCGTCTAAAGGTTAAGGATTTTGTAGTTGTTTGTTTATTGTCACAAGTACAACATACCTACGTTCTATTTTACTTTATGTGGTTCATATAAGTATGTAAACGTTTTTTTTACGTATATGTACATACATATTAAAATGTCTTCTAAAAGAAAACATATTACACTAAAAGTCCGATATATTAAAAAGACTAGTTCTTGGTGCAAGAGGAAAAGTATTGGCAAATGAATACGGAGTAGGAACATCCACAATTTCGGATATAAAAAAGAAGCAAGGTAAAATCAAAAGGTATGTATATACGATTTATTTTAAAGATAATTTTGGACACTCACTATGAACGTGTAACTTCTTTTAGATTTATTTCCAAATGTGATTCCGGTCCTGGTGTCAGAAAAACCTTACGAAAAGCCGAATATTCAGAAATGGAAAGTCGTTTGTATACATTGTTTTATACGCAACGATCAAGGCACGTCCCAATGTCTTACGAAATTTTATCAGGCAAAGCAAAACACTTTTACACTGAAACCTACAGGAATGATAATTTTAGAGCTAACAGAGGCTGGATTTCTAACTTCAGAAAAAGACTGGTCAGCGTGCTTTAAAAGTTTGTGGCGAAAAGCTAGGCAATGATGAAAGTGTCGTCGATCCTTTCCTAACTTTATTCGCAGATAAGATAAAAGAATTAAACCTTGGATCTACTCAAATATACAATGCAGATGAATCAGCTCTGTATTGGAAAATGTTGCCTGAAAAAACGCTGGTTCGTTCTCAGGAAAAGACCGCATCAGGTCGAAAAATAAACAAAGAACGCGTTACCTTTCTAGCATGTTGCAATGCTGATGGATCACAAAAATTAAAGTTGTTAGTGATAGGAAAGGCAAAAAAATTCGAGGGCTTTTAAAAATGTGAACATACCTGTTGAGCACAAATCATCTGCCAATGCATGGATGACTACAGCAATTTTCTTAGACTGGTTTCATCATTCTTTTATTTGTCAAGTCAAAAGTCATTTAAGAAGCCTCAACTTGCCTGAAAGAGCCCTGCTAATCGTTCATAACGCTTGGAGCCATGGAACTATAGAAGAGCTGACTAGTGAGGATGGACAGTTTACAACATTATTTCTTCCATCAAATTGTACTGCACTTTTGCAGCCTATGGACCAGAATGCAATCAGACTGACAAAATTATTTCTTTTGGCCCATATTTTATCAAGTAATGAAGAGAACCTTGTTAGGTTATTAAAAAGCATTAACCTAAAAGATGCTGTATGTCTACTATGCAATTCATGGGAAAAAGTCTCCCCTGAAGTCTTGAAAAATGCTGGCACAAAATTATGGCTTATGTGGCAGATACCAACCCAGACACTGAATATGATGCTGAAGATCTGATTCCTCCGAGTGAATTGCGGCACAATTTGCTTTCCACAAATGAAGAAATGAAAGGTAAAGCCTGAAATTTTTCTTTTAGTATTTTTTTGGTTAATTCGTAAATATTTAACAGATGTTTCAGATATGCTGAATGTTCTCACTGAGCAGAATCTCACGAACGTGGAAATATGTAATTGGCTTGAAAATGATGAAGATTTGTTACCACTGGAAGACATAGATGATACAGATGAACAACACGAGAGTGATAATGAAGGTTCAGAGTTAAATACTAATACAAACCAGACTGTTAAGAACACTGTGAAGAATGATGAGGCAGTTAAAAGTTTCAATATGTGCATGAGATGGGCAGAAGAAAATGATATCCCTCTAAGTGATGTTCTTGTACTTCAAAGATTGAAAGAAATTGCTTTTATGATGAACCAGAGAAGGGTCAAGCAAACAAAAATTACAAATTTTTTTACAAAATAAGATAAAACTTGATAAGATATGCTTCTATTTTATTCTATGTATGTACTATTTTTTAGTTGTTTCGTATTAAATGATTTGTTTTTTAATATAAATAATGTTTTGCTTCAGTAATTCGAATTATTTACTAATTCGGATCACCGCGGTTTTAATTAGTCCAGATTATCGAGGTCGCACTGTATATACATAAAAAATTACTTTGCTTTCATTTTTTAAAATATGAAGGCAGTTTACCTCCTAGTGTAAAAATATTAGATAAATATTACTTTTTCATGTATTTTATGAAGTGAATTTTCGCTACGGCAACATAGCTTGAAGAAGACGGCGTGCGCGGACGTGGGCGTTATTTTAAATTTTGAATCACATATATGCATTGCACTGATCGGACTTTCTTTTAAAAAAATACTAGAATCAACGCAAGCGCATTTATTGGGATATCAGTACTTAATGATTGATACATTTTTAATAAATAATGCAAAGTATTGTTTTAATAAATTATACATAATTTTTATTGTATATCATGTAAAAGTATCAAGGTTATTATAAATAATAGCCTGTGTGCGTGTGGCGGGAACCAAGCGAGAAGCTACGTTGCCACATTCATTATACATTGAAAACCAAATTAATTGGCGTCTTTCTCTAACATAATGTTCTCTGTCTTCTGGTAAGAAATACTTAGGGTAGACGTGTTTGAGTATTTTTTAAAAATGGAAAAAATACAATATCGTGCAGTGATCAAATTCTTAGTTTTGGAAGGTTTATCGGCAACTCAAATCCATGCAAAGTTTTGGGTATGAGAAAGCTATTCACAAGATGAGAGGTGCATTTGATAACATCGGAACAAAAATCCACTCGAGTGAAACTTTTGGCTCGTTTCACAAAGAATAAAACCGATTTTGTACGCCGATTAGTAACTATGGATAAGACTTGGGTTTACCAGTATGATCCTGAACTGCGACAACAAATCGCACAGGAATCCGGTTGTCCAGCTCCAAAACAGCCAAAGTAGTCAAAGTCGTCCAAAAAATTATGGCATCAGTTTTTTGTGACGCAAAAGGAATTTTGTTAATTAATTACTTTCAAACCGGTGGAACAATTACAGGCGAGTATTGCAACCTTTTGGCCTAGCAGGATGAGAAAATTCGTGAGAAAACGCCCGATTTACAGAAGAAAAAATCATCTTTCATGACGACAATGCACCTGCTCACAGAGGTGTGTTGGCAACGGCAAAACTGGCCGGATTAAAGTACGAATTGTTGAAACATCCACCTTATTTGCCGCGTCTGACTTTCATTTGTTCCCAAACTTCAAAACATATCTACGTAGAAAGCGTTTTTCAACAAAGATGAGGTGATAGCATCCGTTGATGGGTATTTTGAAGGTCTTCCGGAAAACCACTTCAGAGGTGAGGTAGCGGAATTGGAAATCGCTGGAAAAAATGTATTGAGCCTAAGGGAGATTATACTGAAGAATAAATGTATTTCGACTCATTAATTCAACTTGTTTCATTTCAGCTTTCAAAAACTTACTGACTTGTGTTTAGTAGACTTTGTTCAATTTTGGTAGTTACTGAGTACAACTAAATAATTATTTATATTGCTATTTTTCTATGCCCAGAAAGTGTTACAAGGTTCGAAAGCTTTCAGGCCTCCGCCTACAGCGTCCGAACATTGCTCATTTGTCATTGTAAATCGTCGTGCATACGAACAGGAAGGGAAAATGTTTTTGATCATTAAGTAATATAAAAGAATTCCTTACTAACCTGTGTGTTTCTTACTGTCCCATGAGACACCGTGTGGGGCATCAGCAACGACATGCACTTCCAAAGTGATGGCATCATCTTTAATGTAACCTTTTTCGGGATCTAGCACATCATTCCATGCCATAAAATGGGAAAAGCCCCAATCATTTTCCTGTAATATAAGAATGTCAAAAGAATATTGAGACTAAAATTAGTAATTTCTTTCTTAAATCAACTACAAAGATTGTTTTTAAAAGTAATCGACCTAGTCATCAAAATGACGTCATATAAAAAGATTGCTTGGTTGTCAAATTAGTGTCATTGTTCTAAAAACAGTGACGAAATTTTATATGAGATTGTGCACGAGGATTTAGGGATGAAAAAGCTCAATGGATCCTTAAACTCCGTATACGAAACTGGCGATGAAGGAAATTTCTCAAGAAAATTTGGCCACTTTAGAGAACGGTGAGAGTTGTTTTTCACGAATTGTCACAGGAGACGAGGATGTTCTACTGGGAGTCTTTCACGGAGTAGGAGTCAAAGTGAGTGGGTTCATAGGGGCTCTCCGCCGCCAAAGAAAGTGAAAACCAGTCATCTTCTGGAAAGTTGGGGGCGACTGTTTTTGGGGAAGTTATTTTGCATACTGAATATGAGCCCACAATTAACGAAGAGGTTTACGGAAAGCCGACTAAAAAACTGAAGCAGACCATTAAAGGAAAAGGTATGAACTCATGGAGAACTCTGTTACTGCATAACAACTGCAGGTTCCACAAGGCTCGTGTAGTTTAAACCGTTACTGAAAACTGTTTATCCAGTCAAATTAGTCACAAAAAAGGCCAAATTTTCCGACCAAGCTGAAATTTTGTGGAGACCGTTATTTTGATGTCCTAAATATATCCTGAAAAGTACGTTTGATTTGAGCAGTAGGTTTTTGTTTAGGAGGTGAAGGTGAATTTTATTTTATTGGAAATATCTTGAAAATTACCAATTCTACACAAAAAAGGCTCTTTTTTTGTATAGCCAACCGTTTTAAAGATATAGACTGATTTATGTTTAAACACAAATTACGCACACCACCATAGTACTACATATGATTTTAAAATATGGAAAAATTATATTCAAAATATTTTACCGTTGTAAAATATTTCAAAGTATCTACAGAAGAATTAAATATTCTTAGGAATTGTAATATTTATAGTGTTTGAACCCTGATGTAACCTTGAGGGACAGATGGCCAGCACACAAAGAAGGACTAGCCTCGATTTCTGTTGTTTACCTGCTTCTCCGTGTACTGGTGCATCTGTTTAGTATGTCTGGATATGTTTATTATGTCCATGTAGTTAATGTAAGTAAATTTTTCGGTCGACCATACCAGTCTTTGAAGTTTTCATAGCGATCACACGTGTTTTATATTGTACTATTAAAATATTTCTGGTGAAATTTTTAAAATAGCACAAAAAATGGAAGGAAAGTATTTCGTTTGTTGTAATCCTTTATCAGATGATGATCTACTGATGTTTTGTTTGATGCATCCATGATTGTCCCTATGAGACAAGATAAATTTTTAAGCAACGGAACAAACAAAAGTAGATTCATCTCTATATTAAAAAAAAAAATTGGAAGCTGCAAACATCACTGTCAAACAAGCCCAACATGATGCTGATGTTATAAAAACTGCTTTGGAACACTATCATCTTAATAATAAAACAATAGTGGTTGGTGAGGATGTTGATTTGTTAATTCTCATAATTGCAACAGGGGTACCTGATCAAGAAATTTATTTATTAAAACCCACGAAAGGAAACACTGAAGCTAAAATATATTCTTCCAAAAGTATGGACAATTGTAACGGTAAGAATCATATTTTATTGATCCATGCTATTAGCGGGAGTGATACTACATCTGCATTGTTTCAAATAAGAAAAAAGAAAGTTGTAAAACTACTTAAAAATCGCGGAGACTTACAGGATTGTGCCGTAGTTTTCAAAATGTCACAAAGCTCACGTAACGAAAAATCAATTGATAAATACAGGTATCATTCATTTGTAAAATCAGCCAGACTAAATAAACCCATTAAATTATCAAATCTATCATTCACATTCAGTGCATCACAACAGCATTTATCAGGTGTACAAGTATGAAATGCGGATTTTTTTTCTAAAAAAACATGTTAAATTTGGAAGAATGATAAAAAGTGCTTTATTCAAAGTATGCTCCATCGCTTGTTATACATTTTTTCCCATCTTTTGGACAATTTGTGTATACCACGCTAGTAAAAATCTTCCCCTTTTGCTGTGAACAATTCATCGAGCCATTTTTTCACATCTTCGTACGAACCAAAGCGCTGCTCAGCAAGTGCGTGACCCATCGATGCAAACAAGTGGTAATCGAAAGGAGCCAAGTCTGGTGAATAAGCCGCATGGAGTAGAATTTCCCAGCTGAGTGCTTTCAACGTGTCGCGAACTGTTTTGCCGTATGTGATGGAGCATTGTCATGAAGAAAAATGACTTTGTGTTGCCTCTTTAGGTATTCTGGCCTTTTTTCAAGCAGCGAACGATTTAAATCGGTCAATTGTTGTTGGTAACGTTTAGTATTAACCGTTTCTGCAGGTTTTAACAGCTCATAATAGACTATGCCCCTCTGGTCCCACCAAACACAGAGCATCGTCTTTCTGCTAAACCGATTCGGTCTTGCGGTCGAGGTGGATGGTGCGCCTGGGTCTACCCAAAATTTTTGGCGCTTGGGATTCTCAAAATAAATCCACTTTTCATCTCCTGTAACTATACGATGCAAAAACGACTTCCTTTTGTACCGAGCGAGCAAAATGTCACACGTGTTTTTGCGCTTTTCCATTTGCCTGTCGTTCAACTCATGTGGTAACCATCTACCGGTCTTCTGACTCTTTCCCATCTCTCGTAGCCTATTAGAAACAGCTTGCTCCAATTGCTCGGAGAGTTGTTTTTGTGTTTGCGAATCATCTTCGTCCAACAATGCTTGCAATTCCACATATTCGTATTTTTTTGGCGGTTTTCCATGTTCCTTGTCTGCAACATCGAAGTCACCACTTTTGAAACGCCGAAACCATCGTTTACCCGTATCTTGCGATGGAGCATGTTCACTATAAGCTTCTCGAAGTAATCGGTATGATTCAACAGCAGTTTTCTTCAAATGAAAACAAAAAATTAATGCTCTCCGCGAATGCTCTTTGTTCAGTATAAATTTCGACATATTGAACACAACAACACAACACGATGCACACACTTTTTCAATTTATCACTCGTGCGCGTCTGACACTTGTTGATGACACAACAAAATGGCGCAGTGTCAAATTTTTATAGCACAAACTGCATTGTTGCGCCATCTGTTGTCTGAAATCCGCATTTCACACTTGTACACCTGGTATTTGTTGTCTATCTCCAGGCCCAAAAATGCCAGTTAAATCCTGAAGACTGGGGGTGGACGATTAACCACAATAGATTAGAACCACTTCAAAACCTTTTGTCACCGGATCCAGATGAATTAATTAAAAATGTATTTTGCTATTGTACTAAAGGCTGCAATGCGAGTTGTAGTTGCAGAAAAATTGGTGGTGGCTGTTCTTTAGTATGCGAGCGATGCCGTGGGCAATCATGTTCAAACGCCAGTACTGAAGGAAGCGAAAATGATGCAGACATCGATGAAGAAATGGATCCGATGGCTTCAGTTCCAGAAATGATAGAATCAACAGATGAAGGTGTTGATGAAGTCGTTGAAGAAGAAGAGAAGGTTCAAATGGACACGGCTCAGGAGGATGAAGCTGAATTTAAACAGATTCTTTTCTACTTTGAGGTGGATTAGGCCTACTAGGGATACTACATGAAAAAAAAACGCGACCTGTACACATTAAAAAAAAGAATATTACTACTTTACCGCGCCTTTTACTCCACAACAGTTGGCTGTACAAAAAAAAATCCAAGGACCTTTTTGTATGTAAAATTTTATAAGCTACAAATTTTCTAATAACTATTTTCCTCGAAAGATTTATATATTCGCAATATTTCCAAAAAAACTAAAATCCAACCCCTAAAAAAACCCACGGCTCAAATTAAGGGTACTTTTCAGGATATGTTTAGGACATTAAAATATAGGTCTCCATAAAAATTCAGCTTGGTCGGAATCTTTTAGAAGTCAAAGTCTAATTTGACTGGATTATGTGAGTTCACTGAGTTACTATATACATCCTATAGCTAGCCCTGATTAGAGCTCTGCGACCTCTTTTTGTTTAAACATATGAAGCGAGACTTCAGGGGCAGAAAACTTTCCTCAGATGGTCAGTTAAAAGCCGCTGAAGCGTTGTTTGAGGCTAAACAATTTTTTTTTCGATGGAATAAAACAACCTGAAAACCGCCTTTATAGCTAGATAAATAACTTAAATAACTGGTCAAGTGCAAGTCGGACTTGCGCAATTAGTGTTCCGTACGTTGATTGCTTTTAAAATAAAAATGTTTGTTACGGACATATGAAATGATCAATGACCTCACAAAATACACCCCAAATGAGTTTTTAACAAAGCCTGTTTCCGATCTTTATTAAAAACTGATGACCTGGAAATTTTTGTTTTTTTTTATATACCAGATAAATTATTAAAAGTAATGCACTCGTGATAATTTTAGTTCAATCTACACCTTGTGGAGAGTACTCCAGACTTTTTAAAAAAAATTTTGATACGTATTTTTCGAGATAAGGGGTATAACGATTATTCGCAATTTTTAAAAAATAATACAAAGAAAAGGTGCACATTACATATATTTTTGAACTCGTGTTTTTACAAGCTTTCATTTGACAATCCACTCGATGACCTGGTAATTTTTTTTTTCACTTCTGATTTCACCCCTCAAAACTAACCCCTTAAGTCAATATTTAACTTTCAAAACTAGACGGCTCTGATATCGGCGTCAAATTTCAACTTTTTATGTCAAATAGTTTCGGGGAAAATCCGGTGTGACAGACAGACGGACATACAGACAGACCCCCGAGGTGAACTTATAAATGTTCCGCTCGGAACACAATTCTGTAGATATCATGTGATATTAACTTTAATCAATTAACGATAAAAAATCTGTGTGTTTCATGTCTACAAACAAGTTGATGACTGTTGATTAAGGGGTAAAGCCACTCCAGATCCCAGGAAAAAAAGGCAAATTTTGGGAATTTTTTTCAAGAGTATAACACAAGCAGCCGAAAAGTTATTTGAAGTACTTTTTTAAACAAATATTTAAGTACACAAACATTTTTTATTAATCTTTTTAATTCAAAATGGCTACTTCAGAATCTAAGACGACAAGGAACCTTTTTGAAATTGGGAGAAATGACAGCTGCCACAAATCTTTATCGATTCGCTTGAAATTTTGAGAGTAACTTTTCAAATACATTATCTAAGGGAAAGCCTACTGGTTTTGCAATAAGTTATAAACTTCCTTTTTTATAAATAATTTTTCGTGAAATTTTTGGGTGCAAAATTAACATTTTTTTAAAAATATATTAAACTATATTTTCAAATTTTCGTACGTTATATTTATATCAGGTCTACGAAAAAGTTCGTGGCGTTTTTCCCGTGGCGTACATGGCGTCAATTGCAAATAACTCAAGAAACACAGATCGCAGCGACACCACTAAACGCTCGTTGGAAAGGTGACACTTCGAGCGTTACTTTGGTGTATAAACATCGAAATTGGTACAGTGGTTGGAAAGTTGTTTGCGTTTGAAAATGGAGAAAAGTAATGAAAAATTGCGCTATATTTTGCAATATTATTACGACAAAGGAAAGAACGCTGTGCAGGCTTGTGAAAAAATTTGTGCTGTGCACGGTGAAGATACTTTATCAAAATCTGCTGCGCGGAAATGGTTCGCTCGCTTTCGTTCTGGTAATTTTGATGTGAAAGATAAGTCATGCTCTGGTCGTCCAATCACTGAAAAAGCTGATGAAATTTTCGAAAAAGTCCAGCAAGCTAAGCATATCAGCAGTGTCGATATTGGTAAGGAGCTAGGTAGTGACCATAAATGGTTTTGAACCATTTACACAAAGCTGCTACAAAAAGAAGCTCGATGTATGGGTTCCTCATGAGTTGAGGGCCAAAAACATGATAGACCGAATTAACATCTGCGATGCGCTGCTGAAACGCAATGAAATCGAGCCATTTCTGAAACGTGTCATAACCGGTGATGAAAAATGGATCACGTACGACAATCGGAAGCGTAAAAGATCGTGGACAAGGGATGGTGAGCCGTCACAAGCGTTCGCGAAGCCAGGATTGACGCCGAAAAAGGTGATGCTGTGTGTGTGGTGGGACTGGAAGGGAATCGTCCACCAAGAGCTACTTCCAGTTGGTCAGACGATTGATTCTCAACTCTACTGTGGACAACTAGAGAGATTACACCAGGCAATTGAAAGAAAACGGCCCGAATTGATTAAGAGGAAAGGTGCTGTCTTCCATCATGACAACGCCCGACCACACACTTCTTTGATGACCCGGCAAAAATTGTGAGAGCTTGGTTGGGAAGTTTTGATGCATCCATCGTATAGTCCAGACATAGCACCCTCTGACTATCACTTGTTCCGATCTCTGCAGAACTCTCTCAATGGAATTAAGCTGCTTTCAGAAGAAGCCTGTGAAAACCACTTGATTCAGTTTTTCAACCAGAAACCACAGAAGTTCTTCACCGAGGGCATCATGGCTCAACCCGAAAAATGGCAAAACATTGTCGATAATAATGGAGCATATTTGGTTTAAATAAATTCATTTTCACACTTTAAGAAAACCAGTTGAATTTTCCTAAAATAACCGGTCAAGTGCAAGTTAAACTTGCGCAATTAGTGTTCCGTACGTTGATTGCTTTTAAAATAAAAAAAATTTGTTACAGAGGTATAAAATGATCAGTGACTTCACAAAATACACTCCAAATGAGTTTTCAACAAAGTTTGTTTCCAATCTTTACTGAAATCTGATGACCTTGAAATTTTTGTTTTTTTTATATACCATATAAATTATTAAAGGTAATGCACTCGTGATAATTTTCGTTCAATCTACACCCCGTGGAGAATATTCCAGAATTTTTTCGAAATTTTTTGATGAGTACTTTTCGAGATAAGGCCCGGGACAGCGATTTTTCGCGAATTTTTAAAAATAATACAAAGAAAAGTGCGCGCAAGTATAATATTATATATATATTTTTTTACTCGTGTTTTCACAAGCTTTCATTTGACACCACATTCGATGACCTAGTAAAATTTTTTTTTTTTTCACTTCCGACTTCACGCCCCAAAACTAACCCCTTAATTTAATTCTCAAAACTACATGACTCTGATGAGGCCATCAATTCCTATATTATTACCAAATATCACCTTTCTATGTCAAATAGTTTCGGAGAAAATCGGGTGTGACAGACAGACAGACAGAAAGACACCGAAGTGATCTTATAAGTATTCCGTACGGAACACTAAAAACGCCACGAACTTTTTCCCAGACCTGATATATAGTTTTTGACATATATTAATGAAAATTTTTTTGGTTTTTTTGTTCTAGGTTGAAATCTACAGGAGCAATCGTTTCGCCCGTTTCAGGCCTCGTATAAAAGGCGTCTTGTCGTCTTGGATTCTGAATTAAAAAGATAAAAAAAAATATTTTTGTACACTTAAATATTTGTTTAATAAAGTCCCTCAAATAAATTTTCGACTGTTTTTATTATACTCTTGAAAATAAATCCCGAAATCAGTCTTTTTCCTTGAGCCTGGACTGGCTTTTAAAGGTTATTCTTTCAGCGTTTCTCAGAATTATTAACAATAATTACTTTTCTCTTTTAGATATGATTGAAGTACATCCATCGGTAAAAATTTTACTCATTCTGCCAAAATAGTGTAAGAGGCGGATATAGCGTGGTAGGTAAGGTGTCAGCCGCCTCTCCTGGGAAGGCAATGGCAAACTACCCGTAGTATCAGGCCTAGCAAAGCTCTATCACTTTAGCGATTCAGAACTGGCATTAAACTGTAGGTCCTCTTTGTCTGTGGAACACTTTACTCTGTTTCCGTCAGGATCTAAACCCGTCTCATGTTCCCCATTGAAGTTTAACTCATGTTTCCTATTGGTCAATGAATTGGTCGGTATATTTTATCCCTCCCCAATTCTTGGTATTTTAGTTCTCTCACTTAGTCCTTCAATGAGAGGGATTTTTAAGGGCGAGAACGTAGATATAAACAAAAAAAAAGTAGTTTAGGAAACACTACTACCGTACAATATACAGTAGCTTTTGCCTTAAAAATAGAAGATACTTTGCTCACTTTTAATATCGGATGTACATGTACAATAATTAGTTAATTTCATATCTGTACATTCAGGGCTTTTAATTGAGTATCTTTTTTCTTATGGGTCTAGCACACGTGCTGCAGGGAGGTCCCTAAAACTCTACAGGAGCGATATGTGTGAGGAAAAAAGCGATTCACGTTGTTCTTGAATCGCTGTAAATTGTACTCGGTGGGAAAAACAGTCCTAGGCAAATTACTCCAAAGGGATGATGTTCTCCATATAAAAGACTGCTTGAAAAGCGTTGTACGAGGAGTAACAAGCTAAACCTCATACTGATGTGAAGTATCAGCGCAACGTGTATTTCTAACATGCACCGCTCTGGGAGGAATTAAACGGGCCACATCCTCCGAACACTTTCCATGAAAATACTTGTAAAATAGGCTTAAGTCGCCAACCGTTCTTCGATGTTCCAGCGAATCAAGGCCGCCGGTCAGTTCCGGGTCTCCAATCAAACGAACAGCTCTTCTCTGAATAGAATCCAACAAATGCAATGTATGTTTGGGAGCGGAGCCCCCCAAACATGGGAGCAGTATTCCATAGTTGGTCGTATTTGAGCTTTGTAAAGAATTAACAGTTGTTGTGGAGTGTAAAGCTTTCTGGTTCGAAATAATATTCCCAACTTTTGAGAAGCTCTCCTTGCTATGCCTGCAACATGCTCATGCCAGGACATATTTGCTCCCAAATTAACGCCCAACAAATTGAGTGACGATGTTAGAGGAATGGAGTGCCCCGCCATAACTATGTCGGGTTTAGCAACGTTAACTTTTTTAGAAAAAACTGCCGCCTGGGTTTTTGTAGCGTTAAATTGCACTTGGTTACTGCCCCAAGATAGAATTTCTTCTAGGTCTTTGTTAAGTTGAACAACTTCCCGCTGTCTGCGGACACTAGCCTGAGCAGCCGATGTCCGAGCGTTCAAAGGGAATGAAGAAGTAAGCGTACTGTCATCTGCAAAGCTGTAGATTGGATTTTCGGTCTTTTCCAGCAGATCGTTAATGTAAATGAGAAAGATAGTAGGAGACAGTATGGAGCCTTGGGGCACACCGGCGTTGATAGTGAAGGTGTTAGAAAGAAATCCGTCGACCGCCACTCGTAAAGAACGCTCACAGAGGAAACATGAGAGCCACAAACAGAACTTTTCAGACATACCACAAGAACGTAGCTTAGCCAACAGCCCATCGTGCCAAACACGGTCGAATGCCTTGGATATGTCAAGAGCAACCGCTCGAGATTCTCCAAAGTGTTCAATTGCGTTGTTCCAAACATGTGTTACATAAGTCAGAAGATCTCCTGTTGATCTATGTTTACGAAAGCCATATTGGTGATCGCTAATAATGTTGAATTCTTCAAGATATTGTATGTTGTAGAGAGTGATGTAAACAAATATATTTTCTGTTTACCCTCTCTATTTTCTGCTATAATTAAAAATTCTTAATTTGATCGCAAATAATGTTTTAAGATAATTAAGAAAATAGTTAATATCTATTAATGGCACTACAAGAAAATCTCTGCACGGCGGGAAACAGTCCTGAACTGATCATTCCAAAGGGTTGAGGCTCTTCATATTAGAGTTTTTGAACAGGGTGATACGAAAAGTGGCTAGCTAAATCGCATATGGATGTAATGTATTTCAAGCATGCACTGTTGTAGGAGGTATTAACCGGGATATCTTTCAAACACTATTCATAAAATTATTTATAGAACGGACTCAAGTCCGCGAATTTCCCTGGAAGAATTAATGTTTCTGGTTATGTCCAAGCTGCCAATCATCTAAAATGGTCTCCTCCAAATAGCACTTAACAATTACAGACGATGTTTGTTTAATTAGTAGTAATTTAGGAAGTCCATAGCTAGTGGATTATTTAACATGAAATGAATGTAGAGAATTTGGAATGTTTGGGTACTTTTCTCAAGTTACTCGTAAAAAGGTCTTGATTGAGAGAACATTATTAGGTTTCCGCACTATTATACACAATACAGTCAAATGCAAACACTATCATTTCCGTTCTATAACAAGTCAATCAAATAAACAATTAACACTAAGGCCTGAACTTTAAGGTATGTAATATAAGAGTAATAGTGGAAATAAAAAAGAAAATAAAGCCACAATTGAAAAAATAAATATATATTTTTTTTATTTTGTACTTTGGTTTTAATGTATGTACTATTAATAGTATCTATCGAAAGGCCTAGCAAACAAGCCAAAGAGATCCTTTCTGCTAACCTCTATGGATTTTTCCCACCCCTAATCACCACGATCCCGAGGGAACTTCCCTGTTCTCACTATGAAGGTTCGAATATCGCTCCACACCAGATTTTTGACCTCTTCTTTTCGAAACATTGCCGATCTAAAGACTTTCCAAAGACAAATAAAGTAGAGAGACGTCTCTTCATCCTCCAAAGCAATCCACTTATCTTCCACGCCTAGTAGTGTTAAATACCTTCTCACCTACAGTTTGCAGTGACAATCCCTGCAAGGGAATTTATGATACGCCTACTTCTTTTGAGCAGTCATGCAAGTTGCCATGATACAAAATGATTGGCTTGCCTGTACTCGTACTCTGGGTTCCGACACAACTCCTTTTTTGAGCACCGATCCGCCAATTTCTACAAAGCCGCTCCCACCTAATGCATAAATAATCTGAACTTAAAGCTGGTTCCGATCCCCCGATGCGAGTCCGGCGAGTTCTTCCGCCGTGCCGTTGCCCTGCACCGTCCCTGATGTCCTTCTGGATAGATTATCCAGAACATATTGCGCTCTCAGATGAGTGCCAAGCTCATCTTAGGTTAGCAAATGCCTTGAATGCCGCTTCGCCCTCACAGCATATATAGTCAGTCCAAAAAGTCTCCATACACCACCTGCTTTTTATACTATTTTTCTGTTATATTTAACTAATTAACCTGAACTAATCTGAATTATAAGAAAACATGTTTAAATTCATATTTGAAACATAACCAACGAGGATTAATATTAAAAACAACTACGAAACACTTTATTTAGAAGTTACATCATTGTTATAAAAATATAAACAAAATTAATGTCAAAAAAGTCTCCATACACTCAAGAATTGCATTGAAAAAAACCACGTTATAATCAGCCGCATTTTATCAAGCTATCTATTGCTCGCTAAACTGAAAACAAATGAATAATTTTCGGCCATACTTTATAATGTCACTTGTTGATAGTAATTTTGCAGTGAGTTTTAAAGTAGTATTAAAAATGAGCGAGAGAAATTGTGAAATTACATTTCAAGTTCAAAACATCATAATTAATTTGTGGAAAGATGGAAAATCGTACAGAAATATAGGAAAAATTGTTAAAAAGTCGCATGCTACCGTTCTGTACATTGTAAACCAATATAAATTAATGGGTTCCTATAAAATTCGACCACGCTCCGGTCGTCCCAAGAAACTGATTCCACGTGAAAAAAACCAGTATTGTTAGACGAATAATTATAGATCCCAAAAAAAGTGAATTAAAAATAAAAGAACAAATACGGGAACTATTTTCGAAAAATGTTTGCTCACAAACAGTGAGAAATTGTTTACACAGGGCAGGCTATAAGGGGTGTACAGCCAGGAAGAAGCCGTTAATTTCGGAAGCTAATTGCAAAAAGCGGTTAGCTTTTGCTTGGAAATACGTTATTAAATCTCCTGAATTTTGGGAATCCGTAATCTTTAATGAAGAAACTAAAATTAATCTTTTTGGGTCTGATGGCAGAACTAAAGTTTGGAGAAAGAAGAATACCTCATTAGATATTACGAGTAAAAACATTTGTTCTACGGTGAGACAAGGGGGAGGCAGTGATCTACTTTGAGGATGCATGTCCACTGGAGGGGTTGGAAATTTACATTTTATTAATGGTACCATGGATCAATATGTTTATCTGAACATTTTAAGAGACAATTTAAGAGAAAGTGTCCAAAAATTAACAATCGAAAAAGATACATTTTCCAACACGACAATAAGCCGAAACATACTGCAAACCTGGTGCGAGAATGGATGATCCATAATGTGCGACAGCAGCTTCATACACTTCCGCAATCATCCGATGTTAACCCCAACGAACATTTATAGGAGGAACTTAAACGGCGCGTTCGCAAACATAATGTTTCAAATAGAGAAAAATTAAAAAACAGAATATTGAACAAATGGTACAACATGCCAGTTACAAGAAAGCTGGTGGCGAGCATGACGAAAAGGTTTACTGGAGATTATCAAGGCCAACGGCGGTCCCACTAAATATTAGTTTAAACCAAGTTGTTATTTTCCATTAAACTCCGTCAAACTAGTATTGGTAATTCTTAGGTATATGGAGACTTTTTTGACATTAGTTATGTTTACATTTTTATAACAATGATGTAACTTCTAAATAAAATGTTCCGTAGTTGTTTTTAATATAAATCCTAGTTGGTTAAGTTCCAAATATTAATTTAAACATGTTTTCTCATGGTTCCGACTAATTAGTTAAACAACAGAAAAATAGTATAGAAAGCAGGTGGTGTACCATATGGAGACTTTTCGGATTGATGGTATGTACGGCCCGTTTGCAACTCGTGATTACCTTCTCCATTGTAGATGCTACCAAAATGGCAAAATTTCTGCCTAAAAAACAGTAATTAGCTTTCAAATTATTTCCTGCCGCCACCGACTTAACCCCGGCCATTTGCGACCCGTCAGTGAAGTATACCAGACCGTCTTGACGGAGGCTGATCTCCTGCTTAGCCCACTGGTCCCTGCTGGGAATTGTAATGCAGGCCATACACGTACCGACAAGCCTATCAATTATGCCTGAACAGTCCATAGAAGACCGGCGGCCGGAACATGAGTGGGCTCCAGCTTGCCTGTCAGAGACGACTTAACCGGCGGCCGGAGGACCCGAAGAGAGTGCAGGTAAGCCGGTTCGTGAGTAGGGTGAGGCCAAAGGAGCCGGCCAGAAGTCAATCAGTTTCCATGTGGTCTATTGTTTTGTAGTGAGTGCGGTGTCTGTCGTTAGTGCAAAAATGTCATGTGAAAAAAAGAAAATCAGTGTTTGGAGGAATTTACTGATTTATACCTAACTGAAACGTGCCCTTGGAAAGTAAAATCGGCAGATTACCGTGATGGAGTGAAGGTGGAAATATGGAAAGAGGTGGAACCAACTTGCATGAAATCTGCTATTCTACAGAAAATTAACAACTTGAGGAGTAGAGAACATTTTGAGTCGACTACTTGCTAGCCAGGATTCAACTGTAGGTGTATGGGGTTTTCGATCCAACCGGCCGCCGGTCTTCCATGAACTGTTCAGGCATAACCGACAGGCTTGCTGGTACGTGTAGGGCCCGCATGACCAAGACCAATTAAGCCTCAGATTAGCCTGAACCGCCATCGCTCTAAAAATTAGCATAAGAATTTCCTTGGGAGACAATTTTAATATGTGTTAAACAGCCGATTCCTATCCAACATCAGGTATCTCGCATCCATACATATCGCCACGTTTGTTATGCAAATTGAGAAAAAATGGTAGCCAAAGCAGGACTTTAAGTGAAGCTCTCGGCGTAACCCTGAGTGCTTCTGTAATGCTCATGCCAGTGAGCGTTTGAATTCTTCTCAGTTTAGTTCGCATCATAATGCTTTTCTACTGCAGGTTACCGAACTGTGTATAACCCGAGGACTTAGTCTCCTGCGGGCACACACCACGTGGGGAATTGAGAATTTATTGTATGCTAAAGGGTGCACCTCTAAGCTTTTAGGTACAGTAACAAGGAGTTTTTTTTTAATGTTTTAAAAAATGTTTTTAAGTGGCTTCAGAAAAAATTGTACAATACAATTTTAAAATACAATATATATTAGACAAATATAATTAAGCGTAATTTAAGTAGTTTAAGTAAATAAGCGCATGATTTAAAACTTTCTTATAATCTAATTAATGTCTGATAAAGACTTTTATATATGTAAATAATTTAAAACGCCAATTTTATCTCGAAAGTACTACTAAAGGTACAAAACAATACTTGGAAACATTAAAAATGTACACTAATCAAAAATATACCTTATTAACATTATATATATATATATATATATATATATATATATATATATATATATATATATATATATATACTAAAATGTAAAAGTAACAAGGTTTTGTACTGTAACTAATCGCTTATCTTTTTCTTTGTTTTAAATTTACTTACATCGTTTGTATCAAATGATAAACAAAAGCTACAACACATCTGTATCTAAAATTATTCTATCACTATTTAGATAAATCATAAACAGGTAAAACTTGAAACAAAAAGGAGATAATAAAGGGTTTTCTGTGAACTACAAATAATAAATATAGTAGAAACTTTTAATGTTGATAACAAATACCTAATAGTTAAGAATTTATTTTCTTTAAGAGGTTACATATGTTCTCGAATTCCAAAAAAAAATCGATTTTTTGAAGGAAAATGAGTTTATAGTCTGAAGAAACTGTGATCCAAATATGTGTACCCTGAATTTTCAAAAATAAAGAAGTTACAAGCGAAAGTGTGAGCATGCGCCCAGCCTCAAAGATACGATCTGGTAGAGTACCGGTACATGAGGGACTGAATTGGTTGGTGTCAGGTAAAATGTCTCGGAGGTCAATATTTTCGAGTGTACTGTATTACAGAGGAATGAAAACGCATTCCAACGAGTTTATACACACAACTGAACAATTTGCAGATGGCGCTGTAAGTTAAAACAGTTTACGGTGCTACGTGTTCACGTATGGTACGTATCTCATTGATTTCTCCATATTATGAAGCCCAAGGGGCGTTCAAGCAACAAAAAAAAAAAAAGGGAGTAAATATCAAAGAGCAACACACCCATCTAAACAGAAACTTCCAGATAAAATTGAAAGTGAGTAAGAAACTTACAGAAAGTCACTATGGAATATAAAGTATAATTTGAACATGTCAAAAACGAATGCTCTGTGAATCATTACGGTAGTGGTGGGAAGATGAAGGCTGACGCATTTGTCAAAACGTTCAAAAGATCTAAAGACTTATGCCATTACGTGGGTGACGGAGACCCTAAAATATACGTATTAATAATTGTTACGAAACAGCATTGAAGTTTTGAAGCAGATAAGTAAGAATCTCAGAGACAAAAATGAATTGACAGAGTGGCATTCATAACATCGTTTCCGGCCAAATCAATGATCCACTAGAAACTGTAATGAGTGCGGTAAAGACAAGTTCAAAACACTGGAAAAAGTTTCAACGCTTTTATGCAAAAAACTTCCGTATCCCGTGTCCGTACAGCGCCGCTAAATACGAGTATTTGTTCATTTTAATAACAGGTTATATGTGGTATCTAATTTAGTACAAATTTAGAAAATATTCAGTTGTTTTTTACAAATATAATGTTACTTTCTTTTCTATTAGCTAAAGCTACGCACAATAATTTTACTTCATTAGATTAGACTTTCAACAACATTGCCAAAGTAGGTGAGACGTTTTAAATTTTAGAAATCTGACAACACTTACATTCAACCAAATTGTAGTTCATTATTTCTAGTCGCCCTTTCTTGAGTCCACTGTTAATGTGTAACGAAGTTACATAATTTTTCTGGGACAATATGAGTGCAAAATCTGTTTCGTATTAGACATCAGAAAAAAAACATTTTTGCTTTAATAAGCAACTTTCCGAATTTAATCCACCCAATCTATTTTCACCGGAAAATTGGCCTTTCAATTACATCGCGTCGAGCTGATGTTTATGTTACGCTGGTACTGTCAGCACGCGCGTCGAATGCCTCGAATTCCGCATCTGGCAGGCTGCACCGCGGCTATAAAATAGCGATACATAAGCCGAAAAAGGGAGTAGCAGTTGAGCACCAACCGACCGGCCGCAGCAGACCAACCATCCGAGAGATGAGAAGCCAAGCAGTCAATCCGGTCCTACACTTCTCACCGTTATGTATTTTTTTTTTTGAACCGCGAAACCAGCGTTGGATTGAAGTTGGACCGAAGACCACTTGTTGACAGACCGGAGGAGCTCTCCTCAGAGTCACTAAGAGTGCGAACTACCATCACCTCTGCCTACCGAATAAACCGCAAAGCAGCTCACCGCTTAGAAATAAACTGCTACGTGCCTGAATTAACGGACATCACGTCATTGGCGGTCCTGTTCATCAGCGTACATGTTGCTTACCTTCGTCAGGTAGCGTCACATTGACCAGTGTACAGGGCGGTCCAAATTGGACACTTTTAAAGGTAAACCCCTTTATCTAAAGGAGATTGACGAAAACTGATGTCGGTGTGTAAGGCTCAATTTTTATGATAAACACAATGGTGAAAATCGCATATCGATATCTAGTACCGTTTCAGATATACAGGGTGTTTTTAAAAAATCTGCATTTTTGGAAAAATGTTTATAATTCTTTTTCTATTGAAAATTTTTGATTTCTGTAAAAACATTCCCAAAGCACTTTTTCACGTGGATTTCAACAGTGTAAGTTACATTTTTTTTACAACTAATATTTTAATAGTTATTAACGCAAAAATATATTTTTTAAATGGGATACCCTGTATATTTTTCCTTATCCGAATAGAGCTTTAAATTACCATTCTAAAAATATAGCACACTTTATATTTTGCTTAAATCTATTTAAAAATATAAAGGTTTTCAGTTTTTATGCGAGCTTTAAATGCACATTTTATGGAGTAGGCTTTGGACGGAGCCGCCATATGGTTTAATTCAATTGTTTACTCGTAGTTGTCAAATTTTACTTCAGGATCAGTTATTGAATTGTCAAATAAATCGCAATGAAGTTTGAAAATTACGAAAAAATGGGATATGATAGTGTGTTTCATACAAACCGGAGAAAATTCGGAAGCGGCAAGTAATTTGTACCACGAACGGTATCCAGAGAGGCGTCAACCCTTCAAGGATATATTCGCTCGATTGTGACATAACCTAGTTAATAGTGACTAGTGTGAAAAGAAACGACCCAAAAATTATGCATCAAACAGGGATAAGGGGTTAGAAGACAGTAGTTTTAGGAACTATCGGAAATAATACACTTCAACCCGACAGTTAAAAGAATCCACTGGACTACCAAGAACTAACGTAAGTCGTACTTTGAAGGACCAAAAATTCAGGCCATATAGGACAAGAAAAGTTCATTACCTTAGAGACGCGGAGATTTTCAACGGCGTATGGATTTTCGCCAATGGTTTCTGGAGAATTGTAACCATGTTTCGAATTTTTCATTAAATGGCATTTGGACAGACGAAGCTGATGTAAGCAATGCAGGTATTTTTCACCGTTATAATTCTTATACGTGGGCACAAGAAAATCCTCATTTAGTTATGGAGCAAAGAAATTAAGGCAGATTTGGATTTAATGTGTGGGCAGGAATTTTTAGAAGCAAGGTTATAGGTCCATTTATTTACGAAGGAACGCTCACCTCTCAGAGATATTTAGAAATTTTAAGGCAGCAAATAGAACCTGTTATTGATAAACTGTCGTTAATGGATCTCAGAAATATATTTTTTCAACACGACGGGGCACCCTCTCATAACGCTGCAAGCATCAGTAGTTTTTTATCGGAATATTTCGACAATAACTGGATAGCCAACCAAGGTCCGAACCGTTGGCCCGCATGGTCACCAGATTTAACACCTATGGACTTCTATCTCTGGGGAAGATTGAAATACCCAATTTTTAAATTGCCGACAAACACCAGGCAAGAGTCAAAAGTCGCAGTGATACAACGTTTTGCAGCTCTCACTCCTCTTGAACTAATCAACTCGGTAAGAAATGTCCAGAAAAGGTGCCGCCTATGTGTAAATGAAACTGGTCGACATTTCGAACATCTCTTATAGAAAATTGTTTTGTTTTAGTTTGCTCTACTCAGAATAAATTGTTTTATTGTTGTTTTGTTTTATTTTCTACATAGTTTAAAGTACTATAGCATTTAGTAAATTTCATTGTCGTTATGACTTTTAGAGTTACTTCTGGATTTTTTTTTTTATGATTTGACTGCTATGGGTAAACAATTGATATTGCCGCTTACTTCACAAAATGTGCATTTAAAACTCTCATAAAAACTGAAAACTTTTATATTTTGAAGTAGATTTAAGCAAAATATAAAGTGTGCTATATTTTTAGAATCAAAAATTTTTAATAGGAAAAGAACTACAAACATTTTTCCAAAATGCAGATTTTTGAAAAACATACTGTATATCTGAAACGGTACTAGATATCGATATGCGGTTTTCACCATTAAGTTTATCATAAAAATTGAGCCTCAGACACTAACTAAGTTTTCGTCTATCTCCTTTAGAAAAAGGGGTTTACCTTTAAGTGTCCAATTTGGACCACCCTGTACATACATAAGTATATGTTTTAAATGTCCCAAATTCTTTAATTACAGTTTTCATTAAAAAAATGATTTTTTTTGTATTTCTTTTAAGCGGACACCCCTCTTGAACGGACACTTTCGGTCGGTCCCGTTGGTGTCCCCTCAAGGGAGATTGCACTGTATATAAATAAGTCATAACAAACTCTTACCTTGGAATAAAACAAATGCTGTATCTTTCTGGAAAAAGTTTCAATATCTGGCTTCACAGACAGCAACCTCAATTCAGCAACTGCATAGCAAGACCAAGAACTTGATTCACTCTCGCCATTGCACTGTAAGAAGAATCCTAAAGATCGCTGTGAGGTTCGATCTTGGTTGTGGCTACTACGAGGCATAACCATTATTTTCCATGGTAAGTTGCGAACATATGTTGGTGGAGACAGAATAGAATCCTGAAATTTTTAATAATAGATTTTGATAAAATATTTAATGTAACATTTTTACAGATATTTATTATATGATATAAAATAATGGCACATATATTTTTAAAAACATATTCTTGGTAATAAATATCATGAGGCCCTTTTGCAGGTCTTTTATTTTAAAAAATAAGCTGTTAAGCCCCTTAAGACGCTATTGAGATCAATTTTTGAAATTATTTATGACAGATTTATTTATTTATTACTGTCACAAGCCCAACAAAATAATTAATTAATAGGGCCGATTATACAATAATTAAACAATACTAATACATATCACAAAATGCTTAATTATACAAACAATAAACAAACTACAATTTCATATATGCTTACAGCTATTAAAATAAATTTAGACAGATACAGAAGAATTCCCTCCAAGACATGGACAGATCACATGCTCTAGATACCTTATTATAAGCAGTGCATATCTTATCACCAAAATTAACCAAAAAGAGAAAATAGGCACATTAACCATTTGCATCAAACGTTATTCAAAAAAAATTCTGAAAAATCTTGAATTGTTATCATCTTGCATTATTAAGTTTTTTCATTTTTAGGTTGCTTCGAAGCTCATCTGACCAATAAATATATAAACAAATGTATTATTTATTACCTTGAGTTTACTAAAATTGTTAACAGTAAATCTGAATGTGGCCTCACTGCGAGCTTCGTCTTCTTCCATATCAGTATCTTGGACAGCCATGTTTGGATCCATTTGAGGTCCGATAATTACTTCACCATTTTGTGTTTGATCCATTTCACCACCTCCAGTGTCTGTGATGTAGTCCATATTATTTACTAGAAGAAAATAATGCTAATACATTTCAGCTAAGCAAAAAAATGAATTAAAAAATTTGAGAAATATAATTAAACCCAACTACAAATAAAAATTTACTTCAAGGTCCCTGATGATGTTGCACCAGTAATCAATAGTGGTTTGATTATCACTTTTAATTAGTTCAGGGATTACAATACAATAATTCATGTAACATAAAAAAAACAATACATTTGTTTAAAAATATAAAGCACTGTAGCACGTTATGTCAATCGATGTCATAAAAATCAATACATGAAATTCACTTCAACTGCATAATTATATCATTGGATGTTTCAAAAACTAAACCCCAATTTCAAAAGGCTGGTTTGGAACAGCATGCACATGTTTTCAAATGATATCTGTTTTTGGAAACAATGGATATACTCAAGGCCATGACCTCTTTTTGGGAACCCAAACTAGCTTTACGTATATTAAACCAACAGATGAAAGCAGCCCTGTAGGAATGAGTTAGCTAGTGCTCGAGAAGCGATAGTATCAGGTTGCAGACGAACTTAGCTTGCAGTAGTGCAGCTTCATTAAAATACGCTTTATGATACGCTATCTGAAGACAACATCGGGCATCTTTGACTGTAATATGGGAATAGTAGGTGGTGTTTTTCCTTGGAAATCGACAGTAGAATGTAAAGCAAAGAGTTTAGCCAATAAGTTAGCTCTCTCAACAGGTGTGGTTGCAATGGAATTATCTGGCCGTGTGAGTGGTGGTATGGTGGATTTGGTGAAATTTTGACTAACTGTCTTAGCGACTGCCCAAAAGGACCTGGAATGGTTGGGACAAGCAAGAAATTGGTTTCTAATTCCATTGTGTGCCTCCTTGGTTTCATCGATAATTCCTTTGCATCTGTTCCTGGCACGAACAAAGGTGTTACGATTTATGGTGTTAGGATTTTCACGCCAAAGTCGGTAGGCAATATGTTTAGAAGCAACAGCTTCTTTGCATTTTCGGTCAAACCAAGGTTTGCCGTTGGAGGGGCATTTCTTCGAAAAAGGGATGTAAGCTTCTATACCAGCCAAAATAACATCGGACACCTCCTGGCGCAGTCAGATGGGTTATCGGATCGAAAACAAACGTCCATCCAAGGGAAAGTTCGAAAATATTCCATAAGATCTTCCCATTTAGCAGATTTGTAGTGCCAAATCTTGCGCGGCCTAGGCGCCTCTCTGTCACTGATTGGTAGGATACTCGATGTCGAAAGCAGTTTATGGTCGGAAGAACCTAATGGCGGATTTACGGTAACCGTGTAAATCTCCGGATTGGTGGTTAAAAACAGATCAAGAAGACTGGCGAACTCCCCGTCTCGATCAGGGATCCGTGTTGGTTCGTTAATAAGCTGAGTTAAGCCACAACTGATTGAGAATGATTCCGCTTCACGACCTTGTTCGTCGGTAGTATTTGAATATTTAAGCCAGTTGATATTGTGGACATTAAAGTTGCCCAGGACGGCAATTTCGGCATTTCGATAGTTAATTTGTAAATGATCGATGGTGTCTGCAAGAGAAGCGAAAAGTGTTCGAAAATTGGTATCACTTGGTGGTCGATACAGGATACAGATGAACCTTGTGGTTTGTTGAGTTGTTATTTTTACCCACATAACATCAAAGTTTGAGGGCTCCAGAGCCTCTTCTATTTGGCAAGAGAGGTCGCTTCTGACAAAAAGACAGATTCCACAGTTACGCCTAAATCGGGAATAGAAGTCGTACCCAGGATAAAGATAGTTGACTGTGCTAGTCGATGGACTGACCTTGGTTTCACATAGAGGTTTATTTGATTGCAGGTGTTGATGCACTGAATTTATGTTCGAGTTTAAACCTCTTATGTTGCAAAAATCTATTTTAAAATTATGACGTCTGCATGCTGACGCCCCCGAACCAGCCCCTACCCGGAGATCCGAACGGGGGGCTATTTTACCTCCGGAATTTTTTGTATCCAGGTGCCTCATCATGCTCTTTGGTCCCACGGTAGTTAATGTGGAATTTTCCTGTTCTGTCACATGTTTACGTTTGTCTTCTTCGGCTTTGATCCAGGGAGCGTTATTATTGGGTAGTTTGGGTTCTGACCAGATACTTTTCCAATGATCTGTGAGTTCTTGTTTGTTTGGTGGTTCAGTCACTGCTGTCTGTTTGTTGTACATAGTTTTCCGGTAAAACTGTTTTTCGCTTCTTCGGAAGAGGTTGTTGGTGTCTTTCCTCTCGTTTGGTTCTTTGTATCTACGGAGTCTTGCGGCATATACGGATAATTTTTGTTTCAAAGTATCAAGGATTTCTGGCAGTGTTCTGTTGGGAGACCTGGATTTGATCTTGTCTATACCCTGTGCAACACTTTTGGATGCGTTCCCGTTCATAAACTGGGTAAGGTGTCCTAGATCTCTCCTGATGTTGTTGATTTTGTTTTCTATTCTTATTTGCCATTTGAATTTTGGTTTTGCGCTGTTAAGATTTCTTTGTCGTTGCGAGAGTTTTTGAATAATTACTTCGTCGGTTGCGCTTGGGATTGATAGTGGTGAGTCCAGGCGGCGAGGGATTCTCTTCTCAGTGATTTCTTTCTCAGGACTTGTGATTTTATTATAGCCACGCATGGCGTTGGTTGATTCCTGTAGTGCAACTCATGCGTTGCTTTGATTTTCCCGCCTTGGTGGGTGTCGGCTTACTCGCCGACATAACAGTTTTGGCAGGTCCATTTTCATATGTAATACAGTTGCCCGGTCTTCATCGTTTTGGTCGAGCTGCCATTTCCTGCGACGTCCTCGACCGTTACGTCGCTCGCCCGATGCTTCTTTTATTGGTCCACTGTTGTTTGGGATGTTTTTAGCGTTTTGTGCTGTCAGAAGCTCAAAGTGTCCCGACAATTGAGCCTGTATCAATAACAAAGTACCGTTTGCGAATGGTTCATTTCCAAAAGGGCAATGGTATTTATAGCATAGTTTTTATCATAAAATGTCACTAGGAATTTCCATAATCCCTAGAAACTTGAAATGAGTTCTTACTTCATCTAGAATTCTCAGAAATCGCCGCAAAACGATTATCATGTAAAACTTGGAAATTTGTTCTAATCGGTTTTTAATTTGTGATTTGACCAAAAAAGCTTATCTAAACAATTTTGTGATGGATACTTTTTAAAGACAATTAAATTTACCTAATATAATAAAAGGGTTTGATTAGGTATTAAATTTCGGCAGTTACATTGAAATTTCATATATATATATATATATATATATATATATATATATATATATATATATATATATATATATATATATACATATATACATATATACATATATACATATATATATATATATATATATATATATATATATATATATATATATATATATATATATATATATATATATATATATATATATATATATATATATATATATATATATATATATATATATATATATATATATATATATATATATATATATATATATATATATATATATATATATACATATATATACATATATATACATATATATACATATATATACATATATATACATATATACATATATATACATATATATATTCCGTATCAATACCGCATATGAGAATAAAAGAATTAAAATCTAATGATGTACGCTATAATTTCCGCAAAGCGAACTATTTGTCTTTATATCATATGTTACATGCCACAGATTGGACATTTCTTGAATCTTGTGATAATGTTAATCTAGCCCTCAACGGTTTTTATGAGAAAAATATATGACATATTTAATAAGTGCATACCTAAAACTAATAATAAATCAAAAAATTATCCTACTTGGTTTAACATAGAAATAATAAATAAACTCAAGTATAAAGCAAAATTGAGAAAAAAAATATAAAAGGACTAATGATTTACTGGTATTGTTAGAATTTAAAAAAATACGGGCTCAACTGAAAAAGGATATAAGAAGTGCTCAATGTGCGTACTTGATAACAGTACAGAACAATATTGGAATAAGCCCTCGTTTATTTTGGTCCTTTATAAATAACAAAAAAGGGTCATTGCACATACCAAATAAAATGTTTTTCAATATAGAGGAGTTTAATGGAGGGGATGAAATATCTAATGCATTTGCTAATTACTTTGAAAGCGTCTACTCTAATGATTTAGGTAGCAGTAATAATAGTGTTGAAAGTGTCAATCATCACTGTGGTTTAATTGGCAAAATTGATATAGTTAATGTTGTGGAGACATTGAGGGAGTTGAAGGACGATAGAGCAACAGGCCCAGACGGCATTCCCCCATATATATTTAAGGGCTTTGAGGATATATTATGTTATCCGCTACTGTTTTTGTTTA
>CM032455.1:63975409-63977909 GCA_019049505.1 Pachyrhynchus sulphureomaculatus | reverse complement strand
AAAGACCAGCATTGATTTAGAACTGAGAAACTACAGTTAAACTGGTACAATGTTTACATCAGAAGCTAGAATATTGTTACAGGCCTATTTTTGATCTTTTAAGAGCTTTTGGTACCCTAAATCACAATTTTATCCAACAAAAGCTTTACCATCTGGGAATAAGAGGAAATCTACTGTCTCTTATAATATCTTTTCTTAAACAAGGAAAAATCATTGTACAACTTTTATTTTAGCCAGTATGACATCAATATCGGAACAGCAAAGGAATCAGTGATGGCATTACTGCTATTTATCTGCCAACTATCAAGTTTGCAGATCACATTACCGTTATATTAAGGGTTAATTTATAGGTCTCTAACCAATTTTTAATAATTATAAATCCCCTTGCAGAGTTTTCTCATGCTTCTTGCGTTTGAAGATTAATGCTGTGTCATCTGCATATAAAATTATAGAGCCATGAACATATAATTTAAGTAATGAATTTATATATGTTATAAACAGTATTAGCCCCACCACTGTTCCCTGAAGTAGCTGGATCTTGATCAGGCTTGCATTACTTAGTATCTTTTTAATTCTTACCATTTGTTGCCTGTTTCCAAGATCAATTTCTGCACTGTCTTCTGATACCATATTATTCCAATGTGTCAAGAAGTTTTTTATGTGTGACTGTATCAAATGCCTTAGCCAGGTCGATGAATACCCTTATGGACTTCTCACTAAGATTTAGATGGTCAGTTATTTCAGATGTAAAATAGTATAGAGCGTTTGTGGTGCTATGCCCTTGCATGAAACCACACTGCTTATTATTTAGAATGTTGCACTTTAACAGAACATTCAACAGCCAGACATTTTTCAATGATTTTAGCGAAACCTGTTACCCAGCTAATAGCTAATATATATAATGTAATACTTGCACACACTTTTCTTTGTATTATTTTTAAAAAATTGCTGTTCCCCCCTTATCTTGAAAAGTACTGATCAAAAAATTTTGAAAAAATTCTGGAATATTCTCTGCAGGGTGTAGATTGAACGAAAATTATCACGAGTGCATTACCTCAATTTATCTGGTATATAAAAAAAAAAAAAAAAAATTTCAAGGTCATCAGTTCTTAGTAAAGATCAGAAACTTTGTTGGAAACTCATTTGGGGTGTGTTTTGTAAAGTCATTGATCATTTTATACCTTCATAACAAAAATTTTTATTTTAAAAGCATTCAATATACAAAACACTAATTGCACAAGTCTGACTTACACTTGGCCGGTTATTTCAAATAAATACTTCAACTGTGGTACAGAGTAACTTTGATTGAAACTCTTGGATAAACTTATCTTCACATATATTAGTCCAAACTTTTAATAGATGGGTGCTGTTAAAATTAAAATTAATCTGTAGACTCCTTCTAGAAACTTTTTTTTTATAAAAGTTTTTTTCTTTAGCATTGATGGCAAGAAGTTTGATCAGTTAACAATGTTGACCCATGTATCATCAACAGGGGTTGTAATAATGGGGTGTAAATATAATAATTATTAATTGTGATACTTAATCAATCCTAATTATTTTTAATGTACAACCCTGAGTTCAACTATGCCATCGACCTATACCACCACATCACATTATTATGCATGTTTATTTCATAACTAAGGATGGACAAAATTTCGATAAGAATGATGATATTTTAATGTCGAATGTTTCTCCTCACCGGCGGTTTTTACTGAGGCGTTACAGCGCATCATTTGTTGTCACATCCAAGTTTAGACTTCTTTTACCTAGTTTGGGCGATGAGGATTTACAGATAGATTTACTCTAAATCTTTAAAAACCCTTTGCAATAATTTATTTTTATTAGTGTTGCATATGGAACACTTATAAGATCACTTCGGGGTCTCTCTGTCTGTCACACCTGATTTTCTCTGAAACTTTTTGACATAGAAGGTTGAAATTTGGTACTAATATAGGAATTGATGGCCTCATCAGAGTCGTGTAGTTTTGAAAGTTAAATTTCGACTGAAGGGGTTAGTTTTGGGGGTTGAACTCAGAAGTGAAAAAAATTTTTTTACCAAGTCAGCAGAGTGTCAAATGAAAGCTTATAAAAAAACACTAGTTCAAATATATCTATAATTTAATACTTACGCACAGTTTTCTTTATATTATTTTTAAAAAATTGCGAAAAATCGCTGTCCGACTTGCACTTAGCCGGTTATTTACATCATACATCATCATAAAGCTACTGAGAAAATGACACTATTGTCAATCATGAGGCATGATCCATAATACTATTATGTAAGTATGTACTACAGAAAAATCAGATAAAATACCTAATATTCTTTCGTTCTTCATTGAGGTTATCAAAGTAATTTAGGAGTTCCATTTTTTTAAATAAAAATAGTTAAATTTTCAGACTTATGACTTCCTACCAAAATGATGAAAAATATTTTTCCATCATTGTTTTAAAAAGTTAAAAAAGTAAAAAATGAGGTAAACAAGCTCTGGTTGAATCAGTA
>CM032455.1:63897909-63972909 GCA_019049505.1 Pachyrhynchus sulphureomaculatus | reverse complement strand
AAATTAGAATTTTTCAAAATAACCTTGGAGCGCCAACTCTATCTTGGTCAATTTAAATATATGTTAAAAAAAATTATAACTTTTTATACTTTAAGAGTCAATAAATATTGCGTACATTTTTTTTCTTTAACTGTTATTTAACTGCCTTAAAAAATTCACAAAAAAATCCTTTTTATTGGCGTTAACAGTAGACTGACCCCTTAAGTATGTATGTAGAAGTATTTATGTATTAGAATAAAGTTAGGAATCACTTTAGGAAATGAAAGTGAAAGAGCTCAATCAAGTATTGAATTTTATTTTTTATAAAAACTATTTCTTAATTCAACAAGTACTATTCTAATAAGGAACTTAAAAACTATTTTTATCAAGCAAATCCTCTTTCCTTGCTGACATTATATCATATTAGAAAAATATCTAATTCTATGATGATTATCCTGAGATTTTCCCTATCCCATATAAATGTCAATATCAGCATCTGGAAAATAACTGAATTTACAATTAGAGCCAGATTACACTGAAATCAAAGTAACTGGTGAGTAATGGTAGGTAAAATAAATGAACAAATGTTAGTTTCACTGATTCAACCAGAGCTTGTTTACCTCATTTTTTACTTTTTTAACTTTTAAAACAATGATGGAAAAATATTTTTCATCATTTTGGTAGGAAGTCATAAGTCTGAAAATTTAACTATTTTTATTTAAAAAAATGGAACTCCTAATTTACTTTGATAACCTCAATGAAGAACGAAAGAATATTAGGTATTTTATCTGATTTTTCTGTAGTACATACTTACATAATAGTATTATGGATCATGCCTCATGATTGACAATAGTGTCATTTTCTCAGTAGCTTTATGATGATGTATGATGTAAATAACCGGCTAAGTGCAAGTCGGACAGCGATTTTTCGCAATTTTTTAAAAATAATATAAAGAAAACTGTGCGTAAGTATTAAATTATAGATATATTTGAACTAGTGTTTTTATAAGCTTTCATTTGACACTCTGCTGACTTGGTAAAAAAATTTTTTCACTTCTGAGTTCAACCCCCAAAACTAACCCCTTCAGTCGAAATTTAACTTTCAAAACTACACGACTCTGATGAGGCCATCAATTCCTATATTAGTACCAAATTTCAACCTTCTATGTCAAAAAGTTTCAGAGAAAATCAGGTGTGACAGACAGAGAGACCCCGAAGTGATCTTATAAGTGTTCCATATGCAACACTAATAAAAATAAATTATTGCAAAGGGTTTTTAAAGATTTAGAGTAAATCTATCTGTAAATCCTCATCGCCCAAACTAGGTAAAAGAAGTCTAAACTTGGATGTGACAACAAATGATGCGCTGTAACGCCTCAGTAAAAACCGCCGGTGAGGAGAAACATTCGACATTAAAATATCATCATTCTTATCGGAATTTTGTCCATCCTTAGTTATGAAATAAACATGCATAATAATGTGATGTGGTGGTATAGGTCGATGGCATAGTTGAACTCAGGGTTGTACATTAAAAATAATTAGGATTGATTAAGTATCACAATTAATAATTATTATATTTACACCCCATTATTACAACCCCTGTTGATGATACATGGGTCAACATTGTTAACTGATCAAACTTCTTGCCATCAATGCTAAAGAAAAAAACTTTTATATAAAAAAAGTTTCTAGAAGGAGTCTACAGATTAATTTTAATTTTAACAGCACCCATCTATTAAAAGTTTGGACTAATATATGTGAAGATAAGTTTATCCAAGAGTTTCAATCAAAGTTACTCTGTACCACAGTTGAAGTATTTATTTGAAATAACCGGCCAAGTGTAAGTCAGACTTGTGCAATTAGTGTTTTGTATATTGAATGCTTTTAAAATAAAAATTTTTGTTATGAAGGTATAAAATGATCAATGACTTTACAAAACACACCCCAAATGAGTTTCCAACAAAGTTTCTGATCTTTACTAAGAACTGATGACCTTGAAATTTTTTTTTTTTTTTTTTTATATACCAGATAAATTGAGGTAATGCACTCGTGATAATTTTCGTTCAATCTACACCCTGCAGAGAATATTCCAGAATTTTTTCAAAATTTTTTGATCAGTACTTTTCAAGATAAGGGGGGAACAGCAATTTTTTAAAAATAATACAAAGAAAAGTGTGTGCAAGTATTACATTATATATATTAGCTATTAGCTGGGTAACAGGTTTCGCTAAAATCATTGAAAAATGTCTGGCTGTTGAATTTTCTGTTAAAGTGCAACATTCTAAATAATAAGCAGTGTGGTTTCATGCAAGGGCATAGCACCACAAACGCTCTATACTATTTTACATCTGAAATAACTGACCATCTAAATCTTAGTGAGAAGTCCATAAGGGTATTCATCGACCTGGCTAAGGCATTTGATACAGTCACACATAAAAAACTTCTTGACACATTGGAATAATATGGTATCAGAAGACAGTGCAGAAATTGATCTTGGAAACAGGCAACAAATGGTAAGAATTAAAAAGATACTAAGTAATGCAAGCCTGATCAAGATCCAGCTACTGCAGGGAACAGTGGTGGGGCTAATACTGTTTATAACATATATAAATTCATTACTTAAATTATATGTTCATGGCTCTATAATTTTATATGCAGATGACACAGCATTAATCTTCAAATGCAAGAAGCATGAGAAAACTCTGCAAGGGGATTTATAATTATTAAAAATTGGTTAGAGACCTATAAATTAACCCTTAATATAACGGTAATGTGATCTGCAAACTTGATAGTTGGCAGATAAATAGCAGTAATGCCATCACTGATTCCTTTGCTGTTCCGATATTGATGTCATACTGGCTAAAATAAAAGTTGTACAATGATTTTTCCTTGTTTAAGAAAAGATATTATAAGAGACAGTAGATTTCCTCTTATTCCCAGATGGTAAAGCTTTTGTTGGATAAAATTGTGATTTAGGGTACCAAAAGCTCTTAAAAGATCAAAAATAGGCCTGTAACAATATTCTAGCTTCTGATGTAAACATTGTACCAGTTTAACTGTAGTTTCTCAGTTCTAAATCAATGCTGGTCTTTAAAAAGACGCTGATATATGTTGAGAAAAGCCAGTAATCTGCCACAGAGAACATTTTCAATAAACAATCAGAAGTCACTGAGAACAGAAAGAGGTCTGTAATTTTCAATATTTTTTTTATCACTGTTTTCAAAGACTGAAATTTCTTTGGTAGATTTTAAACTCAAAGTAAATAAACATGCCTTTTTATAGCAGTATTTATTAAAGATTGTAAAAGTTCAGTTATTTCACTTCCTACTACCTAGATCTGTCCTTGCAGACATCTAATATCGTTACACTAGTATGGGTTTGAAAATGTCACCTGAACTCATCATATTTATTGTGCATACAAGGCCTGTTTGATAAATCAGTGACTTTCATAAGAGATGGCGCTCAAATCGCTGCCTCCTTTTATTGTTGTTATTTACAACCTCATTTAACGTTACATTCCAAGTTTCAAGTACAGGTGTTAAATAGTTTTAAAGTAAACAGGTCTGTTAAAAACGGAAAAAATGGAGTTTTTGTGTACTATAATTATGGAAACTGAAGATAGGTTAAATAAAGTATTATGAGGAATTTGCTCCATCACACTGAATGGTACACAAGTGGTTCACTCAATTTCATTGTGGTTGTACAAGCATGAGTGATGATCGCCTGGGACATCCAAATGAGGTTACAAATGAAGAAATGGTCAATAAAATACATGATATGAGATAACCGACATGATAAACATCTGAAACAAACGTGTTTTTAATATCTTGTGTGAACATTTGGGCATGAGGAAGCTGTCAGCAAGGTGGATGCCGCGTTTGCTTATGGTCGATCAAAAACGGAATCGTGTAACCATTTCGAAGCAGCTTTTGGACATATTCAAGCACAAATCAAGTAAATTTTTTGGAGATATGTTACCGCAGATGAAAAGTGGATCCATTATTACACACCAGAAACTAAAGAACAATCGAAACAATTGATTGCTTCTGGCAAAAGTGCTCTGAAAAAAGCACAAATGGTTTGGTAGGCTAGAAAGATCATGGCCACAGTTTTCTAGGATTCACATGATATAATCTTCATTGACTATGTGGAAAAAAGGAAAAACTATCGCAGAACAATATTATGCTTCATTATTGGATTGATTTCATGTTGCGTTGATGAAAAAGCAACCCCATTTAGCAAAGAAAAAAATTCTTTTCAATCATGACAATGCACCAGCTAACACGGCTCCAATTGCCATAGCTAAAATTATGGAACTGAAGTATGAATTGCCTCATCCACCTTATTCTCCAGATTTGGCTTCCTGTGACTTCTTCCTCTTTCCAAATCTAAAAAATTGGTTCAGGGGAAAGAGATTCGCATCAAACGAGGAGATCATCGATGAATTATATGCATATTTTGATAAATATAAAAAATCATATTTTCTGGAAGGTTTGAAAAAGTTAGAAACTCATTGTGCAAAATGTATAGACAAAGTCACTCACTTATCAAACTGCCCTCGTATGTGCTTTGCTTGAAAGCTTACTACTTGTGATTAGGTGAATAGTTTGATATATTACTTACAAGGCATAATTCCAAAGTAACGCATAGATATTGATAAATAAATAGATTTTGAGTTTTAGTAACTCAAAGGAAACTAATTGTTATATTCTTTATGTAAATATTGACAGTTTCAAGTTAATTTGACCTCAAGTGATTTTACCAAGACTTAAAAAACCTCAGATAAACCGAGTTCAAATTAGTTTTGGAGTTAACTGAACAAAACTGCTTTATTTTTGTGATATAAATACTGCAAGCTTATTCTAGTATTTTGATGGCTGGACTAAGCAGTACCTCAAATAGGCTTGAAATTTTATGTTAAAGCCAGTTGCAATTAAACAAGAGGAAATCTTTGAGGAAATATAACCTTGAGTTCCAAGTTACTTTATGTTGAAGCCAGCTGGAAGTCTGATATAAAAAAAACTGATCAGTTTATTTTGCTGATGAATACTTGTTTATCTAGTTATTTATTCAAAGCTTGAAATTTATTAGATTTGCAATCAACTATTTATAAATAAAAAAACTCTTGAAATATGTTATGATTAAATGGGCATCAAGATATTAATTCTATTGTATTCCAAAAGAAAATATAAGAGGAACTATAATATGAAACAATAAATTCCACTTAAACTGCTAACCAATAGTTCTATTTAAAGGTCTCTATCACAATAAAAGATTAAATGGATGAAGTTAGTATTTTGTATGGCATTTGAGCAGTAAAATAAAGCAATTTTGTAAAGCAAAATGTTAAATTTTCTAAATTTGCAAACATCTAAATCGTTACTTTGCAGAAAAATCAAAATACATCCTAAAAGTATAAGAATTCTGAATATTTTTACCAAAAATTAAATAATGTCCATTGTCTTGCCATGATGATGTTTGACTTTCCGAGTTGTAATAATTGTCAAACGTCAGAAATGAAATGTCATGGCATGGCATCCCAAGATATTTTTACTTAAATTGTTTCTTTTAAAAACTTACCTTCTAGAGTGTCCATCTCCTCCACCTCGTTCTGATTATTTTGAGGATTATCCTCGTTCCTCCGATAGTGCCCCGTCACGTGGTTCATTATCGGGGGCGACGAAGTGAGGGGTGCAGTCTTGTCCTTGCCAAATGCACTTTTACCCTTTTTCAAATTTAAAGTCGCCTGCTTGTCTGCTGAAACCACACGGTAGCCTGTATTATTGCTATTATACGAATTATTTTTTGTGCCGGAGACGGTGGTAGTCAATTTCACAAAGTGCTTACTCGCGATGCGCCCAATGTCTGCTATTTTTTACACCCTCAGCGCGAGGGAAACGCACGAGAAACATATATATGGTTGTATTTTACAGTTTTCAAATTTTCTCTCCAAAGATAGAGTCAGTCCTCTTTATTTTGCACAAATATGCGATGCCGACACTACACTTTTTACATTAGAAAATAAACAAAATGGAGGCATTTCAGCAGTATCGTCTTCCGCTGAAATATTTAGGAATTTTTGTAGACAACTGTCAAAACAGAGTCACCATACTGACAATCGACGTGCCCAATTGTCTTAAGATAGAAATCTATTATTTGTTAAAGAACTTTCGGTAATTTACAAAAGATAGCGCGATATTACAAGGTAATTTTATAATAATAGTAATGATTATTGATGACTACGACGGGAAGCATAAGGATCAGTCCACATGAGAGGAAACCCTCCTTTATTGATCTAACTACGACAGAGATACCGGAGAGTTGCGGGCATTGTGTCGGGATTTGGAGGAAGGCTTAAAACCGTTCACGGTAAAGGTAGAACTATACATTACAATGCGTTTTGTTTTAAGAGTACGAACATCGTCCGTATTATTTAATTTTTTCAGTGATTTAATTGCAAATCTTCAACTTTATTTTTAATTCTTTTGAGATTAACAAGAAATGAAAATTTGGTTTATTACCTAAAACATGAAGAGAAAACTTTGCCATAACGTAAATTGTTCATAAAAAATAGCTCAAAGTACGATTTATTTGTCAACAATTTTACTAAACGAACACTGGTGACGCAAAAGTTGAATGTTGAATACTCTTCATAAGATTAGTTGACATTCCAGTTCTTCTTATGTCTATGTCCACGACCCCACAGTCTTCGGTTTTTATTGGCATAGCACATGTGCTACAGGGAAATCCTTAGGGCGCTACAGGAGCGACGCGTGTGCGGAAAAAAGCGATTCACGTTGGTCTTGAATCGCTGTAATTTCTACTTGGTGGGAAACAGTTTTGGGCAAATTACTCTAAAGGGATAAGGTTTTCCATATAAAAGACTGTTTGAAAAGGGTTATACGACGAATGACAAGCTGAATTTCATAAGGATGTGAAGTATTAGCGCGACGTGTATTCCCAGCATGCATTGCTTTAGAAGGAATTAAGCGGGCTACATCGACTGAACACTTTCCATGAAAATACTTGTAGAATAGACTCAAGTCGCCAACCGTTCTGCGATATTCCCAGCAATCCAGGTTACTGGTGAATTCTGGGTCTCCAATTAGGCTGAATAAAATCCAAATGCAGTGTATGTTTGGGAGCAGAGCACCAAATATGGGACCATCATTATTGGTCGAATCTGAGTTCTGTACAGAATTAACATTTGTGGAGTGTAAAGTTTTCTAGTTCGAAATAATATTCCTAGCTTTTGAGAAGTTCTCTTTGCTGTGCTTGCAACATGTTCATGTCAAGACATATTTGTTCCCAAATTAACCCTCAGCAAATTGAGTGACAATGTTAAAGGAATGGAGTGCCCCAACATAACTATGTTGTGTTCAGTTACATTAACTTTTTCAGAAAAAACTGCAGCCTTTTGAAGGGTTACATTCTACTTGGATACTGTCACTCTAAGATAGAATTTCTTCCAGGTCTTTGATAAGTTTAACGACTTACTGCTGTCTGCGGACATTTTTGCATGAGTAGCCGATGTTCAAGCGTTTAAAGTGAATGAAGAAATAAGCGTACTATCATTTGTAAAGCTGTAGAATAAATTTCTGGCCCTTTCCAGCAGATTCTTAATGTAAATGAGAAAGAGAGTAGGAGACAGTATGGAGCCTTGGGGTACACCGCTGTTAATAGTGAAGGTATTAGAAAGAAATCCATCGACTGCCGCTCGTAAAAAACGCTTTCTGAGGAATCTCCAAAGTGTTCACTTTCGTTGTTTCAAACATGTGTTACATAAGTTAGAGGATCTTGTGTTTATCTTTGCTTATGAAAGCAATATTGATGCTCGCTAATAATATTCACTTCTTTAAGAGATTTTAGAAGATGCTGATTGATGAGCAGTGCGTCGGGTCGGTAGTTCTTTGGCAAGGTCTTTGTGCTTTTTTGGGTATTGGCTGAACTCTAGCCAATTTCCAACAGGAAGAAAATATTCCTTTTCTGTAGGAGAGGTTGAAAAGTCTACATGAAACTAGCCTTAGTTCTCTCGCGCATTTTTTGAGTCCTATGGCAGGTATTCCGTCAGAGCCAGAAGGTTTTTTTGCAGTCTAGATTCTTTAAAATACCTTTCTGATACGCTGTCTGAAGACAATATCGGACATCCTTGGCTGCACTATGGGAATAGTTGGTGAAGTTTTTCCTTGTAAATCAACGATCATATGAAGTAAAAAGTTCAGCTAACAACTTGGCAGTCTCAACTTGTGTTGTTGCAATAGTATTATCTGATCGTGTGAGTCGCCGTTAGTGTAATTTTTTACTAATGGCCTTAGCGACTGACCAAAAGGGCCTGGAATTGTTGGAGCAGGCAAGAAGTTTGTTTTTAATTCTTTGATTGTGATGTGACTTCTCGGTTTCGTAGATAATTTCTTTGCATTTGTTCCGGGCACGTTACGTAATTAACTCAGCCGTTACTTGATGGAAATTCATATTCAATGAGAATAAAACTCTAAATTTTTAGTAAAATTTCCACTTTTATATAAATAAAATATTATTATAAAAGTGGAAATTTTACTAAAAATTTAATGTTTTATTCTCAAAGATGTTACGATTTACGTTAGGATTTTCACGCCATTGTCGGCAGGCAAGATGTTTAGAACTAATAGCTCCTTTCCATTTTCGGTCGAATGAAGGCTTGCCATTGGAAGAGTGTTTCTTCTAAAAAGGGATGTAAGCTTCCATAGCAGACGAAATGGCATCGGAAACTTCCATGACGCAGACAAATCTAGAACAAGCGTCTAACGAAGGGAATGTTCAAAAATATTCCATGCCATTTAGCAGATTTGTAGTGCCAAATCTTGCGCGGTTTAGAACCTAACGCCGGATTTGCGGTGACAGGTAAATCTCTGGATTGGTGGTTAAAAACAGGTCAAGAAGCCTGATGAACTCTCCGTCTAGATCAGGGATCCGTGTTGGTTTATTCAGAAGCTGAGTAAAGCCACAACTGATTGAGGATGATTCAGCTTCACGACCTTGTTCGTCGGTCGTATTTCAATACTTAAACCGGTTGATTTTATGGACTTTATAATCGCCATGGACAGCAATTTCTGCATTTGGATCATTCATTTATAAATGACAGGTGGTGTCTGCATGTTCAATGAGTTCTTCTAATATAAGCGTCTAACTAAGAGAAATTCCTAAAATATCTCATGAGTTTTTCCTATTTAGCAGATTTGTAGTGCCAAATCATGCGCAGTTTAGGCGCCTCTCTGTCACTGATCGGTAGGCTACTCGATATCGAAAGCAGTTAGGTTTTTCTGACCACAAACTGGCTTTGACATTGAGTATCCTACCGATCAGTAACAGAGAGGTACTTAAACCCCGCAAGATTTAGCACTACAAATCTTCTAAATGGAAAAAACTCATGGCATATTTTAGGACTTTCTCTGGGTTAAACGTTTATATTAGATTCGTTTGTCTGCGCCAAGAAGGTTGCGATGTAATTTCGGCTGATATGGAAATTTACATGCCTTCGTTCGACCGAAAATGCAAAGAATCTGTTGCTTCTAAACATCTTTTCTACTGACAATGGCGTAAAAATCCTAATGTCATAAATCGAAACATTTTTGTTCGTACCCAGAACAGATGTAAAGAAATTATCAATGAAATCAGGGAGTCACACAATCAAAAAATCAAAAAAAAAAATCTTAACTGCCTCAACAGTTCCAGGTCCTTTTAGTTAGTCGCTAAGGCCATTAATCAAAATTTTACTAAAATCACTATACCACCACTCTCGCGTCCAGATAATATTATTGCGACAACACCAGTTGAGAAAGCCAACTTGTTAGGTGAACTTTTTGCTTCACATTCTACTGTCGATTTCCCGGGAAAAACCCACCTACTATTCCCACAGTGCAATTAAGGATACCTGATATTATCTTCAGACAGCGTATCATCTGTAGACTTTTCAACCTACCCTACAGAATGGAAAAATTTTCTTCCTGGTGGAAATGCGCTTCCGTTTAGACGATACTCCAAAAAGACAAAAAGACCTTGCCGAACAACTACCGACCAGTCGCAATGCTTTCAAAAATTGAAAGTTATGGAAAAGGCTATTAATTAGCATCTTCTAAAATATCTAGAAGGATTCAGTAATATTAGCGACGATCAACATAGCTTTCATAAGCAAAGATTAACAGAAAATCTTCTCAGTTATGTAACACTTGTTTGGAACAATGCAAATGAATACTTTGAAGAGTCTCGAGCAGTTGCACTTGATTTATCTAAGGCATTTGATCTTGTTTGGCATGAAGGATTGTCTAAAAAGTTTTGTCTATGGCTCTGGTATTTCCTCAGAAAGCGTTCTTTACGAGTGGCAGTTAAAAGATTTCTTTCTAGCACTTTTACTTTCAACGCCGGTGTGCTACAAGGCTTCATATTGTCTCCTACTCTTTTTGTTATTTACATTAACGATTTGCTGGAAAAAAAACCTGGAAATTCAAAATACAGATTTGCAGATGATATTACGCTAATTTCTTCATTCACTTTGAATGCTCGAACGTAAACTACTCATGCAAGTATGCGCAGACAGCAGTAAGTCAAATTAGCAAATATCTGGAAGAAATTCTATCTTGGAGTGACAGTAACCAAGTAAAATTTAACGCTACAAAAGCCCATGCGATAGTTTTTTTTAAAAAAAAGTTAGCGTTGCTGAATCCGACATAATTATATCGAAACACCCAATTCCTCTAGCATCGTCACTCAATTTGCTATGCGTTAATTAATTTTTAGGCATATATATATATATATATATATATATATATATATATATATATATATATATATATATATGTATATATATATATATATATATATATATATATATATATATATATATATATATATATATATATATATATATATATATATATATATATATATATATATATATATATATATATATATATATATATATATATATATATATATATATATATATATATATATATATATATATATATATATATATATATATATATATATATATATATACATATATTTTTATATCTATATATACCAGGTGTACAAGTATGAAATGCGGATTTTTTTCTAAAAAAACATGTTAAATTCGAAAGAATGATAAAAATATACTCCATCGCTTGTTATACATTTTTCCCATCTTTCGGGCAATTTGTGAATACTACGCCAGTAAAAATATGCCCCTTTTGCTGCGAACCATTCATCGATCGATTTTTTCACATCTTCGTACGAACCACAGCGCTGCTCAGCAAATGCGTGACCCATCGAGGCAAACAAATGGTAATCGGAAGGAGCCAAGTCTGGTGAGTAAGCCGCTTGGGGTAGAACTTCTCAGCTGAGTGCTTCCAACGTGTCGCGAACTGGTTTTGCCGTATGTGATGGAGCATTGTCATGAAGAAAAATGAGTTTGTGTTGTCTCTTTCGGTATTCTGGCCTTTTGTCAAGCAACGAACGGTTCAAATCGGTCAATTGTTGTTGGCAACGTTTAGTATTAACCGTTTCCCCAGGTTTTAACAGCCCATAATAGACCACGCCCCTCTGGTCCCACCAAACACAGAGCATCATCTTTCTGCCAAAGCGACTCGGTCTTGCGGTCGATGTGGATGGTGCACCTGGGTCTGTAACTATACGATGCAAAAACGACGTCCTTTTGTACCGAGCGAGTAAAATGTCACACGTGTTTTTGCGCTTTTCCATTTGCCTGTCGTTCAACTCATGTGGTACCCATCTACCGGCTTCTGAATCTTTCCCATCTCTCGTAGCCGATTGGAAACAGCTTGTTGACTAACACCCAATTGCTCAGCGAGTTGTTTTTGTGTTTTGCGAATCATCTTCGTCCAACAATGATTGCAATTCCACATCTTCGTATTTTTTGGCGGTTTTCCACGTTCCTTGTCTGCAACATCGAAGTCACCACTTTTGAAACGCCGAAACCATCGTTCACACTTATCTTGCGATGGAGCATGTTCACCATAAGCTTCTCGAAGTAATCGGTATGATTCAACAGCAGTTTTCTTCAAATGAAAACAAAAAATTAATGCTGTCCGCAAATACTCTTTGTTCGGTATAAATTTCGACATATTAAACACAACACACAACACTATGCACACACTTTTCCAATTTATCACTCGTGCGCGTCTTACACTTGTTGATGACACAACAAAATGGCGCAGTGTCAAATCTTTATAGCACAAACTGCATTGGTGCACCATCTGTTGTCTGAAATTCGCATTTCATGCCTGTACACCTGGTATGTATATAGTGAAGTCCGTTTATAACGAACTCCAAAAAATCATTAAAAATGGTTCGCTATATCCGAAGTTCGTTACAAACAGTAAACAAAATGTAATATCATTTTTCACTATTTTTTTATTTAGATAAATAATAATAATTATTAACTTAAAAGAAAACGTTCAAAGGAAAATAAAGCAAGTCACAATCAATTTATTATTATGTATGTTGGTACATATACGAGTATAAACGAAAACATGAAAATACGTAGTTTATACAATAAAATCAGTAATTTTCGTTTATACAATTTTACTTGAAAAAGAAATGGTGTTTATATAATTGTCAAGGTCACAAAAACTACTCGATATATGTTTAGGAACTTCACGAAATTCCAAAAAATTGCTAGTTTCAGTCATTTTCTTAGTCATTTCTGAAATTGATGAAACATAAATATGATTTCCTTTTCCAAACTCGTCTTCGTCGTCATTATCGCTTAAAACCTTTCCAGACGTCACTGATATCACAATTTGATCATCAGTTAATATTTCTCTAGTCATTAATTTATTATCAGCACATACATACATATTCTTCAAAATTAAAGTAATTAAACATCTTTTTAATCTCGATTTCCACTGTACTTTGTTGAATGTGAGCATCGTAAACAAATTCTGGATGATCAGTAGGATCCTTTCGGTTCCAATCCACTGAGTCAACGGTAGCTCATCATCTGAGTTATATCTACATACGTTCCTTAAAAATCCGTCATGCTTAAAACAGTTTGCAATGGTTTCTCTACTGACTCTTTGCCAAGCCACATGCATAAAGTTTATAGCGTCCAAGAGAGTTACAGAAAAAATGTTACCTTTAACGATCGTCTCTAACATTTTCATAAGTAAAATCTTTCTATAACGACATTTTAATGAATGTATCACACCATAGGCTGGAGCTTTGCAGTTGTGTTTAGAGGCACAAAAACCAATTTTATTTGCTGTAAATCACCTTCAGGGTGCGCTGGACAGTTGTCAATCGAAAGTAATATTTTTCTGTTTGTGAATTTTAATTCTTTGTCCCATTCAATCAGTTCGTTTTTAAAAATTTCCGATGTCATCCAAGCTTTACTGTTTGATTTGTACTTTACTGGTAAATGTTTGTTTTTAAAACACCTGGAATTGGTGGACTTTCCTATCATTAACAATTTTCTTTTCTCTCTTCCAGGCATATTTGCGGTTACCAACACAGTAATCCATACTTTTGATAACTTTCCACCAGCACAATTCTCTCCAACAAACTTTTATATCTTATCAGGTGTTATCTTGTAAAACAAACCCGTTTCATCTGCATTAAAAATGTCCACATATTCATAACTTTCTCGAAGTTCCGGCCATACATTGGCCAACCACTGATCAACAGTCATATCCACTTCTGCAGTTTCTCTTACTATCTTACCCCCAGTAATATTATGTCGCTTTTTAAATTATTCAATCCAACTTCTAGAACAGTTAAACTCGGTGTTCTCTATTTTCCTTTCCAATTTACTAGCTTTCTCTTCTAAAGTATAGCCGGTAATAGGAACATGTCCATATCGTTTTTGACTAAACCATTTAAGGAGTCCTTTATCAACTTGGTCATGTGTAGATTTTCTTACTTTTTTACAACTAAAGTTTCTTTTATCATAGATTGCCTCTTCTTCCATATGGTAGAAACCGTAGATTTAGTTAAATTCAACTGTTTGCAAACGTCACTTTGTTTAACTCCATTTTCTATTTTCCTTACAATATCGTGTTTGTCCTTTAAGGTAAACGCTTTACGTTTTTGTGTACTCATTTTAAAATAAAAACTTAAACATTCACTTTGCTACTTTGATCAAATATGCATTAGAATCACATAACACAAGTGAATTGAAAATAATACTGCTCGAACTAGCGACGCGGCAAAAACAAGTAGAATAGGGGTTACCAGCGAGTTTCGGTGAATTCCCTAAATCAAATCACGCAACATCGAGCACAGGGAGTGGCAAGTTCGTTATAAATGGACACGAAACATCCAAAATTAGTTCGCTTTATCCGGAAATTTGTTATAACCAGGTTTGTTATAACAGATAAAAATTTGCATTGGTCTTATGGAAGTTTTTTCGTGCATTATAAAATAGTTTGTTTTAACTGGAAAATCGCTATAAACAGGTTCGTTATAAGCAGACTTCACTATATATAACATATACGAGGCTGGTTTGAAAAGTCCGTGAAAAAATAAAAACTACTTATGTGTTTGGGGTAAACCTTTTTTATTTTTCGACATAATCTCCTTTTAGGCTTATACACTTCGTCCAACGATGTTTTAGTTTGTTGATCCCTTCCGATTAATAGGATTTGTCCAAGTCTGCAAAATATCCATTAGTGTCTGCAATCACCTCCTCGTTTGAATAAAATCTTTGTCCCGCCAGCCATTTCTTCAAATTAGGGAACAAATAGTAGTCCGAGGGAGCAAAGTCTGGAGAATAGGGGGGATGTGAAACGAGTTGGAATCCTATTTCCATTAATTTTGCGACCACAACTGCTGAGGTGTGTGCTGGTGCGTTGTCGTGATGGAAAAGGACTTTCTTGTGGGCCAATCGCGGGCGTTTTTCTTGCAGCTCGGTTTTCAAACGGTCCAATAACGAAGAATAATATTCACCTGTAATAGTTTTACCCTTTTCCAGATAGTCGATGAGGATTATCCCTTGCGAATCCCAAAAGACAGTCGCCATAACCTCTCTGGCCGAAGGAACGGTCTTCGCCTTTTTTGGTGCAGATTCCCCCTTCGTAACCCATTGTTTAGATTGTTGTTTGGTCTCAGGAGTATAGTAATGTATCCATGTTTCATCCACAGTGACGAAACGACGTTTAAAGTCCTCCGGATTCTTCTGGAACAGCTGCAAACCATCCTTGCAACACTTCACACGATTCCGTTTTTGGTCAAGCGTGAGCAATCGCGGCACCCATCTTGCGGATAGCTTTCTCATGTCCAAATGTTTATGCAAAATATTATGTACCCGTTCAGTCGAGATGCCCACAGCACTAGCAATCTCACGCACCTTAACTCTTCTGTCATCCATCACCATATCATGGATTTGATCAATGATTTCTGGAGTCGTAACCTCCACAGGCCGTCCAGAACGTTCAGCGTCACTTGTGCCCATATGGCCAGTCCGAAAATTTTGAAACCACTTATAAACTGTTCTAATCGCAGGTGCAGAGTCACCATAATGTTTATCAAGCTTCCCTTTAGTCTCCTGAGACGTTTTGTCTTTCATAAAGTAATGTTTAATCACCACACGAAATTCTTTTTCGTCCATTTCTTGAAAATCACTCGACTTCCTTGATTCAGACGAATGCCAAACACAAAGAAATAGACAAATATGGCTGAAACTTGGTGTGCGTTCATTCAAGAGATGCTACTAACTAAACATGACCTCGATACGCGCCGGTGGTGCCATCTCTCGGACTTTGCACGGACTTTTCAAACCAGCCTCGTATACTCGTATATATATATATATATATATATATATATATATATATATATATTTATATATCTATCTATATATATATATATATATATCTATCTATATATATATATATATATATCTATATATATATATATATATATATATATATATATATATATATATATATATATATATATATATATATAGATATATATATATATATATATATATATATATATATATATATATATATATATATATATATATATATATATATATACATACACTCCTGGACAAAATTAACGCAACTTATTCGGACACTTTAAAAGTGAATTAGCTACCAAATTTCTCTATAAGATTCGAATTAAAATTATTCTTAAGACCTAATAACAAAATCGTTAGAATTATGTAATAATGAAAAAAATAAACTGGGACACTAGTAGCAAAATTAAGTAGTAGTAGCGTGTGTTGCCTCCTCTACTTCAGATGACAGCGTTTTTATGCGCCTAGGCATGCTTCTAATTAAATTTTGGATAAAATCTTGAGGAATTTGCTCCCATTCTGTGATAACTGCATTTTCAAGTTCCCTCCGGTTTCTAGGTGAAGGTATATGACGTTTCACATTTTTCTTAAGGTGATCCCATACATGTTCTATCGGATTCAGATCCGGGCTTTTTGGTGGCCATTGCATAATCGGTATATCAACTTGATTAAGATAATCGAGTACCTCCCTAGCCACGTGAGGTCGAGCGTTGTTTTGCATAAACAGGAAATTGGGCCCCACAAAATTACCGAAAGGCATCACATGTTCTATTACAATATTCTCAAGATAGTAGCCAGCATTCATAGATCTCGTACGGACAGGAACTAACTTTGTGCGAGCATCAAAGCAGATGCCACCCCAGAACATAACAGAGCCACCGCCGAATGGATCCTTGCAGAGATCTTGCAAGGAGCAAACCTCTCTCCTGGTCTTCGCCATACTCGCTCACGACCATCTGGATGTTTTAGAATAATCCTAGTTTCATCTGTGAAGAAAACTTGTTTCCAATCATCCACAGACCAGTTTTCGTGATTTCTAGCAAAACGTAACCTGGCAACTCTGTTCTCTCTAGTAAGCAAGGGCGCAGTGGCTGGTCTCCTACTGTTTAATCCAGCTTCATTTAACCGTCTTCTAATTGTTTTAGAAGAAATTGTGACATTGCGAACAGCTTCGAGTTCGTTTCTTATTATAGAACTAGTGACAGTCTTGTTTCTTAAAGCATATTGTCTTATAAAACGTTCATCTAGGTCGCTAGTGCATCGTTTTCGCCCTTGCCCTACCCTTCTAGAATAAGTTCCTACTTCATTCAAGCGTCTTACCATACGACTTATTGTGGAACGATGTTTGCCTAACAAATTGGCAACATAACTCTGACAATATCCCTCGTCCAATAAAAGTGAGGCTCGCACTACCTCGTGTTCAGTTAAATTCCTTGTTCGATTTATTTTTCTAATTCTTCGGGGTCAAAAATAAAACAGTCTACCACAAAAACGTATTACTTTGAAAAAGGGAACAATTTATAAGCTTACTTTTAAAGAAAATCTATCGCATTATTACAGAAAATTGTTTATCTTGTAAAAAATTCTTTAAAACTGTAAATCTAAACTAATTGTTTTGATTTCTGTCATGAACAACGAAACAAAATATACATAGCCTACTATTCAAATACTCGATATACTTTTAAACTGACATAAGAAAAAGATAAATTAATTTTCAGATTGTTGCGTTAATTTTGTCCAGGCGTTTATATATATATACTAGCAGTGCCCGCGGCTCCGCTCGCGTAGACTTGATTCACTACTATCGTCACTGCTTATTCCTTATGTTACCTAACGTAATAAAATATCTGCCATTATTTCCCCTTAGTTCCCATTATTTCCCCTTTTCTCCCATTATCTTTACATAATTTCCATTATCTAAGCTTATCTCTGCTCATCTCCCATTATTTCTCCTTATCTCCCATTATTTCTCCTTATCTTCCATTATCTCACCTTATCTCCCATTATCTAGGCTTATCTCGACTTATCTCGCAATATTTCTCCTTATCTCCCATTATTTCTCCTTATCTCCCATTATCTCACCATAACTCCCATTATCTAGACTTATCTCTGTTTATCTCCCATTATTTTTCCTTATCTCCTATTATTTATACTTATCTCCCATTATCTCACTTTATCTCCCATTATCTAGGCTTATATCAAATTATATAGAATATATGTATAAATTTATAAAAACACGTAAATCGGTTCTCGACTGATAAGCGCACTAACGGACAGACAGACAGATAGAGAAACGTTGCATTTTATATTATTATATTCTTTGTTACATGATATTGTTCCATATTTAATGCTTTAGGCAGTTTATTGCAAGAGAACGCGCTAGCGGCAAAGTTTCCGGCTTGATTCACTATTATCGTCACTGCTTATTCCTTATGTCACCTAACATAATAAAATATATCCTATAACCTGGCCAGAGAACATACGTATATTTAAAAAAAAAGCACGTAAATCGGATAAGTGGTTCTCCAGTGATAAGCGCACAAACGGACAAACAGACAGAGAGACGTTGCATTTTATATATTATAGATATTCTCTGCTGCATAATATTGTTCCATATTTAATGGTTTAGGCTGTGTATTGCAAGAGAACGCGCTAGCGACTTTTTTCCGACTTCATTCACTATTATCGTCACTGCTCATTCCTTATGCTACCTATCGTAATAAAATATAGCTTGTAACCTGGCCAGAGAACATATGTATGTTTAAAAAAAAAAGTACGTAAATCGGATAAGTGGTTCTCCAGTGATAAGCGCACTAACGGACAGACAGACAGACAGAGATAAGTTGCATTTTATACATATTATAGATGTAATAAAATATATATATCTATAACCTGGTCAGAGAACATATGTATAAAAGTTAAAAAATCACGTAAATCGGATAAGTGGTTCTCGAGGGATAAGCACACTAACGGACAGACAGACAGACAGAGAGACGTTGCATTTTATATATTATAGATATAGATTATTATTATTATTATATAACCTGGCCAAAGAATATATGTATGAATTTAAAAAAATACACGTAAACCGGATAAGTGATTCTCGCGTGATAAACGCACTAATGGACAGACAGACAGAGAGACATTGCATTTTATATATATTACAGATTATAGATATTCTCTGCTACATAATATTGTTCCATATTTAATGGTTTAGGCTGTATATTGCAAGGCAACCTAGCGGCAAACTTTTTTCCGACTTCATTCACTATTATCGTCACTGCTCATTTCTTATGCTACCTATCGGAATAAAATATAGCCTATAACCTGGCCAGAGAACATATGTATCTTTAAAAAAAAAAAGTACGTAAATCGGATAAGTGGTTCTCCAGTGATAAGCGCACTAACGGACAGACAGACAGAGAGACGTTGCATTTTATATATATTATAGATATATATATATATATATATATATATATATATATATATATATATATATATATATATATATATATATATATATATACAGGGTGCCCCATGTGCCCCCCAGCATTTATTAATCAGTGTATCAAAAAAACTTTTAAATAAAAGTTATAGGGTGTTGAACGGCGCACATGCTGACGTTGACAATAAAATGTTTGGACTGTCAGTTCGAAGAAATTACACCATCTTGATTTTTCTTAAAAAAATCCCTGTATATTATTTTATTTTTTTGAGTTCTACTAAAAATTCTAGATATTATTTGTCTAACATACCATATGTCTAAATTGAACTGTTTTTTGGAATTATTGTCATTTGAAATTCGAAATAAAAAGGACAAAAAAACTATTAATAAATATTCTAGGTTTATTTTTAAGGCAATTGCTCAAAATGGCTACCGTTAACAGCGAGGCAACGGCCCAATCACTCATAAACAGCCTGAAGAGAGTTTTGTCCAGAATCTGTGCTACTTTCTATTGAATTCTTCGTTGTAAATCTTTTACAGTTTCAGGTCGACTTCGGTAAACTTCGATTTTCAAATGACCCCATAAAAAAAATACCGAGTGGCGTAAGGTCGGGACTCCTTGCAGGCTATTCTACAGCACCTCTTCTGCCTATCCATCGATTAGGAAAAATCGCATCCAAATATCTACGAACATTGATTTCATAGTGAGGAGGTGCTCCGTTATGTTGATACCACAGATTCCTATTAGGGGTAGCCAAATTATTGTGATTCGGAAAAAGACCTGCACAAATTGGAATGACTTGGTCTTGGAGTAACTATAAATACCGCTGTCCTCTAAGATTTCCATCGATAAAAAAGGGACCAATGATATGACGTCTACAAATCCCTTACTTTACTATATATATATATATATATATATATATATATATATATATATATATATATATATATATATATATATATATACAGTAATACCCCGCTTTACGCGAGGGATACGTTCCGAAAAAAATCGCGTTAACTGAAATTCGCGTATATCGAGGTTTATGATTAAACATAGTCAAAATTTAATACAAAAAAATACAAATCATTTTAATCAATCACTTTAATTCTAAGAACACTTTATGCAATACATACTCTTTTTTTTTTACGGAAAAATACATCTATTGTCTTTTGGGTAACGTTTTGTTTACGTTCTTGTAAAATACGTTCATAACACCCAACACTGTTTTTAATTGTTTGACACACGGTCAAGACACGGTCATCATTATTGTCTATACTCTGCAATATGTCCAAACCTGAATAAATTTTTGAAAGTGCATTTTGTATTTCCCCTGAAGATAAAACTTTCTCTTCTACTTGTTCTTCCTCATCGTAGATAGGATTATTCTGTAACTCGATCAGATCTTCATTGCTAATAGGATCGTCGTGCGTTGCTACAAGTTCTACGAGATCTTCTACCGTGACATCTTCAAGTTCAGACCCCTCAATCATTGCAGCAATGTCTTCAAGCACTTGTCTCTGCATCTGGACAATTCTTCTAGGTGCTTCCACTACATCTGGCCAAAGATTACGCCACACCCCATTCATACAACTCATTTTAACTTCCTTCCAAGCCTCTTCTATGTTGTGAATAGACTTCATAATGTTGTATGACTTCCACCACTCTCGCATAGACTGTCTTCCTTCCCCGTCAGTTTCATGAATTAGTTGGCTAAAAGTGCGGCGATGGTAATAAGCTTTGAAGTTTGCTATTGCTCCCTGGTCCATAGGTTGTAATATTGACGTAGTGTTTGGTGGAAGGAACTTTACGTACACTTTTAAGTCTCTGGGCGTATCAAGTGAGGTTGGATGTCCTGGGGCATTGTCTAAGAGTAATATAACTTTAGGTTCAAGCCCATTTCTGTCACAGTATGATTTGACTGATGGGCAAAAACTATTAGAATACCATTCTTGAAAAATTTCCCGTGTAACCCACGCCTTTCTGTTTGATCGCCACACAAACTGGTAGACTTGTCTTGTCTGTGCCTCGCATTGCACGGGGTGTTTCTGAATGGTACACTAGTAAAGGTTTCAGTTTGAAATCACCAGTGGCATTACCACCCAGCAGAAGTGTTAGTCGATCTTTCGCAGCTTTGAAACCACTGGCTTGACGTTCTTCCTTAGAAATGAATGTTCGAGATGGCATTTTTTTCCAGTAAAGTGCGGTCTCATCAACATTGAAGATGAGACAAGCAGGAATTTTCTCTCGTCTAACGAAGTCTTGAAACTTGTCTGGAAACTCAGCTGCAGCTTGAATGTCCGCGCTGGCCGCCTCGCCTGTTATGTGGATATTGTGAAGATTAGAACGCTGCTTGAACCGATGGAACCAGCCTCTGCTGGCAGCAAAAGTCGGAGTGGCACTCCCTTCTCCTTCTTTTGTTTTCAGCATCTCATACAAAGATTTTGCTTTTGTGCATATGAGATCTTGACTTAGTGGTGTGTTCTTCTTATTCAAATCTTCGATCCAGACTGACAGTAATTTCTCCATTCTTTCTAAGATAGATGATCTCGAACGAGAAAGTTTTGTTGCACTTATAGGTGTTGAACCTTCGCTGGAGATTTTAATTTTTTCCCGATTTTTATAAATCGTTCTCACAGTCGATTCTGAGAGTCCAAAATCTCTCCCAACAATTGTTGCTTTGCCTCCATTTTCCATTCTTCTTAACACTTTCATCTTCAATTCCAAAGTGACGCTTTTACGCTCTTTTTTCTTTACAGGCGGCATTTTTAACGTAGGGTTTAATTATGTATGTATGTATCTCCATAAATATTAAAACAAAACTGCCAGCGGACGACCGAACTAACATTACGGAACAAATGAACACACGAAACGAACGAGGAAATCCCCATAGAACAAAGTCGAAGGACAGGGAATTCCCAATTCTTCAAAGAGAATATTCAGAGAAAGCGGGGATCCCCCCGCGACCATAGAGAAGTTAATGACTACATGAGCGCGAAATTTGAAATTCGCGTTATAGTGAAACCGCGCGTAACGGGGTCGCGCTAAGCGGGGTATTACTGTATATATATATATATATATATATATATATATATATATATATATATATATATATATATATATATATATATATATATGCGGGCAAACTCCCGTAAATAATTGTTATTTTTATACTTGCAAAACAAAAATTCATAAATGATTGTCTACTTATAACTTAGATTTACGCACTTTTATTTTACATGTTCGTGATTTATTCATGTGTATCATAAATCATAACATTTATAATAGGATTTAGAAATATCTCGTAAATAATTAAATAATAATTACGTTTAATTATTTTAATCCTCAATTTGTTCAACGATAGAACAATGCTGTTTAAAACAGTTTTTGCTGTTTATATACCCTCTTCAAACTGATTTACTAAACGTGTTCTTATTAAAAATGATTCAAAATAATTTTTCAGGCGCTTAATTTGCTTTTAATTAAAGATATATCAATCATTTGAGAAAGCATTTTTACAAAAACATTTTCACTAAAACGGTTTAATAAGAATGTATAAACCTTGCCATTGTCAGTACCGGAATTGGTAAGATATTTTATGGTTAGGAGAGATCTATAGTCAGGTAAATAAACTAGTCCCTTTAATGTTTGAGTAATATTAGCCAGACGGAACTTACAATATAACGGCAGCTTACGCGGTTAGTATCTTGTATATTTCCGGGATGACTTCATCGCCCATATCTCCATAACGATGAAAAAGTATTAATCCCTTGTTAAGGCGGTGAACGATAGAAAAGTGGGATCCGAACCATACGATCGGCAGATGGTCCTCTTAGCTGCATGGCGGTCTTATTCTACACTTTACGCTTACCATGAACCTTGATATTAATGAGTCTGCAATCTTTGTGGCGTTGTAGCGAAGTAGATTTTTATTTGTGAGGGCTTTTGATCCATCCAGTCCGACTCATATACTTATCCCACTCAAAAATGAGGCCGACACTGTCTTTATTTTTAGTCTTTTCTGATCCAAAAAGTCGGTCCTTATTCATTTATTTGGTTTAAACACATAAATAATATGAATTTTAAATTGAAAAATTCAAGACTCTCGGAGAAATTACTAAACGTGAAAATTTATTATATTTGGTTACAGTTTTTGCATTTTTTTTTCCTTTTTCCCTTTAATAAAATTACTAGAGTTGGTTTGCGGGTGCAATTTTTAAGAACAATTAACAATACCAACCAATAATTAATTTTCAGTTCATCGCTTACTTCATTTTTCATCCTAGGCTGTTGCTATCCAATGTACTGCAGCGATGATGGTTGCTGACAGAATAGTAGATGTTGGTTGTTCTTTATCTTGTTTTCAATGAAGCAATTTCATTTTTTAAAAGATTTATTTGGCAGCGTGTAATATTAGTTCGCAGTCGATTTAGAGATCTCAATATGGTCGATAGTTAGGAGTGACTCCTTTACTTCAAGGAGATGTACTGTGTTTGATCTTGCGACAGCTTAATACGCCAGGACTGTGGTGATATTCCCTCAGGTATAGAAAATATTTCGTAGATTTTAATCTCGATTTTGCTGGTGTAATAGATGTCTGAAATACAAACCGTGCATGAAGAGCCATATCCACCGGTCTGGACTGCACTGACGCATTCCAAAGCTGTGTCACACACAACACACTAAAAAAATTAAGAATGAGGGCATTAGTTGTTAGAACTGTAGGACTTTGGTATCTCTAAGCCTTTGAAAGATACTATTTCTGCTGGAAACTTCAAATCTGGTATTCTCGCAGTACTTTTTGAAACTAAGCTTTGTGTCCACACCAAGATATTTACGGACATTATATGTGTCAAGTTTTTAGTTTTACTTTCTTTAGGAATCATTATTCGTTGAAAGAAAGATCTATACCGGAATCTTAATCTGATTTGATTGTAGATGATTTGTTTAATAATATAATACTAGGGTTTCACGTGCAGATGGAAGTTTTCTTTCCACTTTCCCAAAGATTTGGGATAGCCAACCTTTCTTCGACGTTACGAGGAACCAAGGTTGCTGCCGTTCTGCAAAGATGCTTATTGATAGCCTTTTCCACAACTTTTTATATTACTAAAATCACTGTGACTCATCGGTAGCTATTTGGCCAGGTTTTCTTGCCTTTTTTGGGCATTGGCTGAATTGTAGCGTTATTTGTGCAGGAAGAAAATGTTATTTTTCGGTAGGATAGGTGTTGAAAAGTCTACAGAAAACAGGGATTCCATCAGCACCAGAAGTTAGTGGTGTTTTTTCCTGGAAGTCGATAGGAGAGTAGACTATACGAGATTACCTCTGTATTTGTTAAATATACATTAGTTACACAAAACCTGTGGATCATTTATCGTAGCTGTTCCAGCAGTTTGTTTTTCTTCGTGCTATTTTTTGCATTCTTCAGGTCTGTAGTAATAAAAGACACTCGAAAAATATCATTTTTATTATCTAGATTTAATTATATTTTTTATATTTTCTTTTGGTTGATGATCTATTTAGCTTGAGGTAACTAATATCAGATTGAGTTGAGCGCTGATAGGGCCGTTATTGAAATTTTGAATCCGCCTTTAGGCTTATTGGCTGTTTTTACACATGTTAAGATATTCCGATAACTTGTGTTACGACTTGGATATGGTCTTCTGAAGTCTGATTAACGACCTCAAAAATAGGGTTACGTGCATATAACCTGAAGTGCTCTCAAATGGGTTCTCGCTTTTATCTGGGACGCCCTATACTGTTTAATATACACAACGAATATATAACGAGAGAGACGTTAGATGGGTTCTAGACTCACTATCGGAGGATCTAGATTAAATAAGCTACGATACGCCGACGATACTGTAGGAATGCCAGCTTCGAAAGACGAACTGGAATTCATAATAAACAAGCTGAAAGATACAAGCGAGAGATATAGGCTTAAGCTGAACTGGGAAAAAACAAAAATGATTATAGTGGACAGACCTGGGAATAACCAACTCGAAATTATAAACATCTTAGACTACGAAACAGTAAAGCAATTCGACTACCTAGGCTGAGTTACAACAAATAATAGGGGATGCGAGGAGGAAATTTGCAGACGTCTCACTATGGAAAGAATGGCAACAACTCAATTAAACAAAATTTGGAAAGACATAACCATCTCAAAAAACACCAAGCTACGACAGTAAAAATTGAATAAATACTCTTGAAACGTGGGTGTACCTCTGAATGCTGCGTATACCTTGGACAGGCATATCGTACGAATTCTTTCATCTTGTAAGAATTAAAAATCAAGACGAGGCTAACAACAACAATAAACAAAAATATACTACGTTACTTTGGTCACATATCAAGAGAGAGACCGAAAGATTAATTGTAAAGGGTAACGTAAGTGCAAAAGTTCGAGTATATATATATATATATATATATATATATATATATATATATATATATATATATATATATATATATATATATACCAAGATCAAAGAACCTTACACTCAACAATTTACGTGTTCTTGGAATTAGATCATTAAAACTATTCTTTTGAAAACTACAAAATTCGGTTATGTTACAAATCATATAATCTGCTTTCATCTAATTTTTCCAAGCTTAAAACCAAAACTCCAAATAATAAAAAAGTAACATAGTCTATGAAATCAAATGGAATAACTGCGAAGGAATATACGTCGGGCAAACAAGCCAATATCTAGAAAATAGAATAAAATGCCATAAATACGACAAAAAAAAACAGTACGGCTCTTACAAATCATGAAATGAATAAAAGTTATACCTTTGATTTCAAAACCATCAAAATTATCAACACCGAAATAAATACAAAAAAAAAGAAAAATACTCGAATCCATACACATTCAGATGACGCCCACTGCAATACGCGAAAAAACAAATGTAAATAACCTAAACTGTATCTACCTACCAGTCATATAAAGTCCTTCAAGTTAAGTGGTTTGTTTGTAGAAAGTAAAAATGTGTTTTTGACAGTGATTTAAAATTAACAATCCATACAATGAACTACTTTCTAAGATGAATGTATATAGTTAAATGTATTAAATTAAAAACTACGAAAAGCTACAAATACTTTAACCCCGAAATACATTAATTACTTATCTATATTTAATTCTTCTAATGTCATCATCTAGATCAAATTTTGAAGAATACCTCTTCCGAAGGTCGAAACGTCAATAAATATATAACAGATCCAAGAATAGTTTTAATGATCTAATTCCAAGAACACGTAAATTATAAAATTATATATATATATATATATATATATATATATATATATATATATATATATATATATATATATATATATATATATATATATATATAAATATATATATATATATATATATATATATATATATATATATATATATATAATATATATATATATATAAATATATATATATATATATATATATATATATATATATATATATATATGTACCAGGTGTTAAGAAATTCACTGCATATATTGGAACGGGGGAATCCTTGTAGCAAGACCGATTGTAGAAAACTCACCTAGCAGATCTCATTAATAAAGGAAATAATTATATATATATATATATATATATATATATATATATATATATATATATATGTATATATATATATATATATATATATATATATATATATATATATATATATATATAAATATATATATATATATATATATATATATATATATATATATATATATATATATATATTTATATATTTATATATATATATATATATATATATATATATATATATATATATATATATAAATATATACATATATATATGTATATATATATATATATATATATTATATATATATATATATATATATATATATATATATATATATATAAAATATATATACATATATATATGTATATATATATATATATATATATATATATATATATATATATATATATATATATATGTATGTACCAGGTGTTAAGGAATTCACTGCATATATTGGAACTGGGGGATCCTTGTAGCAAGACCGATTGTAGAAAATTCACCTTTAAATAGCAGATCTCATTAATAAAGGAAATAATTGACCTTAAAGAAATAATGTATAATATTTTTTCGCACCCCACTGATGAACGCTGAACTGAAATTTACAGAAATTGTAGAACAAAGTGCAGATAGATTGTGTCATTAGTACAATTGGTTAAGTTTTAAATTTGTCGCCAACAACTTACGATATTTTATATGAAGATCCGTAGCACATTGAAGATGCATTTATGTATTTACTTATTTCGTATGGATGTACATTGTACACAGCACAATTGAGGTTAAACAACCTAATAAACCTAAATGAATTATATAAAAACATAACCAACCAATAAGGTACCGATTTAAGGTACATCAAAAAATCGTTCACGAATTAGGTATTTACCTTGGAAAAGTTCAGTCGAAAACCTATTTGATATTCTGTTTTTACTTTGCCTCCAAACACCTGTTAAATAAAAAATAATAACGGAAAAAATTGATCCTAAACCAATTTAATATATAAAAATTATTATATTTCAAAATAATTATTTATCACTATACAATAAATTATTATACAATATTATAATAAGAAAAAAATTTTAACGGGTACTTCACCAAAATTTTATTTGCTCCCTTGCAAAGAAATAATAAAATAAACGTTGATTTCTCTCTCTTTATTATAGAATAGAAAGAATTTTTTTGTCAGACGTCGATAAACAATGGTTCTTTTAAAATCGCCCGCCTTCTGCTATCGGGGGGGCTCGTGTATATTATACGATACGTCTTTGTTCATTTTATTGATTTTTTCAACATATTTTTGTAGGGACTTGATGTAATTTCCACAGTTTTTTATACAATATTTTTTGTAGTATTGGAGATAAAGATTTTACAATTTTTTTTAACGCTCCAGCGTTAAATCCCGAAGTAGATGGTTCACTATTTAAATGTGGCTATTGATAATAATGGAAGAGTCTTAAAAGATTGATGTGCTTTCATTACTTGAGTTTGTTTGAGAGAGAGAGAGCATTTATATGTTCAGCTGCTGTAAACAAAGGTTCGGCAAAGAAGTTTTTGTCCATGGGCTAAACTCCAGCTGCTTGAAATCCGACCACAACGATTCCAATGATAGCAGCTCTCTGGTAAGATTCTGCAAATAAACTTCCAACTTGATATTGCGGTACTTGACGACCTGGATTTGTCCTCAAACATTGTTCTGTTGCTTGAATATAAGAGCTCATAGGTTTAAAAAAGAAAAAAAAAGTCGAGTCGTTGAAGCCGGTGTGAGTAGTAAAGCATGGCGGTTGTAACATTAGCTTTTGCTATCTTCAACGCTTCCAAGTTCTTCGAATACGTATGTCTATCAAGCAGAAGTAACACTTTATTTTCAGGGGTTGTTTTTACGACGCTTATAAAATGTTTCGTTCATTTTACAAATAAGTTCGAGTTAATATAGCCAGTGCATGGAATGGTGACAATTCTCAGAAGGTGTGCCATTCTCCAGTTGAAGATTTTGTTTCATTCTTTTGAATAATTAATTCTAAAACTTTTTGCGTTTTTTTTTTCTGAATGGTGGAAAATTCACTTTCACCACCGTTAAATATTCTTGTAGAACGAAATTTTTTTTATCTGCGATTTTTTTAAAGTGAGGGTCAACTTTGCCATACTCTCCCTACTTGAAAACAACTGTAATCGGTAGATGATATATTTGCTTTCGCGATTTACCAAGGCTAAGGGCGGTCTTTCATGGGCGGGGTGTTTTTATAAATACAGTAATACCCCGCTTAGCGCGACCCCCGCCGTTACGCGCGGTTTCACTATAACGCGAATTTCAAATTTCGCGCTCATGTAGTCATTAACTTCTCTATGGTCGCGGGGGGATCCCCGCTTTCTCTGAATATTCTCTTTGAAGAATTGGGAATTCCCTGTCCTTCGACTTTGTTCTATGGGGATTTCCTCGTTCGTTTTCGTGTGTTCATTTGTTCCGTAATGTTAGTTCGGTCGGCTGGCAGTTTTGTTTTAATATTTATTGGAGATACATACATACATAATTTAACCCTACGTTAAAAATGCCGCCTGTAAAGAAAAAAGAGCGTAAAAAGCGTCACTTTGGAATTGAAGATGAAAGTGTTGAGAAGAATGGAAAATGGAGGCAAAGCAACAATTGTTGGGAGAGATTTTGGACTCTCAGAATCGACTGTGAGAACGATTTATAAAAATCGGGGGAAAAAAATTAAAATCTCCAGCGAAGGTTCAACACCTATAAGTGCAACAAAACTTTCTCGTTCGAGATCATCTATCTTAGAAAGAATGGAGAAATTACTGTCAGTCTGGATCGAAGATTTGAATAAGAAGAACACACCACTAAGTCAAGATCTCATATGCACAAAAGCAAAATCTTTGTATGAGATGCTGAAAACAAAGAAGGAGAAGGGAGTGCCACTCCGACTTTTGCTGCCAGCAGAGGCTGGTTCCATCGGTTCAAGCAGCGTTCTAATCTTCACAATATCCACATAACAGGCGAGGCGGCCAGCGCGGACATTCAAGCTGCAGCTGAGTTTCCAGACAAGTTTCAAGACTTCGTTAGACGAGAGAAAATTCCTGCTTGTCTCATCTTCAATGTTGATGAGACCGCACTTTACTGGAAAAAAAATGCCATCTCGAACATTCATTTCTAAGGAAGAACGTCAAGCCAGTGGTTTCAAAGCTGCGAAAGATCGACTAACACTTCTGCTGGGTGGTAATGCCACTGGTGATTTCAAACTGAAACCTTTACTAGTGTACCATTCAGAAACACCCCGTGCAATGCGAGGCACAGACAAGACAAGTCTACCAGTTGTGTGGCGATCAAACAGGAAAGGCGTGGGTTACACGGGAAATTTTTCAAGAATGGTATTCTAATAGTTTTTGCCCATCAGTCAAATCATACTGTGACAGAAATGGGCTTGAACCTAAAGTTATATTACTCTTAGACAATGCCCAGGACATCCAACCTCACTTGATACGCCCAGAGACTTAAAAGTGTACGTAAAGTTCCTTCCACCAAACACTACGTCAATATTACAACCTATGGACCAGGGAGCAATAGCAAACTTCAAAGCTTATTACCATCGCCGCACTTTTAGCCAACTAATTCATGAAACTGACGGGGAAGGAAGACAGTCTATGCGAGAGTGGTGGAAGTCATACAACATTATGAAGTCTATTCACAACATAGAAGAGGCTTGGAAGGAAGTTAAAATGAGTTGTATGAATGGGGTGTGGCGTAAATCTTTGGCCAGATGTAGTGGAAGCACCTAGAAGAATTGTCCAGATGCAGAGACAAGTGCTTGAAGACATTGCTGCAATGATTGAGGGGTCTGAACTTGAAGATGTCACGGTAGAAGATCTCGTAGAACTTGTAGCAACGCACGACGATCCTATTAGCAATGAAGATCTGATCGAGTTACAGAATAATCCTATCTACGATGAGGAAGAACAAGTAGAAGAGAAAGTTTTATCTTCAGGGGAAATACAAAATGCACTTTCAAAAATTTATTCAGGTTTGGACATATTGCAGAGTATAGACAATAATGATGACCGTGTCTTGACCGTGTGTCAAACAATTAAAAACAGTGTTGGGTGTTATGAACGTATTTTACAAGAACGTAAACAAAACGTTACCCAAAAGACAATAGATGTATTTTTCCGTAAAAAATAAGAGTATGTATTGCATAAAGTGTTCTTAGAATTAAAGTGATTGATTAAAATGATTTGTATTTTTTTGTATTAAATTTTGACTATGTTTAATCATAAACCTCGATATACGCGAATTTCAGTTAACGCGATTTTTTTTTCGGAACGTATCCCTCGCGTAAAGCGGGGTATTACTGTACTTAGTACAAAGGAGTTTTGCCTCGTTTTTTTTTAAATTTTTCAAAAATTTTCGAATTTGAGAAAAAAAAGTATTGAATGTGCTTATACATGGCCCCACGAGTTATATATATATATATATATATATATATATATATATATATATATATATATATATATATATATATATATATATATATATTATATATATATATATATATATATATATATATATATATATATATATAATAGAAATTTTTTAACTGTCAACTAAGGTATTGGAATTTTAAACTTTAGGCTTTTCTCCGTATTGATGAAGAAGTTAGGTTTGTTTATTTTTCAGAAAAGTGGCTAATGTTGGATTTTGAAAAGAGGTTAACAAGTCAATTGTATTATTCCATAACGTACGAAGATATTATCGTGGTTTTAACATCTCCTCCATATAGCCTCAATTTATATTATATCTGTTCAAACTTCCTTGATTGAGACCGGAAGGAAACGGGCTCTTGAAACGCAAATATGCTATGTTTTTGGTCTATATATGGATGTTACTATAAGAGATTAGGGGGCGAGAGTCACTATCTCTATATCGTTGACGTCTGTGAGATGAGGGGAGCACTTAGACCTGTTGTTATCTCCTAAATTTACCTTTAAACTCTGTATTAAGGAGGAGCGAAGGATCAAAGCCTAATGATTGAGCGGAGTTTTTAGCAACCAGAAAGCTAATATTTTAATTATGTTATTTTACTTACAGTTACAGAAAAATATCAATGGCTTATTTCACCAGAAAATATACATTTTTTCGAAAATTTTTTGTTATTGTTATATTAGTATTTTTCTCTTTTTTTTTCCTAATTCGTTACTGAATTTAATGAAAGAAGAAATTTAAACAATTACATGTGTTTTATTTACAAGATTAACATATTTATTCAAGTAGACCAAATATAAATATTAGGAACTTTTGATAATAGTATAAAAAGACACGAAAATTTGCACTTTATTTAAAAATGTTATATAACTTCGAATGAAGAAACGAAATTAAAATAATAATAATAATAATGTTTTACCAAGTGTTTATTTGTCTGTTAGTCTTCGGTAATCCTTTAGTGACATCACGAAGTTTAATTGACGGTAGTTTCAAGGAATCTCGAAATAATAATACACTACTAGAAAATTATAAAAACCCAGCAAATGGACTAGAAACACAGAACAAATGGGTTAACGATCAAAACCCAGGGTTACCAGAAGATGAAGAAGTTGATCAATCTACATTGGACTGGCATTCCACGGTTGCCAATGAACAAGATGGTAAATATGGATCTGGTCGCTCGTATGAATGGGAGTCCGTTGCCCATCAACAAAATGAGGCAGACGGTGAAGCAATTCAACAACACCGCCAAACATCATCAGGAGGTGACTCAAATGACGGGCAGTCTATCATCGCCAATCAACAAAATGGTACATATGAATCTGGTAAATTGTATGACTGGCAGCCCATTATTGCAAACCAGCAAAATGGTCAATCAGACCAATTAGCATCAAATGGTGGATCATTTGACTGGCAATCCATTGTTGCTAATCAACAAGCAGGTAAATCTGGTTCGGAAGAAGTGTCATTTGATTGGAAATCTATACTTGCAAATCAACAAAGTGGTCAATCAGGTCAAGGAGGATCATTTGACTGGCAAACACTTGTTGTAAATCAGCAAAATGAGGCAGACGGAGAAGCAATTCAACAACACCGCCAAACATCATCAGGAAGTGACTCATATAACGGGCCGTCTGTCGTCGCCAATCAACAAAATGGTGAATATGAATCTAGTAAATCGTATGACTGGCAGTCCATTATTGCAAACCAGCAAAATGGTCAATCAGACCAATTAGCATCAAATGGTGGCTCGTTTGACTGGCAATCCATTGTTGCCAATCAACAATCTATACTTGCAAATCAACAAAGTGGTCAATCAGGTCAAGGAGGATCATTTGACTGGCAGTCCCTTGTTGCAAATCAGCAAAATGCCCAATCAGACCAATCAGCTTCAAATGGTGGTTTGTTTGACTCGCGGTCCATTGTCGCCCATCAACGAGCAGGTCAGGCTAACTCAAAAAGAGGGTCATTTGATTGGCGATCTGTCCTTGCAAATCGACGAAATGGTCAATTAGATCAAGGAGGCTCATTTGACTGGAAGTCCATTGTTAAGAATCAGCGAAATGGTCCATTACACCAATCAGCATCAAATACTAAATCGGTTAATTGGCAATCCATTATTGCTAATCAACATGCAGATCAGATTAATTTAGAAGACGGGTCATTTGACTGGCAGCCCCTCCTTGCAAATCAACAAAATGGTCCGTTAGATCAAGAAGGATCATTTGACTGGCCGTCTATTATTGCGACTCGGCGACATGGTCAATCAGGTCAATTAGCATCAAAGGATGGATCGGTTGACTGGCAATCCATTGTTGCCAATCAACAAGCAAGTCAGTTTGGTTCGAAAGGTGGGTCATTTGATTGGCGATCTATTCTTGCAAAACAACAAAATGGTCGATCAGGTCAAGGAGAAACACTTAACTGGCAGTCCATTGTTGCAAATCAGCAAAAAAGTCAATCAGACCAATCGGCTTCAAATGGTAGGTCGTTCGATTGGCAATCCATTCTTGTCAATCAACAAGCAGATCAGACTGGTTCAGAAGATGGATCATTTGAATGGCAATCTCTCCTTGCAAATCCAGAAAATGGTCCATCAGGTCAAGAAGGCTCATTTGACTGGAAGTCCATTGTTGCAAATCAGCAAAAGGGTCAATCAAAACAATCGGGTTCAAATGGTGAAGCGCTTATTTGGCAAGCCATTATTGCCGATCAACAAGCAGGTCATTCTGGTCCGGAAGGAGGTTCATTTGACTTTGCAAATGTCCATCATTGCAAATGAACAAAAACAATCGGATTCAAATGGTGGTGAATCAGGTCAAAGAAGGCTCATTTGCAAATGAACTGGAAGGTCAAGAAGGCATTGACTGGAAGTCAAAATCAGCAAAAGGGCCAATCAAAACAATCGGATTCAAATGGTGAAGCGCTTATTCGGCAAGCCATTATTGCCGATCAACAAGCAGGTCATTCTGGTCCGGAAGGAGGTTCATTTGACTTGCAGTCCATCATTGCAAATCAACAAAATGGTCAATCAGGTCAAGAAGGCTCATTTGACTGGAAGTCCATTGTTGCAAATCAGCAAAAGGGCCAATCAAAACAATCGGATTCAAATGGTGAAGCGCTTATTCGGCAAGCTATTATTGCCGATCAAAAGCAGGTCATTCTGGTCCGGAAGGAGGTTCACTTGCAGTCCATCATTGCAAATGAACAAAATGGTGAATCAGGTCAAGAAGGCTCATTTGATGGAAGTCCATTGTTGCAAATCAGCAAAAGGGCCAATCAAAACAATCGGATTCAAATGCGCTTATTCGGCAAGCCATTATTGCCGATCAACAAGCAGGTCATTCTGGTCCGGAAGGAGGTTCATTTGACTTGCAGTCCATCATTGCAAATGAACAAAATGGTGAATCAGGTCAAGAAGGCTCATTTGACTGGAAGTCCATTGTTGCAAATCAGCAAAAGGGCCAATCAAAACAATCGGATTCAAATGGTGAAGCGCTTATTTGGATCAACAAGCAGGTCATTCCGGATTGACCGATCAACAAAATGCAGGTCATTCTGGTCCGGAAAAACATCGGAGGTTATTCGGCAAGCTATTATGACTTCAACAAGCAGGTCATTCAAGGAGGTTCATTGACTTGCAAATTGCAAATGAACAAAATGGTGAATCAGGTCAAGAAGGCTCATTTGACTGGAAGTCCATTGTTGCAAATCAGCAAAAGGGCCAATCAAAACAATCGGATCAAAATGGTGGAAGCGCTTATTTGGCAAGCCATTATTGCCGATCAACAAGCAGGTCATTTGAGACTGGTCAAGGAGGTTCATTTGACTTGCAGTCCATCATTGCAAATCAACAAAATGGCCAATCGGGTCAAGGAGGATCATTTGACTGGCAGTCTAGCATTGCAAATCAGCAAGATAGCCAATCAGGCCAATCAGCATCAAATAGTGGGGCGTTTGACTGGCAATCCATTATTATCAATCAACAAGCAGATCAATCTAAGTTAGAAGAAGGGATATTTGATTAGCAATCCTTCGTTGTTAAACACTTCTACTATTTTTCTTTAATTGTTTTTATATGTAGCTTTAAACATTTTTCGGTATACTATTTACTGTTAACATTTTATGATGTTCAAAATTAATAGGCTGAGATCAGAGAATTAGTTTGGATTCGTTAGTTAGTTCAGATTAGTTATAACTAAGTCTAAAATAAATTATAAATTGTGCAAATATGTATAAAAATGAAATTTTATGTTTTGAATTAATAAAACATCATTAAAAAAATAGAATTAGGTTTTTAATTTTTCATTAATTAATACCTTTAAATGTGAGATGGAGCAGTCATCCATAATCATGAAGTTATTTTAAGTTTAAAACTTGTAAGATATTAATTGATTAACCAAGGGTAATAAAGTGAAAAGTTACCCTTATTTATCAATACGAAGAAGCGGAATATATTTATCAACTGAATGAAATGTGAGTACAAGAATGTAAATAAATAAGTGTAGACGCCTTCCAAAGAACGTCTAAAACAATTTTGTACATCTGCCAATTTGTAGCAATTTAGTAAAGAACTGAGAGTTATTTTATAAGATTCTCCATATCGCAGTTGTAAAGTATATCATAAACTTTGTTATATTTGTCAGATAAATAATGAATTAAGTGTAATAACATGTAGGCTGAAAAGTTTTTGGTATGACACATAGATGTCGCTCTTTTCAAAAAATCCATATGATTTTTAGGAAGTATCAACCTTTAAACAATGCCTGTCAAAATTTCTTGACATTTCGACGATTAGTTTACAAGTTACAATGATTTTAGTGACACTACTTTGATATTTTCAAAACAATTGAAAAAATCGAATTTCGTCTGTTGATTAAACACTGTTTTTTGATGGGAAAAAATACCGTTCGAACAAAGCAATGGCTTGATAAGTGTTACGTGGACTCTGCCCCTGGAAAATTACTCATCATTTAGTGGTACGCTGAATTTAAACGCGGTCGTGCAGACACAAATGATGCTGAACGCTCTGGGCTCTCAAATGAGGTGGTTACACTGGAAAACATCAAAAGTGAAATTGCATGAGACAGCTGACACCCTAAAGATATCAAAAGATCGTATTGGTTATATTTTAAATGAATATTTGGGCATGGAAAGGCTCTGGTCGAAATGGGTACCGCGTTTGCTCACAGTGGACCAAAAACAACAACGTGTTGATGATTTTGAGCGCTGTTTGGACCTATTTAAGCGCAATAAAAAGAATTTTTTCATGCGATATGTGACAATGGATGAAACATGGATCCATCACTATACACCGGTATCAAATCGGCAGTTACCTGAGTGGACAGCAGCCGGTGAAAGCCGCCCGAAGTGACCAAAGACTGGAAAGGTTTTGGCCTCTGTATTTTGGGATGCGAGTGGAATAATTTTCATCGACTATGCTGAGAAGGGAAAAATCATTAATAGCGAATATTATATAAAGTTATTGGTGCGTTTGAAGGCAGAAATCGCAAAGAAACGGCCAGAAATGAACAAGAAAAAAGTACTCTTTCATCAAGGCAATGGCACCGCGTCACAAGTCAATGGTTACGATGGCAAAATTGTATGAATTGAAGTTCGAATTGCTTCCTCATCTACCGTATTCTCCAGATTTTGCTTCCAGCGACTATTATCTATTTGTAGACCTCAAAAATGTGCTCACGGAAAAGAGATTTGGCTCCATTGAAGAAGTTATCGCTGAAACTGAGATCTATTTTGAAGGCAAAGACAAATTCTTCTACAAGAAAGGTGTGGAAATGTTAGAAAAGCGTTGAACTGATTGTATCGCTCTTGAAGGAAACTATATTGATGAATAAAGTCGAGTTTTGCAAAAAAAAAAATGTGTTTTAAGTAGCTAGAGCAAAAACTTTTCAGCCTACGTGTTTTAATACTTGGCAGTATTGAATGGTTTTGCTTGTTTTTGGCCTGTTTTTCCTATATTTCTTATAACTTTACTAGAAAAACAACTACGTTGTAAACAGTACAAATTTGTCGCATTACATTTTTGGTTCATTGTTCAGTCAGTTTCATTTTGAATGAGGTTCAAAAATGAAAGGGAGTTTATTAATAACACAGCCCCACAAAAAAAAAGTGGGGTATACTTTTGATGCGATATATCAGATTCGTAGTATTTTTGCCCGCTGATCACGAATCTGACGTCAGAATATCGCCATCACATTTCAATTTTTTTCTAACCTCAAAAAATAGGTAAAAATTAGTAAAAATTAAGAAAAATATACTCCTAAAAAATTGATTCAAGCTTTTTCATGAATCCAAAGATGTATTAATATGTATTCGGACACGCTAAGCTAATATTCATCGGTTGGATTGAGCCATACAGTTCTGTTTTCTTTCTAACCTCAATAAATCAGACAGATATAGTGCTTCTCGAATGCAAAAACGAATTCAAATTAAAATTCAACCGATCCTTACCAAATTTGGTACACGGGGATTTTTTGGGTCGCTGATCACGAATCTGAGGTTGGATTTGCAAAATTTAAGATGGTAGATGTTTTCGCGCCATTTTGAACGCCGAGAAAATTCATCGGTCGATTTTTATTCTTCTACCTGCATCCAGGGCACCTCCACGTGGTGATGGTGGGCAACGGTGTTACTCCACTAGCCGGCAGAGTCCCTGGATAATGGCTTAGATGCCATCATGACAGGTAGAAGAAAGAGAATTACGATGGAAGGACTCGGAAACCCAGTATCGGCGGTTGGTGAGGGTGGGAAAGCGGGCCCGCAGCCGTCGTCATCCGTAGCTCTTCATGTGTGGGTGACTTGGCTCATGTAGAGTATAATGCTACAAGAACACGGTCTCACGGTACAAGGACTTTTCATAAGTGCGATAAAAACAGTGATTCATTTTGTTATATTTGCTGTCAACACGTATTGAGTAAAATGGGGTCACCGATAACGGATAAGATTAAAACCTTATATAAGAATTGTTTTAACATTGAAATACAGCACCAGGATACAGATTGGGTTCCCCACATCATTTGCAGTTCTTGCAAAATAATGTTGTACATCAATAAGAAGGCGATTAAATATTCCAGACCAGCAATATGGAATAGACCATACAGTGAAAATGATTGCTACTTTTGTATGAATGTTGTATCTAGGCATAACCGAAAAAATAAAAGCACTATTACTTATAACGATGTTTCGACAGTAACAAGACCAACTAAACTAATTCCGCCTCCTGAACCACTTGATGCTGATGTTATGGAAACAAATGATTTCACCTTATCAGTTCATGCCGAAAACATTGAGACTGTCGAAAAAGATTCAAACACTGTTACTAATGAATGTTCTAGTGACAACCTATCATATACTAGTGACACAGATAAAGAATTTCTACCATACAACCGTAAACCAGAACCAATACTCGTATCACAGTCAGAACTTAGTGATCTAGTCAGAGATTTAGGCTTATCCAAAGATGGTTCAGAGCATCTTGCTTCCTTTTTAAAGAAAAGACATTTACTTAAGCCAGAAGCTACGATTTCTTATTATAGAAACAGAGATGAAGAATTTCGAAAATATTTCACAATGGACGAGAATTGTCACTTTCATATTGTACCGATGTAAAAGGTCTAATGGATGAATTTCAAAATAACTCATACGATCCTGAAGAATGGAGACTGTTCATTGATTCTTCTAAACGGAGCATTAAGGCAGTTTTGCTGCATAATACCAACGTTTACGCTCCCATTCCGATTGCTCATTCCACAGTTATGGAAGAGCAATATGAAAAAATGAAGCAGCTTTTGATAAAAATAAAATATGCTGATCATAACTGGAAAATTTGTGGAGATCTGAACATTGTAACAATATTGCTTGGCCAACAGTCAGGGTTTACACTTTATCCCTGTTATAAATGTCTGTGGAATAGCAGAGACAGGGAACGTCATTATAAGAAAAAAATTTGACCAACAAGAGAATCGTTCACTCCTGGTGAAAATAATGTATTGTTTCCACCATTGGTAGATCCAGGAAAAGTTCTTATTCCCCCGCTTCACATTAAGCTTGGACTTATGAAGCAATTCACGAGAGCATTAGATACAAACGGCCCATGTTTCAAATATTTGCATAAAAAATTTCCGAAATTTTCTGAAGCTAAAATTAAGGCAGGCGTCTTTGAGGGGCCACAAATAAGAAAATTGTTTCAAGATTCATTATTTGTTACTAAAATGAATAAAGTTGAAAAAACTGCTTGGCTTAGTTTTAAAGAAGTCGCAACAAACTTTTTGGGAAATAATAAAAGTCCTAAGTACAAAGAAATAGTCGAGAAAATGGTAAAAAATTTTCAAACATTAGGTTGCTTAATGAATCTAAAATTACATTTCCTGGACTCCCACATCGATGATTTCCCAGATAATCTTGGTGACTACAGTGAGGAGCAAGGGGAACGTTTTCACCAAGATCTGAAAATCATAGAAAATAGGTATCAAGGACGATGGGATGACCATATGCTAGCGGACTATTGCTGGTCGCTAAAAAGAGAAACAAGTCCTCAAAAGCGTTTGGGCAGAAAGCCTTTGAATAGGTCATTCGCGGAAAAAAGAACAAGATACAGCCAAAAAAAAGGAAAGTTAGGCGCGGGTTTAACCTTCGCAATTCTAGGGCTTAAGGGTCTACTATTTGAGAGTATATGGTTTAAAAGTCCTGGTTTTGAGTTTATTGGGTCTCATAGAGCACTATAATCTGTCTGATTTATTGAGGTTAGAAAGAAAACAGAACTGTATGGCTTAATCCAACCGATGAATATTAGCTTAGCGTGTCCGAATACATATTAATACATCTTTGGATTCATGAAAAAGCTTGAATCAATTTTTTAGGAGTATATTTTTCTTAATTTTTACTAATTTTTACCTATTTTTTGAGGTTAGAAAAAAATTGAGATGTGATGGCGATATTCTGACGTCAGATTCGTGATCAGCGGGCAAAAATACTACGGATCTGATATATCGCATCAAAAGTATACCCCACTTTTTTTTTGTGGGGCTGTGTAATATAGCTAGTATGAATAGTTATGACGAGACATTAGTAAACGAATTATTAAATAAAAATACATTCAGGTTAAATATTTATAATTGTACTTTTTTTTTTACACGTGAGTAAAATAAATCGAAATATGTTTTAACCTAAAATACAGTAGAGGAAGATATTTAGTAAGGTCTAAAGCATCTCTGACAACCTAAAAAGTACATAGGATAAAATTTATCAACGGGAAAAAAATGGAATATATGAGATAAGTTGTAATAATTGTAGCAAGAAGGATTTATGCAAACAAGAAGGTCAATTCAAACAAGGCTTGAAGAACATTTAGCTCATTTGAGGTATGGTATATCCGAAGATCAAGCATTGTCGAACATGCCTTTGAACATAATCATACAGTAACATTAGATAATTCAAGGTTAATTCAAAAAGTATCTGATAGGAAGTTATTAGGCACATACAAAAATATGTACTCACCTACCTGCCTGCCTTCTTGCCCGCTTACTTACCTATCTATCCACCTACCTGCCTACCTATTTACCCACCTAAATACAACTACCCATTCACCTATTTACCTCCCCACCTACCAACCTAGCCACCTACCTACCCACCTGCCATCTACCTACCTACCTATCCACCTACCCACCCTTCTACCTACTTAATCACCCTCCCACTTACTCGCCTATAAACTTGTTGGGCAAACAAGAAGGTCGATTCAAACAAGGTTCAAAGAACATTTAGCTCCTTTAAGGTACGGTATATCAGAAAGTTAAGTATTGTCGCACAAGCCTTTGAACATAATCACACAGTAACAGTAGATAATTCAAGGTTACTTCAAAATGTATCTGATAAGAAGTTATTAGACACCCGACCAATAGGTAGTCCGACTGATCGACCGACCGACCGGCTGAGCGATCGACCGGCTGAGCGACCAACCGACCCACCGATCGACCGACCTGCCCACCAATCGACAGACCTGCCCACTGACCTATCCACCCACCCTCCTACCTAATTACTCACCTCCCTCCCTACCTACCTACCTCCCTCCCTCCCTACCTACCTCCTTACCTACCTACCTACTTATCTTCCTACCTACCTACCTACTCGCCTATCTATCTACCGACCTACTTACATACGTAGTTATTTATTTACTGGCTTACTCAGTTACTTACTTAATCTAAATTTTTTGATATTTACGAAAAGATACGAAAATAAAAGGATAAAATATGCTAAAAATATTTGCTCTAACAACACTTTTACTTTTTCAAGTATAAATCTTTTTTAGTGTCAGGCTATAAACAAACAGTACTACAGTGTGTAGTTACAAAGACAATGTTGAGTTTACGAGACAGAATATCATGAAATTTTGATCTTAAAAAAAACTCTATACTAACGAATGGTACATTCTAAACCTACGTTTTTCGGGATCTGCCCTTAATTAAATATCTTAATTGATCAATTTATCATTTTTGGTAATACTTTTATGATTGACCATAGAGTATTAGAAAGAAATGTTTAACTTATGAACCCAGCATATCACTTGCGAATACGCTCTATACTTCCGTTCCTCTACATACTATTTTTGTTAAAACTGAAAATATTGAAAAACTCAAATACCTTTCAGATTCATCGAAACAATTTACAAATATTTTTAAATGTAGAGGGAAGCTTAAAAAGTGTAACAAACTTTTTTTTTATGGGTCTAGCACACGTGCTACAGGGAAGTCCCTAAAGCGCACCAGGAGCGGCATGAGTGCGGAAAAAGCGAGTCACGTTGTTCATGAATCGCTGTAAATTGTACTCGGTGGGAAACACAGCCATGGGCAAATTATTCCAAAGGGATGATGTTCTCCATATAAAAGATTGCTGCGGAGTAACAAGCTGAACCTATTTCTAACATGCACCGCTCTGGGGGGAATTAAGCGGGCTACATCCTTAGAACACTTTCCATGAAAATACTTGTAGAACAGACTCAAGTCGCCAACCGTTCTTCGATGTTCCAGAGAATCAAGGTCGCCGGTCAGTTCCAGGTCTCCAATCAGACGAACAGCTCTTTCCTGAACAGAATCCAACAAATGCAGTGTGTGTTTAGGAGCGGAGCCCCAAACATGGGAGCAGTCTGCTATAATTGGTCGAATTTGAGTTTTGTAAAGAATTAACATTTGTTGTGGAATATAAAGCTTTCTGGTTCGCAATAATATTCCGAACGTTTGAGAAGCTCTCCTTGCTATGCCTGCAACATGTTCATGCCAGGACATATTTACTCCCAAATTACCGCCCAACAAATTGAGTGACGATGCTAGAGGAATGGAGTGCCCCGACATAACTACGTCGGGTTCAGCAATGTTAACTTTTTTAAAAAAAAAACTGCCGCCTGGGTTTTTGTAGCGTTAAATTCCACTTGATTACTGTCATCCCAAGATAGAATTTCTTCTAGGTCTTTGTTAAGTTGAACGACCTCCTGCTGTGAAAGAAGAGATAGGCGTAGTGTCATCTGCAAAGCTGTAGACTGGATTCCCGGTCTTCTCCAGCAGATCGTTAATGTTAATAGAAAGATAGGAGACAGTATGGAGCCTTGGGGCACACCGGCGTTGATAATGAAGGTGTTAGAAAGAAATCCGTCGACCGCCACTCGTAAAGAACGCTTTCTGAGGAATCTCCAAAGTGTTCACTTTCATTGTTCCAAACATGTGTTACATAAGTTAGAGGATCTTCTGTTTATCTTTGCTTATGAAAGCAATATTCATGCTCGCTCTCTGAGGAAACATGAGAGCCACAAACAGAACTTTTCCGACATACCATAAGAGCGTAGCTTACCCAATAGTCCATCGTGCCAAACACGGTCGAATGCCTTAGATATGTCAAGAGCAACCCCTCGAGATTCTCCAAAGTCCTCAATTGCGTTGTTCCAAACATGTGTTACATAAGTTAGAAGATCTCCTGTTGATCTATGTTTACGAAAGCCATACTGGTGATCGCTAATAATGTTGAATCCTTTAAGATATTTAGAAGATGCTGACGTTTTCCATGACTTTCGATATTATTGAAAGCAGTGCGACTGGTCGGTAGTTATTTGGCAAGGTATTCTTGCCGTTTTTAGGTATCGGCTGAACTGTGGCACATTTCCAGCAGGAAGGAAATATTCCCTTTCTATAGGATAGGTTAAAAAGTTACTCCTAAATCGGGACTAGAAGTCATACCCAGGATAAAGATAGTTGACTGTGTTGGTGGATGAACTGACCTTGATTTCACAGAGCGCGAGTATATGAGGTTTATTTGATTGCCGGTGTTGGTGCACTGAATTTATATTTGAGTTTAAACCTCGTATGTTGCAAAAATCTGAACGGGGGCTATTTTACCTCCGGAATTTTTTGTATCCAGGTGCCTTATCATGCTATTTGGTCTCATAGTAGTTAATGTGGAATTTTCTTGTTCTGTCACATGTTTATGTTTGTTTTCCTCGGCTTTGATCCATAGGGTGTTATTATTGTGTAGTTTGGGTTCTGACCAGATACTTTGAGTTCTTGTTTGTTTGGTGGTTCAGTCACTGATGTCTGTTTGTTGTACATAGTTTTTCGGTAGAACTGTTTTTCGCTTCTTCGGAAGAGATTGTTGGTGTCTTTCCTCTCGTTCGTTTCTTTGTATCTACGGAGTCTTGCGGCATATACGGATAGTTTTTGTTTCAAAGTATCAAGGATTTCTGGCAGTGTTCTGTTGGGAGACTTGGATTTGATCTTGTTTACACTCTGTGTGACACCTTTGGACGCGTTCCCGTTCATAAACTGGGTAAGGTATCCTAGATCTCTTCTGATGTTGTTGATTTTGTTTTCTATTCTTATTTGCCATTTGAATCCTGGTTTTGTGCTGTTGGGGTTTCTTTGTCGTTGCGGGAATTTTTATTTAATTATTTTGTCGGTTGCGCTTGGGATTGACGGTGGTGGGTCCAGGCGGCGAGTGATTCTCTTCTCAGTGATTTCTTTGTCAGGTCTGGTGATTTTATTATAAACGCATGGTGGGTTCGTTAATTCCTGTGGTGCAACTCATGCGTTGCTTTGATTTTCCCGCCTTGGTGGGTGGGTTTTGGTCGAGCTGCCATTTCCCGCGACGTCCTCGACCGTTATGTCACTCGCCCGATGCTTCTTTTATTGGTCTACTGTTGTTTGGGATGTTTTTAGTGTTTTGTGGTTTCAGAAGCTCAAAATGTCCTGACATTGGGTTGTTTTTTAGTAGAAGGTAAATAGTTTCGGTGTGTTTTCCTGTGCTTATTATTATTGGTCTGTCCCTAAAAGTTATTTTTGTATCTCTTGTTCTTCGTTGTTTTGAGAAGCTGAAAGTTGCTATTTTGGGTTTCCGAGAGGGCAAGAATCTCTAGGCTCGTTCCATAGATGTCATTTTTCCTCATATAGTTATAGTGGTTATTGAAGTCTTTCGTATCGTCGTCTTCAATTAATGAAAATGCGTGAAGTTCCGACCAGTTTTGTTGTATATATCTTAGAGTAACCTCTCGGAGTCTTTCATGATGGTTTTGGTGGCCATATAAGTGTAAGCTAATTGCATGGAAAAGGCAATTTCTATCACCTACAATGTAAGATCTGGTAAAACTATCGGGAGTAGTTTCGGCTGAGGCGGTTGTTTGAATCGTCTGTGGTTGTTGTTGTTGCGGTGGTACTGTAGCTGTTTGTACGACAGGGGCCCGCCTTCTCAACACCCTGCCATTATCACTATCACAATTATTATTATTCGACATAGTGTTCCCACGAGTATCCTAGGAAAGAAGGGTCCACTGCGGCAGAGTCTGGATGCCACAGCAAGGCTACTTACTCTCGGAGGGCGCCCAGTATCCGGGGGAACCGTTCGCGACTTATAAACGCTGAGCCATCCATCTTCTCGGCACGGTAAACACCTTAAGATTGCGTTTTTGTTACACATAATCTGGACAACACAAGACAGCCCAAACATGTATGTGCTGCAGCTGAAGCATCTAAGTGGTACAACTTTGAGGAAAATAATTTCCATTATTCAAACTTAATTTGTCATTTTTCTTACCTCTTACTAAATCAGAAGCCAAACATTTTAAATCTAATTTAAACTAATACATTTAAATACAACATAAAGTGATTCGAAAATTGATTTTTTGGTTCCCATTGAATTCTGTTTATAAACCTAGCCTGTTCAAGAATCAAAATGCTACTTCCAAAACCAAATACAGTGTCACCTCGATAATCCGGATCTCCATTAAACCGGATTTTTTAATAATCCGGATAAACTTTCTACTGCATTGTGTACTTTATAATCCGGATTTGATAGTACTTGGTAATCCGGACCTGCGTTTTTTAGACATATACTTAATTTAAACTACATGGGAAAACTGAAATCGTTAGTGAGGGGATTCCCCTAACTTCCAGTCTAATACATCTGGGATTCACACAAACTGTAGATGCCTTTGATTTGCCTACAACACATTGCGTATCGCGTCTAAAGGTTGAGGACTTTGTAGTTGTTTGTTTATTGTCACAAGTACAACATACCTACGTTCTATTTTACTTTATGTGGTTCATATAAGTATGTAAACGTTTTTTTTACGTATATGTACCTACATATTAAAATGCCTTCTAAAAGAAAACATATTACACTAACAATAAAACAAAAGTCCGATGTATTAGAAAGACTAGTTCTTGTTGTTCAGCAAGTAGCGAAATAAAACGGAGCAAGGATAAATACAAAAGTATGAGTAAGATTGGAACGGAGGCATCATAATAAACAATATGTATAATGAATAACAAGAAACCGAGTAAGTAAAAGTATGAGTAACATTCGAAGGATGGCATAATAAGGTTCTACAAAACAATATGTGTAAGAACATGAAACGGAGCAAATACAAATACAAAAATATGAGTAACATCTGTAGGGTGACAATTAGCTAAACAGTCGGTGAAAGTTCAATCAAAATGTACGATTAACATTAAGATTCAACCAAGTTATATAACAACATCAAAAGTCTAAGTACCAAACCCAGCGTGATATAGAGTTTTAAAAGGATAAAGTCGGAAGAAAAAACATGGAAAAGATCAATGGATGGACAAAAAAGAAGAAATAAACAAAAGAGTAATGTATTAAGATCTCTTGGCAAATGAATACGGAGTAGGAACATCCACAATTTCGGATATAAAAAAGAAGCAAGGGAAAATCAAAAGGTATGTATATACGATTTATTTTAAAGATAATTTTGGACACTCACTACGGATGTGTAACTTCTTTTAGATTTATTTCCAAATGTGATTCCGGTCCTGGCGTCAGAAAAACTTACGAAAAGCCGAATATCCAGAAATGGAAACTCGTTTGTACACATGGTTTTGTACGCAACGATCAAGGCACGTCCCAATTTCCTACGAAATTTTATCAGACAAAGCAAAACAGTTTTACACTGAAACCTACGGGAATGATAATTTTAGAGCTAGCAGAGGCTGGATTTCTAACTTCAGAAAACGACATGGACTGCGTGCTTAAAAGTTTATGGCGAACAATGATGAAAGTGCCGTCGATCCTTTCCTAACTTTATTCGCAGATAACATAAAAGAATTAAACCTTGGACCTACTCAAATATACAATGCAGATGAATCAGCTCTGTATTGGAAAATGTTGCTTGAAAAAACGCTGGTTCGTTCTCAGGAAAAGACCGCACCAGGTCGAAAAATAAACAAAGAACGCATTACCTTCCTAGCATGTTGCAATGCTGATGGATCACAAAAATTAAAATTGTTAGTTATAGGAAAGGCAAAAAATCCGAGGGCTTTTAAAAATGTGAACATACCTGTTGAGTACAAATCATCTGCCAATGCATGGATGACTACAGCAATTTTCTTAGCATCATTCTATTATTCGTAAAGTCAAAAGTCATTTAAGAAGTCTCAACTTGCCTGAAAGAGCCCTGCTAATCGTTGATAACGCTTTGAGCCATGGAACTATAGAAGAGCTGACTAGTGAGGATGGACAGTTTACAACATTATTTCTTCCACCAAATTGTACTGCACTTTTGGAGCCTATGGACCAGAATGCAATCAGACTGACACAATTATTTTATCGGAAAAGTCTTTTAGCCCATATTTTATCAAATAATGAAGAGGACCTTGTTAGGTTATTAAAAAGCATTAACCTAAAAGATGGTGTATGTCTACCATGCAATTCATGGGAAAAAGTCTCCCCTGAAGTCTTGAAAAAGTGCTGGCACAAAATTATGGCTTATGTGGCAGATACCAACCCAGACTCTGAATATGATGCTGAAGATCTGATTCCTCTGAGTGAATTGCGGCACAATTTGCTTTCCACGAATGAAGAAATGAAAGGTAAAGCCTGACATTTTTCTTTTAGTCTTTTTTTGGTTAATTCGTAAATATTTAACAGATGTTTCAGATATGCTGAAAATTTTAACTGAGCAAAATCTCACGAACGTGAAAATATGTAATTGGCTTGAAAATGACGAAGATTTGTTACCACTGGAAGACATAGATGATACAGATGAACAACACGAGGATGATAATGAAGGTTCAGAGTTAAATACTAATACAAACCAGACTGTTAAGAACACTGTGAAAAATGATGAGGCAGTTAAAAGTTTCAATGTGTGCATAAGATGGGCAGAAGAAAACGATATCCCTCTAAGTGATGTTCTTGTACTTCAAAGATTAAAAGAAATTGCTTTTATAATGAATCAGGGAAGGGTCAAGCAAACAAAAATTACAAATTTTTTTACAAAATAAGATAAAACTTGATAAGATATCCTTCTATTTTAAATATTATTCTATGTATGTACTATTTTTTAGTTGTTTCGCATTAAATGATTCGTTTTTTAATATAAATAATGTCCTGCTTCAGTAATTCGAATTATTTACTAATTCGGATCACCGCGGTTTTAATTAGTCCGGATTATCGAGGTCGCATTGTACCTCTGTTAATGTCAAACTTTGATGTAGTGTTTTGTATGAAAATGTCAAGAATTGTGAATCCAAAAATTTCTAATATGCAGGGTCTACCAGTAAAATAAAAGTTACACCCAGGTCTACGGCTATATAGGAAAATATTGGAAATTTTTAGGTATTTTCAAATAATTATTATTAAAAATTTGTTTATCTTTTATTGGTAATGGTTATTTTCTTTTATTGTTCATGATTCTAGCACACGTGTGGTAAGGAAATCTCTAAAGCGCTACAGGAGCAACACGTGTGCGGAAAAAGCGATTCGCACAGTCCCGGGCAAATTATTCCTAAGGGATGAGGTTTTCCATATACAAGACTATTCAAAAAGGATTCTACGAAGAGTAACAAGCTGAATCTACAGTGATGTGAAGAAATGCAAAAATCTCAGAATAAGAAGACACTCTAACTTACCTAGAGGTTTGCCCCTATTCATATTATTAAAAGAAAAGCATTCTTCACTTTAACCACTGAAATTGAGGAGTGAGTATAAACAAAGTTGTGTTTATTAATAAAATTCAATATGTATAAATATAGTAAGTTTTATTTGAAAATTAAAACTGATCAGGTTGGATTTTACTGTAAAGTCAGTTGTAGTAAATACATAGTATTTGCTTTTAACAGTATCATTAATACTTGTCTAAAAAACGTCTAATACAAAAGTTATAAAGTATAAATTTGATATTGATGTATGGAAAAGGGTATTTCTTACACTTTAAGAGTTGTGAAATTTAAAGCGCGTTCTCCTATCTTAGTTTATCACTTTCGTTTCATTAATGCCCACTTAAGGTTTCATTGGAAGTAGAACTTTTTACTCTGTAGTGGAGACAAATACTCGTGCAATAGTATCTGACCGGAAGTCAATAAGTTGACATTTTTGGATTGAAACTAGGAAACTAAGATAGAACATGGACATCATTTTGCCCCAAAATGCATCGTTTGGATGCTATAACTTGTTAAAGTATGATAATTGCTATTTTTCAGATGTCAATACCTCAGAAACTATTTGGTTTAGGTATAGGGTATGCTCTACTTTTTAATACAGTCATCTACAATTTCATCACTGAGATTTCAATTGTTTCAATTTTAGCTTTGTCGTAAATAAGTCGGGACACGAACTGTCAGACTATAAAAAATCCTACGTCAGCCGTCTTGGTTATCATAAACGTAAATATTACAAACAGATATTTTTTTTCATTTTCTTTATTGATTTTTAAGTAAGGCATGGCCCCTTACTTCTATTAATGAATGATGTTAATGCATGTTATGAATGATTGCTTATTCTATCTTAACCCAAGCATTTACACTAATGATCCTATACTAACTTAACCTAGGAAATGGGTTTGTTTACATGATGATAGGACTTATGCTAAGTTAACCTAGGACTTATGTTAACTTAACCTAGTTTTACAGTCTTCTGCCATGGTGGGTGGGGAGGGCCATCGTTTTCATCCGAGAGAGAGTCTGAGGGTATGGGGAATTGGCGGCGGGCATGTGGGGGGATTCAGAAGGTGTCCCTGATGGTTAGGTTGGGGGGCTGGGACCCCTTGTCCATGTCAATTGGGCCTTCCTCATGTGTGCCTTTACGGTTGACACACCGAGGTCTCTGTGGATTTGATTGTTTCCCATGAACCATGGAGCTCCCGTGATCATCCTCATGGCCTTGTTCTGCACTGCCTGAAGTTGGGCTCTCCTTCTCTTGGAAAGTTGGTACCATGTAGGGCAGGTATACGTAAGACTTCTTTTACGTTGGTATTGTAGATTAATGGTTTGGTTTTTGTTTACAACTTACCGGAGCGATTTATAATGGGATATATTTTGCCCATCATTTGCTTTGCTTTCTTGGTGGCAGTGCAGACCTGGTCCTTCCAGAAGAGCTGATTGTCGTACTGGATGCCCAAGTACTTGATGGTGTTTGCCCATTGGATGCGGGAGCCCTTTAGCTGGAGATTGCCTTGGGGGGTGCCCCCTACCCTTTGAGAAGACGAGTCTTGTCCAGGTGGCGTTGTAATTTGTTTGAGATGCTTCGGAATTGGGTAATTATGGCGGTGTCATCAGCATAAAGGAGGAAGTTGGTGTAATCCGATTTGGAATGTCGGCTGTGAAAATGTTAAAGAGATGGTGGAGATGACGGAGCCTTGGGGGACTTCAGCTTTGATGGCCTTGACGTCGGAGATGGCCGTGTCGACTCTGGCTTAAAAAGTTCTGTCAGAGACGAAGGACTGAATGAATTTGGTTATGAATAGGGGGTAGCCGTGTAGGATCAGTTTCAGAATGAGGCCTTGGTGTCAGACTCGGTCGAAGGCCTTGGCTACATCGAGAAACACAGCTCCAACTTTGTGATGTCTGTTGAAGCTATCGGAAATGGTTTGGGCGAGTTTGTGTGGTGTGTGGTGAGTGGTGTTATGAAGAGGTTGGAAGCCAAACTGTTCGTCAGGTATAACACCGTGGACTTTGCTTTGATAATTTGGAGGATGACTTTTTCAATTATCTTGCCCAGACCGGGAAGTAGGCTGATTGGGCAATAGTTGCATGTCTCGTGGGAGTATGCTGTTAATGATGTTGGTGGTTTCTGAGATCTGTTTTTAGGAAGTTTCTTAAGAGCCTTGATTGTGATTTTATCATGACTTGTACCAACAGACCTATTCTCTCTTGTGCTCTTAGCAGATCGACGTAAGTGGCCATTATGACGTAATTGTAGATCACTTTTCGAAAAAACATACACCAAACAATTCTAGATAGTACAAATATTCAAAATATACAGGGTGCTACATTTTAAGAAATACAAATTGTCTCCATAATTAATTTTCGGAACATCCTATACATAAAAAAATATTTTGAAAAATATTTACTTTATTACAATTCATACTCTTATATTATTCTTTTTTAAAATTAATAATACAAGAGGTGGTAGAGTAGGTGGTCCGTCTATAATCAAAAAGCCTTTATATATGATTTCAATAGCCTGTGTACAAATTTTGTGTAGTAGTGAATTAATTTTGGACAAAAATTTTAATTACCATAATCAGAATGTTCAAAAATATGGCATATTATCTAAAAAACATAAAATACCAATAGTTTCAATATTACAATTTTACGTTTAAAAAATATTACCGAGTGCATTTTGAAAAACAATCACATACATAATATAAATACTGAATTTAACTTTTTTACACTAAAGAATAACTTAATACAAGTACTATAACTTGACATTGTAAATGATGGACACTTTACAGTGAAATGAGAAGCAGTTCAAAGATTTTTTGGGGAGATTTACGAATGAAAACTGATATTTTCTTCTACAAACTGTTTCAGTTAAAATTGGAAATATTGGAAAAATAATATAATTTTTATTTATATTATATTCTGAGCCATCTCACCCTCTTCGATATCCCTTCGTTCCTAATATATTTGGCTAGAAATACCTATACTTCAAATCCGTTCAATATCATCACCAAAAACTATAAAATATCGATTATTATTGAAACTATACAAAACTTTATTGACTTTCATGTTGAAAGGATGGACGAAGAACGTATTCCCAAGCAAATTTTGAAGTGGACACCGGCAGAAAGAAGAAAAAGAGTTCCAAAATTAACGTGGATAGGAGGGATACAGAGAGCAATGTCTGAACACTAGGAAGGAAGGCGCTATTGAACCGATATTATATATATATATATATATATATATATATATATATATATATATATATATATATATATATATATATATATATACCGTAAAATAATTCGAGAGACGCTAGACTACGTTGTATTAGTATGGACAGTAGTTATGTAGAAACATATATTTTTGTTAAGCTCTGCGTATTTTCCACCATCCGGATAACTTACCCTTACCCCCTGTATAAAGAAAAAAATATATGAAAAAGATAAATTTTGGGATGTTACGTGTTTTTATATCAATAGCCTTATTGATATTTGATTTAAGTGGAAATAAGGGCACACTACACTACTTTAAAATTCTTCTTATACTTAATTTAAAGTCAATTTTCAACGAAAGATTTTTTATTTTATTTGTGCATACCGTTAGAGTCATAAGCATTTGTTAGCAATCGTCTATTGGTATTTTCTTCAATTATCATAAGATCGTAAATAAACTTTAAGGGGTTGTTGTCAATTCATCGTTTCTGAGCTTGTAAGAATTTGAGGTAAACTAAATCCCAAGATATAAAATTCTGCCTTTTTGCTTTTTCAATGGGTCAATAAACGACCCTATTATGGTTTTGTGCATAGTTGCCTGGTATTACGATAAATGTATTTTTATTTTACCTGCTTTGAATACCGCCCTCACTTGCACCTGCAATCATATTGGATCTATTTTTACCTATATATTGACTACCTGGCAACCCGGTTTGGAGTCCTTTAAGTATTTGATAATATAGCCTAATGACCACAGGTCCCCATTAAGATTCGAAACGCGTCCTGGGATGGTTCAGCAAATACGAAGAACACTTTGGTAACTTCTAAGAATACAATTTTTTCGTTTATTTTTAATTGTTATACCAATGCGCCATCTATGCCTTCGAGCAGTAAGCTTGAGAAAGGTGCGCTTCTGCAAATAAGTTGCCAGCCGTGCTGGCCGCTCTGCTTGAATGGACTTAGTAAGTCGCCGGTAAAGTGCAGTAAAAGCATCTATTTGTTATAGTTTTCGTAAGATTCGAAAGATATTTTTTATTATTTTTATTTTTAGTTTCACGTAACGGTTCTATTTTAATTATGTGGCGTCCATGGGAAAATTGCAATAGTGGCTATCGCAAGAGAAAACATTTATCACTTGACGCTAAACAAATAGTGAATAATGTTTAGGACAGTTTGGTAAAAATAAATTTGAATTAACAAAGTGCAAGCAAAGCAAGAAACCAGCGAACTAACAAAAACCCCAATTTCTACGACAGGAACAGGAAAGATTTTCAAATGCATCATGTAGACGATTGTGAAAAAGACGTCATCAGGAGAAAAATATATTTTATGTGTGAAGAGCAGTTGGTGCCGACACTAGACAAAATAAAATTAAGACTGGTGCAGGACGGGACCAATATACAATATGGCCAATCAACCCTTCACAGAATTGAGAGATTCACGTTCCGAAAAATCAACTGTGACATACTTATTTAAGAGAAATTAAAAAGTATCGATCAGAGAATCGCCCAATAATTTACCTTGACGAAACATGGTTCGATACCAATGACACTGTGCAAAAAGGGTGGGTTGACAGCAGTACAAAATGTCAGACTAACACACCTTCAAATAAAGGTAAACGAATAACCATTTTGAATGCTGGATCTGAAAAGGATGGGTGTCAAATTGTCTACTATTATCTGCAAAAAACATAAAAGATTCTAGTTTGGACTATCACGAAGACACGACCGCAGAACTTTTTGCAAATTGGTTTCAAAATTCGCTTTTGCCAAATGTGCCCGAACAGAGTGTTATAGTTATAGACAATGCAAGTTACCATAGTCGCCTACTAAATAAGGTTCCTAATGCAGCCAACGCTAAATCGGAAATACAGGAATATATGTTACAAAAAGACATTTATTTTGACTTTAGTTATAAAAAAAGTGATCTTTTGGAAGTTTTGAAAGACTATAAATTGAAAAAGAAATTGTTTGTGATCCAATGGAACATATTTTGGCATTCCTCCGTATTGTTGTTGTTTAAATCAAAAAACATATTTGGCACAAAAAAAAATGTTTTCTCCTACTTTAAGCGTGTCAGTGGTTGAATTAGTAAAAAAAGTTATAAATGATATACCTTGTGAAAGCTGGAAGAATTCCATTCAGCACGTTGTTAAAGTTGAAGATTAATATATTTATGTAAATAATATAAAACCACTGATAATTACATCAGCTGATGACAGTGATATTGAAATCGAATTAGGCTTAAGTTAAAATATATTTTTATTTATACAATATGTTCCCTCTTATAAACCCCATTCATTGAAACTGTATATTTGTACCTCTTATCCATTTGCTTTTACATGCATCTATAAATAAACATCTCCAAAAACACTTATAATTTTATTTATTTGCATTCATGAATAAAATTCTTAAGTCCATCTCTGCAACCTATCGTAAACGAAAGGTCAGAATTTTTATATTGTCCACTTAAAACAGCAAAAATTACGATCTTATATTTTGGGACAGGCTATACGAAAGGAATTTATGTTATTATCTTGGGTCAGCTGGATAGTTAAAAGGGTTATTGAATAGCTTAGGTTTTTACCGAGATAAACTCTAAACATACCTATATTATTTTAAATATAATAGTTAGAATGGTACTTGATAAACAACGACAGTTTATACCTAGCTATTGTTGTTAGGAAAAATTCGAAGAAAACAGAGTATGCAGTTAAGGCTCCTATTCCTTGATTTTAGGTGTTGCATAATTTATGCATTTTTTTTATTGGTATGGGTGTTTGTAATTAACAGAAAAACCATTTAGCAACACTGTAAGGAAAAAGAGTACCTGATTGTTTATAGCAACTAGAATTTCACGGGATTATTTGGCTGCTTTGATTGATATTGCTAATCTCGCCAAAATGTGGTCTTTATAAACATCTTCTCTACGGTCTTTTTTTTACAGTGTTGTAAAATGGTTTTTTTCGCAATTACACATTCACAAGTATTTCAGAAACGTATTTTTGCACGGTATTTTGTGGCGACTATTGACACCATTACTGAAGAAATCTGGAGTGGAGTTTCTTCAACAATATAATACATATTTCAAAGAAATATTTTAGGTTTATCTTTTGATATTTAAGAAATTTTTACCTCTCTTGTGAAGAGAAAGGAACCTATAGTTTTTAACGAAGACGAAAGGAATTTAGTTTGTTTAAAGTTTTATAAACATCAAGATTAAATGGGTAGAAACTTATTCACACATCACACAATAGTTAAATTAATGATTTTTATATGCAATAACTTCTAATAAATATAAAAAAACGGTCAAGTGCAAGTCGGACTTGCGCAGTTAGTGTTTCGTACTGTGATTCTATGAAATTCACACACTCATCTTCAATTTAAGAATTATCAAGAATATATAAATAATATATTAATTAATAAAATATCTTTGTAGTAAGACAAATATTTATTACCTAAATATTTGTTTAATTATAAACAAATAAAATAAAATTATTTTGTCTCGGTATATATTCGTTGGTTGCCAGTCATAATAGAAATTTTATCTGTGATTGGCCCAATGTTTAAAGCAGTAATGTACTGAAAATTATATGAGTGTATTGCCGATAGCGCCGAATTCTTATTGATATCTGGTTGTTCTTAGTCCCGGTTAAATTCACAAGTTTCCACGAAAAAAATCCCTACCATATTGTTATGTCAAATGGTTTTTTTTATATATATATATATTATATATATATATATATTATCAATAAATTATCATAATGCACTCGTAATAATTTTCGCTTAGCGAATATTACAAAATTTTTTCGAAATTTTTTGATCATTACTCTTAAAGATAGGATTGTAGGAACAGCGATTTTTAGCCATTTTTATATAAGAAGAAAAGTTTGCGCGAGTATTACATCGTATATATTTTTGAACTCGTGTTTTCACACGCTTTCATGTGATGACCTTGCAATTTGTTTTTCACTTTCGATTTCAGTCCCCAAAACTAATCCCTTAAGTTAAAATTTAACTTTCAAAACTATATGGCTTTGATTGGTCTATCAATTCCTATATTTGTGCTAGATTTCAACTTTCCATGTAAAATAGTTTCGGAGAGAATCGGGGTGACAGACAGACACCGAAGTGATCCCATAAGTGGTCCGTAAGGAATATGAAAAATATAACATTAAACAAGTTTTTTTCATTATAGTCCTCCTAAATTTGATATCTCAATGAACCGCTCAACAGTACATACTATAAAATGAAAATATTGTGTTCATTTTAAACGCTTATCTGTTGTAGAATTATCATGTATGTCGAGAAATAATACAGATTACTTGCTGTGTTTTTTAGTTGCATATAATATAAAAATTTTAAAAATATTTATAGCTATAGTAGGCGTTTCATAACAATGGAACAACATATTAAAAGCAATTGTCTGTTTTTATTTTTTACCCAAAAATGTAAACTTGCTTTACGTTTTGAAGAATTAAATTTTTGACTTCTGGTCAGTTTAAATAACACGTAGGCTGAAAAGTTGTTGGTCTAGCTACTTAAAACACTTTTTTTTTTGCAAAATTCGACTTTATTCATAAACATAGTGGCCTTCACGAGCGATACAATCAGTCCAACGCTTTTCTAACATTTCTGTACCTTTCTTCTAGAAGGATTTGTTTGTGCCTTCAAAATAGGTCTCAGTTTCGGCGATAACTTCTTCATTGGAGCCAAATCTCTTTCCTGCGAGCATTTTTTTGAGGTTTGCGAATAGATAATAGTCATTGGGGCCAAATCTGGAGAATACGGTGGATGAGGAAGCAATTCGAGCTTTAATTCATGCAATTTTGCCACCGTAACCACTGACTTGTGACACGGTGCATTGTCTTGATAAAAGAGCACTTTTTTCTTGTTCATTTGGGGCTATTTCTTTGCTATTTTTTGCTTCAAACGCCCCAATAATAATAATATATAATATTCGCTATTGATGGTTTTTCCCTTCTCAGTGTAGTCGATGAAAATTATTCCATGGGCATCCCAAAATACAGAGGCCAAAACCTTCCCAGCCGACTGTTGTGTCTTTGTTGTTTGTCCACTCAGCTGACTACCGACTTGATTCCGGTGTGTAGTGGTGAATCCATGTTTCATCCATTGTCATATATCGCATGACAAAATCCTTTTTATTGCGCTTAAACAGGTCCAAACAGCGCTCAGTATTATCAACACGTTGTTGTTGTTGGTCCAAACGCGGTATCCATTTTCGAACAGAGCTCTTTCATGCCCAAATGTTCATACAAAATATGACCAACACGTTCTTTTGATATCTTTATGGTGTCAGCTATCTTATGCAAAATGCACTTTATGGTCATCCAGTTCCCGTAACACTTATCAAGCCATTACTTTGCTTGAACGGTATTTTTTTCCATCAAAAAACAGTATTTAATTAACACATGAAATTCGATTTTTTTCATTGTATTGAAAACATCAAAAAATAGCGTCACTAAAACTACTGTCACTTGTAAACTAATCGTGGAAATGTCATGAAATTTTGACACGTATCGTTTGAAGGTTGGTACTTCCTAAAAATCATTGGATTTTTTGAAAAGGGTGACATCTATGTGCCCGACCAAAAACATTTCAGCCTACGTGTTAGAAAAACAACGTTTTTCGGTATTTTGTAAAAAAATTGACTACGATGTTCTACGATGCTGCAAAAATGTCAGTTTTGAGTCATTAGATACCTCTAGACCCTCCCTATTCCTTAACTTTTTTGAGATTAAATTGTCGTTTCAGTTTTTAAAATACAGTATAGTAAGGATCGACTTAAATTGTCTTTTAGTGTGAATAAGTCAAATTAGATATTTAGTTTAAAATTTTTATTTGCAAGGGAAGTACTGGGTATGGTACATTTATAGTTTTTTGTAGTATAGTATGCAGCTTTATATTTGTCATAAAGATCGTTGCAAAAATTGATTTCCGAAATATTTATATAAATAAAAAACATTAAAACACCTAAAATCACTGAGCAGGTCCCTTAAGGTGCTGCATTGAACATAAAGCAACAGGTTCTTTGTTGTGATCACGGGACCCACAGCATTCATCTACCTATTCCGCACTGTCACGGAAGATCGTACAATTAGCCACGTTGCCAAATACTCGTACAATATTTGAGACTAGCCATATATCTTGAAATCAATCACGGTTTATATTCCGACCAAAAGTCTGTTATTAGTACAATCGTTGTGGCTGCCCTGTCTCCATGGTATAGTTTCGCCTTACTCTGTTCAAGGTCCCGGGTTCATTCCTGGTAGCTGAGTATACGTATTTATTTATTTAAGTATATTTGGCCTGGCCACATTCATAGGTAGTCGTTGTCTAAAAATACATACTCGTATGTATACGAGATATAAAAAGGGTATAAAAGAGATTAAAAAAAAAATAACCGGTCAAGTGCAAGTTGAACTTGCGCAATTAGTGTTTCGTACGTTGATTGCTTTTAAAATAAAAAAAATTGTAACGGAAGTATAAAATGATCAGTGACTTCACAAAACATACCCCAAATGAGTTTTCAACAAAGTTTGTTTCCAATCTTTAATTGAAAATTGATGACCTTGAAATTTTTGTTTTTTTATATACCATTAAAACTATTAAAGGTAATACACTCGTGATAATTTTCGTTCAATCTACACCCCTTGGAGAATATCCCAGAATTGTTTCAAAATTTTTTTGATAAGTAGTTTTCGAGTTAAGGCAAGTGGACGCGATTTTTTAAAATAATACAAAGAAAAGTGCGCGCAAGTATTACATTTTATATACATTTTTTACTCGTGTTTTCACAGGCTTTCATTTGACACCACACTTGATTACCTAGTAAATTTTTTTTTTTCACCCCCAAAAACTAACCCCTTAAGTCAAAATTTAATTTTCAAAACTACATGGCTCTGATGAGGCCATCAATTCCTATATTATTACCAAATTTCAACTTTCTATGACAAATAGTTTCGGAGAAAATCGGGTGTGACAGACGGACAGACAGACACCGAAGTCATCTTATAAGTGTTCCGTACGGAATACTAAAAAACGTATGTTGGGTGACCCATTACCATGTTATTTGGAGAATAGTATCAGGTCTATAGAAAGTAAACAAAATTTTTAAATATTTTAGAATTTCAAAAAGGAGCAATTTGTAAAGTAGTTCTCAGGGGTTTAAATAAATCATTAGTGAATACAACGTCCTATATATTACATAATTTTTAGAATTTACTCACAATTCTAGTCTTAGTGATATAAAATAGCATACTTTTTGATTTATTAATATTTGAAAAGTAAGATTTTTCACACTGCACATCGGAATTGAAATCATGAATTCAAAATCAAATACGATATCAATGTGGGTGGATTACACCTCTCAAAATACTAGCATCAATCAATCAATAATAGTGAAGAAATTACAAAAATCGAGTATTTTCTGACTAGATACATATTTTTTAAGTATTTTAATTAATGGACTTGGGTAATTTAGTTTTATTCAAAAGAATTTTTATTTATTTTTTATACTTTAATTTTTTGCTCTTGATAATCACTTGAGATAAGATACCAAAGTATTAATTCTTCAGTTTCTTCCTCCAAAATAATTTGTGAAAAATAAAAAAATTACTTAAATTTTTACTTTTTTAGTGTTTCCTACGGAACGGATCACTTCGGTGTCTGTCTGTCTGGCTTTGTCTGTCCGTCTGTCTGTAACACTCGATTTTCTCCGAAACTATTTGAAATAAAAAGTTGAAATTTGGCACTAATATAGGAATTGATGGCCCCATCAGAGCCGAGTAGTTTTGAAAGTTAAATTTTGATTTAAAGAGTTAGTTTTGGGTGGTGAAATCGGAAATGAAAAAAAAAAAAACCAGGTCATTGAATGGGGGTCAAATAAAAGCTTGTGAAAAGACGAGTTCAAAAATATATATAATGTAATACTTGCGCATACTTTTCTTTGCATTATTTTAAAAAAAATCGCCAAAAATCGTTGCCCCCCCCTCCCTTATCTCGAAAAGTACTGATCAAAAAATGTGCATTACCTCTAATAATTCTGGTATATAAAAAAAAACAAAAATTTCAAGATCATCAGTTTTCAACAAAGATCGGAAACAAGTTTTGTCGAAAACTCATTTGGGGTGTATTTTGTAAAGTCATTTTATATCTCCGTCACAAAAATTTTTATTTTAAAAGTAATCAACGTACGGAACACTAATTGCGCAAGTCCGACCTGCAGTTGGCCAGTTATTTTTTAATACTTTAATGTTACTAAAAACCTTAGTAAGTTTTAGTAAAAAGTTTAAAGCCACGGCATACCGGCTATCACAGTTATAGTCTATTGCAACTTATGTTACGTATATGTTTGTAATTTCTTATTTATTCTTTCAAAATACATTTTTTCTGTAACTTTTATTTACTCTTATTAAATTACTCAAACTAAACTAAATTGTGGCACCTTCGTAATTAAAGAAGAGGACTGAATGATATGATATTTATGTAAGTACGAGTATACGCGGTTTTAGATGTTTATATTCGCAAAGAGTATCGACAAGTAGTCATACATACAAAAGTGCAAACCAAATAAGATACTGTTCAAACTGTTTTTTAAGTTCCGTCGGAACTTCGTAAACCGGATTATAAAATAAATAAAAATTACACCATCGGATACATCCGACACCACCGCAACCATTAAACCTTACGGCATAGCGCGCTTGTTTTTTTTTTTTAACTTTAGTCGAAAAATTACTCCGGTACTGGGTGCTGATGTAGTACTTTCGCTCTTATACGTATGTACGACTTTCGCGTTGTTATTGTATTTTTGATTTGTAATACATCTGTTGCCGAAAGTTTTTCGCATATTTTAACTATCAAAATAGGTGTAATCGGTGTAAAAGTTAATGTTTTTCGAAGATGAAAGGAAGATTTTGTTTATTTGTACTTTAAAGTAATGGTCATAATCAAAGTGGTACTTTATCCAAAAGATAATTAATGATGTAAGTCAAATGTTGTGGTGTGACTATGTGGCGTATAGTTGTTGTGATTGTTTTGTTTTTAATTGTTAATAAAATTAGTGGAGCTAATACTGGAGCCGTGGGGAATAACGAATTACACGAAGGTGAGTCAGAAAATGGAATATTTAAAACAAAGAAAGTTTAATAATAAAATGTTCCAAGTAAAAACAATAATTTAAAACTATCGTTACGTTATATATGGCTTTTATTATATTCAATTATTTTATTTTAGCATTTAGAGAAAAACTTTAAAAACTTAAGCTGTAGCGTATTAAATAGTTTTTTAGTGTTTCGTATGGAACGCTGATAAGATCACTTCGGTGTCTGTCCGTCCGTCTGTCACACCCGATTTTCTTTAAAACTATTTGACATAGAAAGTTCAAATTTGGCACAAACATAGGAATTGATGGTCCAATCAGAGCCATGTAGTTCTAAAAGTTAAAGTAAGGGATTAGTTTTGGGGGTGAAATCGGAAGTGAGAAAAAAATTACTATTCCACCGAGTGGGGTGTCAAATGAAAGCTTGTGAAAACGCTTTCCTTTGTTTTTTTTTAAAAAATAGCCAAAAATCGTTGTCCACCATCCTATCTCGAAAAGTACTGATGAAAAAATTTTGACAAACTTCTGGAATATTCTTTATAAAGGGTAGTTTGACCGAAAATTATCACGAGTGCATTATAGTTGATAATTTATCTATTATAAAAACAAAAAGCTATGAAAACTATGTTTCTTGACAAATGGTGGAGGTTTTGTTAATATACATTTCCGTACGCTCGCGTGTCACTCTTGTACTGAGACAAAAAAATTATTTTATTTGTTTATAATTAAACCAATATTTAGGTAGTAAATATTTGTTTTACACTTTTATTACTAGATTGATATATTAGCTATTAGGTAGTTAAGATGCAATAACTATTATATATTATTGACTAAGAAAAAAAGTGAAAATATTGGATCTTAAGAGTCAGACAGGGATCTAATTAACTTAACCTAAGTAAGGGTTTCAATTTATTTTAAAAGCAATCACCGTACAGAACACTAATTGCGCAACTCCGACTTGCACTTGGCCGATTTTTTTTTCTAATGAACTTTTGTATATCTATACAGAAAATCCGTTTGAGACTTCGCATGATTTCCCTGATACGCTTTTCAATACTAACTCAATGATATGAAGATGGATTGAAAAGTTCGCGGCCTAGTCAAGAAAACAAATTACAAAGTACAAAAATATTTTTATTTTTCGACGTAATCTCCTTCTATGCACTTTTTACACCTGCTTTCCAAAGCTTCCACACATGTTTGAAAAAAAAATTCCTCAAGGTCTTCAAAATACTAACTAGTTAACTGCAGCTTCGACTTCTTCATTTGATGAAAATTTCTGGCCATTGAGGTATTTTTTTAGGTTTGAAAACAGATTGAAAGTCCGAAGGTGCTAAATCAGGAGAATAAGCCGGGTGGGGCAGCAATTGGAAACCATAATTACGAATTTGAGCGATAGACTCAACAAACGTGTGAACGCGAGCGTTGTCCTGATGGAACAAAACTTTCTTTCTCAGTAATTCTGGGCGTTTATCTTTAATTTCTTGACGTAAACGACGCAAAAGGGTGCAATAGTAAGTCGAGTTTATTGTTTCGCCTTTCGGAAGGTAGTCCACCATAATAATTGCCTTCGCTTTCTTTGTAATAATAATATAATAATAATAATATATTCTTTATTTAGCTCTTTACTAGTTGATAACAAACAAACAATATATAAACTTATATACTAAGTGTTAAGTTCTTAAATATAAAAATAAAACCGGTCAAGTGCAAGTTGAACTTGCACAATCAGTGTTCCGTACGTTGATTGTTTTTGAAATAAAAAGTTTTGTTAGGGTGGTATAAAATTATCATGACTTCACAAAACACACCCCAAATGAGTTTTCAACAAAGTTTGTTTCCAATCTTTACTGAAAACTGGTGACCTTGAAATATTATTTTTTTTCTATACCAGATAAATTATTAAAGGTAATGATAATTTTCGTTCAATCTATACTCCGTGGAGAATATTCCAGGATTTTTTCAAAATTTTTTGATCATTACTTTCCGAGATAAGGCGGTGGACAGCGATTTTTCGCGATTTTTAAAAAATAATACAAAGAAAAGTGAGCGCAAGTATTACATTATATATATATTTTTTACTCGTGTTTTCACAAGCTTTCATTTGACACCACACTCGATTATAGAGTAAAATTTTTTTTTTTTTCACTTCCGATTTCACCCCTCAAAACGAATCCCTTAAGTCAAAATTTATGTTACGGTGATATAAAATGATCAGTGACTTCACAAAACACACCCCAAATAAGTTTTCAACAAAGTTTATTCCAATCTTTACTGAAAATTGATGACCTTGAAATTTCTGTTTTTTTTTATATAACAGATAAATTATTACAGGTAATGCACTCGTGATAATTTTCATTCAATCTACACTCCGTGGAGAATATTCCAGAATTTTTTCAAAATTTTTTGATAAGTACTTTCCGAGATAAGGCGGGTGGACAGCGATTTTTCGCGATTTTTTAAAAATAATACAAAGAAAAGTGAGCGCAAGTATTACATTATATATATATTTTTTACTCGTGTTTTCACAAGCTTTCATTTGACACCACACTCGATTACCTAGTAAAAATTTTTTTTTTTCATTTCCGATTTCACCCCCCAAAACTAACCCCTTAAGTCAAAATTTAATTTTCAAAACTACATGGCTCTGATGAGGCCATCAATTCCTATATTGCTACCAAATTTCAACTTTCTATAACAAATAGTTTCGGAGAAAATCGGGTGTGACAGACGGACAGACGGACAGGCGGACAGACGGACAGACGGACAGACAGACGGACAGACACCGAAGTGATCTTATAAGTGTTCCGTACGGAACACTAACAATCTTTTTTTGAAAATACATAAAGTAGGAGCATTTTTTACATTACTCGGCAAATCGTTATAATAACGCAAGCCGTCATAAAAAAGTATTTTTTGCAACTACGCTTTTCTCACTAATTCTATATTATAGTGATGACTATTTCTAATGTTTATGGTAGTTACATCTTTTATTTAAAAATGATTTAAGATAATCTCCCTGCAGATCATTCTCAATCTTATGTATTAAAATGTAATTAGCTCTCCTGATAAAATGACGAATGTCAAGCCAATTTAACGAATCTAACATATATTTAATGAATGTGTACCTATCACAGTTCAAGAGAATTCGCATTGTTTTATTTTGTAACAGTTGCAATCTTAGCACATCCTCCCCAGAACATGCAATCAACAATGAACAGGCATACGAGAAATGCGGCAATATAATAGTGTTACACACCAGCTGTTTGGCCCATGGAGATAGGCAACCCTGATACACGTCTAAAAAAACCTATTTTTTTCCCTAATTTTTTACACATATAATCTACATGATTACTAAAACATAACTGTTGATCTAAGACTACCCCTAAGTATTTAATTTTCATTAACAAACTGAACAATATCATCATTTATAACTAGAGCTAAATTTAAATCAAAATATCTCTGACAATTAATTCTAGAACCAATCACCATACACTTGGTTTTCGAACTATTTAGCTTTAATCTATTCTCACATAGCCACTCTGATAGAATTCTTAACTCACGGTTCATAATAGCTGTTACCTGTTCAAAATCTCTTCCAGCCACAGATATCAGTGTGTCATCTGCAAACAAACTGACAAAAGAGCCGGACAGTCTTACATACACGTCATTGACATAAATGATGAACAAGAGTAGACCCAACACACTTCCCTGCGGCACACCCCAGACACTACTTCTTTTGCCAAAAATTTTGTTTTCAACCTTATGTTAGTCTGCTGATACCTATTATTTAAGAAATCTTTTATCTAATCTAATGCCCGCCTTTTCACACCATATAAAGCTAACTTCATAATAAGGATATTCCTGTCTATCGTTTTAAAAACACGCTTCAGATCCACAAAGACAATGAGAGTAATTTTTGACTTACTCATGTTGGTCCTCCACACAGAGCACACATGTTGCAACGCAGTCTCACAGGAATGTTTGCCTCTGAATCCAGATTGTCCACTGTAGAACAGTTCATTACTTTCAAAGTGTGTCATTTGTGGTCGGTTCACCATATTTTTTTCACTGCATGGATTGTAGTTGTGACTCTGGAGTATAGTATTGTCACAAACCTGTTAAGAAAATCTTGCGGATCAGCCTCAAATATCTCCAAACAGTCGCGAGAAATCGTGAGTCGAATTCGTTTTTGTTCAACTGAAAGCAATCTGGGGACATCCTAGCGGAAAATCCGAGTTCTGGCAATGATGTTTTGTGTTTGTTTATACGAGATGCCTATAGTGCCTGCAATCTCCCTGATAGTTAATCTATGGTCTTTTAGTATGAGATCACACTGCTGATGTTTTCTTCAGTCGTAGACGTGGTGGGCTGGCCGAAGCGAGGGTCATCTTCGAGGCTCTCTCATCCACGTTTAAATTCTGCAACCTATTTTTTCACAGTAGTATATGACGGATCAGATTCCCCTAGTGTTGTTTTCATATCATCGCGGATCTCCTTTGGTGTTAATTTTTTTTTAAACAAGTACTTGATGACCGCACGTTGCTTTTTTTCCATTTTTTCCAAAAACGCTGCACTTGGTCTCACTAAACTCGTTCTAACCTAAAAACCACAAATTATACAGCAACAAAACCTTACACTGTGACAATCAAAGAAAGTATAAACTTATTGAGGATACTATGATAAAAATATTATAATTATTTTTTGGTGAGGCCGCGAACTTTTCAATTCATCCTCGTATATGGTTGAATAAATCTCTCGTTTATAGTTCTCTTACAGTCAATAGTACCATAAACAGAAAATGTAAGAGCCACATACTGTTACAAAATTAATAAATATTAATAAATCATTTCTTTTCCATCATAACACTAAATAGTTAGTTAAACTAATATTATTGAGTTCGGATTGTACAGCTTTAGCCATTGGTAGTTACTATAAAACCTTATTAATGGATATGTATATATATATATTATATAAATATATATATATATATAATATATATATATATATATATATATATGCTTATTAATGAATATGTATGTATGTATATATCCTCAAAAACATTGGATGACCGACGATACCCTAAAGCTTGTAGAAACAAGAAGAAATATGATTTTTAATAAACAACACATCGGATCGTCAAGACAGAATCAGATCAATCAATAAAGAAATCAAGGTGGCTTGTAAAAAGGACAAAAACGCATACTTGGATAACATAAGTCAGGAGCTAGAACAACATGCTACGAACAGTCGACCACAAGAACTTTATGAAAAAGTAAAATACCTATCGAAAGAATTCAAATCTAAAACACAAATAATCAGAGATAAGGAAGGTAGAACAGTCGCCGACATGCCTGGAATCATTGACGTTTGGAACTGTAAAGAACTTTTTGTGGCTCAATTAGTGGGTGACTGCAGTGTCGACCAAGAAGCCGCAGAAGAACAAGAGCCATGTATTTTTAAGTCTGAAGTCAGGAAGGTTATTCAAAGGTTAAAGAATAGAAAAGCAGCAGATACTGACGAGATCACTGCGGAAATAATAAAGATGATGGGAGAAACCGCCGTGACTATGTTACATCAACTGTGTAATCAGGTATGGATGACTGGAAGATGGCCGAAAGATTGGTGCGAAGTTGCATTTTATACTCTTGTATAAGAAAGGATCCCCTTTGGATTGCAGCAACTATAGAACAATCGCTCTAGTGTCACACGCTGCTAAGGTGTTTCTCTGGTCCTAAATGAAAGACTCAAACCCATACCGAAGAAACAGGCTTCATTTCAAGAAGAGGGACTAGATAACAAATTCTCAACATACGTCAGATAATAGAAAATATTCAGGGAATTCCAAATAACAACCTATATTTGTTTTATAGACTACTCTAAGGCTTTCGACTGCATACAATAGAACAAACTCTGGGCGATTTTAATCAGCATAGGACACCTTTACATCTTGTAAACCTTTTCCGATCCTTGTATGAGAACACAAATGGCAGCATCAAACTGAGTAATTCTTTTTCCGATCCCTTTTTCGTAGAAGCCCGGCTTCAGATAGGGCTGTATTCTGTCACCTTTACTTTTTAACATATATAGTGAACATATAATGAGTTTTGTTTTGGATGGCTGGAGTGGGAGGTATAACAATCGGTGGAAAAAAGCTAAGTAAGCTTAGATATGCTGATGATACTATTGTACTTGCAACTTCAATACAAGATCGGGAATCAATTATGGACCGCCTAGAAATCACTGGCAAAAACTATAGTTGACAATTAATAGAGTGAAGAGCAAAGTAATGTTGTCGTAATGTCACACATAAATAAAATTGCTGGTTTCACTGTTGTAAACCATTTCAACTATTTGGGATCCCTCATAACTAACAATGGTGGCAAAGGCTAGAAACTCGACCATCAAACTCACTAAGGTCTGGAAAGATTCAGCTGTCACAAAAATACGAAGTTAAGATTGCTCTACAGCCTGATATTCCCCATAGCAACTTACGCATCGGAAACATGGACCTTTAAACAAGCTGACAAAACACCGAAGTTAAGATTGCTCTACAGCCTGATATTCCCCATAGCAACTTACGCATCGGAAACATGGACCTTTAAACAAGCTGACAAAACACCGTACTAATGTATCTATTCTTGAAGAGCTTGGTATAAATGACCGACTTTCAAATAGAATTAATAGACAGTACCAGAAATATTTTGGTCACATTATGAGGAAAGTGGATGCCATGAAAAAGCTTGTAGTAACAGGGAAGGTAGAAGGTAAAAGATTAAGAGGACGGTCTCCGACAAGATGGTCCGACCAAGTAAGATCTCTCCTTGGGATGGGTATGCAAGCAACAAGTCAAGTCGCGCAGGATCGAGATGCCTGGAGATTGACTGTTGAGGCAGCAACTGCATAGTGTCACCGATACACCTATTGGGGTGAAAGGATTGAGAGAGAGATATATCCTCTAGGCTCTATATGTAGTGACGTAGCCAGGTTTCAAAAACGGGGAGCATATGGTGTTTTTTTTTTTAGGGGAAAAAAGAGAAAATTAAAAGTGAAGCTGCTTAAAGGGAGGGGGCACTTTTGTCTTAACCTAAAAGGGTGAGTAAGGTCTCGATTTTCAGTCTCCCATTTGCCTGGAAATTGGACGACGTAGGAGTACGGGCCTCTCTCACAAAATATCTTGCTTATAATCAAACTTTCTGTCTGGACCCTTTCCATTACAATAATAAAGAAGCTTGAACCCTTTTGAACATCCCAATATATATATATATATATATATATATATATATATATATATATATATATATATATATATATATATTTATATATTTAGTATTATATATTTATATATATATTATAGTATATATTTATATAATATATATATATATAATAGCACTAAAGAAATATGAGCCGGGATGGAAGGGCTTTTCCAAGAAAAAATCCGTTTTTATTCACAAACCTTAAACCCGTTCTCAAAAAAATCAATCAATAACTAGGGAGGGATAGAAACGAAACCTGACCTTAAAAAGCTTAAATCCTTCTTCAAACTGAAATAACCGGCCTAGTGCAAGTCGGTCTTGCGCAATTAGTGTTCCGTACGTTGATTGCTTTTAAAATAAATATTATTGTTACTGGTCAGTAACTTCACAAAAACACATCACAAATTAGTTTTCAACAAAGTTTGTTTCGTTGTTGTTGAAAACTGATGACTTTGAAATTGTTATTTTTTATATATCACACTCGTGATACTTTTCGTTCAATCTACACCCTGTGGAGAATATTCCAGACTTTTTTCAAAATTTTTTGATTAGTACTTTTTGAGATAAGGGTATAGTGCCAAATTTCAACTTTCTGATAATTTCGGAGAAAATCGGGTGTGACAGACGGACAAACAGACACCGAAGTGATCTTATAAGTGTTCCGTACGGAACACTAAAAATTAGTTAGTAGAATTTATACGACGTTTTTCTTTAATTTTGAGTATTTGAATTTTTATATTCTTTGAGTCTCTCATTTATTGACCTACCGGTTTGTACTACAGTCCGACCAAAACAGGCCAAAAACAGAAATCGTCGCATACTTTTAAAAAAAAAAAAAAATACTCATCTCGACGAGTGCATTAAGTAAAAAATATTGTGACCGCTGAAAAACTGGAGCAACACCCTCAAAAATGGGAGAACTGGCCCGTTTTTGTTTTTTTAACGTATTTTTGCAATTTTGTCATAAATTTATGAAAGATAAACTAAAAATTCTGTCAGATTTTGATTCTAGATGAAAAACCAGTCAAGTGCAAGTTGAACTTGACTGGTTTTTCTGAAATAAAAAATTTTGTTACGGAGGTATAAAATGATCAGTGACTTTACAAAACACACCCCAAATGAGTTTTCAAACAAAGTTTGTTTCCTATCTTTACTGAAAACTAATGACCTTGAATTTTTTTTATATACTAGATAAATTATTAAAGGTAATGCACTCGTGATAATTTTCCTTCAATCTACAGCCCGTGGAGAATATTCCAGAATATTTTCAAAATTTTTGGATCAGTACTTTTCAAGATAGAGGGGGGGCAGCGATTTTTCTCGATTTTTTTCAAAATAATACAAAGAAAAGTGTGCGCATGTAAGACATTATATATATTTTTGAACTCGTGTTTTTACAAGTTTTCATTTGACACCCCACTCGATGACCTAGTAAAAAATTTTTTTTTGACTTCCGATTTCACCCCCCACAACTAACCACTTAAGTCAAAATTTAACTTTCATAACTACATGGCTCTGACGAGGTCATCAATTTCTATATTAATACCAAATTTCAACTTTCTATGTCAACTAGTTTCAGCGAAAATCGGGAGTGACAGACGGGACAGACACCGAAGTGATCTTATAAGTGTTCCGTACGGAACACTAAAATGGTCTTGTTCGGGAGAAAAGGATGATTTTTTCTAAATCCATAATTATCAGAGTAGGACCCTCTGCCCCCTGGTTACGTTACGAGTATTTACAATACATTTTCAAGAGTTTTTTGTAAAAAAACCGAATTGAAAAAGTTAAATTTTATAGTAAGATCAAAAACTATTATCAGGTCAGTCAATAAATTTTGAAAGCGACACCTATGGAGCATCACTTGAACCAAATATTGTACACCATTTTGAAGCTCTGTCTGTCATATGAAATACATCCTAAATTGTAAGTCGAAGCAAGTCATTCATTGTTTATCAGCTGGTTAAAGTAGACATGTTTGAGTATTTTTTAAAAATGGAAAAAATCGAATATCGTGCAGGCATAAAATTCTTTGTTTTGGAAGGTTTATAGGGAACTGAAATACATGCAAAGTTAGTGGAAGTGTTAAAGGAGTCTGCTCCTTCATTTCTAACTGGTAATAGATGGACTCTAAAGTTTTAAACGAGCTCGTACCAACGTTAATGATGATCCACGTTCAGCACGTCCCGAAAACTGTAACAACTGATGAAACTGTTGTGTAAGTATAAGATATGGTAACACAGCCCCACAAAAAAAAAGTGGGGTATACTTTTGATGCGATATATCAGATCCGTAGTATTTTTTGCCCGCTGATCATGAATCTGACGTCAGAATATCGCCATCACATCTCAATTTTTTTCTAACCTCAAAAAATAGGTAAAAATTAGTAAAAATTAAGAAAAATATACTCCTAAAAAATTGATTCAAGCTTTTTCATGAATCCAAAGATGTATTAATATGTATTCGGACACGCTAAGCTAATATTCAATCGGTTGGATTAAGCCAATACAGTTCTGTTTTCTTTCTAACCTCAATAAATCAGACAGATATAGTGCTTCTCGAATGCAAAAACGAATGCAAATTAAAATTCAACCGATTCTTACCAAATTTGGTACACGGGGGTTTTTTGGGTTGCTGATCATGAATCTGAGGTCGGATTTGCAAAATTCAAAATGGCGGATCCAAGATGGCGGACAAAATTTTGAAAACCAACCGATTCCTACCAAATTTGGTATACAGTTGGGGAATCCTCAAACCTGATACTCTTAAACCCTAAACCCTGAAACCTTAGACTCCCACACCCTGTAGCCTCAAAAAATAGACCTCAATAACCCTGTAACTTTAAAAATGAGACCCAATAAACTCAAAACCAGGACTTTTAAACCATATACTCTCAAATAGTAGACCCTTAAGCCCTAGAATTGCGAAGGTTAGACCGGCGCCTAACTTTCCTTTTTTTGGCTGTATCTTGTTCTTTTTTCCGCGAATGACCTATTCAAAGGCTTTCTGCCCAAACGCTTTTGAGGACTTGTTTCCCTTTTTAGCGACCAGCAACAGTCCGCTAGCATATGGTCATCCCATCGTCCTTGATACCGATTTTCTATGATTTTCAGATCTTGGTGAAAACGTTCCCCTTGCTCCTCACTGTAGTCGATCGATGTGGGAGTCCAGGAAATGTAATTTTAGATTCATTAAGCAACCTAATGTTTGAAAATTTTTTACCATTTTCTCGACTATTTCTTTGTACTTAGGACTTTTATTTCCCAAAAAGTTTGTTGCGACTTCTTTAAAACCAAGCCAAGCAGCTTTTTCAATTTTATTCATTTTAGTAACAAATAATGAATCTTGAAACAATTTTCTTATTTGTGGCCCGTCAAATACGCCTGCCTTAATTTTAGCTTCAGAAAATTTCGGAAATTTTTTATGCAAATATTTGAAACATGGGCCGTTTGTATCTAATGCTCTCGTGAATTGCTTCATAAGTCCAAGCTTAATATGAAGCGGGGGAATAAGAACTTTTCCTGGATCTACCAATGGTGGAAACAATACATTATTTTCACCAGGAGTGAACGATTCTCTCTTGTTGGCCAAATTTTTTTCTTATAATGACGTTCCCTGTCTCTGCTATTCCACAGACATTTATAACAGGGATAAAGTGTAAACCCTGACTGTTGGCCAAACAATATTGTTACAATTTTCAGATCTCCACAAATTTTCCAGTTATGATCAGCATATTTTATTTTTATCAAAAGCTGCTTCATTTTTTCATATTGCTCTTCCATAACTGTGGAATGAGCAATCGGAATGGGAGCGTAAACGTTGGTATTATGCAGCAAAACTGCCTTAATGCTCCGTTTAGAAGAATCAATGAACAGTCTCCATTTTTCAGGATCGTATGAGTTATTTTGAAATTCATCCATTAGACCTTTTACATCTGTACAATATGAAAGTGACAATTCCTCGTCCATTGTGAAATATTTTCGAAATTCTTCATCTCTGTTTCTATAATAAGAAATCGTAGCTTCTGGCTTAAGTAAATGTCTTTTCTTTAAAAAGGAAGCAAGATGCTTTGGATAAGCCTAAATCTCTGACTAGATCGCTAAGTTCTGACTGTGATACGAGTATTGGTTTCTGGTTTACGGTTGTATGGTAGAAATTCTTTATCTGTGTCACTAGTATGTGATAGGTTGTCACTAGAACATTCATTAGTAACAGTGTTTGAATCTTTTTCGACAGTCTCAATGTTTTCAGCATGAACTGATAAGGTGAAATCATTTGTTTCCATAACATCAGCATCAAGTGGTTCAGGAGGCGGAGTTAGTTTAGTTGGTCTTGTTACTGTCGAAACAATCATCGTTATAAGTAATATAGTGCTTTTATTTTTTCGGTTATGCCTAGATACAACATTCATACAAAAGTAGCAATCATTTTCACTGTATGGTCTATTCCATATTGCTGGTCTGGAATATTTAATCGCCTTCTTATTGATGTACAACATTATTTTGCAAGAACTGCAAATGATGTGGGGAACCCAATCTGTATCCTGGTGCTGTATTTCAATGTTAAAACAATCCTTTATAAGGTTTTAATCTTATCCGTTATCGGTGACCCCATTTTTACTCAATACGTGTTGACAGCAAATATAACAAAATAATCACTGTTTTTATCGCACTTATGAAAAGTCCTTGTAACCGTGAGACCGTTTTCCCCTTGTAGCATAATACTCTACATGAGCCAAGTCACCCACACATGAAGAGCTACGGTCGCTGGATGACGACGGCTGCGGGCCCGCTTTCCCACCCTGACCAACCGCCGATACTGGGTTTCCGAGTCCCTGCATCATAATTCTCTTTCTTCTACCTGCCATGACGGCATCTAAGCCGTTATTCAGGGACTCTGCCGGGCTAGTGGAGTAACACGCGTTGCCCACCGTCACCACGTGGAGGTGCCCTGGATGCAGGTAGAAGAATAAAAATCGACCGATGAATTTTCTCGGCGTTCAAAATGGCGCGAAAACATCTGCCATCTTGAATTTTGCAAATCCAACCTCAGATTCGTGATCAGCGACCCAAAAAATTCCCGTGTACCAAATTTTGGTAAGGATCGGTTGAATTTTAATTTGAATTCGTTTTTGCATTCGAGAAGCACTATATCTGTCCTGATTTATTGAGGTTAGAAAGAAAACAGAACTGTATGACTCAATCCAACCGATGAATATTAGCTTAGCGTGTCCGAATACATATTAATACATCTTTGGATTCATGAAAAAGCTTGAATCAATTTTTTTTAGGAGTATATTTTTCTTAATTTTTACTAATTTTTACCTATTTTTTGAGGTTAGAAAAAAATTGAGATGTGATGGCGATATTCTGACGTCAGATTCGTGATCAGCGGGCAAAAATACTACGGATTCTGATATATCGCATCAAAAGTATACCCCACGTTTTTTTGTGGGGCTGTGTAATGGAAGACCATCGATTAACCGTGGATGATTTAGATGAGGCTATAGGCATCTGACATAGATCAGTACACGAGATCTTAACTAATGTTTTGGGTATGAGAAAGCTATGCACAAGATGGATGTCGCATTTGCTAACATCGGAACTAAAACGCACCCGAGAGAAACTTTCTAAACAATATTTGGCTCATTTCACAAAGAATAACATTGATTTTGTGTATCGATTTGTAACTATGGATGAGACTTGAGTTTACTAGTATAGTCCTAAACTGCGACAACAAACCGCACAGTGGACTGAGCCCGGTTGTTCAGCTCCGAAGCAGCCAAAGTGGTCAAAGTCGTCCAAAAAAATTATGGCATCAGGTTTTTTGGGATGTAAAAGGCATTTTGTTAACTGATTACCTTCAAACCGGTAAAACAATCACAGGAGAGTATTATTGCAACCTTTTGGACCAGCTGGATAAGAAAGTTCGTGAAAAAAAAGCCCGGTTTGCAGAAGAAAAAAAATCATTCTTTCATCATGACAACGCACCTGCTCACAGAGGTGCTCTAGCAACGGCGAAACTGGTCGGATTAAAGTATGAATTGTTGGAACAACCACCCTGTTCGCGGGGGGGGGGGGGGGGGGGGGGGGGGACAGATCTGACTTCGACTGATTTCTATCTGTTCCCAAACCACAAAAGATTTCTATTTGGGAAGCGTTTTTCAACAAATAAAGAGGTGATAGCTTCCGTAGATAGGTATTTTGAAGGTCTTCCACAAAACCACTTCAGAGAAGGGGTAAATAAATTGGAGAATCTCTCGAAAAAATGTATTGAGCTTAAGCGAGATTATACTGAAGAATAAATGTATTTCGACTCATTAATTCATCTTGTTTCATTTCCGCTTTCAAAACTTATTGGCTGACTACGTCATACTTTGTAGAGTGTTGTTTAAAGCCAATATAAATTGCTTAAAAAAATTATTTTATACTGTTTAATATTTTTTAAAATAACTATTATAATCAGTATAGTAATAAAGACGTCTTGTTGATTCTGTCATATTGAATTTATACAACCCTCTCGGATCCCAATTTTGATCTATATCGAAAGAAACTAGAAATTATTAAACATTTACTGTCATTTTGCAATTATAAAAACTTATATGTTCGTAATTTATGGTTCAGGTTTCAGTTTTAGTTAAATTCGGTTTAAAATAGAAAGTTATTAGACTTTTATTCAACCATATTGGATTCGTCATTTTCAGTTTATAAAAATACTATATTAAACTTTTAATGGCATTTT
>CM032455.1:63827909-63892909 GCA_019049505.1 Pachyrhynchus sulphureomaculatus | reverse complement strand
CTTGCGTTAATAACTATTAAAATATTAGTTGTAAAAAAAATGAAACTTACACTGTTGAAATCTATGTGAAAAAGTGCTTCAAGAATGTTTTTACGAAAATCAAAAATTTTCAATAGGAAAAGAATTACAAACATTTTTCCAAAATGCAGATTTTTGAAAAATACCCTGTATATCTGAAACGGTACTAGATATCGATATGCGGTTTTCACCGTTGAGTTTATCATAAAAAATTGAGCCTCAATCACCGACATCAGTTTTCGTCTATCTTCTTTAGATAAAGGGGTTTACCTTTAAAAGTGTCCAATTTGGACCACCCTGTACATATATCAAGGATAGTGACCCTGGCCGCTGGAATAATTATGGTATGATAAATTATTTCAAGCAAAGGGGTGTTTAGGGGATGTTATTTTAAATTCATTTGCCAAATCATTTTTATAGACAGTGGTGATCCTGAACGCTGAAGTGTTTTATTAAGCTTAGGTCCCCAAAAATTAACGGATTTTTATGTATAGTCTTCATCCTAGCTGCTGTGGTTATTTTTCAGACACAAATGATTTAACTTTTATATACATTTAGATTTAACTTTATATACGTTTAGATGGGTATATATGTACTTCAAAAAAGTATTAAAAATCTGAACTTAGTGTACGTCACGCGGCCAAGAAGTGCGATGTGATTACAAGTGTTTAATCGTAAACTAAATAAGATTCAGAACTAATTACAAGCTAGCTTGAGTTAAATTGGTCCAATAGCTGAGTTTGTTCAGGGCGTTCGAACTAATAAATAACAGTATTTCGTAGTAATGGTTTCCAGTTTAACAAACCGTTAAAAAGCTTGGACAAATAATTTGAGTACCAATTTAATTTTTTCGGATATTTTTTTCAACTCATATATTTAATTTCTTTTAACAAAGACGAATTACTTAATATTTAATTAGTACCAAATTAGTCAAAATCAGTTAGTCCCAATTAACACTCCCCAAAAAACTATTTATCTAACCCAGTTTAAGCAATATTACGATAAAATTTAATAATATGATTAAATAGGTAAAACAGCCGAACTGATAATGGAAAAATAATACTAATATTTATTTATTTATTTATTTACCACGAGCCCAACAAAAGTAATTAATAGGACGATAACATAGCTATTACACAACATGAATATATAACAATACAATATAGACAGTAACTCAAGACTAAAATTAACCTTATAGTTTAATTGACACAATGATTAATATCATCACACCATTACAGTTATTAAAGTAGGTTCAAACAAGTATGGAAGAAGTCATTTTGAGTCATGGAGAGATCATATGCGTGCAGCACCTCATTGTAAACAGAACATATCACGTAAACAGGATATGCATACAATACATTTATATACGCCGTAGGAAGGTAAAAGAAGTTACCAACCCGATTTGCAAATCTAGGGACAATAAATTTCAATTCTTCCAGCAGTGATGGACATTGAATCCTATCATTAGCTAGCTTATATAGGAACATCACCGTCGCCATATTTTTATGCTTCTTCAAGCTCAGAAAATTGAACCTTCCCAACAAGATATCGTTGTCTATACCAACCTGCGGGTATACTCCATCCACTCTTCTAGATATATACTTCAAAAACTTCCTCTGAACCCTCTCCAAAGCAACAATATATTTACTATAGAATGGTGCCCAGACAACAGACTCATACTCAAGCCTGCTTCTAACCAATGCAATAAATACTGTAATAAAAGTCGCAATATTCTGAAAAGACTTACAATTTCTGATTACAAACCTCATCATCTTCATTGCATCCGAGACCAATGTGTTAATCTGATAACTGAAGTTCAGCCTAGAATCAAGAACAACACTCAAGTCCCTGAAAAATTCCACTCTTTGCAACTCATTAATACCAATATTATATTTATAGTTTAGTGGAGATACCTTCCGACTTATCGTCATTACCAAATATTTTTTTGCATTGGGCAAGAGACCATTGGCGACACACCACCTCGGCACCACGTCAACCCCGCTCTGTAGTCGCTCACAATCGTCGCCGGACTCAACTGAAACATATATTTTCAGATCATCCGCAAATATCTGGTATTCCACGTCAATGACATGCTGGATATCATTCATAAACATAATGAATAACAAGGGCCCCAAGTTCGACCTCTGCGGAACACAAGACGTTGCATGAAACGAATGTGACCTATAACCATTATACTGCACATATTGTGACCTGCCTGCCAGATACGTCTTGAAAAATCTAACAAAATTAGGTATGAAACCAAAATTCCCTAGCTTATCCAGAAGCACACCATGATCTATTCTATCAAATGCCTTTGATAAATCCGTGAACACCACATCAACCTGACCTCTCAAATCAAGCACTTTAGAAGTGTACAAAGCATGCCAAGTTGGTGGCCGTCGACCGACTCCTCACGAACCTGTGCTGTCGCATCGACAACATCGGCAACGATATGCTCATACAAAAGCATCTCAAAAAGTTTCGAAAATCCACAAATAAGTGAAATCGGCCTATAGTTCTCGACTTTCCCTCTGTTCCCGTTCTTAAAGATTGGACATATCTTAGCTATTTTCCATCTTAAAGGATATCTTTCACTGGATATTGCCAGGCTAAAAATTTTACTAAAAGGGAGGGCCAATACATTTATGGTATCCCTAATAAAGAAGCTGGGCACAAAATCCGGGCCACTGGACAACTTTGGCTTGAGACGCTTCAACACTCTCACAACGTCATGCTCACTAAAGCACGGTGCCACAACCTGAACATGCCCCTGCATACAGAAGCAAAAATATCGATAACATCCCGTGCAGTATTATAACCATCCCGGAAATGAACAGCAAAAGCATTAGCAATGTCCCCTGGATTATTAAAATTTGTATTTTGATATGTCATCTCTCCTGGAATAGCACAGCTATTTCTCTTTTGCTGGATATACCTTCAAAAAGCTTTAGGATCATTATCAATACCCCTCTCTATATACAAACTCTATGCAGCTTTTACCATCTCACTAGTCTCCCTCCTTAATTTCTTAAATCTTTTAGGGTAACGCGGATTATTTGATTTCTTATATTTCCTGAAAATATTATTCTCACATTTTAAATATTTTAGAATTTCTGCATTATACCAAATAGGAAAGGAATGACGTCTATTTTTAAACAGGGGCACTAACCTGTCAAATATTCCATACAGTATATCATAACATTTGTCGCAGCACAAGTTCACATCCCCATACTGATCCAACTCACTCCAGTCAGCCACAAGCAGGTCCTACTACAATGCATGAAAATTAGCTTTTTTAAAATTGTAACATCCAAATTGATTATCATTATTCACAGGGTATCCTTCAGGCCCGACCACCCCGGACTGCAACTTCAGCATGAAGGGCTGAGTGATGGTCATCCTCAACCACCATAGGACAATTATCTCTCTGTACAACACAAATTAGAAAATAGCAAATCTAAACATTTATTATTGTTATTGCGAACATTATTATGCTGTTTAAGAGAGAAAAAGTCCATGAAATTATGTACTACATCACATTTGGCATCATTCATAGACCCTTCATTTAGAAAATTTATAAGGTTAAAGTCACCCACCACCAACATATTCTTACCAAAAACATACTCCCATGACTCAATGAACTCAAAAACATTAAGGTAAACATCCAGAGGGTAGGAAGGCGGTATATAAAACAATAACAATATAATAATAACAGAACTAAAAAACACCATTCTACAGCTGAGCAAGTTTATGTCAATATATGCTAATAGTATTAACACAAATATATAAATATAGATTGGAGATATTTTATCGTCACATTATTATGTGCTGACAATAAAAGTCACAAAATATTAATTTGTATTTCTAAAGCTTTAAATGTGACTAATCTCATTAATGCCATTGAACGAACCCATTATAAAAATCTTTTTTTTTTTTCCCTCTTGTTACCTCCGAACCCCACAGTATGAAAACACAGTTGCTTGAGAGATTATACAAGTTGAAATTTTTTTTTTCCGACAGGTTTCAAACGATTTAGAATTGATTCAAAATGCTAACCCCTTCCTACTATTATTTTTAGTATTTTTAGCATGTGAAACCTCAAAAAATAAGAAATCAAAAACTCTTGACATTACTGGTTCGTCAATCTGTCCGTCTGACAGCGGATTTTCTTAGTGATAGTCGTAGTACTAAGTGTGGGGACAAAATGACAAAACCTCTTATATGCCATATCTCTTACCTTCTGTACATGCCTTACTCTATTATCTATTCATGGGCAAGTCCTCAAAGTAACACTTCATAGAGAAGAGACTTTATCTATCGTCTCCTGAATAGGCTGAATAAAATCATAGTACAGCATGTTAACATCTATTGCTATATAATTCCAAAATTTCCCTTACTAATATCAGAGGGTTGGTTCATTGACTTTTCTGGTTAACATGCAATTGCGAATTTTTGTTTTATCAAATGTCAGATTTACTCCAACAACCTCATGGTCACTAAAGGCTGGAAAGGTTTCTAACCACTTCATGCGCCATAAAATCTTTTGTAATTAACACGTAGGCTGAAAAGTTTTTGGTCTCACACATAGATGTCGCCCTTTTCAAAAAATTCATATGATTTTTAGGAAGTACCAACCTTCAAACGATATGTGTCAAAATTTCATGACATTTCGACGATTAGTTTACAAATTACAGTGGTCTTAGTGGCGCTACTTTTTATATTTTCAAAACAATGGAAAAAAATCGAATTTCGTGTGTTGATTACACACTGTTTTTTCATGGGAAAAAATACCATTCAAGCAAAGCAATGGCTTGATAAGTGTTACGGAAACTCTGCCCCTGGAAAATTACTCATAATTTACTGATATGCTGAATTTAAACGCGGTCGTACAGATACAAATGATGCTGAACGCTCTGTCCGCCCAAATAAGGTGGTTACACCGCGAAACATCAAAAAAATTGACAAAATTGTTTTGGATGACTGTAAAGAGAAATTGCGTAAGATAGCTGACACCCTAAAGGTATTAAAAGAACGTGTTGGTTATATTTTGCATGAACATTTGGGCATGAGAAAGCTCTGTTCGAAATGGAGACCGCGCTTGCTCACAGTGGACCAAAAACAACAACGTGTTGATGATTCTGAGCGCTGTTTGGACCTGTTTAAGCGCAATAAAAAGAATATTTTCTTCAATCTCTATATTCGAAATAACATGTCTCTCGCTTATATAAACAATCATTAGGAGTTTCTCCAGAAGAAAATCTCTAAATTCATCAAAATGTGCTGTTAGAGCCCTTGAGTATTTACGTGTAGAATTAAAGAATCGTTCTTCTTCATAACTTCCTTGCAATTTATTTGCTAGATGTGATGCGTTTTTGCTTTCTCCCTTTCGCTAGCTCTGTGACATTCAACACATTTCTTTACATCTCTGTATGATTATATATGATATATATATATATATATATATATATATATATATATATATATATATATATATATATATATATATATTGGCCCTTAACTCCAAATACAACCATTTTCGGGTTTTTCATTCGTAATTCGCCGAAAGTTCCGCCTCTACTTTATTTTGTAGTTTTTTCAATGATTCATCGTCATCAACTTCGATAATACAGCCCTGTCCTATAGATTTCAATTTGTTTACAGAGACTGGGTAGCGCTTTCTATCTTGTCAGTTTCATCCGATCCGAGCATCCTCTCAACGGCAGTTTGTGGAAGTCTGTTGCGTTGCAACATGACGTGGTATGTATACTACAATAAATAAATACACCGACCTGCCGGGGATCGAATTCGAAATTCTGGGTCCCGTAAGCCGGAACTATACCATACCTGCCACTAGATCTTTCTTAATAGTCACGAGTTGCAGAAGTGAGTTCGATAATTAGTATTACAAAATATGTATCTACAAAATGCCTGTAATGAAACAACGCCATCTATATATATATATATATATATATATATATATATATATATATATATATATATATATATATATATATATATATATATATATATATATATATATATATATACATATATATATATATATATATATATATATATATATATATATATATATATATATATATATATATATGTATATATATATAAATATATATATATATATATATATATATATATATATATATAAGGCCCCTTGAGCTATATAATAATATAAACATAACGAATAAGCAGTGACGATAAAGGTAAATCAAGTTCACGCGAGCGGAGCCGCGGGCACGGCTAGTATATATATATATATATATATATATATATATATATATATACATATATATATATTGTATATATATATATATATATATATATATACATATATATATATATATATATATATATATATATATATATATATATATATATATATATATATATATATATATATACATATATATATATATATATATATATATATATATATATATATATATATATATATATATATATATATACATATATATATATATATATATATATATATATATATATATATATATATATATATATATACATATATATATATATATATATATATATATATATATATATATATATATATATATATATATATGTATATATATATAAATATATATATATATATATATATATATATATATATATATATATATATATATATATATATATATATATATATATATATATATATATATATACTAGCCGTGCCCGCGGCTCCGCTCGCGTGAACTTGATTTACCTTTATCGTCACTGCTTATTCGTTATGTTTATATTATTATATAGCTCAAGGGGCCTTAGAGGCCCATGGCTTGGTTGCATACTTGTCTCCACTTCTTTTTGTCTCCTGTTAGCTTTTCCCAGTGTGGGATTCCCATCAACTCCGGATCTTGCTTTACTGCCTGAATCCATGTAGATCGAGGTCTACCCTTGCCTCTTCTTCCAACCACTCCTCTTATTAGGGCTTGCTTTGCCTGTCTTTCTTCCTTCATCCTTGCCACGTGTCCCAACCATCCTAATCGCTGGCTTATTATGATTTGGCTTATAAGGGGTTTCGTATATAGGCATTTTAATTCGTAGTTTGTTCTTCTTCTCCACAGTCCCTCTTCTTTCCTTCCTACGTAGATTCTTCTCAAAGCTTTCCTTTCCCACACCTCCAACGTCTCCTTTTCTCTTGCATTCAGTTTCCACGTTTCGCATCTATATGTCACCGTGGGTTTGACAACTGTCGTATATATTCTTTCTTTTGCTTTTATTGATACATTCTTTAATTTCAATATTGGATTCATTGCCTCCAAACATCTCTGTCCTTTCGCTATTCTTTCTTGTATCTCCGTCCTTTCTTGTCCACTCTATGTTATTGTTACTCCCAGATAATTAAATTTGTCTACTTTTTCAAACATATATCTTTTTCCTAAGTTTTTTATTATATCTAAACTTTTGTTGTTTTGATTATCCTTCTTCTTTGTAATTTCCATGTATTTTGTTTTTTTTCTCATTTATCCTTAGTCCTCTCATCCTTCCTCTTTCTTCTATCCTACTTATGGCATTTTTGAGGTTCTCTTTTGCTCTTGCAATCACTGCTACATCATCCGCATAGGCCAAACATTGGCAGGTTTGTTGGTATATCGTTCCATTTGTTTTTATTTCTGACTCCCGGATTATCTTCTCTAGTACCAAATTAAATAGACATGTCGACACACTGGTTTCCCCTGTCTTAATCGTCTCTTCACCTTAAACTTGTCTGATACTTTGCCCTCAACCAACACTCGATTTTCTGTGTCATTCAGGGTCATTCTCACCATGCGAATCAATTTACTTGGAATTTTTAGTTCTTCCATTATCTTGTAGAGTCCTTCTCTATTTACAGAGTCATATGCTTCTCTGAAATCCACAAAGACCAAGTGTAGTGCCAAATTTTGTTTTAAGCTATTATCTTGGATTTGCTTAATCGAAAATATCTGGTCTGTAACCGATCTATTTTTCCTGAATCTACACTGGTACTCTCCCAGAATAGACTCGGCTTTCTCTGCTAGTCTGTTTTTGATAGTCAACACTACTATCTTGTACACGACATCCAGTAAGGCTATTGGTCTATAATTAGCACACATAGTTTTTTTCTCCTTTTTTGTATATTGGAGAAATGAGCGACTCTCTCCAGCCCACTGGCATCTTTTTTGTTTCCCATATTTCTTGCACCAACCGGCATATTTCATTTTCCAGATCTACTCCTCCAGCTTTTATCAGTTCTACAATTTCCACCCGGGGCCTTATTTTTTTGGGTTCTGAGTATTTCTCTTATTTCTTCTTTGCAGGGTTTATTTGTCGCCTCCTGCCCTTCAGTTAATTTTGCTTCCTATTTCTCATTCAACTCATTTTCATCTCCATTTAGCGTTTCTTTAAAGTATTCCCCCCATGTATTCAGTCTTTCTGCGAAGCTTACTGCTAAACTTCCATCTTTTTTCCTACATATTAGCATTTTGTCTCTGTTTATTCCCTTTGTATTTTATAAAAAAAAAAACACGTAAATCGGATAAGTGGTTCTTGGTGCTAAGCGAAGTAATGGATAGACAGACAGGCAGAGAGACGTTACGTTTTATATATATATTATAGATTTTTTTGACATATATTAAATTAAGAATTAAAAAAAAAATCACGTAAATCCGATGAGTGGTTCTCGAATGATAAGTACACTAACGGACAGACAGACAGAGAGACGTTGCGTTTTATATATATTATATAGATTATTATTATTATTATACAATCTGGTCAGAGAACATATGTATGAATTTAAAAAATCACGTAAGTGGTTCTAGAAGGATAAGCGCATTAACGGACAGACAGAGAGACGTTGCATTTTACATATATTATAGATATAGATTATTATTATTACTATATAACATGGCCAAAGAATATATGTATGAATTTAAAAAAAGACACGTAAATCGGATAAGTGATTCTCTCCTGATAAACGCACTAATGGACAGACAGACAGACAGAGATACATATATACATATATATATATATATTATATATATATATATATATATATATATATATATATATATATATATATATATATATATATATATATATATATATTTATATATATATAAACATATATATATATATATATATATATATATATATATATATATATATATATATATATATATACATATATATATATATATATATATATATATATATATATATATATATATATATATATATATATATATATATATATATAATATATATATATATATATATATATATATATATATATATATATAATATATATATATATATATATATATATATATATATTATATATATATATATATATATATATATATATATATATATATTTATATATATATATATATATATATATATATATATTATATATATATATATATATGTATATATATATGTATATATATATATATATATATATATATATATATATATATATATATGTATATATATATATATATATATATATATATATATATATATATATATATATATATATATACTAGCCGTGCCCGCGGCTCCGCTCGCGTGAACTTGATTTACCTTTATCGTCACTGCTTATTCTTATTCGTTATGTTATATATATATATATATATATATATATATATATATATATATATATATATTTATATATATATATATATATATATATATATATATATATATATATATACATATATATATATATATATATATATATATATATATATATATATATATACATTTATATATATAATATATATATATATATATATATATATATATATATATATATATATATATATATATTTATATATATATACATTATATATATACATATATATATATATATATATATATATATATATATATATATATATATATGTATATATATATATATAAATATATATATATATATATATATATATATATATATATATAATATATATATATATATATATATATATATATATATTATATATATATATATATATATACTAGCCGTGCCCGCGGCTCCGCTCGCGTGAACTTGATTTACCTTTATCGTCACTGCTTATTCGTTATGTTTTATATATTATATAGCTCAAGGGGCCTTAGAGGCCCATGGCTTGGTTGCATACTTGTCTCCACTTCTTTTTGTCTCCTGTTAGCTTTTCCCAGTGCGGGATTCCCATCAACTCCGGATCTTGCTTTACTGCCTGAATCCATGTAGATCGAGGTCTACCCTTGCCTCTTCTTCCAACCACTCCTCTTATTAGGGCTTGCTTTGCCTGTCTTTCTTCCTTCATCCTTGCCACGTGTCCCAAAACCATCCTAATCGCTGGCTTATTATGATTTGGCTTATAAGGGGTTTCGTATATAGGCATTTTTTAATTCGTAGTTTGTTCTTCTTCTCCACAGTCCCTCTTCTTTCCTTCCTACGTAGATTCTTCTCAAAGCTTTCCTTTCCCACACCTCCAACGTCTCCTTTTTCTCTTGCATTCAGTTTCCACGTTTCGCATCTATATGTCACCGTGGGTTTGACAACTGTCGTATATATTCTTTCTTTTGCTTTTATTGATACATTCTTTAATTTCAATATTGGATTCATTGCCTCCAAACATCTCTGTCCTTTCGCTATTCTTTCTTGTATCTCCGTCCTTTCTTGTCCACTCTATGTTATTGTTACTCCCAGATAATTAAATTTGTCTACTTTTTCAAACATATATCTTTTTCCTAAGTTTTTTATTATATCTAAACTTTTGTTGTTTTGATTATCCTTCTTCTTTGTAATTTCCATGTATTTTGTTTTTTTCTCATTTATCCTTAGTCCTCTCATCCTTCCTCTTTCTTCTATCCTACTTATGGCATTTTTGAGGTTCTCTTTTGCTCTTGCAATCACTGCTACATCATCCGCATAGGCCAAGCATTGGCAGGTTTTTTGGTATATCGTTCCATTTGTTTTTATTTCTGACTCCCGGATTATCTTCTCTAGTACCAAATTAAATAGACATGTCGACACTGGTTCCCCCTGTCTTAATCCTCTCTTCACCTTAAACTTGTCTGATACTTTGCCCTCAACCAAACACTCGATTTTCTGTGTCATTCAGGGTCATTCTCACCATGCGAATCAATTTACTTGGAATTTTTAGTTCTTCCATTATCTTGTAGAGTCCTTCTCTATTTACAGAGTCATATGCTTCTCTGAAATCCACAAAGACCAAGTGTAGTGCCAAATTTTGTTCTAAGCTATTATCTTGGATTTGCTTAATCGAAAATATCTGGTCTGTAACCGATCTATTTTTCCTGAATCTACACTGGTACTCTCCCAGAATAGACTCGGCTTTCTCTGCTAGTCTGTTTTTGATAGTCAACACTACTATCTTGTACACGACATCCAGTAAGGCTATTGGTCTATAATTAGCACACATAGTTTTTTCTCCTTTTTTGTATATTGGACAAATGAGCGACTCTCTCCAGCCCACTGGCATCTTTTTTGTTTCCCCATATTTCTTGCACCAACCGGCATATTTCATTTTCCAGATCTACTCCTCCAGCTTTTATCAGTTCTACAATTTCCACCCGGGGCCTTATTTTTTTTGGGTTCTGAGTATTTCTCTTATTTCTTCTTTGCAGGGTTTATTTGTCGCCTCCTGCCCTTCAGTTAATTTTGCTTCCTATTTCTCATTCAACTCATTTTCATCTCCATTTAGCGTTTCTTTAAAGTATTCCCCCCATGTATTCAGTCTTTCTGCGAAGCTTACTGCTAAACTTCCATCTTTTTTCCTACATATTAGCATTTTGTCTCTGTTTATTCCCTTTGTATTTTATAAAAAAAAAAAAAAAAAAAAAAAAAAAAATAACACGTAAATCGGATAAGTGGTTCTTGGTGCTAAGCGAAGTAATGGATAGACAGACAGGCAGAGAGACGTTACGTTTTATATATATATTATAGATTTTTTTTGACATATATTAAATTAAGAATTAAAAAAAAAAAAAATCACGTAAATCCGATGAGTGGTTCTCGAATGATAAGTACACTAACGGACAGACAGACAGAGAGACGTTGCGTTTTATATATATTATATAGATTATTATTATTATTATACAATCTGGTCAGAGAACATATGTATGAATTTAAAAAAATCACGTAAGTGGTTCTAGAAGGATAAGCGCATTAACGGACAGACAGAGAGACGTTGCATTTTACATATATTATAGATATAGATTATTATTATTACTATATAACATGGCCAAAGAATATATGTATGAATTTAAAAAAAGACACGTAAATCGGATAAGTGATTCTCTCCTGATAAACGCACTAATGGACAGACAGACAGACAGAGATACATTGCATTTTATATATATTATAGATTATAGATATTCTCTGCTACATAATATTGTTCCAAGTTTAATGGTTTAGGCTGTGTATTGCAAGGGAACGCGCTAACGGCAAACTTTTTTCCGACTTCATTCGCTATTATCGTCACTGCTCATTCCCTATGCTACCTATCGTAATAAAATATAGCCTATAACCTGGCCAGAGAACATATGTATGTTTTAAAAAAAAAAAAAAAGTACGTAAATCGGATAAGTGGTTCTCCAGTGATAAGCGCACTAACGGACAGACAGACAGACAGAGAGACGTTGCATTTTATATATATTATAGCGAGCCAATTTAGAATTATAAAAAAATAAATATTTAAATATTATTCTTTTATACGCTGTGAGAGCTCCAATCATTTATTTTTATTATACTAAATTGTAGGATATAACAAAAATCGTCATACTTCCTCTTTATTTCAAAAAAGAGCGACTCGCTGAATTATGTATGTACAGTTATGGTAAATTACAATTTATACCTTGGCTATTATTCAGCCTGTTTTTACCTACATCATAAAGTTTATTTTCTTGTTAAGTGTGTTATTTATTTCTGTACGCGTTATATTTGTACCTGCGTGTTTATACAATTTATAGTAAATGTAAATTATAAGCTAGAAACTCGTAACGAGGGCAATAGGGATGCTTCTTTTTCGAAAAACTATCTCTCTCTCTCTCTCTCTATATATATATATATATATATATATATATATTATATATATATATAATATATATATATACCGGAAAAAACATAAAAAAATCCACAAAATTGTTTTGGATGACCGTAAAGTGAAATTGCGTGATATAGCTTACACCCTAAAGATATCAAAAGAACATGTTGGTCATATTTTGCATGAACATTTGGGCATGAGAAAGCTCTGTTCGAAACGGGTACCGCGTTTGCTCACAGTGGACTAAAAACAACAACGTGTTGATGACTCTGAGCGCTGTTTGGACCTGTTTTAAGCGCAATGAAAAGGATTTTTTTCGTGCAATATGTGACAATAGATGAAACATGGATCCACCACTACACACCGGAATCAAATCGGTAGTCAGCTGAGTGGACAGCAGACGGTGAAAGCCGCCCGCAGCGACCAAAGACATAACAGTTGACTGGGAAGGTTTTGGCCTCTGAGTTTTGGGATGCGCATGGAATAACTTTCATTCACTATGCTGGGGAGGGAAAAAGCATCAATAGCGAATATTATACAATGAACAAGAAAAAGGTGCTCTTTCAACAAGACAATGCACCGTGCCACAAGTCAATGGTTACGATGGCAAAATTGCATGAATTGAAGTTCGAATTGCTTATTCATCCACCGTATTCTCCAGATTTGGCCCCCAGCAACTATTACCTATTCGCATTTTTAAATTTGATATAAATATCAGTTAAATTAAAAATTATGAACAGATGTCCTAAGTCTTAGTTTCGGTATAAGTAAACTGGTTTTTGACTTATAATAACTTTGTGAAACAAAATAGACAGTGTAGAATCCGTCTTATGTTCCATATTAAGCCAATCCAAGTGATAGAGGTAAGAGTATATATGATTTCTACTCAAAACACGTATTAGCCGAATGCATGCGTTGTGGAACAGTTGCAGCCTACGAAAAATATGGGCAATACACAAAATTGCCTTAACTGAAATGTGAAAGAACCAGACATGATCTAAGACTGGCTGTTTTTGAAGTCGTGTTCCTAAAAACAATAAGCATTCTCCCATTCTTACTAGTACTTGAACTATCATCATTCTCGGCAATCGCATGCTGGATTGTAACGCGGTAGTTTTTTGTTATGCTGGGGGCCACATTAAGGTGTCAAGCCGTTAATTATCGCGTTAATGGACACTAAACATAGGTGTAGCCTCGAGTTTACGCGGAAATTTTGTAACGGCGTTCATAATGCCGTTAGGCGTTAGGCGATAGCTCGGGTTACGGTCTTTTTTGGCACATCAAAGAGACTTAGCGCGTTATTTAATGCGTATAGTGGCCACACCAGCGTTTGTTACTGTACATCGTGAGCGCGATAGGACCACACTTGTTTGCCGAAGCATCTGTCGATTGAGGTTAAGTACAACTCTGGAGTGGTCAAATAAGAAGGTGCTCGAGTTTCTGGAATTACTGCAGGATGAACCGTGTTTATGTGACAAAAAGAATATAAAAATCGTGGTAATCAAAATGACGCTTGGCGTCGAATTAAACAAACGCTGCCGTTTCCAACAACCATAGAAGATTTAAAAAAGAAAAAAGAATCTATCATGGGATATTGCCGAGTAATGCAATAAATTCATATAATAGTAATTCACACTCATGAACTAATACAGCGTAGCAGCTTCGACCTCCATCTTGAAAATTATGGTCAAATAACGCCTTATTTATCGGCATAAGACGCTAAATGCAAGTGTGGCTACTCGATTTAACGCGTCATTTAGTGGACTATTTTTGCGCCTTAATTATCCCAATAATGGGCGTTAGACATTAACCTTAGTGTTGACCTAGCATTACTGATTTCTGAGGAGTGTAAGTAACTGCACGATAGGTGATAAACCCCAATTTGAAAATATTAGGTTTTTAAAATTATGTTATAACTTCTAAGTTTCACAATTACATGATCATCATTTTATGAAAAAAACAGATATTTAATAACAAAAAGTAAAATTTTAAAAATATATCCCTGAAAACTATATCACCACTAAAAATATGCAAATATATGCAAAGTTTGACAGTCCGTGGAAAACATTCTTTATAATTTTTTTTCAGTTAACTCTCACACACTCGCGATTGTTATCTTTCAAATTGCGCTGAGAAAATTTTTCATTTTTTGTTTAATTTATTTTTAAAAAATTGTTAGTGATTTACACAGTACTCTGCTTGCAATCACACAATTCTAAAATGAACACTGAATTTCAGTTTCTCATACTAAAAAAATAACTTAAGCATTGAAACGTAGCATTCTATACAATTAATACATTGTGGTTAAATAAAAATAAAAAAAGTAAAGCAGAGAAAAGAACTTCTAATAAAAATTGGATATTATGAAAAATATTATTTTCAGTTATATACTGTTACAATAAGTGCTTAGCACTATGGAACATTGTTAAAATTAAATAAAATACAATATAAAATTAAATAAACAGATAAGTATTATAAACATATGAGTTAAACAAAACCAAAAGTGCAACAAAACTAAAACTACAACCAAGCATCCACAGACATCCTCCCCAATATCACAACAAACAACAATAAACATTTCTTATCCCATGCCATCTTTATTAGAAGCATTAAAGAACTCACCCTGTGTGTAAAATGATTTACTCAACAAATAATTCTTTATATTTTTTTGCTTTAGCATGAGAACGAACTATTAACGGAAAACTATTATAAATATTTATGATTTGTACATTTTTTTGTTTGTAACTAAAATTATATTTCTCAGGTACTGGTTATATATGTGTGACTGTAGACGGCATTATCAAACAGATCTTTATTTTTGTATGAATATAAACGAATTTAATCTATACATACTGATAAGGTGTCAAAATCTTATACTCTATTAACATCGATTTACAGCTCTCTCGATAGTTCATCTGAAATATACTTCGTAAGCATTTTCTTTGAAGCATTAACTTTTGATTTCTGATGAGTTACCCCAAAAAATCAAACCATATCTCAGCCTAGACTGAAAAGAGCATGATAAGACAATATGGCTGCATCAATGCCAACATTTTGTGCTACCACTTTTAGAGCATAGCAGTACATAGCTACGCCCACTGCTACAGCCCCAACATGCGCCTCCCAGTCCAGCCGTCCGCCAATTGTCAAGCCAAGAAAATACATGCTTTCCAAATTTTAAATTCATTGTTTCCATAGTAAAAATGTAAGGGTATGTTCGACCCGATTTTCAAAAACAAGGCATTAAGTTTTTGACACATTTAACAGCAGGTCGCGGGCTGAAAAGTGCACGTCAAGAGCATTGCAAGCCACATGTACAGAGTGGTCCAAATTAAACACTTTTAAAGGTAAACCCCTTTATCTAAAGGAGATCTACTGATGTCGGTTGTCTGAGGCTCAATTTTTATAATAAACTCAATGGTGAAAACCGCATATCGATATCTAGTACCGTTTCAGATATACAGGGAGTTTTTTAAAAAATCTGCATTTTGGAAAAATGTTTGTAATTCTTTTCCTATTGAAAATTTTTGATTTCTGTAAAAAAAAAAAAAAATAACATTCTCAAAGCACTTTAACTTGGATTTCAACAGTGTAAGTTACATTTTTTTACAACTAATTTTTTAATAGTTATTAACGCAAAAATATATTTTTTAAAAGGGATACCCTGTATATTTTTTCCTTATTCGAATAGAGCTTTAAATTACCATTCTAAAAATATAGCACACTTTATATTTTGCTTAAATCTACTTCAAAATATAAAGGTTTTCAGTTTTTCCGCGAGTTTTAAATGCACATTTTGTGAAGTAGGCTTTGGATGGAGCGGCCATATGATTTAATTCAATTGTTTACTAGCAGTTGTCACATTTTACTTCAGGATCAGTTATTGAATTGTTAAATAAATCGCAATGAAGTTTAAAAATTACGAAAAAATGGGATATGATACTGTGTTTCATACAAAACCGAAGAAAATTCGGAAGCGGCAAGTAATTTGTACCACGAACGATATTCAGAGAGGCGTCAACCGGATATATTCGGTCGATTGCGACATAACCTAGTTAATAATGGCCAGTTTGAAAAGAAACGACCCAAAAATTATGCATCAAACAGGGATAAGGAGTTAGAAGAAATATTAGTTTTTAGGAACTATCGGAAATAATCCCAACACTTCAACCCTACAGTTAAAAGAATCCACTGGACTACCAAGAACTGACGTAAGTCGTACTTTGAAGAAGCACAAAGTCAGGCCATATAGGACAAGAAAAGTGCATCACCTTAGAGACGGAGATTTTCAATGGCGTATGGATTTTTGCCAATGGTTTCTGGAGAATTGTAACCATTTTCCAAATTTTTCATTAAATTGTATTTGGACAAAGGAAGCTTATGTAAGCAATGCAGGTATTTTTAACCGTTGTGGAGCAAAGAAATCAAGGCAGATTTGGATTTAATGTGTGGGCAGGAATTTTTAGAGGCAGAAATATAGGCCCATTTATTTACGAAGGAACACTCACCTCTCAGAGATATCCAGAAATTTTAAGGCAGCCAATAGAACCTCTTGTTGATGAGTTGTCGTTAATGAACCATAAAAAAAAATTTTTCAACACGACGGGGCACCCCCTCATAACGCTGCAGTTATCAGTAATTTTTTATTGGCCTATTTCGACAATAACTGGATAGTCAACCAAGGTCCGAACCACTGGCTGGCAAGGTCACCGGATTTAATACCCAATGGACATCTATCTCTGGGGATTGAAAGACCTAATTTTTAAATTGCCGACAAACACCAGGCAAGAATTAGAAGTCGCAGTGATACAAAGTTTTGCATCTCTCACTCCTCTTGAACTAATCAACTCGGTAAGAAGTGTCCAGAAAAGGTGCCGCCTATGTGTAAATGAAACTGGTATACATTTCGAACAACTCTTATAGAAAATTGTTTTGTATTAGTTTGCTCTACTCGGAATAAATTGTTTTATTGTTGTTTTGTTTTATTTTCTACATAGTTTAAAGTACTATAGCATTTAGTAAATTTCATTGTAGTTATGACTCTTAGAGTTACTTCTGAATTTTTTTTTTACGTTTTGACTGCTATCGGTAAACAATTGATATTGCCGCTCCGTCCGAAGCCTACTTCACAAAATGTGCGTTTAAAACTCGCGTAAAAAAATTGAAAACTTTTATATTTTGAAGTAGATTTAAGCAAAATATAAAGTGTGCTATATTTTTAGAATGATAATTTGAAGCTCTATTTGGATAAGGAAAAATATACAGGGTATCCCATTTAAAAAATATATTTTTGCGTTAATAACTATTAAAATATTAGTTGTAGAAAAATGTACCTTACACTGTTGAAATTCACGTGAAAAAAATGCTCTGAGAATGTTTTTACAGAAATCAAAAATTTTCAATAGGAAAAGAATTACAAACATTTTTCCAAAATGCAGATTTTTGAAAAACACCTTGTATTTCTGAAACGGTACTAGATATCGGTATGCGGTTTTCACCATTGAGTTTATCATAAAAATTGAGCCTCAGACACTGACATCAGTTTTTGTCTATCTCCTTTAGATAAAGGGGTTTACCACCGTGTACATGTCACATGTACTCGACTCGACGACGCCTGGAAAGGACTTATATTACTATATATACGCAACCTCACCCCATATCCCCGTCTCCTATAAATTTAACCCAGTATATCTTTTACTATAAACCAAAAACCAGGAAGAGAGTTCTCATAATACTATTGAAACTATAGAATATTTAGCGATACGCATCCCTTCCACCCCTCCTGCTAGAACTGAAAATAAAAAAATATGTTATTGATAACATTTTTAGATTTATCGACTCCAAGAATCCTCAAAAGGGCATTTAACCCGATATATGTGGAGGCACTTGTATTATATATTTATTCTTCAAAAGGGTCCATTATCCACCTAAAAACCAAAAAAACTCTCATAAAACTATTGAAAATGTATAATATTTAACGACCCTGACCACTTTCACCATGTTCCCCGGTTAAAATTGAAAATGATAAAAAAATAATATAATGTTTACATTCCTTGACTTCAAGATCCGTACAAAATATTTATAACATGATTAATATGGAGGCACCCTTCTACCTCTCTTCTCCACCTCCTTTAACCCGTAATATATTTTACTACAAATAATTATGTTTAAAAGTTGTAAATTACTTGAACTAAAAACCGGGAAAAAATCTTATAATACTATTGAAACTATACAATACGCAGCGACTTGCACCTCTTTCTCCTGTCAAAATTGAATGTAATGAAAACATAATTTAATTTTCAAATTCTACTACTCCAAGAACTTTGAAACGGACATATAACACGGTATATACAAACCTCTAACCTCCCCCGTCTTCCAACCCCTTACATGTTTTACTATACATAATTATGTATAAAATTTGTTTATTATTACTATTATGATAACGGGATGACGATGCGCAATCTGAAAATTGTGTTATTTTTTTTTCATTATTTTCAATTATTTAAGGGGGTTAGTGAGGTGCTTTTCTTATTATATACTATAATTTTAACAAAAATATAATGTAGAGAGAAATGCCAGGTTCAGTTCTTAATATCTTTGGAACCCTTCCTCTACTCAACTTCCCGCGAAGAAATACAACCTTCCTTGTTAAGGGAAATATTGAGTGAATTTTTCTTAATTTTTTTAGTATTCCGTACGGAAACACTTATAAGATCACTTCGGTGTCTGTTTATCCGTCTGTCTGTCTGTCATACTCGATTTTCTCCAAAACTATTTGACTCTGAAAGTTTAAATTTGGCACTAATATAGGAATTGATGGTCTTATCAGAGCCGTGTGGTTTTGAAAGTTAAATTTTGTCTTAAGGGGTTAGTTTTAGGGGGTGAAATCGGGAGTGAAAACAAAGTTCAAAAATATATATAATGTAATACTTGCGCACACTTTTCTTTGTATTATTTTTAAAAAATCGCGAAAAATCGTCCCTCTCCCCTCTCTAAAAAATTTTGAAAAAAAATTCTGGAATATTCTCCAGAGGGTGTAGGTTGAACGAAAATTATCACGAGGGCATTACCTTTAATAATTTATTTGGTAAAAAAAAAAAAAAATAAACAAAATTTCAAGGTCATCAGTTTTCAGTAAAGATCAGAAAAAACTTTGTTAAAAACTCATTTGGGTTGTGTTTTGTGAAGTCATTGACCATTTTTTAATTCCGAAACAAAAATTTTTATTTTAAAAGCAATCAACGTACGGACCCCTAATTGCGCAAGTCCGACTTGAACTTGACCAGTTATTTTTTGTTAAAATAATGAATCAACCATAAGCAATACTATTTATAGTCAAACATATAAAAGTTTAAAGGAAGGCGTCCTTTTTATGGTCCCTGGAGTAGAGGAAACAGAAAAAATATTTATTGACTTTACAACTTGTATTTGCATGGGGAGTACTGGATAAATAACTTTACCAATTTTTTATGTAGTTTTGTAACATTAAAAATATATAATCATGTGATGGTGTATAGGCTATAGGATAATGGTAATATGACAATTTTACAAATTAGAGCATGGTATTAAAAAAATATCACGCCAGTGAATACTTCAGTATCATATATTTATCGTATATGTGTTGTTTTCTTTATACTGTAAAAATATTTGCATCTCCACTGAAATATCTTATAGAATATGCCCCACCTCTCTTATAGTCAGTTTATTAGCTTTCTATTTTTATAATTATTCATTAGATTCGATTTTTTTCAAGCTTCCGCACATTTACATTAAAACGCAATTATTATCAAAACTGGTTGATTTCATCGACTAATAACAAATCGATCAAATTAATAGCGTTCTCAGACATCTAAAATTTAAAAGATTCCTTGATCCATCTGCTTTGACAATATCATTAAGTTCCAACCTAAGGAAGTTCATAGTTTTAGTTAATAAAAAAGAAAATAAATAATATTATACTATTTATTATTGACTGCTGGATATTTTTTAATTGTCTTTTTATAAGAATAATTTTCTATAATCAGCTATTAAAATTAATAAATATCAGTGGCAACACCTTTACTGTATCCAAGGTGATTTGTGCTACAAAACAGTTGGTCGCCATATAGTTTTCTTACGGAGTTGCCATAGACGTAAATATAAAAAATAACCGGTCAAGTGCAAGTTGAACTTGCACAATTAGTGTTCCGTACGTTGATTGCTTTTAAAATAAAAAAATTTGTTACGGTGGTATAAAATGATCAGTGACTTCACAAAACACACCCCAAATGAGTTTTCAACAAAGTTTGTTTCCAATCTTTACTGAAGATTGATGACCTTGAAATGTTTGTTTTTTTATAAACCAGATAAATTATTAAAGGTAATGCACTCGTGATAATTTTCGTTCTGGAGAATATTCCAGAATTTTTTTAAAATTTTTTGATCAGTACTCTTCGAGCTAAGGTGGGGGGATAGCGATTTTTCACGATTTTTTAAAAATAATGCAAAGAAAAGTGCGCACAAGTATTACATTATATATATATATATATATATATATATATATATATATATATAATATATATATATATATATATATATATTACTCTTGTTTTCACAAGCTTTCATTTGACACCACACTCGATGACCTACTAAAAAAATTTTTTTTCACTTCCGATATCACCCCCCAAAACTAACCCCTTAAGTCAAAATTTGACTTTCAAAACTACACGGCTTTGATGAGGCTATCAGTTCCTATATTATTACCAAATTTCAACTTTCTATGACAAATAGTTTCGGAGAAAAAATCGGGTGTGACAGACAGATAAACAAACGGACAGACAGACACCGAAGTCATCTTATAGGCGTTTCGTACGGAACACTAATCAGTAACTTTTTAGAGATCGGGAGGATACGCTATACTCGTACGTCGGTCAGGGTTGCAATTCAGTTCACTGTTTTCTACATGTCCAGACTGCACTCACTGAAATTTTAAATTGATGATTAATTTGACAGAAAACGATTATATGAATGATATAGGTAGTCGTCCATACTCGTATGTAAAATGTTTTTAGATTTTCTATACTTAAATATAAGCTTAAAATTACAAACCGCGAAGTTCGCATTTAACTCATTTATAATTAGTACTGTATTGGGAGAAATATAATTGAATGCAATTTAATAATGGGGTACAATGTTAAAAGTTAAAACCTAATTTCCAAAATAATTATTTCTGTAACTAGTACGTGATTTGACTGTTTAAAGACGAGTTTTGTCAAAACATTTCATATAAGAGTTGTATACTAGGTAGTTTCTACAACTCGTTTTTATAACACTTTTCCTTTGAAAATTTTACTTCTAGATGCGCCATCAAACGTGTTAGTACTTTTTACTTACGACAAGTTTCGTATAGTTTCAATAGTTTTTGTGAGATTTTTTTCCTGATCAAAGGGTAAGTAACATTATTTATTTAACCATATAATTGGTTAAAGAGGAAGGTGTTAGAACACAGTAATTTTATGATTATAATATACGGAATCGATTAAAAATATTTAATTTAATTTTACATGGATAGAGTCACTCTATTTTTTTGACAATCGAATGTATTGAGTGATTATATAGTATGTTAAAATTGTATATATAATTTTTTTGCGTTATGGCTGCTGGTCCAAAATTTTGATTATCATTTTCAGATTGTACTAGGAAAATATTTTTTTTATTGCTATTATCATTCACGTTTAAAAAGGCGCTCGATAGTATCAGATGTCCTAGCCGTTCAGTGCGCTTAAATATGATTCAAAATATTCTCTCCTCTTTCTTCCCTTGCTAAATTAAAGTGAAAAAATGACCCCCCCGAATTGCATTTCTGCACGTTTCAGAATTTTTATTATGTAATTTTTTTTTATGGGCAGAGCGCACGTACTCCAGGGAAATCCCTAAAGCGCTACAGGAGCGACGCGTGTGCGGAAAAAGCGATTTACTTTAACTTTAAATCGCTGTAAAATTGTACTCGTTGGGGAAACACAATCATACCATATAAAAGACTGCTCGGAAAGAGTTGTACGAGGATAACAAGTTGAACCTCATATGGATGTGAAGTATTAGCGCAATGTGTATTCCTAGCATGCACCGTTTTGGGAGCAGAGGAGCAGAGCTCCAAAGATGGGTGCAATATTCTGTCGTTGGTCGAATTTCAGTTTTGAACACAACAATTGTTATAAGGTGTAAAGCTTTCTAGTTCGAAATAATATTCCCAGCTTTTGAGAAGCTCTCTTTGCTATGCATACAACATGTCCAACACATATTTGGTCCCAATTTAACGCCCAGCAAATTGAGTGACGGTGCGAGAGGACTAGAGTGTCCCGACCTAAGTATGTCGGGTTCAGTAACGTTAACTTTTTTAGAAAAATCTGCCGCACCCTCAAAAATTTACTTCAGGTTTTTGGTAAATTGAATTACTTCCTGCTGTCTGTGGATATTTGCATAAGTAGCCAATATTCGAGCGTTTAAAGTGAATAAAGAATTAGGCATACTATCATCTGCAAAGCTGTCGATTGGATCCCTGGTCCTTTCCAGCAGATTTTTAATGTAAATGACAAATAGAGTAAGAGACAGTATAGAGCCATGGAGCACACTGGCGTCGATAGTGAAGGTATTAGAAAGAAACCTGTCGACGGTCTCTGAGGCATTATAAGCGTATATGCTCTGTTAAATTACAATGAAATTTCTCTACTATTTCATTATCTTGAGGATGATTAGGAGAAAAAAAAAAATTTTATGTAGATTCAGAAATTCTGGTATTGAAGCTTTAAATTATGTACCATTATCTAGAGTTATATGTTCTGGTAAACTATAATGCGAGAAGTATAACACAGCCCCCAAAAAAAAAGTGGGGTATACTTTTGATGCGATATATCAGATCCGTAGTATTTTTGCCCGCTGATCACGAATCTGACGTCAGAATATCGCCATCACATCTCAATTTTTTTCTAACCTCAAAAAATAGGTAAAAATTAGTAAAAATTAAGAAAAATATACTCCTAAAAAATTGATTCAAGCTTTTTCATGAATCCAAAGATGTATTAATATGTATTCGGGACACGCTAAGCTAATATTCATCGGTTGGATTGAGCCATACAGTTCTGTTTTCTTTCTAACCTCAATAAATCAGACAGATATAGTGCTTCTCGAATGCAAAAAAAAAAAACGAATTCAAATTAAAAAATTCAACCGATCCTTACCAAATTTGGTACACGGGGATTTTTTGGGTCGCTGATCACGAATCTGAGGTTGGATTTGCAAAATTCAAGATGGCAGATGTTTTCGGGCCATTTTGAACGCCGAGAAAAAATTCATCGGTCGATTTTTATTCTTCTACCTGCATCCAGGGCACCTCCACGTGGTGACGGTGGGCAACGGTGTTACTCCACTAGCCGGCAGAGTCCCTGGATAACGGTTTAGATGCCGTCATGGCAGGTAGAAGAAAGAGAATTACGATGCAGGGACTCGGAAACCCCAGTATCGGCGGTTGGTCAGGGTGGGAAAGCGGGCCCGCAATCGTCGTCATTCAGCGACCGTAGCTCTTCATGTGTGGGTGACTTGGCTCATGTAGAGTATAATGCTACAAGAAAACGGTCTCTCACGGTACAAGGACTTTTCATAAGTGCGATAAAAACAGTGATTCATTTTGTTATATTTGCTGTCAACACGTATTGAGTAAAATGGGGTCACCGATAACGGATAAGATTAAAACCTTATATAAGAATTGTTTTAACATTGAAATACAGCACCAGGATACAGATTGGGTTCCCCACATCATTTGCAGTTCTTGCAAAATAATGTTGTACATCAATAAGAAGGCGATTAAATATTCCAGACCAGCAATATGGAATAGACCATACAGTGAAAATGATTGCTACTTTTGTATGAATGTTGTATCTAGGCATAACCGAAAAAATAAAAGCACTATTACTTATAACGATGTTTCGACAGTAACAAGACCAACTAAACTAATTCCGCCTCCTGAACCACTTGATGCTGATGTTATGGAAACAAATGATTTCACCTTATCAGTTCATGCCGAAAACATTGAGACTGTCGAAAAAGATTCAAACACTGTTACTAATGAATGTTCTAGTGACAACCTATCATATACTAGTGACACGGATAAAGAATTTCTACCATACCCGTAAACCAGAACAAATACTCGTATCACAGTCAGAACTTAGTGATCTAGTCAGAGATTTAGGCTTATCCAAAGATGGTTCAGAGCATCTTGCTTCCTTTTTATTGATGTACAACATTATTTTGCAAGAACTGCAAATGATGTGGGGAACCCAATCTGTATCCTGGTGCTGTATTTCAATGTTAAAACAATTCTTATATAAGGTTTTAATCTTATCCGTTATCGGTGACCCCATTTTACTCAAATACGTGTTGACAGCAAATATAACAAAATGAATCACTGTTTTTTTATCGCACTTATGAAAAGTCCTTGTACCGTGAGACCGTTTTCTTGTAGCATTATACTCTACATGAGCCAAGTCACCCACACATGAAGAGCTACGGTCGCTGAATGACGACGACTGCTGGCCCGCTTTCCCACCCTGACCAACCGCCGATACTGGGTTTCCGAGTCCCTGCATCGTAATTCTCTTTCTTCTACCTGCCATGACGGCATCTAAACCGTTATCCAGGGACTCTGCCGGCTAGTGGAGTAACACCGTTGCCCACCGTCACCACGTGGAGGTGCCCTGGATGCAGGTAGAAGAATAAAAATCGACCGATGAATTTTCTCGGCGTTCAAAATGGCCCGAAAACATCTGCCATCTTGAATTTTGCAAATCCAACCTCAGATTCGTGATCAGCGACCCAAAAAATCCCCGTGTACCAAATTTGGTAAGGATCGGTTGAATTTTAATTTGAATTCGTTTTTGCATTCGAGAAGCACTATATCTGTCTGATTTATTGAGGTTAGAAAGAAAATAGAACTGTATGGCTTAATCCAACCGATGAATATTAGCTTAGCGTGTCCGAATACATATTAATACATCTTTGGATTCATGAAAAAGCTTGAATCAATTTTTTAGGAGTATATTTTTCTTAATTTTTACTAATTTTTACCTATTTTTTGAGGTTAGAAAAAATTGAGATGTGATGGCGATATTCTGACGTCGGATTCGTGATCAGCTGGCAAAAATACTACGGATCTGATATATCGCATCAAAAGTATACCCCACTTTTTTTTTTTGTGGGGCTGTGTAATCATAATAACTTATGGACAGTCTCCCTTGGATTGCGAATCCAAAAATTTTGTTTGCTCAAGAGTATAAGTATCTAGATCTATCATTTTTTGAAGCTGTGGTTATTACATTTGTTTATCTATCTTCAAATATAAGTTTGTATAGAATTTTTCTGAATATGTCAATAGTATTTTTTTCTTAATATGTTGTAATTTTGTATTTGTTCTGAGATGCCTAGTTTATTACTTAATCTTCAGCCATCTTTTAAATTTAAAAATATTTCTAATTAATTTGCATATGGTCTAAATTTTAGTTTTCTAATTCTCTGTTAATATTCCGTACGGAATACTTAGCTGTCTGTCTGTCATACCCGATTTTCTCCAAAACTATTTGACATAGAAAGTTGGAATTTGGCACAAATACAGGAATTGATGGCCCAATGAAAGCCATATAGTTTTGAAAAATTAAATTTTGACTTAAGGAATTAGTTTTTTTTGGAGGGGGGGGAATCGGGAGAAAAAAAATTACCAGGTCATTGAGTGGAGTGTCAAATAAAAGCTTATGAAAACACGGCAAAAGATATCTGATGTAATAATTAGGTACACTTGCCCTCGTATTATTTTTAAAAAATGACCAAATTTCCTCTTATCTCGAAAAGTACGGGTCAAAAAATTTTGAAAAAATTCTGGAATATTCTTCATAAAATGATAATTTATCTGATTTAGAAAAAACTATGAAAACTATGCTCCTTGACGATATGATGGACGTTTTGTTAATATATTTTTCAGTACACACACGGATGGGTACAGAGAGAAAATAATTCTATTTTGTTTGTTTATAATTAAACAAATATTTGGCTAGTAAATATTTGTGTTACACTTTTATTACTAGATTCTAGATTGCGCTAGATTGATTATTGGCTATTAGGTAGGTAAGATGCTGTAATTATTATAAATTATTGACTAAGAAAAAACGCAAAAATACATGCAACAAGTCCAACTTGTATCTAGCTGGTTTTTAAATTCGATAATATATTATTTTGAGGGATTACTTCCTTCTGTTTCTTTAGTATGTACGAGGCTGGTTTGAAAAGTCCGTGCAAAAATAAAAACTACTTATGTGTTTGGGGTAAACCTTTTTTATTTTTCGACATAGTCTCCTTTTAGGCTTATACACTTCGTCCAACGATGTTCTAGTTTGTTGATCCCTTCCGAATAATAGGATTTGTCCAAGTCTGCAAAATATCCATTAGTGTCTGCAATCACCTCCTCGTTTGAATAAAATCTTTGTCCCGCCAGCCATTTCTTCAAATTGGGGAACAAATAGTAGTCCGAAGGAGCCAAGTCTGGAGAATAGGGGGGATGTGAAACGAGTTGGAATCCTATTTCCATTAATTTTGCGACCACAACTGCTGAGGTGTGTGCTGGTGCGTTGTCGTGATGGAAAAGGACTTTCTTGTGGGCCAATCGCGGGCGTTTTTCTTGCAGCTCGGTTTTCAAAACGGTCCAATAACGATGAATAATATTCACCTGTAATAGTTTTACCCTTTTCCAGATAGTCGATGAGGATTATCCCTTGCGAATCCCAAAAGACAGTCGCCATAACCTTTCCGGCCGAAGGAACGGTCTTCGCCTTTTTTGGTGCATATTCCCCCTTGGTAACCCATTGTTTAGATTGTTGTTTGGTCTCAGGAGTATAGTAATGTAATCCATGTTTCATCCACAGTGACGAAACGACGCTTAAAGTCCTCCGGATTCTTCTGGAACAGCTGCAAACCATCCTTGCAACACTTCACACGATTCCGTTTTTGGTCAAGCGTGAGCAATCGCGGCACCCATCTTGCGGATAGCTTTCTCATGTCCAAATGTTTATGCAAAATATTATGTACCCATTCAGTCGAGATTCCCACAGCACTAGCAATCTCACACACCTTAACTCTTCTGTCATCCATCACCATATCATGGATTTGAACAATGATTTCTGGAGTCGTAACCTCCACAGGCCGTCCAGAAACGTTCACCGTCACTTGTGCCCATATGGCCAGTCCGAAAATTTTGAAACCACTTATAAAACTGTTCTAATCGAAGGTGCAGAGTCACCATAATGTTTATCAAGCTTCTCTTTAGTCTCCTGAGGCGTTTTTGCCTTTCATAAAGTAATGTTTAATCACCATACGAAATTCTTTTTCGTCCATTTCTTGAAAATCACTCGACTTCCTTGATTCACACGAATGCCAAACACAAAGAAATAGACCAATATGGCTGAAACTTGGTGTGCGTTCATTCAAGAGATGCTACTAACTAAACATGTCCTCGATACGCGCCGGTGGTGCCATCTCTCGGACTTTGCACGGACTTTTCAAACCAGCCTCGATTCGATTCGTGACAAGGCGACTGCTTTTTTATATATAACATTATAGGTGTATCTATTGAGTTTAATTCTCCATGTATGTTTTATTTTTCTTGTTAATATCCTTAATGCATTTTTTTGTTAGGCCCTGATTTGTCGGTGAGGTATCGTTTTTCTCGGTGTGCCTGACTTGCGCGGGAGGCGCGGGTGCGGACCAAGTCAGGTGGGTTTCATTCAAATGTCGGCGTTCGTCATGTTTTCGTTACCGAATCGGTCCCGAGCACACCGAGAGAAATGATACCACACCGACAAATCAGGGAGCGGCATTAGAATTAAAATTTTACTTGCTACTTCATTATTAAAATGATTAGTCGTAAATTTTGACAAATCTAATTTGTACGGTTTAGATTAACTGTTAAAATACAGTGGAATTCGGTTATTACGATTCTGGATAAAATGACCAACCGCTTATAGCGACTTCAGTGTGAAGATTTGTTTGCCCACTTCGCAGTTTAATGTTCCGAATTTCACATGTACACCAAATTAGATCCATCGATTTAAAACTAGACGCAATATTGTCGCCGGTAAGATAAGTAAATAATTATTATTGGTGAAACAAAATGACGTCAGTGATTGGTGCATGATTTACAGATGATCAGATTTTTAACGTTGATGAGACAGGGTTGATTTATAGACTAACGCCAGATAAAACTTTAAAATTTAAAGGAAAAACGTGTACTGGTGGAAAAAGAGAATAACTGTTTTGGTTGCAGCAAACATGAGTGGCACGATTAAAAAAAATGTTCTTACGACGCCGTCTCCTCACGACGGTTGGCGATCCCTATAGCTAAACGAACTTTAGAAACTCTTGTTCGAAAAATATCACTCGAAGCACATCCAAACCACCTTCTCATGTCCTTCAGCCAAGAATTCTGTCTTCTTCCGATGATCATTTGCCCTTTATTTTACCTTCAATAATTAGACGTAGCAATTCGTACTTTGGGCCCCTCATTATATATCCGAAATATTGAGTTTTACTTATTTTTATGGTTATTAATAATACCTTCATTTTATTCATTCTTTCCAGTATTTCTGTTTTTTTTTTATTTTCTATACCCAGGAGATGCGAAGACGGCGTCTATAAATGTACATTTCGAAAGATTCCGGTCATTTCTCTGAGCCAGGGTCAAGGGTCCAGCACTCACCTCCATAGAATAGCGCGGAGGATACATACGCTCTCACCATTCTCATTCGAAGTTGGTGATCGGTAAACTCAATGCCGAAGATGTTTCAGAGGTGTGCAGGCATTACCAGCAGATTACGAGATAATCGGAAAGCTTGGATGACATCTATTTTTACAAAATGAGAACATTCCTAGGGTCGTAAGTTGACAGCGATAGCCTTGAAGCAAATACGAATGCTAGTAATAATGTCACTAAGATTACCTTACTCGACGCTATCCTGATGATTTATGATTAAACTTACACAGAGGCACGCGGGATTTACAGCAGGAATCGATCAAAGTTCTCCCTTCGACGACGAAGACGACATACCGCTTTCCGTTCTGAGCAGCTACCAATAACAAGCCAGGAGCGTGAGAAGTATTCGGATGTCGATAATAATATTGTCACATGTGAGGATGTCCGATGTGCATTGTGCAGAATATTATTGCCGAAGGACACGAAAGTGGCGACTACGGCGATGGTGAGATCGAGAGATACAATCGTCTCCGAGTGTCGTCGAGGCCCTAAAAGCCAGGGGCGTGCTAGGATAAAAATTGTAACCGGGATTCACCCTAAATGCTACTTCCTCCCCCTATAATTTTTTTGACCATGATACACATTATATGTATTTATTTTTATATATATATTATTATATATTTGTTATTATATATTTATGATTATTATTATTTCGGTTCTTCTTTCTCACATTTGGTCAATGTGGTTTCATGTTTAGCTGACAGGCCCAAGCCAAGTCAGCACGAACGCTGTTACCATTGTGTATTAAGGAATGACCTGACAACGTTACATATTTTCAAAATGACTGACTTTTGAATGTTCCTGTGTATGTTTGTGTTGAGTCCTAATTGTACTAAGTGTGGTGTGAATGTTGATGTAAAGCCTGTGGCTGATATGACGAGGTGAACTATGATGACTTTTTCTTGTTTCCTTAGCCTTTTTATTTCTGTTGCAAGGTCTCTGTATTTGGAGATTTTTTCTGTGTATTTCGTTTGGATGTTTGTGTCGTTGGGGACAACTATGTCAATTAGATAGGTGACTTTTCCTTTTTTGTACTAAAAAGTAATATCGGGTCTATTGGCGGAGATTGTTTTATCTGTATGGATACTGATGTCCCAGTAGAGCTTGTAATCTTTAATTTCAGTTTCAAACGTTCAGGGTATATGATTGAACCGATCAATAAAATTCATATTTTACTAATGTAGAATATTCAATATATTTTGCAATATAAAAAAGTACAAAGCTCCCATTGGCTAATGCACGGAGAAATTTGTGAATCACAAAAGTAAACACCTCGCAAACACGAAACTATTCTGATACAGCTTTTCAATAACAATTTTTTCATCAATACCTCTCAGAATATTGCTTTTGCACGCCATGAGCATGACATGAAAAGTTTTCGTCAGTTACTTTTAATTCATTTTTGATAATTTTTAATCTGAAAAAAGCTCTCGCGCAACTCACTTGCGTTATGGGCAACGATTGCAAAAATTTATAAATTACATGTAGGTTTTTGTTTTCAGAAACACATTCTGTACTCAACTAATAAGGTATACATACAACTGAGACAACGATTATATTTTTTTGACTTCTCGTTGTCGACGCCTGAACTTTGATATTCGCTCGATGAATTTTCGCAAGAAGATGACTCATCATCTTGTTCTCCAACTTTTTCTTTATCATAAACACTTCCCAACGTCCGTAATGAAGGTTGGGGGAAAAAAAAAAAAAAAAAAAACAAAGCAAGCGACAAAAGTTCGTCACGAACTTCTTTTTTATTGGTTTCGGTGAGTTCACAATTCGAAATTTTCGCGCTACTGTTTTCATTTTTAGATTTCCGCTGTTCTGAAATCTTTGTTTCTATCTCAATATCATAAGCTTCGAGTTTATTATTCACGGTTTCTACGAATTTGTGAGCAATTTTGAATAAAATTTGAAAACTTACAGGGTCATTTTGAAAATTTTTAAATTGTTTCGGCATTCCATTTACTTGACGTTAAGCCTGAATATAATCTAAATTCACTGTAAATATTTTGAAACTGCATGTGATACCCCAAAAATTGATGCGAAAATCATTTCTGTTAAAACAGTTTCAAATTTCAAAAGCTTATCTTTTAAACTGATCGCATGATTCCCGATTTTCGCATTAAAAGTTTTCTCTTTTGAAATGATATTCAGACTACATTCATGAAAATAGTTTGGATGTCAATACTAGGATACTCAACCGCGTTTTTCCTTGTTTTAAAATATCCAAATACTTTTGACAAAGCATTATGTTTGGAAGACCATCTCGTTTGTCCAGTAAGGTTTAATTTGACCTGAGGATTTGTTTTTTCGGAAAGCTTTTTTTTCGTAACTGCAGACTTTTCAGCTGACTTTTCAAGATGTTTATTCAAAGTAGGATCGGCGTTTCTAGGGTCCGTCCTCTTTCAGTCTCTCGCGCCAGCTCACAGATAATAAATTATATTTATATTCGAATAATTCTAGATTTACGCAGGATTATGAATGCCTAAATTCGGATACTACCTGGACATATGAAAAATTTTTGTGGATCTTGAGATCATAAATTTTTCATACACTTTGTAAGTTTCAGGATGGCGCCCCTAAGACTTGGCGCTCCGGGAAAAGTCCCGGTGTCCCGATGGGCCAGCACGCCCCTGCTAAAAGCTGCAGAAATTCTAAATGTCTTCATATATTCTAATTACGAGGATGACAATATAAAAACTACAATGTCTAGTACTACTCAGTATATATCACCACTACACCAAACACTTTATTTTTGCACTGGACGCGCGTTTCGCTAACCTTGTCAACTTCATCAGGAGCGATGAGTCAATCATCGCTTCTGATGACGCTAACATGGTTGGCAAAACGCGCGTCGAGTGTAGTGGAGATATATACTGAGTAGCATATATCTCCACTAGTATTGATGGTTTTTCCCTTCTCAGCCTAGTTGATGGAAATTTTTCCATGCTCATCCCAAAATACGAAGGCCAAAACCTTCCCAGTCGACTATTGTGTATTTGGGCGCCGGCTGCTGTCCATTCAGCTGACTGCCGATTTGATTCTGGCGTGTAGTGGTGGATCCATGTTTCATTCATTATCACATATCGCATGGAAATATCTTTTTATTGCGCTTAAATAGGTCCAAACAGCGCTCAGAATCATAAACACGTTGTTGTTTTTGGTCCGCTGTGAGCAAACGCGATACCCATTTTGAACAGAACTTTCTCAAGCCCAAATGTTCATGCAAAATATGACACATTTTTTTGATATCTTTAGGGTGTTAGCCATCTCACACATAGTACAATGTCTAGTCTTTATAATTTATATACTTTATTTTTGCTACGGGCCTTACACCCCTAAAGGGGTAGAAAGGCATAAGGATCAATTAAGTAAGTAAGTATTTTTACTCTAAGTTGAAAGTAAACCAGAAACAAATCAAAATTACGGACGTTTTAAGCCGATAAATGTGCACTACATATGAAGTTTAAGAACTTTTCTATATGTAACTTTAGATTTGCTAACTTTTGCTATAAACGTATTTTTATAATTTTTTTATTTTGAATAGACTTGCATGTGTACCTAACATGTCTACACAACACATGTTTCAATAAATATCTGTTTAATTTGATGTCGCTTATAACGTTGTCCGGTTAGTACGACGAAATATAATTGTTCCTTAGCCGCCGTTATAAGCGGATTCCACTGTAGTTTAATTCGGCAACAGGTTCCGCAAAATCTAATATTACAAATTCGCAAGTGTTATTTAAAACGATTGTGAGAGCATAGCCATTTCTAAGTACTGATAAGCATTCTGGTATTTCAACGGTTTGAATTCCGTGATATGTTATTATTCCACCGTTTCTTATTGTATTTGTTTATTTCAATTTTAACGAGGTGCGGTCAAATTGTATTACATTTAGATCTGGTTTTATTTCATGAAAAATAATTGAATTTGAATATAAGGTGTTATTTAGAATCTTTTATCACAATCAAGTATTGTAGTAATGTGCAGATTCTGTATAAACTACAGATAGACCAAAAGTTTTAGCAGTGTTTGGAACAGTAACTGATTTGAACTTGGATCAAGTTCAAGACTGAAAAACATGCCTGCCCTTATCGAAGGCCGTATCCTCCCACAGACCGACAGATGTCAGGAAATTGCCAGCAGTCACCGCGATTCGACAAGAGTTCCACCTCATGCATATAATTACTGACATTATATGCAAAACCACTAAAATGGACAAAGTCCATGTTTCAGCAGTAAACACACTGTTTTTTTATTTGTCAATACATTTCGAAAACAAAAGTTAAAGCACTTATTTCCGTACTGACGTAACATCATGCTAAGATACAAACTTTTTGTGTGGTTTTACATATATATTATATACATGGGATAAAACCTTTGTTGAATCACGCTGCGGCGGTAACTGTTGGTAATTTACTGACCATTTTTCGGCCGCTCTGTTACTGTAGACGTCCCTGATGGCGGGCAGGTATGCTTTCCAGTTTCAGTTTATTGTATCTTAACGCAATAAATAAATATATATATATATATATATATATATATATATATATATATATATATATATATATACATATATATATATATATATATATATACATATATATGTATATATATATATATATATATATATATATATATATATATATATATATATATACATATATAATATATATATATATATATATATATATATATATATATATATATATTTATATATATATAATATATATATATATATATATATATATATATATATATATATATATATACATATATATATATATATATATATATATATATATATATATATATATATATATATATATATATATATATATTATATATATATATATATATATATATATATATATATACATATATATATGTATATATATACATATATATATATATATATATATATATATATATATATATATATATATATATATATATATATCCTGTCTCAATACCCTCCAGGGAATGTAGTAGTCATTCTGTTGCGTTATGGGATGTTCTTGTCCACATTTCTTGCGCTTCTTGGACCAGTGTGAAGTGGTTTATTGGCAAGATGGATAACTTGGTCCACCCAACGGGACGGAAAACATCCTCGAGGTCTTCTAACTGAAACTTTTCCTTGACTGATGAGTTTTTCTAAACATTCTCGATCTTTTCTCATGATACGGAAGAAAAATTCAATGATTTTTGGTTGGAGAAAACTTGAAATAAGTTGCTGGACATTTGGCTCTGATATAATTGAGTCGTTGGTCTGTCGTGAAGTCCACGGCATCCTAAGCATTCTTCGGCAGCAGAACAATTTGTTCTGCTTTTTGTATTTCCGACTTTCTCAATGTCCAAGACTCACAGCCATATGTGAGAATAGGAAAGACAAGACAATTTACCAGTCTTATTTTCACTTGTTTGGATATGTCGTTGTCTTTCCAGATTTTCTTGAGCTTTTGCTCAGCAACTTTTGGAAGAGCACATCTTCGACCAATCTCCCCCTCTACTGTACTATTAATTAGGGATCCCAAGTACACTTAGTCACTAACAATTTCAGGGCGGTCAATTTGTCTGACATCTGGCCTGTTGTTATTTTGCCTATCAACAATCCAGTCCGAGTTCTAGCTTTCTTTTTCTACCCTCTTAAGTACTTGTAGTAATTCCTCAGCACTCCCAGCCAAAAGAACCGTGTCATATATATATATATATATATATATATATATATATATATATATATATATATATATATATATATATATATATATATATATATATATATATATATGTATAGATATCTGAATGTCCGCTATTGGATAATTAAAAATTTATCCGAAGTTCTATAGTCCAAAATTATTGGTTTTTATAAAAGTGGTGGGTCTATGAACTTCCTTGGATAGACGTTTGTTTCAGATTCAACGACGCATCTGTCTATGCTAAGGAGGTTTCCTATGTCACTTTTGGCAAGTGTAGACGTTTACATCTTTTTTTCGAGGAAATGCCTTCCAAATGCAGGTCTTAGTTCTATCGAAAATGTAAATATGCGGTTGTTTCTAAATATGTTGCCTACCGACAATGGCGTAAAACCCTAACGTCCTAATTCGTAACATCTTTATTGGTGCCTGGAATAAGTGCAGACAAACAATCGACGAAACTCGGAAGGCATAGAATCAAAGAATTAAGAATACACTTTTGCCTATATTAACAGTTCCATGTCTTTTTGGTCGGTTGCTAAGGCAATTAGTCAAAATTTCACTGAATTGACTATGTCACTACTTACATTGATACAGAATACTATTGCAACAGCACCTGTTGTTGAGAAAGCCAACTTGTTAGTTGAACTCTTTGTTTGACGCTTTACTGTTGATTTGCAGGGAAAAATATCATTCGCTATTCGCAATGTACACTGAAGATACCCGATACTGTCTTTAAACAGCGTATCATAAAACATATTTTATCCAAGCCAGACACCATACAACTAAAATATGCGGGAGCAAACTAACACCATCTTTTTGAAGACTTATGACCCTATCGTACAGAAAAAGAATATTTTCTTCCTGCTACAAATTCGCTAGAGTTCAGCCGGTACTCAAAAAAGGCAAAAAGACTATGCCACACAACTATCGACCAGTCACATTGCTTTCAGTAATATCGAAAGTTATGGAAAATCATATTTGGATAGATTTAATATTATGAGTGACCATCAATATGATTTAAGCGAAAAGAGAAATTTTGGAGAATCGTAATATATCCAAGGCATTCGACCTTGTTTGGCATGGCAGACTGTTGCACGTTAAGCGTGCTTTACGAATGGAGTGGATGGGTCAAATTAAACATTTCAACGAAGTCCTCACTTCTTAACTGAAGTTTTCTGTAATGACATATCCTAATATGATGTGCATTTATTTTTTAAATTTATGAATAATAACAAATCATGTGTCTTCGTTGTCTAAAAAATGAAAAGTTACTGTTCTTTTTTTTAAAGAACATATTAAACAGTAATTTTAAAAATATTAAAATTCAACGGTTCCACTTACAACATCCTTTTGAGCTGCTGCAAACTGAATGCATACTTTTTCATATCAGTTTTTACAATTTTCAGTAGAATTCAAAAAAGTTATTATATGCATGGAGGACTATTAAAAACATGGATGTTAAGTTTGCCTTTTTTAATTTACTCTGAATATTCAAAAATATCTTTTAAACGGTACTTTTTTAGGATCTAAGATATTTCAATCAAAAATTTCCTGCCTTCCTTTATTTTTTTTCCTTTTAATGACATACATCCTATGGTATTCAGTGGAATATTAAGAAAAAATAACTTTCTAAATATGTATTCAAATTTTTTCTAAAATTTTTTAACATCGTAGGCTCTGATAAAGGATTTTCTCGGGAAACTGCTACTGGTTTTGGAGATAACTGTTTTCTGTCGGCTCGCCAGTCCGACTACGTAATTGTCACAAAAACACGGTCTCGAGTGTTTAATCACCTGCTTAACCACATAACCTCAGTCGACGTGTTAGGAATCACTGCCCACAGCGCTTAGTAACCCTCTACGATTAGAACCGCTACCAAGCAGTTTGTGGATCAGCGTTCCACACGCCCGAACGTCGCCTCACCTTCAGAAGCTATAATCGCGTTCGCGTACTTCGAACTGTCGAACAGAAATCCTGCTGTCCTTTATGAATATTGAATAAATGAACATTGACAGGTTTGACTCATTCTGTAGTTAGGAGCAAAAATCGAATTCGATTACAACTGGCGTGCATTGTTTAGGAATAGGATTTTTCTTCAGTATATCGATCGTTATTGATATATCGACAACTATTGTTATGTAAGTGGTTATCGATATATCGATAGTTATCGATATGTCGATGGTTACCGGCATACCGATAGTTCGATTGAGATTTCTAAAAGTTTCTTAAAGTCAAGTAAAATAAAAAGAAAATAATAATTAATAATAACAGTGCGTTTAAGTCTTTAGCAAGAATTTAATACAAATAATATACATAAAATATTATATGGCTGGCCACATTTAATTTATACTAAATAAAGACTTTTCCATAGCTCCGTTTTGTATTTATAATTCAAAAAATGTCTATAATAATATGTCAAACTATTAATAGTTACTAATATACTTATGAGTAGTATCGATAATTATCGGTATATCAGGTACTATCGATAGTTTGGTAACTTAAATTTATTTATAGATAGGTTGCCATTAATGTCCGACCGAAGCTTCGACCACCTTCGGCCAAAAAAAGCACTATCGGCTAGATATTCTGTTTCTGCTAAAAACCAGTCGAAGATTTTGGCCGAAGCCGAAGCTTTTGAAAAGGCGAAACTAACGAATTATTATGAATGAGGTCAGCGCAGCAGATCTCTTATTTGAAAAACTGTAGAATATTCTATGTTTAATGACTGAAATTTGTTTTTTATTATATTAAATAAAAATGACACTATTACTACATATAAGCTTATGTAAGACAAAAATAATGTGTGTTTGAATGACCAAACCTATAACTCTAAATACCTATTTAATAATTGACTCTATGGGACAGATTCTAATCTAACTTTCTTATATATATTTTTTATTGTTGCTAAATAATATCATTTGCTTTAACTAAATTGCATTATTCAAAACCTGGTTTGGTACTATGGTACTGTTATATTTCATTGCAATAAATAAATATGAATAAAACTGAGTTTATCATTTTCGAAAAAGCGTAATTTATTTATTTACCAGGTGTACAAGAATGAAATGCGGATTTCAGACAACAGATAGTGCACCAATGCAGTTTGTGCTATAAAGATTTGACACTGCGCCATTTTGTTGTGTCATCAACAAGTTTCAGACGCGCACGAGTGATAAATTGGAAAAGTGTTGTGTTATTGTGTTCAATATGTCGAAATTTATACCGAACAAAAAGCATTCGCGAACAGCATTAATTTTTCGTTTTCATTTGAAGAAAACTGCTGTTGAATCATACCGATTACTTCGAGAAGCTTATGGTGAACATGCTCCATCGCAAGATACGTGTGAACGATGGTTTCGGCGTTTCAAAAGTGGTGACTTCGATGTTGCAGACAAGGAACGTGGAAAACCGCCAAAAAAATACGAAGATGTGGAATTGCAAGCATTGTTGGACGAAGATGATTCGCAAACACAAATACAACTCGCCGAGCAATTGGGCGTTAGTCAACAAGCTGTTTCCAATCGGCTACGAGAGATGGGAAAGATTCAGAAGACCGGTAGATGGGTACGACATGAGTTGAATGACAGGCAAATGGAAAAGCGCAAAAACCCGTGTGAGATTTTGCTCGCTCGCACAAAAGGAAGTCGTTTTTGCCTCGTATAGTTACAGGGGATAAAAAGTGGATTTATTTTGAGAATCCCAAGCGCAAAAAATCATGGGTAGACCCAGGCGCACCATTCACATCGACCGCAAGACCGAATCGCTTTAGCAGAAAGACGATGCTCTGTGTTTGGTGGGACCAGAGGGGCAAGGTCTATTATGAGCTGTTAAAACCTGGGCAAATGGTTAATACTAAACGTTACCAACAACAATTGACCGATTTGATCCGTTCGCTGTTTAAAAAAAGGCCAAAATACCGAAAGAGGCATCACAAAGTCACTTTTCTTCATGACAATGCTCCTTCACATACGGCAAAACCAGTTCGCGACACGTTGGAAGCACTCGGCTGAGAAGTTCTACCCCATGCGGCTTACTCACCAGACTTGGCTCCTTCCGATTACCACTTGTATGCATAGATGGGTCACGCACTTACTGAGCAGCGCTTTGGTTCGTACGAAGATGTGAAAAAATGGCTCGATGAATGGTTCGCAGCAAAAGGGGAAAATTTTTACTGGCGTGGTATTCACAAATTGCCCGAAAGATGGGAAAAATGTATAACAAGCGATGGGGCATACTTTGAATAAAGCACTTTTTATCATTCTTCCGAATTTAACATGTTTTTTTAGAAAAAAAAACGCATTTCATACTTGTACACCTGGTAAAGTATCTATGTATTTCCAATTATTATCAGCACCACATATGTAGAACACATACCACAATATAACAGTACAGAATTTGCATTGTTATGTTTACCATTGTTCTAAGGTTATTAGGTATGATTGAACCTTCGGCTTCAGCTTCGGTTTCGGCCGAGGGTTAAACTAGAAGCCGAATAATCGGCTTCGGCTTCAACCTATGCTAAAAACTGACCTTCGATCGGACACTAGTTGCCATAGATAGGTAAAATTTTTTATCGTCCATCCTTAGTATGGACTTAAGCTTTCTATTTTCAAACGATAGTGCCCTTAGATATCGGAATTTCCAAACGCGTGGAGATGTATTCGTTCCGTTCGATGCGATCGGATGTAATTTTAAAAAATACATGTACTACTTTATTTTATTACCAAGAACATAAAATAATTAATTTTCGTGATATGTATATACATAATTTGTAAATATTACACATGTACTTACTACTAGAATCACAAATTAATACAGTTTAAAGGTATTCCCGGTAACAAAGAGAAGTAAGTTAATTGTTTAAAAAATATTAAATATAATAAAACTGGCCAAGTGCAAGTCGGACTTGCGCAATTAGTGCGGTGATTGCTTTTAAAATAAAATAAAATTATATCTCGGTACAAGAGAGACTCGCCCTTCGGTTATAGTTACGTCCAACATACGTTAAGAACCGTACTCGTTTTTTTTATACCAGATGAATTATCAAACGTAATGCAGAATGTTTTGAAAATTTTTTGATCAGTACTTTTTGACATGGGGGGACATCGATTTTTGGCATTTTTTAAAAAATAACACAAAGAAAAGTGCGCGAAGGTATTACATCATATATATTTTTGAACTCGTATTTTCACAAGCTTTCATTTAACTCGATGATCCGGTAAATTTCACTTCCGATTTCACCCCCCAAAACTAAGCCAAAGTCAAAATTTAACTCTCAAAACTACAGGGCCCTGATCGGGCCATTATTTCCTATCCTTGTGCCAAATTTCAGCTTTCAATGTCAAATAGCTGCGGAAAATATCGGGTGTGACAGATGGACAGACAAATGGATATCGAAATGAGCCCATAAGTGTTCCGTATGGAACACTAAAAATATTATATTAAATATAAAAATTATTGTTTTGTGAAAAATTAATAAATTTATAATCTATCTCTTATTATTGCATTTTAAAATTATTTTTGGTACCTCGATTGCTTCTTTGGAGGTAGTGTTACCTTCCAACTGATCCTGTATAATATTATAGCATTACAACATTTTCTCATAAGATTTATGCGTTATTTATTTAATGTTCTTTCCCAATGCATATAGAACAAGTTATATTTACATTCAAATTTAATTCCATTTTCACACGTGGGATGACCAATAATTTATTTGCCTATTTCTTCCTCGAGTCAAGTTATTTTTCATTTATTAATATGAAGAATGTATATTAACATTATTCAGGTCAAATAGACAATTAATAAATAAATTATAAATTAAAAAATGTGTAGGTGGTCAATTAACAAGTTCCTTTTATTATTGTAATTGCCCATAAAAAATGGTCGCTGCATTATTACGAATGACGTGAGGGTCACGTAATCTGTAACATGACTAATTTAAATGAAAAATCGTGTTAATGTCTGTTTTTTTTTTTACGGTTGCTCATTTGTATAATATATAAATATATGATAAAGGAATATCCAAGCTGAGACAAACGTGAGCGATTAAAATTTAAGTAAAACATAGTGGGTGTCTAAACTCTGTTGCTCTGTAAGACCAATATCGAACTCCATCTGCTTATAGACAGCATGGAAATCTAATAGGTAACTAACGAACAGATCATAGACAAGAAAATTTGAAATAGCCTTTTAGCTATTTTCGTATAATAATCATAGACATAGGAATATAGGGACGGAAGCTAAGCCCTTACTTAGGCGAGGGGTGCTCACTTTTCCGGGGAGGGTACTGGCACCCACTTGTGATTGCCTGGGGCTCTACGCATGTTCAGTTCCGCGAAATTTGAACAAAGTCATAGTTCATTTGTAATATTCTAGAATAAAATACTGTTTTTTTGAAAATAAAAGGAACACATAGCCAATCACAACAACTTTTATTATTTTTGTCAATGTTTAAATGCTGTAATATTTCATTTTCATTGCCGACTTCTGGAAAAACTCTGTGATTTCGGTTATTAATGTGGAAAATGACATCTGTTTCAGTACATTTGGTAACTGTATGAAAAAATTACAATTTTAAGAAAGTATTTGTAACAAAATTTTTAGTTCAATCCTACATCACAACTTTTTGTACAAAATTTGTAAATTTTTATGACTAATTGATTCTATTTCATTAATTATATTATATTTATTATAATGTAATAAAATCATATTTCAAACTATACTACACTAGTCACAAAAATTAAGGGATATTAAAAAAATCCCAAATTTTTGGATGATTTTCAAAGAGCTGTAACTTGGAGGAAAATGGTCGTAGAGAGAATCAAAAAAAAGGAAATTGAAGCTTCAAGTTTCTAGTTTTGAGATCTGGAGCTTAAAATTTTTTAACGTCAGCGGTTTTTGAGTAATCATAAGAAAACTAACGAAAAAAAATTTTCCAAATTTTTGCTTGTCTTTAAAAAGGTCTATGGACTTCAATAATTTTTTTTTGGTAATTTCACCACACCACTCTTTTAGATAATTTAATTCCTTTCAATTTGAGTGGTTCCGGAGTCCTGTATGATGGTTTGTCGCTAAATTTTCGTTGATCAAAGCAAAAAAGTCATTTTTAACTTGGAATTCAATTACTCGGGAAATAATAATCGTACAGAAAATCCAAGTAGGGTTTTGAAAACTGCAAAGTATTCTCTACAAGTCGTAATTATTGGTTTTTAATAAAAAAAAAAATTTCGAAGTGAAAATGTTGGTTGGAAAAAAGATTAAAAATTGCATAATTAGGGATATTTGAATAACTTGGTAAATAATTGATAAACTGAGGATATTGACTATAACTTTTCAACCTCCAAGTGTCCCAAAGGAACCCTGATAGTTTCAAAGCGCTTCCATTTTTTTTCCTAGTGCCTGGAATGTTTAAATTTGTCGTTTTTGCTGAAAATCAATGTAACGACTAATTTTTCCCTTTTTATTCATTTTTTTAAGTTGAAATTGGTTTTTAGCAAGAATCCATATTTTCTTCAAAAAACTTTAATTATTATAAAAAAGCGATTTTTTTTTTTTAATTTTTTCAATTTTTTTTTTCAATTTTTTTTTAACATATCCATAATGCTTCACAATCGTCCAAAAAAATTTGGTTGATTTTTTTTGACCGCTGTAACTGCCTTAGTTTTAAATGTCAATTTAAAAATTAATTTAAAATGTTGATATACCCCCAATGAACCGCTGTATGTTATTTCATTTCACAAATCTTGAATTTTGACCGAGTTCTTCAAAGTCTAAATCGTTTACATAAGCTTTCTTAAAAAAAATAGATTTTTTTTAAAAACTAATCCAAAAACTCCTTTCTGGAAATTCGAATTTTTTTCAATATTAGAAAAATGTTTTCTTCGATATGTTACGGCGACGTTTATCTGCAAAAGACGTGGCTCGCGTCGTTATTCCCCTTCAAGAGGGTTATAGTCAAGTTCAAGTTGCAGCTACTATGGGAGTGAGCCAATCGGTTATTAGTCGTGTTTATGTGCGATTTAACGAGACCCAAAGCTATAAGGTAGCGCGATGGCCGGGCTATCGTTCAACTGCCAATTATTTGGCCACTCATCCCATCTGTGCAGGGCCCCGCCCAAATGTGTTAAATGCGGGCAGGGGCACCTCACGTCCACATGCCAAAAAACGCGGGATTTACCTGCCAAATGTGCAAACTGCGAGGGTGAGCATACAGCCTCCTACAGAGGCTGTCCCAAACACCCGTCGCAGCGACCCGCAACCAACCAAGCTAACTCCCAAGCCACCTTCTCCTGGGCAAACCGTCGTCAAACGGCGGCTCCCCCAGCGACCTCAATTCCAACAAACATGACCGACGCCCTTACATCTATCAATAGCATGAATTCTGCCATGCAAAGCTTCTTTAAAAACATCCAAAACTTTCAAAAGCTTTCCGCCCCTGCTTAATTCCAACGCCCAAGTATGAGTAAGCGACCAAATAAGATCTCTCCTAAAATGCTAAACATCTTGTCATGGAATGCCAACGGCATTCGCGACAAAAAGCATGAACTTCTCCATTTCCTACAAGACCATAACGTCGACGTAGCTCTAATCCAAGAAACCTTTCTAAAGCCCGGCATCCGATTCAGTCTTCCTAACTACACTGTTTACCGCAACGACAGAATCAGGGCCCGCCTAGGGGGGACCATGATTCTTGTCAAGCACTCCTTAAATCACTACCAACCACCCCCCTTCCTCTTGTCCAAACTGAAGCCACGCCCATTGCCATAACCATGGCAAACAACACCACCATCCACCTCTTCTCGGTCTACCAACAAAACGGTGACCAACATCCCATCGATCCTGCAGACTTCCATCTGCTGTTTGGCCCTGTCAATCAAAAGACCGTTCTGGGCGGAGACTTCAATGCCAAAAACGTTCTCTGGGGAAACCTAGCTACGAACGCTAATGGCATTGCTCTCGACGCCATCCAGAACCAAATCCCATTCAATCTCATAGCTCCAGACGAGCCCACCCACATTGGACACGGAAGACCGGACTTTCTAGATATTTTTCTTCTAAAAAATATCAACCTCCGGCATAACATTACTGTCATTCATGACCTTTCGTCTGACCATCTACCGGTCATTTTTACACTGGGAAATCCGGCCGACAAAATGAATGCCACAGTCACCACTTCCAGCACAGACTGGGACCACTTCCAACGCCTCCTGGCGACCACGGGTCCCATTCCAAAAATTTCCACAACCCAGGATCTGGATTCGGCAGTCAATAAACTGACTGCTGATATCCAGACAGCCCTTGCCCAGGCCACAACGTCACGAACCCAACCAGTCTCTTCTCAAGGTAGACTACCCCCAGCTATCAAAGAGCAGATCAGGGATAAAAACCGGCTGCTCAGAAGAGCCCTCAGGACGGGAGACCCCCGCCTCAAAAGGCTCGCAAATCAAGCAACACAGCAGGTGAAAGACTCACTTGCTGAATTCCACAGCAGCAGGTGGGAGTCCAAAGTAGAATTCCTCACTACCCAGGACTGTTCTCTTTGGAAAATGGCAACAGCCCTTTCCAATGACGAGCCAAGGTCCATGCCAGCCCTCACCCACGCCGGCACCACAGCCTCCACAACCCAGGAGAAGGCTGACCTTCTGGCAGATCTGCTAGAGGAACAGTTTTCTCCTAACACTCCTGCCCATCCCGATCCAGCCCGTGATCTTAGGGTCGCTACAACCATACAGACTCTAAATCTTGCCCAGCCCCCTCGCAATACGTACTTCACAACCCCCTCCGCTGTTAATGAGATCATTCGATTTACCTCAATCCGAAAAGCCCCAGGTCATGATAAAATTACAAATAAAGCCCTCAAGAAACTCCCCAAGAAACAGATCTCAGAAGCCACCAATATCATTAACAGCATACTGAGACTCAGCTATTTTCCACTCTACTGGAAAAAAGCTGAGGTCATTATGATCAAAAAACCAGGCTCTCCATCCCACGAGGCAAGCAGCTATCGGCCAATCAGCCTACTTCCAGGCCTTGGCAAGATAACTGAAAAAGTCATCCTCGAAATCGTCAGAGCAAAGTCCACAGCGCTCCGTGTTGTCCCTGACGAACAGTATGGCTTCCAGCCCCTTCATGGCACCATCCATCACACCACGAAACTCGCCCAAACCATTTCCAACAGCTTCAACAAACGTCACAAAGTTGGAGCTGTGTTTCTCGATGTAGCAAAGGCCTTCGACCGAGTCTGGCCCGAAGGCCTCATTCTGAAACTGATCCGACACGTCTACCCCCTTTTCATTAACAAACTCATTCAATCCTTCGTCTCTGACAGAACATTCCAAGTCAGAGTCGATAAGGCCACCTCCGAAGTCAAGGCCATTAGAGCCGGAGTCCCTCAAGGCTCCGTCCTCTCCCCCCACCTCTTTAACATTTTCACAGCCGACATTCCAAAAACGGATCAGACTACCCTACTCCTGTATGCTGACGACACAGCCATCATAGCAGAATCCAGCAGCTACAGAATCATCACCAGTAGATTGCAGCGCCACCTGAACGTCCTCGCCCCCTGGTTCGACCGATGGAAGATCCAGCTAAACCCATGTAAGACACAGGCCATCGTCTTCGCCAAAGGCAACGGCACTCCTTATGGACAACTCCAGCTCCAGGGATCCCGCATCCAATGGGCAACCACCATCAAGTACCTGGGAATCCAGTATGACAAACACCTCATCTGGAAAGACCAGGTCTGTGCTGCCTCAAGGAAAGCCAAGCAACTACTGGGCAAGCTGTACCCAATCATCAGCCGGTCCAGTAAGTTGCAACCAAAAATCAAGCTGCTAATTTATAAAACCATCGTGAGGGCAGGACTCACACACGCCTGCCCTACTTGGTCTAAACTCACCAAGACACGCAGAGCTCAACTTCAGGCAGTACAGAACAAGGCCCTGAGGATGATCACGGGAGCCCCATGGTTCGTCCGAAACCGGCAATTGCATAGAGACCTCTGTGTGCCAACAATCAAGGCACACATGAGGTCCACCAACATCAAGTTCTTCGCAAAGGCGCTACAACACCCAAACGCCACCATAAGGAGCGCATTCCACGTGCCCGCCAACGCCCGCCATCACTATCCAAGACCTTCTGACCCCATATCCGACGAAGACGATGGCCCTCCCCCACCCCCATGAAGATTGTAACCTAGATTAAGTTTAGAATTAAGTTCTAGATTAGTTTAGAATTAAGCTCTAGTTAAGTTAGATTAGTCAACCAATGTAATTAAAACCCAATGTCCTAGGTTAAGTTAATTAGGATTACTGTATAGAACCTAGGTTAAGTAGTATAGGAATATAAGCTATCATAAATGTAAGTAAGAGGCATAGCCTAACTTAAATTCAATAAAGACAATGACAAAGGCTATCGTTCGATGGGCTCGTCACGAACCTACTGTGCATGTACATACGATTGCTCATCGTTTTTTAAATCCTTGACAACGTCCTCCCCAACAACACATTTCGGCCTCAACGGTTCGAAATCGCTTTCGAGAGCAAGGACTACGTGCTCGATGCCCAAACCGCGTGCCTATGCTTACAGCTAGACATCGTCGAACCCGATTAAACTATGCGCATCACCATCGGCATTGGGGTCGTAGACAGTGGGTCACTGTATTATTCACGGACGAATCCCGATTTTGCCTTTATGGCAACGACAGACGATCTCTCGTTTGGCGTCGCCGTGGGGAACGTGATCGCGATAATTTTACGCGGCCAGTTGCGGCTTTTAATTGCATTTCAGTTATGGTATGGGCAGGCGTATCCATTAATACCAGAACTCGATTGGTAATCATTCCCGGAACATTGACTGCTGAAAGGTACATCACTGAAATCCCTGAACCACACGTCCTGCCCATGCGTACACGCATGGGGAATCGTTTCATTCTCATGCAGGATAATGCTCGTCCACATACCGCAAGACGTACGAGAAATTTTCTTCACGCCAACAACGTGGTAACTCTGAACCACCCACCCCGACTTGAACCTCATTGAGCATGTTTAGGACATGCTTGGGCGTCTATTGGGACGAGACTATCCGCAATTACAAAATCACCGTCAATTGACCCAGGCGCTTTTACGAACTTGGCAAGGAATTAGGCAACGAGACATCCGGCGGTGCATTAATATGCGAGACCGCTTAGAATCGGTGATCAGGAACAGAGGCGGCAATACACGATATTAAATTGTGATCTGCAACCCCCCCCCCCCAAACACACAAACAAACAAACACATATATACAATTTAATGATATCTAATGGGTTTGAAGTCGTTTAAATATTGCGGAACTGACGACGACATTTTTTTTTTTAATTTTTTTTACAATAATTAACGTTTTTTGATGAACAAAATATGGATTATTGCTAAAAAAAACTATTTTTAACTTAAAAAAAATAATAATAAAATGTGAAAAATTACTCGTTACATTGATTTTCAGCAAAAATGACAAATTTAAACATTCCGGGCAATAAGGAAAAAAAATCACAGCGCTTTGAAACTATCAAGGTTTCTTTGGGACACTTTGAGGTTGAAAAGTTACAGTCAGTATCCTTAGTTTATCCATTATTTGCAAAGTTATGCCAAGTTATTCAAATATCTCTAATTATGCAATTTTTTACCAACCAACATTTTCACTTCGAAATTTTTTTTTTATCAAAAACCAATAATTATGACTTGTAGGGAATACTTTGCAGTTTTCAAAACCCTACTTGGATTTTCTGTACGATCATTATTTTCCGAGTAATTGATTGCCAAAGTTAAAAATGACTTTTTTGCTTTGATCAACGAAAACTCAGCGACAAACGGGGCTCCGGAACCGCTCAAATTGAAGGGAATTAAATTATCTAAAAGAGTTTTACGGTGATGTTACCAAAAAAAAATTATTAAAGTTCATAAACCTTTTTAAAGACAAGCAAAAATTTGGAAATTTTTTTTTTTGTTGGTTTTCTTATGATTACTCAAACACCGCTGACGCTAAAAAATTTTAAGCTCCAGATCCGAGAACTAGAAACTTGAAGCTTCAATTTCCTTTTTTTTTATTCTTTCTACGACCATTTCCCTCCAAGTTACAGCTCTTTGAAAATCAGCCAAAAATTTGTGATTTTTTAATATCGCTTAATTTTTGTGTATAATACTATAATTATCGAACAATGCATATGAAACGTCATATAATACTTGTTGATTCTCTCAAGTCCGAAAACACGCGTACTGCGCTTGCACAATATCGGCAGCCAATAGTAAGTGGGCACCACTTACTTCACCGCCCTCCCCGCGATTGCTGACATCCCGCTCGATTACCTTCCGTGCCTATATTCATATGTCTATGATATTAATAGAATAACGAATGCAATAGAAAGGAACTTTTCTTATTTTTCTGTTTTCGCACCAAATCGAAATTAAATATTTAAGATATATGCACTACCGTCCCAAAGTTTAGGAGGAGTGGCTATTTTCAATTGAAAAATAAATCTATGGGAAAAATTAGAAAACATATACCTGCAGTAACTCTTTATTGATGATCACAGCTACCTGATGTAATTAGAATAAGTTTTTCAGACGCATTTCTTAGAATTTTTAGTTTTGTCAATTTTCAACACGTGTTTTATTACTTTTATATTACCCGTTGTAAAAAAGGGTGGTTTACTTACCATGAATGAATTTAATAAATAGCTTCACGTTTAGTCAGCTTGTAATCCTAAACATGTTAGACTCTTGGTTCAAACCTTGGAGAGTACAGCTCAACTCAGCCAAGACTGAAGCTACTATGTTCGCCAAATCTTCCAGCCTCACCTTCGATGGCACCAAACTCCAATGGACCAACAACGTTAAGTACCTGGGTCTCCATTATAGCACAATCTCTACGACAAAAGTCAACCAGATCATAGGCCAGCTCTATCATCTTCTAAACAAGTCCAGTAAATTCTCAACACGAAACAAGTTGACAATTTACAAAATGATCATCAGAGCTAGCCTTACCTTCTCCAATCCGGCACGGTGTCAAATATCGCGCACCCACAGAACCGTCCTCCACTCCGTTCAAAACAAAGCCCTCCGAATCATCGCCAAAGGCCCATGGTTCGTCTGTAACTTTTAAATTCATCATGACCTTCAATGCCCACAATCCAGAAATTCATGAGCAACGCTCAGCTCAAATTCCTGAATAAAGCGAGTCACCACCCCAACCTCATAGTCAGAATGGACCTCCACCCCATTCCAGAAACCACTACCCAAGACCATTCGACCCCCTCCCCCAGGATGAGCTTTTAATTAATTTTAAGTGAATTTTAAGTTTATAACTCATGAAATATCTTTAGTTTTTACCACATTTATATAAAATTCATTACCTAGGCTAAGTTTATTTAGGCTCAGATGTAAATATCTTCTGACACAAATGTATACTCCTGTTTAGATCGATTTATTCTATAATAATTATATGGTTATACCCAACTAATTGGTAAATAAACGATTCTGGATTCTAGAGTCAGCGTTTAAGAGTTCGGCTTCAAAGCCGAGAGGTAAGAATTTATTGTGTTCGTGTGGTTGTATATCTACAGGATGTTGAACAGTATATAGAAGAGTATAGTAAGCGACAAATCGCAAAAAAACTCAGTATATCAGGTAATTGTATATTATACCCTTCACAGAAAACAAGTAATAGTGGTGTCCAAATGGATCGATTTTTCAAATTACCGCTGGTGTAAATGAAACTCATGTCACGATTACCACGACAAGACGTGGTTGTTGGGTGCAAGCTTAAGAAGATGTGTAGCTGTCAGAAAATCAAAATTTACACAAGATACAAGCAAAACAGATTGCAATGAGCTACAACATATAAAAACTGGATAATTATCAATAGAATAAAGTCCTTGGGACGGATGAATCAAAATTTCAAATTTTTGGATCTAATAGAAGAATATTCATTTATGCAACTAAGTAAAGGGCTTCAAAATTTTACACTGTACTAACTATTCAGCACGGAGGTCGCAGCAGTAAGGTTTGGAGATATTTTAGTAGCTGTGAGTCAGGCAGTTTGATGAAAATAAGAAAGAAATTAAGTGAAGAAAGATACTTGAAAATGTGGCGAGAACATTCCATGCCATCTAGGCCAAATATTATTAGTCGCAAATTTATGTTTCAACAAGATAACAATTCTCAATAATCCTTAAAACTATGTCAGGGATACTATAAAAGGGAAAAAAAAGGGAAAAAAACCAATCTACCATACATGTATGGGATGAGTTCGGTCGGAGGGTTAAAATTTGTTGTTCGTCAAGTTCGAGCCCGGTTTGGTAATACCTAAAAAATTTGAACGCCGTGTATTTTAATAAATAATTAAACAGCATGCAAATCTGAGATAGTAATTAAAAATAAAGATGACAGTAAGATTTGATGTAACTATTTACGACTCATCTTGTAGACCACACCTTTTTTATTTTACTTGTGAGAGAAAAGTGTATTCATGGAAAAACCACCCTCCGAGATTTTTGCTTTTTTTTTTGGAGTTTAGGGTTCCCTGATCAAGAGAAACATTTTGTCGGTCTGTTGGCAAGCTAATTATAAAGCGATAATGAGATATCAATTTAAAATTTGGTACATATATTATACTTAGGGAAGGGATGAAACTAAAAGTTTTTAAGCGATGTCACTTTGGGGAAAGGGATGAGTGTCGATAAAGTTTGTAAAAAATATGACAGTTTTTCCTCTTTTTGCCATTTTACGAAACAGTTATGGGATCACTTCGGTGTCTGTCTGTCATACCCGATTTTCTACGAAACTATTTGACATAGAAAGTTGAAATTTGTTGATAGTTAAATTTTGAGTTGAGGGTTTAGTTCAGGTTAGTACGAGTACATTATCTTCGACAATTTATCTGGTATATAAAAACAAAGATCGGAAACAAACTTTGTTAAAAACTCATTTGGGGTGTATTTTGTGAAGTCACTGATCATTTTATATCTCTGTAACAAAAATTTTTAATTCAAAAGCAATCACCGTACGGAACACTAACTGCGCAACTCCGACTTGCACTTGGCCGTTTTTTTTTTAACTAGCCCTAAATTTTATTAATCCTAACAATGTCTATTGAAATTATTTTTACTGGGAATTGGGTCTTTTTCGACATAAAGATATAGTTATCGATAGTCATCGATATTTCGAATAGATCAATCCAAAAATTATAATGAACTATCGATATATCGATAGTTATGGATGTATTGGTTATCATCACTAATCTCCACATCCTCCCCCCTGTCATCTAGTTTAGAAGTTGTTAATTTTTTTAGAAAGTTATTTTTTTGAAAGTCATGGATTTTTAAGTAATAACTATCGGTATATCGATAGTTATTGATATATCGCTAATTATCGATAAGTTAAAATTATCGAGAGGTGAGTTGCCGTCGTTTATCGATGGGTAAAATCCTTTATCGCCCATCGCAGTTATTACACGTTTTTAAGATTATTGTGAATTCAAATATGATCGAGATACTGAAATGGTTCTACTCCTATTATCACAAAGAAGCGAAACTCTAATAAGGCGGCGAAGTAAAACAAACATATTTTACATTAAAGTTATTTTTAGCACTTTCTAGTTTAAGAATACTTGAAACCACTTTTATCTGTCAGCAGAAATTGTTTTTTCTATTAAATTTTCAACTTTATTATGGTATATGTAATTCAGAAAGTCAAAACTACTTTATCGCTTTGTATTTCACTTCACATTATCTCTTTCGAACTAGGTATACCTACAATCATTTACTAAAACCTTGAAAGCGTCTAACGAGCTTAATTTGTGCCTTTTGAGACGACCCGCATGGTGTTATATTTCTCGGAAATGCAGGTCTCTTCAGCTTTCAGAATCTCTTATAATTTCGTAGTTAAATAATGTTATAAATACAATAGGTAATTAATGTGGTATGCTGCTGTTGTTACAACCTTTGTTATGTTTACTTAAGTTGAAGAAATAGCATTTAGAATGACGTCATCAATGCACAAACTATAAGCCGTTACTCATTTGTTAGTTAAATATAATTCAATAAATGAAAGAGTCCGTGCCTTGAAGTGCAGAATTTAACACATAAAAAGAGATATGCATATTTTGCGAGTTTTTTAAGATCATATTATTTTTTTTAGTTCTAGTATCTACTAACAAATAACACTTAGGCTGAAAAGTTTTTGGTCTAACACATAGATCCTGCCTTTTTCAAAAAAAACCCAATGATTTTTGGGAAATACCAACCTTCAAATGGTACGTGTCAAAATTTCATGACATTTCGACGATTAGTTTACAAGTTACAGTGGTTTTACTGACGCTACTTTTGATATTTTTAAAACAATGGAAAAAATCGAATTTCGTGTGTTGATTAAATACTGTTTTTTGATGGGAAAAAATACCGTTCAAGCAAAATAATGGTTTGATAAGTGTTACGGGGACTCTGCCCCTGGAAAATCACTCACCATTTACTGGTATGCTGAATTTAAACGCGGTCGTACAGACACAAATGATGCTGAACGCTCTAAACGCCCAAATGAGGTGGATACACCGGAAAATATTTAAAAAATCCACAAAATTGTTTTGGATGACCGTAACGTGAAATTGCGTGAGATAGCTGACACCCTAAGGATATCAAAAGAACGTGTAAGTCATATTTTGCGTGGACATTTGGGCATAAGAAAGCTCTGTTCGCGTTTGCTCACAGTGGACCAAAAACAATAACGTGTTGATGATTCTGAGCGCTGTTTGGACCTGTTTAAGCGCAATAAAAAGGATTTTTTCATGCAATATGTGACAATGGATAAAACATGGATCCACCTCTACATACCGGAATCAAATCGGCAGTCAGCTGAGTGGACAGCAGCCGTTGAAAGACACCCGACACAACAGTCGGCTGGGAAGGTTTTGGCATCTGTATTTTGGGATGCGCATGGAATAATTTTCGTCGACTATATTGAGAAAGGAATAACCATCAATAGCGAATATTATATAAAGTTATTGGTGCGTTTGACGGCAGAAATCGTAAAGAAATGGCCCCTAATGAACAAGAAAAAAGTGCTCTTTCTTCAAGACAATGTACCGAGTCACAAGACAATGATTACGGTGGCAAAATTGCATGAATTGCTTCCACGAGGAAAAGAGATTTGGCTCCAATGAAGAAGGTATCGCCGAAACTGAGGCCTATTTTGAAGGCAAAGACCAATCCTTCTATAATAAAGGTATAGAAATGTTAGAAAAACGTTGGACTTATTGTATCCCTCTTGAAACAAACTATGCTGATGAATAAAGTCGAATATTGTAAAAAAATGTGTTTTAAGTAGCTAAATCAAAAACCTTTCAGCCTACGTGTTATATTAAAATTTTTATATTCTAGTATGGGTATATTCACTACATCTATTAGCTGGAATTTTTATCGCGTTTAAAAGAAATACATATGTCTAGATATATAGGATGTGATAGTCCTGGGATATTATTTAAAATTTACAGACCGCTGGAATCTCATTCATAACCATCTCACCCGCTGGTGATCTTATTTTTTACTACTATCAATAAATAAGAAATTCCCTTTATGCAGCTACTTTATTGGGTCGTTGAACTCTATTTCTGAACTGCTTAAATTTAAATCTTATTTGCCTAACAAAAATTAGACTTTTGTCGATCAAAAACAACAAAAGATTCTGACGTTATTCAGGTATCGATGTTGGCATATAATTTATCTTGGACGGACTTAATACAATATTATACAATTTTAAGGATGGTTTTTTAATAACATTTTGAAAGGCTATATTTGTGACTTTATTTATTGAGTACTAGAACCAGGTAAAAGTAATGTCCCAACTTGAAAGTTTAGGGTTCTTTAAAACGGCGCACACATCTGCAGAAGAGCTATAAATAGTAATACTTTCATAAAATATGTTTTTTTTGCGTAAATAGTGGAAAATCGATGTTATTTTACTTACCAGACCCCATCCAGTGGCTTCACCTGAAAACTCGAAGTCATGGCTTATATCATTTTAAACAATCTTTAGTGACGAATTGTTTTATAAACAATGACTTCTTCTTATTAAATGGGTAATAATAGGATTTTTCTCTTTATAAACTGGTAATATGCAAGAAATTGTTATGTGTCAGATCGTTAATCATCTCTGGGGAGGAAAGGAGCTGCCAAAGCACTTGAAGAAGTTTAGAAGTGCCTGAAGCTGAAGTTAATAAACATTAATAAATAACGACAATAATAAAGTATATGCCAAAGTATCTTAAGATGTCATTTGTTAATGTAAAATCGATATTTTTTAAATTTTTTAATGAAAAAATTTGAAATATCAACAATCGAAGAATAACTCGCAACAATAAGTCATGAATAATAATAGATCTTTTTTAGAGCATTAACTTTAATTTATTATTTTAATAGTTATTTACTTATTTTTACAATATTTACTTTATTTTTACAAGTTACAAATGAAAACTAACAGCCTCTTTTAGATGAAAAAAAGTAATGCAAGTAAAAAGTTAAATCTTTTCCTTCCGGCACACAATTATAGAGAGAAGAATATAGGATTCTAGATAGCTATCAATTTAAGCAATAAAGCAGAGAGTATTCCAAAAGGGATTTTCAACTCTTTCGAAAACTTTCACGCACAAAAACAATTCATCTAGTTGTTTAGATTTGTCTCTATTGCGTACAAATTTAAAAAGTATAGTTTTGCCGGAAACGCGTTTGAAGTCTCCAGTCGCACGGTTCAGTACGTAACACGTGACTGTTGAGGCTATAACTCGGAAGTAGAAGAATTTCGACTTCCAACAATTCGCCCCTACTCTCGAATCAAATAATTCCTGAAAATTTGTTTTTTTAGTGTTCCGTATGGAACACTTATAAGATCACTTCGGTGTCTATCCGTCTGTCTATCATACCCGATTTTCTTCGGAACTATTTGACATAGAAAGTTGAAATTTAGCACTAATATGGAAATTAATGGCCTCATCAGAGCCATGTAGTTTTGAAAGTTAAATTTTGACTTAAAGGTTTCGTTTTGGGGAGTGAAATCGAGAGTGAAAAAAAATTATCAGGCCACCGAGTGGGGTGAAAACACGAGCTCAAAAATATATATGATGTAATACTTGCGCACACTTTCCTTTGTATTATTTTTTAAAAAATGGTCAAAAATCGTTGCCAGGTCATCGAGTGAGGTGTCAAATGAAAGCTTGTGGAAACACGAGTTCAAAAATATATATAATTTAATACTTGTGCACAGATTGAATGAAAATTATCACGAGTGCATTACCTTTAATAAAAAAATTTTAAGGTCATCAATTTTCAACAAAAATCGGAAACTTTGTTGAAAACTCCATTGAGGGTGTGTTTTGTGAAGTCACTGATCCTTTTATACCTCAGTAACAAAAATTTTTATCTTAAAAACAATCAAGGTACTAATTCCGCAAGTTTGACTTGCAGTTGGCCGGTTATTTAATATAATATAATTAACCAAATTTCAGTTCTTTCTAAGCAACAGCCGAGCACGTGAGACCTTTTACTTATTAGTATTTTCTTCTCGTTTTAACGTTCTTAACATGTCTGACTACGAAAAAAAGGTTTTGAGAATTATGTGTTTATTAAGTAGAATATGTGCGCATGTGGCCATTTTTTTAATAAACAAATACAAGTAAACTCTAACAAATTTCATCAAGGTCAACACCAAAACAGATTTTATAAAGTTCCCCAGTTGATTATTTTTTTGGAATTGTCGTTCAATATTAAAAAAAAGTCTAAGTGCAAGGCGGATTTGCGCAATTAGTATTTCGTACCGTGATTGCTTTTAGTATAAACTTTTCGTTGCAGAAGTATAAAATGATCAGGGACCTCACAAAACACACCCGCAATGAGTTTTCAATAAGACAAAAATTTTCTGACATGTATACATTTTAAGATTCAATATGTATTTTCATGTTTTTTTTTAGTCAATAATGTTACATTTTATCTACCTAATAGCCAATAAATCAACATAGTTCAATCTAGAATCTAGTAATAAAAGTGTGAAACAAATATTTACTAACTAAATATGTGTTTAATTGTAAACAAACAAAATAAAATTGTGTCTCGGTATAGGAGCAGTAATGTACTGAAAAGTGTATTAAAAGAACTTCCTCCATATTGTCAATTCGCATAGTTTTCATAGTTTTTTTTTATATCAGATAAATTATCAAACATCATCATCAAACTCGTGATAATTTTCGCTCAATCTACACTTTATGGAGAATATTCCAGTTTTTTTTTTCCAAATTTTTTTGATCAGTACTTTTCAAGATAGGAGAGTGGGCAGGAATTTTTGACAATTCTTTTAAAATCATTAAAAAAAAAAAAAATACGCAAGTGTTACATCATATATATTTTTGAACTCGAGTTTTCACAAGCTTTCATTTGACACCCTACTCGATGACTTGGTACCATTTTTTTCCACTTCCGATTTCACCCCCCCAAAACTAACCTCTTAAGTCAAAATTGAACCTTCAAAACTCATGGCTCTGATTGGACCATCAGTGCCTATCATCATCATCATAAGCTTATTCCATCCATAGTCGGTTGTAAGCCTCCACAAGTTGTCTCCAATAAGCTTTGTTATTTGCTTTTTGCATCCACTCGTGGCCTGTTAATCTTTTTATGTCGTTCGTTCATCTTGTCTGTAGTCTACCTCCGCTTCTTTTGTGTTCTCTAGACCTCCATTCAACTATACGGCGTGCCCATCTGTTATCATTCATCCTTGCGACATGCTTCGCCCAATTCCACTTTAATATACATATTCGTTGTATTACATCTGTTACTTTTGATCTTGTTCGTATCTCGATGTTAGAAATACGATCTTGGAGTCTAATACTTAGCATTCTTCTCTCCATTGCTCTTTAGGTTTATTATACTTTTATTTAAAACCCACGTTTCAATGCCATATATTAATACCGGCAGTACATATTGATCGAATACTCTGACTTTTATTGTATTTGGGATGTAGATTGTAACCTTCCGAATGCAGAACAAGCTAACGAGACTCATCTATCCAAGTCAGTCTTTAAATTATTTTTTGATATTTCGATTTTTTGTCCTAAATATATGAATGTTTGTACCTTTTCTATTCTTTCACCTTCTATTAATAGTTCCTGGCTGTTATCTTCACTTTCCTTGTTCAAATATTTGATCTTGGTGAAGTTTATCTTTAGACCCATTTCTCGAAACTTGTTATTCAACTCCATCAGCATTTCTTGCAATTCTTCTTTTGTGTTGGCGATCAGAGTGACATCATCTGCGAACGTTAAGTGATTTAATCGTTCACCGTCCATTAGTATTCCTTTATTTTCCCACTTTGTCGATTTGAACATGTCTTCTAGAGTCAACATGAATAGCTTTGGGGATATTGAGTCACCTTAGCTAATTCCTCTTTTAATTTTGATTTTATTTGTTTTTTCTTCAAGTATTATTTGTGATATAGCATTTTTATATATCTATCCAAGATTGAATCTGCTGTTACTTAGGGCGTTAGGGACTGCCGATATCTCTACGGAATCAAATGCTTTTTCGTAGTTAACCTTTGCTATCCACAAGGTGACCTTATATTCATTTGCCTTTTCCACTAGCAATCTAATTGTGGTCCAAAGTGCCGTATCCCTCTCTCTAAATCCCGCTTGATCACGTGGTTGATACCTGTCTAACTTGTTCGTTAATCTATATGTTATGATTCTAGTGAGGATTTTGTATAGTATCGATAACAGGCTGATGGATCTGTAATTCTCGAATTTAAATTTGTTCCCCTTTTCAAAAATAAGCACAGTCAAGGCGTATACCAAAAGTGTTGGTATTTTACTTTCTATTAGGCACCTGTTAAATAGAGTTTGAAGAGATTGCATTATCGTTGCTCCTCCATACTTTATCATTTCTATAGTTATTTCATCGTCCCCTGGTTCTTTGTTGTTGTGCATATGTTGGAGGGCGTTCATTATTTCATCCGTTGTTACATCGGGAATTTCTTCAGATCCCACATTTCTTACTATTACTCTATTTCCTTCTTCTTTTCCGGACGATGGCGATATTTTCGTATCATATAGTGTTTGATAATATTTCTCTGTAGTTTCCTTTATCTCTTTGATTTGTGCGATCTCTTGGTTATCGTTATTTATAAGTTTTATTATTTAATATCTCCCTTTATTCATTTGTTCGTTTAGATGTTTCAAACTTTATCCCTCTTTCAAAGTTTCTTCTATTTTCGAGTTTTTGTACTGTCTGACGTCTTCTCTGATCTTTTTTTTATTTTTTTGTCTATTTCTGACAATTCTAATCTGCTCTGTGTAGGATCATTTCTTAATAGTCTTTGTTTCATAAGATTTCGTGATACGGCAAAACACGATAGACATATATATATATATATATATATATATATATATATATATATATATATATATATATATATATATATATGTATGTTACAATAGAGGTTTTAACGGATGGTGAAATGTAATACATTAAAATTCCGGGTGTCAATCCGAATTTGGTCGATATTTGCCAAAATCTTATTTGGCATTATCAAGTGCTCTTGCTGCTGCTGCTGCTACTCGATACTATCATCTAGCTGCTGCTGCCGCTCGAAACTAATTCAGTTAGAACATGCTAATTAGCTTCGAGCGGCAGCAGCAGCAAGATCATAATAGCAGCAGCAAGAGCACTAGAAAATGTCAAATGAGATTTTGGCGAAGCGTCGTGCAAATTCATTATCTGACACTGAATTGCAGAAGTGCACCCATTCAAGCAAGCAAGTATAAGCACCTACTTTGTCATAGTTTTCCGTCAATACTCGGATAAGGTCTGAAACGGTGTTCTGTGTGTTTGCTGAACCTAACCCAGCTGATGAGCCGTGATACGGCGAAACGCGTCTTGGGATGGTCTAGCAAATACGGAGAACACTTTCGGGAACCACCGAGAGCGGATTTTTCGTTCTGCTTTGGTTGCTTCACCAATGCGCCGATTTTTATATATATATATATATATATATATATATATATATATATATATATATATATATATATATGTATATATATATATATATATATATATATATATATATATATATATATATATATATATATATATATGTGTATACACAGTGTTTCCGCGGATGGAGTGCACAAGAAGGAAAAAAAATCTCTATTATATATATATATATATATATATATATATATATATATATATATATATATATATATATATATATATATATATAATTAATATGAATAATTTTCGGCCATACTTTATAGTCTGTCACTTGTTGCTAGTAATTTTGCAGTGAGTTTTCAAAGTACTATTAAAAATGAGCGAGAGAAATTGTGAAATTCCATTTTAAGTTCGAAAGATCATAACTGATTTGTGGAAAGATGGAAAATCCTACGGAAATATAGGAAAAATTGTTAAAAAGTCGCATGCTACTGTTCAGTACATTGTAAACCAGTATAAAACAACGGGTTCCTATAAAATTCGACCACGCTCCGGTCGTCCCCAGAAACTGAGTCGACGTGAAGAGACCAGTATTATTAGACAAATAATTATAGATCCCAAGAAAAGTGAGCCAAAATTAAAAGAAGAAGTACGGAAACTATTTTCGAAAAATATTTGTTCAGAAACAGTGAGAAATTGTTTACACAGTGCAGGCTATAAGGGGTGCCCACCCAGGAAGAAGCCGTTAATTTCGGAAGCTAAACACAAATAGCGGTTGGCTTTTGCTAGGGAATACGTTACTAAACCTCCTGAATTTTGGGAATCCGTAATCTTTAGTGATGAAACTATAATTAACCTTTTTGGGTCTGATGGCAGAACTAAAGTTTGGAGAAAAAAGAATACCGCATTCGATATTAAAACATTTGTTCTACGGTGAGACAAGGCGGTGGCAGTGTTCTGCTTTGGAGATGCATGTCCACTGGAGGGGTTGAAAATTTACATTTTATTAATGGTACCATGGTTTATCTGAACATTTTGGGGGACAATTTAAGAGAAAGTGTCTAAAAATTACGACTCGAAAAAAGATACATTTTCCAACAGGACAATGATCCGAAACATACCGCAAACTTGGTGCGAAAATGGATGATCCATAATATGCGACAGCAGCTTCATACACCTCCGCAATCTCCCGATGTTAATCCCATCGAGCATTTATGGAGGGAACTTAAATGGCGCGTTCGCAAACATAATATTTCAAATAGAGAAAAATTAAAAAACAGAAAATTTTTTCTCGAATTTTAAAGATAACTATGTTTTTCGATAGAAGTACAAGTACCTTTTTACCTCTTACATTTTTTTTCAATTCTTCAATTATTTTGCCAATACTGGCTAGTTGAATATTTATGTATAGAACTTTTCATTTTTTCATATTTCGACAACGAATACTTTTCAGTCGAATTCATGCGGTTGTTATAGAAATTTAATTTGTTAAAGTTTTTTAAACAATTGCGAATTAAACCATGTTCTCGATTTCATTCGAAAATGAGATCGCGCACTCTTTTAATGAGTAAAACGCCACCGAGTAAATTTTTTTAAAAAAGTTAGTAACCTCTTAGATTAAAAAAGTTATTAATATTTTTCTGATAACGCGTAGCATCCAACGCGCTCGTGAACTCAAACGCGCGAGTTGCTAACGCTGGCGCTTTCGAAAAACTTTTTAACGAAGGACTCATAGTAGTAATATCAAGACCTTTTGCATTTATTATTTAATGAACAATTAAGTAAAAATTATATAATACATATTAAATTATTTCAAACATTAACTGTTAGTGCTTCTTCAGAACTAAAAAATATTTTGCCCATCAGTTGGTTAAGTTCGACGCTTCGATTGATAAACGTTTTCGTGGGCCTGAAATTCTTCATTTATACAAAAAATCGAAGCATATATTTTTAAAATAATTAATTGCCCAATCAAACAAGCGTTTGGGAGATATTATTTGATATTCATTATTTCTCTGAAGAATTGCAGTTCTCGTCGCACTTTTAACGCATCCACCAATACCATCGCAAGCCCTTTTCCATGGGAAGAGGCAAAAAAAATGCCACTCTGCACTAAGGCGGGCATTAGACTGTAAAAGTTCTTTTATAAAAGATCTTTTATAAGGAACTTTTACGATAAATGTGATAGTGTAATAGCTCTAGTTTTATAAAATTTGTCTTTTATAAAAGTTATTTTATCATAGTTTGTATTTTCATCCAATATTTGATAAAAGTAGTTTCTCCCACTCCTGCACTCGACTCGCCAGTAGGTTGGCTTCTCTTCTTTTTGTACGCATGCGCATATCTCACGTCTCGCGATAAAATCTAATCACAATCAGTTATCAACTTATCAATCGTATATTTAATTTTATTTGCGTTTTTAAAATATTATTTCTTTAAACTGTAATTTAAAAATAAAAGCTTTGAAAGTAACTGAAGAATGGCCGAGTCGAGGATTGAGTGCAGGTGGTCTGTGGTGGCTACTACAATTTTGATTTGTGAATATGAAAGAAGAGATTATCTGTGTGACGTTTGCCATACAGAGTATAAAAATAGAAATAAAAGGTTGAATGCTTATCAAGATATTGCTTGTGTATTAAAAAAAATCATGGATACACGTATGAGATTGACGACGTAAAAAAAAGGTAATGGGTTGAAAGTGTACACCGAGTTATGCGACTACTGTATTGAAGACTTGTGTAGCTCTCGCCTGTGGCAAGAAATCGCAGAGTAACCATAAGCCGTTCCTGAGGGGTTATTGGGTTACGCAAATGTGTCGTTTCCCGAGATATAGGTTCCACCTTCAGAAGCAAGTAATCGAAGGTTTTTTCATCCATCCTCAAATAGTTCATGTAACTTTTTGTATCTTCCATGGCCAGTTCTTTGAGTAAATTCCGATGGATGCCCTTTAACTCGCGCCGGGCAACCCAAAGTCTTACCCACAAACATTTCTTTACATTTTTGTTTTTATCTTTTTCCGCTATAGCTATTGCAACTACAGCAGTCACAAAAGCTGCGGCAATTGGTAAAACGTCATCCAATACACAACAGTCACAACTCTGTCTTGAAACGAAAAACTGAAATTTATTTTAAAATATTTTGTAAAATATTTTATATAGTGTAATGCAAATTTTGTAGTCATAAAAGATATTTTATAAAAAAAAATTGTAAAACAATTTCTATCCAACTTTTATAATACATTTTTGTCAAAGAACTTTTATAGTGTAATGCCGGCCTAATACCACGTTCAGATTCATGCGAGAGTAGAGAAGAAAAATTGAACTTGTTTTTATATTGAGACTCAACTCCGTCAGAAAAATAATAAATTTTTCGATTGACAGAGTCGCCGAATGCAGCCTTTAAGTGTTGAGTCAATTTCTTATTATACAAATCAACTGAAGCCGCTGAATGTTTCACGTTGTCTGATTTAACACTTGCCAGTTCCATGCGTTTATACCGAAAAAAAATAACCAGTTGATGTTCAAACAGTTAATGTTTGATATAATTTAATACCAGGCGTACAAGTATGAAATGCGGATTTTTTTTTAGAAAAACATGTTAAATTCGGAAGAATGATAAAAACTGCTTTATTTAAAGTATGCTCCATCGCTTGTTATACATTTTTCCCATCTTTCGGGCAATTTGTGAATACCACGCCAGTAAAAATCTTCCCCTTTTGCTGCGAACCATTCATCGAGCTATTTTTTCACATCTTCGTACGAACCAAAGCGCTGCTCAGCAAGTGCGTGACCCATCGATGCAAACAAGTGATAATCGGAAGGAGCCAAGTCTGGTGAGTAAGCCGCATGGGGTAGAACTTCTCAGCTGAGTGCTTCCAACGTGTCGCGAACTAGTTTTGCCGTATGTGATGGAGCATTGTCATGAAGAAAAATGACTTTGTGTTGCCTCTTTCGGTATTCTGGCCTTTTTTCAAGCAGTGAACGGTTCAAATCGGTCAATTGTTTTTGGTAACGTTTAGTATTAACCGTTTCCCCAGGTTTTAACAGCTTATAATAGACCACGCCCCTCTGGTCCCACCAAACAGAGAGCATCGTCTTTCTGCCAAAGCGATTCGATCTTGCGGTCGATGTGGATGGTGCGCCTGGGTCTACTCATGACTTTTTGCCCTTGGGATTCTCAAAATAAATCCACTTTTCATCCCTTGTAACTATACGATGCAAAAACGACTTCCTTTTGTACCGAGCGAGCAAAATGTCACACGTGTTTTTGCGCTTTTCCATTTGCCTGTCGTTCAACTCATGTGGTACCCATCTACCGGCTTCTGAATCTTTCCCATCTCTCGTAGCCGATTGGAAACAACTTGTTGACTAACGCCCAATTGCTCGGCGAGTTGTTTTTGTGTTTGCGAATCATCTTCGTCCAACAATACTTGCAATTCCACATCTTCGTATTTTTTTGGCGGTTTTCCACGTTCCTTGTCTGCAACATCGAAGTCACGACTTTTGAAACGCCGAAACGATGGTTCACATGTATCTTGCGATGGAGTATGTTCACCATAAGCTTCTCGAAGTAATCGGTATGATTCAACAGCAGTTTTCTTCAAATGAAAACAAAAAATTAATGCTGTCCGCGAATGCTCCTTGTTCGGTATAAATTTCGATATTTTCCGCACTCATGCCGCTCCTGGAGCGCTTTAGGGACTTCCCTGCAGCACGTGTGCTAGACCCATAAAAAAAAAATTTCGATATATGGAACACAACACTATGCATACACTTTTCCAATTTATCACTCGTGCACGTCTGACACTTGTTGATGACACAACAAAATGGCGGAGTATCAAATCTTTATAACACAAACTGCATTGGTGCACCATCTGTTGTCTGAAATCCGCATTTCATACTTGTACACCTGGTATGTATTGTAGAATTTTTACATAATTGTTCATTAAATAATAAATGCAAAAGGTCTTGACATTACTATTATGATTCCTTCGTTAAAAATCGATGAGTTTTTCGAGAGCGTCAGTGTTAGCGGCTCGCGCGTTAGAATCCACAAGCGCGCTGGAGGCCATGCGTCCTCAGATATATCAAATACTAATAACTTTTTACGTTTTACGCATGCGAGAGTGCGATCTCATTTTCGAGTGAAACCGAAAATATGATTTAATTCAAAATTATTTAAAAAAATTGTTTTTAACTTTAACAGATTAAATTAAAACAACCGCATGAATCCAGCTGAAAAGTATAAATATTTAGCTTCGTTAAAAAAATAACTCATTTATCTCTATTCGTTTTCGAAATATGAATAAATGAAAAGTTCTATACATCAATATTCAACTAGCGATTATTCGCAAAATTATTGGAGTATTGCAAAAAAAATTAGGGGATAAAAAGGT